>OY720680.1:40622044-41822044 GCA_963170755.1 Amphimallon solstitiale | reverse complement strand
ATTACGTACTTCGTAATTAATGTAATAGTTCCTGTTTAATCCCTTTTCATTGAATCGACTTCACCCAATTATCTAGACGTAAGTGTGCACTGGATTTCGTTTAGTTTCAATAACATACGCGTACATTTTTAGTTATTATTTATTTAGATCTAGAACATTGTTTACGTTACTATATGATATGGAAGAACGTCGAGAAATACATCGTGAAACAATGGCGACTTGGATTGGGGGTCATACTGATTGTATCTCCATTGCCAGTGATTCCAATATTTATTGCAAAGTCTGTAAAATATCGTTACAGAATGCCCAAAAAGGGCACGTACAACGTTACTTAGCATCGCTAAAACATACGCGGAAATTGGACCGAAGAACTCTGTGAAGCTTTAATGTCGGCTAATATCCCATTAAAGAAACATGACACTTTCAAAACATTTCTTCAAAAATATACTTATCGAAATGTTCCTGATGAATCCACCTTACGCCAATATTATGTTTCTAAGTGCTTCACGAAAACAGTAAAATGCATTATAAGACATCTTTCAAATCAGTACCTATGGATAAGTGCCGACGAAGCTGTCGATATATTAGGACGCTGTGTGGTAAATGTTGTAGCTGGTGTACTACATCCAACTATTCCATATAACGCATCTAAAGTTATAAATACAGTTGATAGGGAAACAATTACTAAAACCATTGACGAGAATTGGCACAAAATGCTTCATTCGGACGACAGGTACAGGGAAAAATACTTTTATTTGTTAGTGACAGTACCGCATATATGTTAAAAACAGGCATACTATTAAAGGAAACATATCCTTATATGCTGCATATTACTTGTGTAGCACATGCTCTCCACAGAATCTGTGAATATATCAGAGACAACTATGCGGAAGTTGATAGACTTGTATCCGCTTCTAAAAGAGTTTTCAGAAAAGCACCATCGAGGGAAAAACTTCCATCTTTGTCACTAACACCCTCGCCAGTAATAACTAGATGGGGAACATGGCTGGAAGCTACTAGTTTTTATGCAGAGAATTTCAATAATTTAACAAAATTTCGTTACGTGTTTAAATGACGATGTTCGAAGTATTTCTGAGTGCAAGAAACTAACACAAATCCCAAATTTAAAAAATCAATTGTTATTCCTTCAGGAACACTTTGGAAATTTGCCTAAACTAATCACTTATTTTGAAAATCGAAATCTCAAACTAAAAGATGGCTTAACCACATTAGATGTGGGCTATTAATAATTTCAAAAGTATTCCAAGTGACTTCGGATGTGGTCTTCGGCAAAAGTTAGACGCAGTTTTTAATAGAAATTCAGATTTAATAACATTGCGGCAATTGTGCATGGGGAGACAATGACACAAAATCAAACTGCTAAATACGCTGAAATAAAAGAATATTTCCAGTACGCACCTATAACTAGTTGCGATGTAGAAATGACGTTTTCTATCTACAAGGATGTACTTAATTCAAAGAGAACAAGTCTTACAGAAGAGAAAATGAACAAAAATAAGGTATTTTGTATTTTATAGATCACCAGCCACTTGTTATCCAATTATATAAATAAAATTAAAAGCTCTTTAAAAATACAACATTTTAATAGTGCGCCCATGGGCGATGAGTCATCAACCTTTCGTGCCCGCCCCTTAAATATCATCAATGATTAATGCTAACCGGTGTTGGAAAAATGCAAGTTTGTACTAACTGTTAGTTTAGTCAATGAATACTGTAACTGCCATTTTAATCGGAGTTGAAAAAGCCGGCCCTTATTACTAATATTCGTCATATTCAGAATTTACTATAGTAACCTATATATAGAAAAGAATTATTTCAAAACATATTACTCTTAAAATAAGCTTGGAATATAGATATTAATTCATCGATGTTACATATAAAGAAAATCCCGTGTATGTTTAAAGGCACAGGAACGTTTTCTTGGCGCCTTAAGAACATTCACCAGAAACTTTTTTTTTTCGATTTTGTACGCTCTTTAAGCACTCTCTCGTAGAATAAATAAATATAGCGTTGCTTGTTTCCATTGGAGAGTGAACTTCTGAACTTTACATTTTCTTCTAGGTTTATAGGTAGAGAAAAAACGCTTTAATATTTCTTTTACTGGTACAAAAACGTTGTTCAAATTTAAATATTGAAGAGAGTGAGAGGAACAACAACAAAAAAGAAATAAACATATAGTTTGTAAAAAAAAACAGATGTGTAAATACAAAATGTATGAGCCGAATTCTTTCTTATATTTCTTTTTGCTAGTTGAAAACTGACTTGGAGTTATTTAACTTTTTCGAAAATAAGTTAATAATATAATAATGACTTCCAATTTAATGCTATATTCATATTATACCAAGAATATAGTTAAAATCGTTTATTACTGTAATGCATTTTAACGTGTTGTATTGATTAACGAATTTTGCGTTTTACATTTTCTACCCCTGCTTTAATTCAATATAATTGTCAAATTTAACATCCTTGTGGTTTGTAGCAATGATTATCGATATAGGTACTATAATCAACTTTAACGGAATATTAATTTAGAATTACATGTTATTAATGCTATTTCACCTTAATTGTAATATTACAGTTGCCCCAAGTAGCAAAATCACAGTTTTAGAGAAGGATGAAAATATATACATATTTGCTAATGTAGGGCAATTGTGCATATAGTGATTTCGCTGCTCGGGGGCCGCGTAAGCATCATCATATGACCATAAAATGACTTTATTTTGTACTGTTGGTATATAGTTACTACAATGACGGTAGAACACATGAAGGATGAAGGAAAACGTTTGCTAATTGCCGATTTAATAACATAACAATTTTTGAATCGCACTATTCCCAGTGCCTAAAATGGAATGACAAAGTGTGTTAAGTTGAATATTGATTATATTAATGTTAAATGATTATAAATTATATAAATCAATTATTAATAAATTGTATAAACCATATTTTTTTATTATATTACACATCAATTTCATCTAGGTATCGAAATACATTGCAGAATTATTGAGTATCATGCATGTGGTATATATGCAACCCATATTACTTGGCTATGTGGCTAGTATGAGTAAATAAGGAGTAAAATTTCACTAATTGACTCAATACATGAATATTCCATAAGGAAACATCTTGTTTTGTTAAGGTCGATTAGTTTGTGTCGATAATTATTAGAATCAGTACTCAAAAGCCTTTTAAAATGCTCTTATTAAAATGTAATGTCAAATTATCAAAAAGAGTAATGAATGGCCAAAAAGCAATTTTTTTTTATTAAATGCTTATACAGTAATTGTTCATCATATCATGAATAATTTCCAACAAAAAAAAATATTTTCAAAATAAACTTGTATATACTTAGTTTTTGATAATGGACAATTCTTGTTTTGTCACAATTTTGTTTTTTTTTTCACAAATTTGTTTTATAATTATTAGTATAATAGATTAATTTCTTCTGGTCTTATTATTGGATGAAATAGCCTGAAAAAGACATGATAGTGAATGTCTAAACACTGAAGAAAATGTAGTTTTATTTATGTTTTTTTTGGCCGCTATTTCCCACGAAAAAAGAAAGAATGTTTTTATTTATTAACATTATTAATACGGCCAGGACGGTAAAAATAAGTTATTGTTATTTTTATTTTAATATTATATACATATATACAGCGTGTCCCAGGATTGATGTTACAAGAGGTGTGCGGAACTAAAAATCTTTGAATCTCAATTTGAACTTTTGTAAGTAAGCCCTGCTTGGTTTGAAACTTATTTTTAGTATAGCTTCGAGTTTGTGAAATCACGTAGGCCTTGACAGTTGAGCAAGATCTATTTCCGTTTCAGGTAAAGTAGATACCTTTCTCGTTCACAGTATTCTAAAATATTACTAAGAAAAGTTGTTCAGAATGACAAACTATGGCCCTATACAAAATTTCAGGAAGATCTACCTGCATTGATTAAATCGTTATTTTTTAGAATCAACAAAAAAAAATATATTTATTCACAAATTAAGTGTACAAAATGTAATAATAGTATTACTCTACAATCAGTCTTACTATTATTACATTTCGTACACTTAATTTGTGAATAAATATAATTTCATTTTGGTGAATCTAAAAAATAACTATCTAATCAAAGTAGGTAGATTTTCCTGAAATTTTGTATAGGGTCATAGTTTGTCATTATGAACAACTTTTCTTAATAATATTTTAGCATACTGCGAACGAGAAAGGTACTTTACCTGAAACGGAAGTAAATCTTGCTCAACTGTCAAGGCCTACGTCATTTCACAAACTCGAAACTATACTAAAAATAAGTTTCAAACCAAGCAGGGCTTACTTATAAAAGATCAAATTGAGATTCAAAGATTTTTAGTTCCGCACACCTCTTGTAACATCAATCCTGGGACACGCTGTATATATGTGTATGTATATTTCTTACAAAAAATAGGTAAATAAATTGCTATAAGCAATATTCACACTCTGAGTACAATGTTTTTATGATGCACCTGTTATTTACCTGCATTTCTTTCAGTATTGCCGTATAACTTGTGTTCAGCAATGCAGATTAGAAATGTAGAGAAAACTATGTGCGGACTACCGCCTAGAGTTTGTGTAATAGGTACTGAACTATTAAAAAAAAAGCACATTTGCCTAGCAGAAAATTTGTAGTATAAATATAAAAATCGTAAGCGGTAGATATATGGAAAATTTATACATTTTGACAAAGAATTAAATTACCCATCTTACCAATCAAAAACAAACTGCGTGTTAAATTTAAAAATAAAATATTTCTAAAGCCAAAAAAGTGGAGGTATATCTTTCAAAGAAGCAACATAAAATACCTATACTTAATAAATATTGGAAATCATACTAGGGAGCCGAATCGAGCGAGTCATGACTCATCGCCCATGGGCGCGCTATTGAAATGTTGTATTTTTAAAGAGGTTTTAATTTTATTTATATAATTGAATAACAATTGGCTGGTGATTATAAAATACAAAATACCCTACTATTTGTTCATTTTCTCTTCTGTAAGACTTGTTCTCTTTGAATTAAGTACATCCTTGTAGATAGAAAACGTCCCTTCTACATTAGCATACACAATTGCCGCAATGTTATTAAACCTGGATTTCTATTAAAAACTGCGTCTAAGTCACTTGGAATTATTAATAGCCACATCTAATGTGGTTAATCCATTTTTACTTTCTTATACGTAGTATAAGGAAGTAATGTGAAATTTTCGACTTCGAGATTTTTGCAGATGTCCACGTTTTGAAGTCCCCTGATACCGAAAAAGATGTTTTTAAAAAATGCCTGTGTGTCTCTATGTGACCACGATAACCGCTGTAGATATCAATTCCAAATTGTGTATTTACGTGTCTAATCTCCCTCTTGAGATCTGAGTAGTTTTTCAGTAAAATCGGTAGACCGGAAGTAGCAGTTTACTTCAGTGAAAAAACTAAATTTTGCCAATATTTCGTCAACTACTAAATTTAAACAAATTTATAAAGAATTCATATGTACTTGAAATTAAAATTGAGAACAATTTTATTTAAAAAGTTTTTCGAAGCTGCTACCGGAAGTAGGTCTTTTACTCCTACCGAAAATCAGTTTTTTGCGAATATTTCGCATGTCATGCTTTTTAGACAGGTACGTTACGGATATAAAAGTATTTAAAACGTAATTTTCAATATCTTTTGCATAAAAACAATTTCAAAATTCAGACCTGAATTACCACTTTTACTCTTATCGAATAGCGATTTTTTGCGAATATGTCGTAAATTATGCATTCTATATGTATTTATCAAGAATACAAAAGTATTTAGTGCTAGATTTGCAATATTTTTTGAATATATGAAATTTCAAAATTCGGACCGGAAGTAACACTTTTACTCTTAGGGAGTAGTCCTTTTTTCGAATATCTTGCTAAGTATGCATTCTATAGCGATTTATTAAGAGAACAGAAGTACTTAGAATAGGATTTTGAATAATTTTTGTGTAAAAAAAATATAGTATAGTTTGAAACGCTCATACGTATAAGAAAGTCGTGTGGTGGCCACACCTCATTTTTTAATTTGAGATTCGATTTTCAAAATATGTCATTAGTTTAGGCAAATTTCCAAAGTGTTCCTGAAGGAATAACAACTGATTTTTTAAATTTGGGATTTGTGTTAGTTCCTTGCACTAGAAATACTTCGAACATCGTCATTTAAACATGTAACGAAATTTTGTAAACTATCGAAATTCTCTGCATGAAAACTAATTCTGTGTATGTTTTAGCAAAGCTAAGTGACGATATTTTACAGACTTTGCAATAAATTTCGGAATCACTGACAATTAATTTCTATCTCAGAAAAAGTAACATAAACAACGTTCTAGATCTAATTAAATGATCACTAAAAATGTACGCGTATGTTATTGAAACATACATATTATATTGGGAAATATAAGGTAAACTAGCTGTCCATCAATCTCTTCGAGCTTGAATCGCCTTTCGAGTCCGCTTACAGTTTTATTACAGTTCGCTGTAAAACGCCAAAGAAAATCATTTTTGATTTTCTAAACTTTTGGCACACCTTGTATAGACGTATATTTTTGTCCACGAACTACTGTCACGGTGACAGGTGGCACGACAATTTAAAGCATCTTAACGTCAGTCTGACTTTTCGTTGTTGGAGTTTGAAATTTAGATGCTATTTAGCGTAATACTAAGACTTGACACTAAAAGATTCATAGTGTTATTAGTTTTACACAATGAAAGGACTAAATCATTATTGAAAATGTAATATCAGATTTATTTTAATTTTGCATAATTTAACCTGCCAATTATCATGGCCCGCAAACATACTTTTGACATACCTTTTGAGCTTTGTTATAATGCAAATTTGTGAACAATGCATGCCCATTACACAGAAGAATCAAGTTTTAAATAAAATGTTGGTATAGAATATGTATGACTTATTACTTTTATTTATAATAGTGAATTTATAACTGGCTTCCATATTAATAATTAGTATCATTTGTCTGCTCTGAAATTGTTCCTGTCAACGTGAGTTTGCAGTGGCATTGAGTCGTCGCCTGTAGATCGTGCTCTGGCTATGTCGGTTGCTGAGACGATCCTATTATAATTTAAATATTTAGTAGTGACGCTGGTAGTTGAACTAAAAACAATAACCAAAAATAATACCGACCGACGTTGGAATATCTGTGTAAACATTTTGCACACTGTAAAAAGAATATAATTTGTAATTGTTGGATCATTTTGTGATTTTTATTAAGTATTTAAGGAAAAATAACACAAAAAGGTAGTTCATGATTACAACCAATCCATCGAAATAAGAGCCACCAGCCTGGGACACGATCATCATCAACCATCATCAGAATGTTTGATTAACAATTTGATTTAATGGTGTATTTTCAAACATATCGCATTAAATGATTGAACGCTGCCCATACTTCAAACTTTCTACTGACAATCAAACTATTTAGTAGAAGTAATTGTTGAATTAGACTGGAATATTTACTTTAGTAAATTGAATAGTTACAAAACAATTGTCATTACATTGGAATTTGATTCGTCTGTCACCTAGTAATAATAATATAAATCATATTTTAAGGTAATTGTCTAATACCGTGCCGTCAAATACTTTCCGCATTAGAGTAGGCTGTTTTTGAAGTTTTTAAGTAATCAATGTTGGTGTACATGCTAATTTTTTGAAAACTTCAAATTCTGAAAGTTGTCATACTTAAATTCAAATTATAGACGCCTATTATTATTTATATGGCATAACCAAACTATTAAAATTATGCACTGTCACCAACCATTAAAAAAAAAGCATGGCCGTCTCTAATGCGGAAAGTATTTGAAGGCACGGTATATAGGCAAAACTAAAATGGATCTGATAGCACTTTTCTCATTAATATTTTAGTCATTTCGCTGTATAAAATTTGTAATTTCATATCTTTTTGTGTCAAGGTCTACAATAAATATCGATGAAGCTTAAAAACATGAACCATGAAATATCAGACAGATGTCAGGGTGTTTAACCTTTTTTTTTAAAATAATTGTCATCATGAAAGCAGTTCAGATTTCATCACGAACTGAAATCGATTGATCGTTTTGACGTTTTATAACCTGCAATTAAATTTTTGTGAAATTGCCAACATTAATCAAAAGTCAGATGGACTTTTTCTGACAATTCTGACGTTTCCTGTAACATTTAAGCCACCTAACGTGAATGTTGAGTTGACCAACATTTCGCGTATGCTCTAGTTAAATATATCGGTGTTAAAATAATAATAGATGAGTAAAGATGGCTACACCCTTTAACTGTTACTTAATTTTAGTTTAATAATATACTATGTTCACCAATTTTGATCAGCATGATGTATTCGTTTCTTTGAATTACAATTAATGTAGGGCTTCCGGGACAATAGTCAATAGAAATAAATTTATATGACGTTCGTTGCAAATAATCAAGCTCATCAGTGCTCCATAATGTTGATATAAGTCATCAAGTGCTGATTATTCAATTTACTCTTTCCCCCCCTTTTTTTTTTATTTAGGACACATTAATTTAATAGAATACTTGCTCTTTTTGTTATTCCATGAAACTCTTCGAGTTTGAATTGCTTCTTTGGAACGTGACTACTGCCAGTCGCAGAGGCATTTGAATTTTAACTGTTATAAATTTTCTTTTAATTAGTTTATGAATGAAGATGCAAATTAAATTAAATATCTCTAGAAATTAATTATACATTATTGTGGCATCTATAATTATAGACAAATGGATTTATTAACTAAAAAATTTCCCATAAAATGTTTAACATTTCTATAGAATTTACTGAAAGCTGATTACTTGGAACATTTCGTTGACATTCAAGTTTGATATAATGCGTGTGCACCTAGTCTAAGTTGAATGTAAGTAGGCCGAACAGGTAAACCTAAGATGGTTGTATGATCAAGATTTGTTATATCATATATAAATTTCTTTGTTTTTTAAATTTGGTAGTACTCTAACTCTATTTGTCTCAAGTTTTATGATAAACGTTGCCCATACGTTAAATTTTCTTGCAAACTGTCATCGTGGTGACAGTTCGATCTATTGCGAGAATGAATTGTCAAATTGAATGTCATTGTAGACATACCGTGCCTTCAATTATTTTTTTTTAGAATAACCTACGATTTCAATATTAATTTGAAAACACTGTGGAACTTTTCAATAAATTGACTTAACTATGACAGTAGTCAAAATGAAAAACATTACTGTAGCACAGTATTCCCAAATTAATATTGATATCATAAGCTACTCTAAATTTAAATTAAAGATATGTAGAAAGATGACAGAGATGTGTCCAAGACATTAAAGATACGATAAATGACCGATACAATAGTAATAATAATAATAATTGATAATGCAATAAAATGTAAATATTAACGGTTATAATATTTCTTTCAGTGGACGTTAAATGTTATTAATCGCGCCTTTGCTTTAATTTTTAAAACTACGATATTGGAAACTGTACCCGAATGACCGACAATGTAGAGTAATTACAACCGCAGTTCAGTTTCTTCTTGTTTATGAATGAAGACGCATATTAAGCAAAATGTCTCTTAGAAATAAATTAAATATTATTGTGACATTTATAATTAGTGGCAAATGAATTTATTTATTAAGACTTTGCCCACAAAGCGAACAACATTTCTATATAATTTACTGAACGCTGATATTTAGAAGAATTTTGTTGACATTCAGGTTTTGTATCAATTGTGTGCATCTTCTTCTTCTTCTTCTTTTTTATCGTGGCTTTGAGTTAGACTATTTAGTCTTTTACTCTTCATCTGAGTGCGGTGAATCTTGGATTGTTGAAGTTGAATTTGATTAGCTATTGTTTATCTTTATTTTGATTAAGAATTAAAGTAGAACCATTTTAGGTCTTTCGTGTTTGAAATTTTCATTTCCATCATATGCAAGTGCTCTTTTAAGATTTTGATTTGAGTGGTTTTCCATCTGGTTATAGAAACTGAGCGCTCTTTCCTTGATGTAGTCAATAATGGTTGGGGTATTTGTTTCATTCATTATTTGATTATTTCTCATATACCATGGAGCATTAAGTATCATTCTAAGACTGGTGTTTTGTATTATTTGCAGTTTTTTGATGTTGGTATTGCACATATGCACCCATATTGGGCATGCATATGTGAATATTGGACCTAATACTTGTTTGTAAAGTAGAATTTTGTTGTTTGTGTTCGCTGGCTTTTTCTGCCAATAAGAGGCCATAGATGACATCTTGTTTGTTTGGTTTTGGTTATCGTTTTTGCTATGTGTGTGTTATAATTGAGCTTTATATCCAGGTATATTCCCAGGTATTTAATTTCTCTACTCCATGGTATAGTGTTGTTGTTGATGGTTATTTCGTTGTCTGTTGTTTTCAGATTCCTTTGAAAGATTATTGCTTGGGATTTGTCTTCGTTTATTGTTGTCCTCCATTGTTTGAACCATTTTATCGTGTTGTCTAGGTGCGTTTGGAGTTCCTGTACCGCGTTCGTCGGACATCTTGATGTTGAGAGCAGTGCCGAATCATCTGCAAAGGTGGCCGTATTTAAATATCTTGTAGGATTTGATACTGGTATGTCGGCTGTAAATATTGTATATAGGTGAGGTGACAGGCATGAGCCCTGGGGGACTCCCGCTGTTGGATGTTTTATTGAGGAAAGTGTGTTCTGGATGCTAACTTGAAAGCAGCGTCCTTAGAGAAATAGAGAAAACTGTTCGTGATTTTTATGATGTGTGTTGGGTAATTGTGTATTATCATTTTATGTATGAGTCCCTGCCTCCAGACTTTATCAAATGCTTTTGCTATGTCGAGAAATACAGCTGCTGTCACTTGATTTTTGTTGAATCCTTCTTGGATAATCTCAGTGACTCTTGAAAGTTGTGTTATCGTTGAATGTTCTTCTCTAAACCCATGTTGATCTTCTGGTATTATGTCTTGATTGTCAGAGTGGTACTTTATCTTCTGTAGGATTATTTTTTCTATCACTTTGCTAATGGATGGTAACAGGCTTATGGGCCTGTAGCTGCTTGGTATTGTTTTTGGTTTTCCTGGTTTAGGTATAACTATTACTTTGGCATGTTTCCATATCTTTGGGAATGTTTGGAGTCTGATAACGGAGTTTGCTATTGCTAGAATTGACATTATTGCTTTTGGGGGGAGGTTTTGTAGTGATCTGTTGGTGATGTTGTCTATACCAGCAGCTTTTTTGGGATTTAATGCTTTAAGGATTGCTTTTAGGTTTTCGGCTGTGACTGGGTCGTTGCTGGGGAGTGGGGTTCACGTATTTCTCTGCTTACTACTTTGTGAATCTGCACTACGTGTTGCATGTCTACTTCATCCAAGTTCGGAGTGAATTGCTCTTCTAGTGATTCCGCTAGAGCTTCTGCTTTTTCTTCTGCTGTGACTTGTGTGGAGTTATTGAATTGAAGTGGTGGGATTTGTATTTGTTCTCTTTTGATTGCCTTGATTATTTTCCATGTCTTAGAGGGGTCTGCACCTATTTCTTCGAGTGTTCTTTGCCATTCTACATTTTCAGTTCCAGTAATTCCTTATGTACTTGATGTTGAAGGTTGTTTAGTATAGTTTTGTCTTCTCCTAGCTCTGTTCTTTTCCTTTATTAGTTCTTTAATATGATGTGGTAGACTACCTGATTTATATATCTTTGTTATATTATCTTGTAGTGATTTTATGTTCTGTTCTAATTCTGCAGTGTTTTGTATTTTAGGAACTGCAGTGATGGTTTGTTCTAGTTCTGTTTTGTAGCCGGCCCAGTCTGTCTTGAAGGTGTGATATGTTCTTTCGGTTATGTCTTCGTTCCAAGTTATTATAATTGGATTGTGATCAGATCTCATGACACTTTCAGTTTCTATCTTTATGGTTTTGTTAATGTTTTTACTGATTGCTAAGTCTAATTGTCTAATTGTGTGCATCTAGGCCAAGGTGAACGTCGACAGACAAAAAAAAAAACCAAGACGGTTCGGCATTTAAATGTTGTTTCATGTTATTCGTTCTATAAAATTGGTAGTACCATGCCTTGTGTCAAGTTTACGATAAAAATAGTGTATACTTCAAATTTTTTGACAGACTGTCATCGTGACACTTATACGACAATGAAAAGTTGATGTTTAACCAAATTGTCGTTCCACCTGTCATCGTGACAATACTTCGTTGTAGTGTATTCGTTCACACATAAACTTGTGAGATCGAAATGTCAGACGGACAGTGCTTAACCAAATTGTCTTTCCAATTGTCAAATGAAATTAACAACATAACATGATGAACTTTAACAAAACATGTTTTAAACTTACAGGTCATTGAGAAAATTAATTAATTTTCAAATTACGCTTTAATAGTATATATATGTACTTTGCAAAACCCAATCAAAAATCTTGCTGGCTCCTAATACCATTTAACCGAAAATGTACTTCTGATTAGTTTGTGCCAACCCGCATAGTCGCATACTTTAAATGCTTGCTTCTATAACTGAATTGATAAACGAAATTACATAAATGCTTATGGGAATTTTACATATTTGATGTATTTATGTTATTTCGAAGTGTTTCGGACACATCTGACAAATAAAGAAAACTCAGATGATTCTTTATTTAGGCTTGCTTCGGTACTTCTTTCGCGAGAAGTGACGACATTTCGATGACATATATAATTTGTATTTAATATATCTTAATAAAACATAGAAAGATCGTTATATTTGTCACTGTACTTACGTGCGATAATACACTTTAAGTTTATTTTATCATATCCGTCGGCATTGTTCCTATATTCATAAATAGAAAAGAAATAGTAACAATTGATAATAATAACACTAATACGTATCTGAAAGGTACCACTTTCCCTTCATAATCCCTTTATTTGTCGGCCTTCTGACATTTAAACTTGACAACCGATCGATAAACGTGAATAGATAGTCATTATGTGTTGTGTATTACACGACTGGTGCTTTCCGCCAATTTTGACGTTTCCCGGCAAATGCCATATCGCGAACTCAAACTGATTTGACGGTTTTGATAAATTTATAACCTGAAATTGAATTTTTCGTGCGTTTAACTTAACCTTATCCGAACTTGAAGTGTCACGGTCATCTGTATCGATCCACCGCCATTTTAAAATCGAACCTAGTCCGTATTTTTTATTTTACACGTAGGCCTTATGGCAAAATACTATGATTAATACTCTTTTTCTGCACGTTCTAAAATTTTCAAAAACTCCTTTCGGGCCCTCGTTCTCTCTTCGGAGACGTGAAAAATGGCCTAAGGCACGTGGGACCGTGGTCCCCGTCGCGTGACACTTTCGTTCCCACCGTAGATGCGCCAGGTTCTCAGAAAACTGTCTCCCCAATTCGTCAATTTTGGGGTATAGCTTTGCCGTTTTAATCGTTCGTGTTAAAAAGAGCGAGACAATTGGCTATTAGTATATATAATATAATAAATTTTAAAAACTCGTCACCCTTGTACCTACGCCGATGAAGAAAGGATTTTATTCATAAAATTCCTTATTTTATGGCAGTTTTTTCTCCGATTCTCTGGAGTAAACAAATGTTATAGTTCGCCCTATGAATTAGTGCTATTCAGATATAATGTAAACAACACACAGTTTTTTACATTATTTCTTTTCACGGTTGTGGCTCCGTGGTAGTTTAGCTCGCTCGATTCCGCTCCCTAAATCATAACTCATTTTATTTTCTTATACGTAGTATAAGGAAGTATTGTGATGTTGAAAATTTACGACCTCGAGATTTTTGCAGATGTCCACGTTTTGAAGTCCCCAAATTTTGTATATACGAATACAATCTCCCTCTTGATATCTGATTAGATTTTCAGTAAAATCGGTAGACCGGAAGTAGTAGTTACTTCAGTGAAAAAATCGAATTTTGCCAATTATTCGGCAACTACTAAGTTTAACGGAGGTAACGCCTTTACTCTTATCGCATTGCGATTTTTTGCAAGTATGTCGTAAATTATGCATTCTATATACGGGTGTCTCTAAGAGGTGCGGAAAAAACGCTACCACACATTTCTGAGGGCGTTCTAACCCAACTTACCTCAGTCCAAAAGTGGATGCACCATTGCATTGAATTGCCACAAGAATAACACCCAAATTACAGAAGCATATGTGTCCATATACGGAATGAATTTTTTATATCCAGATTACTCATAAACGGCTGCTCCAATCAACTCCTACCAGGTATACCTTTTCTAGATAAAAAACATTGGAGAATAAGAATTTTTATTTAAAAGTTAAATACAGTGTGTCTCAAAAAAGTTATTACGTTTTAAATGGATACAATATGCCGCAGGTGGCGCCCTCTACATTTTGCAATGAAAATGAGAGCAGATTTAAATTTTTTACCTCACGAAACCCCCCCTACCCAAATATTGTGACAATATACCAATTATTACAGAAATTATTTATAAAAAACTAAAACCAAATTGAACTTTTGACACTCTCTATCTCCGAAAGCATCCACTTTTGGACTGAGGTAAGTTGGGTTAGATCGTCATATTTTGCCCTCAGAAATGTGTGGTAGCGTTTTTTCCGCACCTTTTAGAGACACCCCAGTATATTAATCAAGAGTATAAAAGTATTTAGAGCGAGTAGCATTCTTTTGCAAATATCTCACAAAGTATGCATTCTGTATAGATTTATTAAGAGACTAGAGGTACTTAGAATACGATTTTGAATAATTTTTGTATAAAAGATTTTTCAAAATTCGGACCTGAAGTAACACATTTACTTACAGGCGTGTTTTTTAAGAGGATAAAAGTATTTAAAGCATAATTGAGAAGAACTTTGTATAATTTGAAAGGCATATATGTATAAAAAAAAGTCGTGTGGTGCCCACAACTCATTTTTTTATGGAGATATTTGAACACTCTTCATAAAAGCGACATTTTATATTGTTTAAATAAAGACTTTTTTTAAAAAAAAATTTAATAGATACCTTGCATTCTTTCATACGTATAAATAAAATGTCAGATGTTTAATCCCTACTACTATTTAGATAAGACACGAATAACTATTTTTTAGTCATGTTTCTATCACAATGTTTTTGTAGTTTTTTGCCTCAACACTTGTCATACAGCAAAGTCCGTCCTCAAAGGCAAACACGTACGCATTAATCATCTTGAATAGTCTTCATTAGGTAGTCACAAATTTGGAAGTGAACTAATACTTTTGGTAAATTAATTAGAATCCCTTCCCTGCTTTTAATCAGGACAAATTACACTCTGTACAGACATTTCTGGCAATAATTTGCATAAATTGCAAATGCAAACAAGGAAAATTCTCTCGCCGGAAACTTCCCAGTACTGGCACTTTAAAGGCGTAAAGTCTTCGGTACAGCCGGGACTCTGAATTGAGAGATAGAAGGGACTGAAGGCTTATTTATCTACCCCTTTCTTTCTCTTTACGTTTATTCATAAATACATACGTAGGGTGCCAGGAAAGTTTAATTATAGTTACAAAGGGTTATCTTATTAAAGGGTCTATGTAAATTATTGATTGCGGACTCTTATAAATCATACACGGATCGGGTGGAATTGTCAATCTTGAAAAATCCTAAGGAAGTATTTAAATATATACATAGTAGGCGTGGCACTTCACGTATACCTAACATACTATATCATAACAACCAACAAATTGACTTGCCACAAGATATAGTTAACGCCTTTGCTATAATAAGTTTTCATCCCTATATTAGCATAGCTCTCAATTCTCATTTGATGATTCTCAACCACATCAAGTTCCATTTACATTATCCAGTGTTTCAGAAGACGAGATAATACGAATAATGTCGCCTTTCAATCAAGATTATACAGCTGGCGATGACCAAATCCCAAGTATATTTGTTCACAACACCAGACTTGCTTTAGCTGAGCCTCTGGCTATAATAATGAATACTTCAATAAGGACAGCTAGTTTTCCTTGGCGCTGGCAAAGAGCAAGGATAAGCCCAATCTTTAAAAAAGATAACAGAACTAGAGTTGAGAACTACAGGCCAATATGCATTCTACCCAACTTTGCAAAGGTTTTTGAAAACGTAATTTATTCCTGCATAGCTTTCAATACAAAATTTTTGATTTCTGAATGTCAACATGGTTTGATTCGTGGACGGTCTACAGTTACGAACCTACTCACTATAACTCAGGCTGTCTCTCATGAACTGTATGCTAACGGCCAGTTAGACGTGATCTACACTGACTTTAGTCGCGCGTTTGACACGATGGATCATGGTATCCTTCTGGAAAAGCTCGGAGCAATTGGATTCAGCCCGTCCCTGCTCAAACTTCTTCATTCATATTTGACAAATAGGCGCAATTATGTCTTTTATAATGGATTCAGGTCATTTGAGTTTACTCCCTCATCCGGGGTGTGATAGGGCTCTAACTTGGGACCTCTGTTATTTACTCTATATACCAACGATTTGCTTAAATCAATAACATGCAATGTACTCGCATATGCGGATGATATAAAGATCTACTGCTCTATGCGAACTTGGAACGATGTACTTCGTCTTCAAGAAAACTTGAATCGTCTATCGACTTGGTGTTCCAACTTCAATTTGAAACTAAATGTAAGTAAATGTTGTTATATGTCTTACTCTCGCAAAAATAATAATATACCATCTATTTATTCTATTGAGGACAACCAACTTAGGCGGGTGGACAGCATAAAGGACCTTGGCGTATTCTTTCACACGCATTTGAGCGTCTCCAGTCATATATATTTCATTTGCAATTCAGCTTCAAAGGCTTTGGGCTTGCGCAGTTGTAAGTTTTTTTTTTAAAATCCATTGCTTCTGAAGGCTTTGTATTTCAGTTTTGTCGTCAGTAAGCTGGAATATGCATCACAAGTATGGTCACCTAAGTACATATATCTACAACTAGCCATTGAGAGAGTGCAGCGGCGATTCCTGAAATACTTATCTTTCAAGGATACGGGAATTTATCCGGAACGTGGCATCGATTACAATCTCTTACTGCAAGCACATGATCCCCAGTCACTGCGGGATCGCCGAGACTTTCATGGTGCACACTTCATATGAAATCTATATAATGGAACAATTGATTGTCCACATCTCCTACCTTGCTTAAACTTTTACATTCCCAGGATTTCCTCTCGCTCCTCCTCCACGTTTTGGTTGCCCTTTTCGAGGACTAATCTTCTTCGGGGATCGCCACTGGTCACCATGTGTCGTGCTGCGAACTTATATTATGAAGATATATTTTTTGTTTCTAATTCAGCAAGTAATGCATAATTCTTCAACTTTATATATATAAATATATGAATATGTGAGAAGTTTCTTGAATTAGCGGCGTATTAATTAATTGATGACAATTACTTGCATTATTCAAATGTTAATGATTTTAAGGAAAAGAAACACACCACTCCGAGGACTAACACATATGCATTAGTTTCATTTAACCACTACAACGTGAACACTCGTCAGCTCGGCAACTGTAATGTGTTCGTTTTCCTATCTACCGAAATTTGTATATATAGTTTCGGGGACGATCTTTGCAAGCTTGAGAGATAATTTCTAATTATTCTCATTTAACGAAGGAACCATATTAACTACTATGTTTTCCTTCTACGAAATTAAAGCACATTCAGTGCACTCTGTGTTGGAACACAGAAATCCTAATTTCATTCTGGATAATTACAATTAATATTTTATGTGTGGTTAACGTATATATTAAACACATATAATTCGTTTCTTTGCCGTATATATCTAAATATGTGAGAAGTTTCTTGAATTAGCGGCTATTAATTAATTGATGACAATTACTTGCATTATTCAAATGTTAATGATTTTAAGGAAAAGAAACACACCACTCCGAGGACTAACACATATGCATTAGTTTCATTTAACCACTACAACGTGAACACTCGTCAGCTCGGCAACTGTAATGTGTTCGTTTTCCTATCTACCGAAATTTGTATATATAGTTTCCGGGACGATCTTTGCAAGCTTGAGAGATAATTTCTAATTATTCTCATTTAACGAAGGAACCATATTAACTACTATGTTTTCCTTCTACGAAATTAAAGCACATTCAGTGCACTCTGTGTTGGAACACAGAAATCCTAATTTCATTCTGGATAATTACAATTAATATTTTATATGTGGTTCCAACACAGAGTTCACTGAATGTGCTTTAATTTCGTAGAAGGAAAACATAGTAGTTAATATGGTTCCTTCGTTAAATGAGAATAATTAGAAATTATCTCTCAAGCTTGCAAAGATCGTCCCCGAAACTATATATACAAATTTCGGTAGATAGGAAAACGAACACATTACAGTTGCCGAGCTGACGAGTGTTCACGTTGTAGTGGTTAAATGAAACTAATGCATATGTGTTAGTCCTCGGAGTGATGTGTTTCTTTTCCTTAAAATCATTAACATTTGAATAATGCAAGTAATTGTCATCAATTAATTAATACGCCGCTAATTCAAGAAACTTCTCACATATTTAGATATATACGGCAAAGAAACGAATTATATGTGTTTAATATATACGTTAACCACATATAAAATATTAATTATAAATATATGTATATTGTATATAGTTATAAATTATTTATATTACAAATAAGAATATGATTAATTTGTTATTTATTAATGTACGTTACTTCTTTGTCCTATAATTGGTTTGATACTGTTGGACTAAATAAATTATTATTATTGTTATTATTATCTATATATCTTTAAGTCGAGGGGAGCATGCATACAGTAATAAATGTTTTAGTGTTACTTCAAAACTACACGAAGTAATAGGATTATCAAAATAATGTCAGAATTACTTTATATGACAGTTGAAAAATATTTATAATGCTGTGTTTGATCTTGTAGACCTAAACAAAGTATAAAAATCCGTGTTTACAACTATGTGTACCCCAAGCGTCTCCGAAAAAATCTTACTCATATTAGTTTTGAAAAAAATTATAGGTAAATAATTTTATATTACTATTATCGATCATACTATTAATGCATATGCAGCCTAACATAAGGCCTTACATTGCTGGATACTTACAAATATTCATTCTTCCCTGATATTATGTTTGCTTATATTTTAGAACAAATATTAATAATGATATATTTCAAAGTACATAATTAATATTAGTAGATTTTAACGGTTAACTCATTTTAATATTATTTATCGCCAACCGTCAGTAAAGTGATGCGTTACCATAGCGTTTTACGGAGGTAAAGAAACACTTTATCGTACTGTACAATAAAGTACTTACCTGCTGCTAATATCTGTCAGCGTAGCCATGACTGATGACTTTAAAAATAAATCGTTTGTCACTGTCATAAACTGTCATAAGTTATTATATCTTTATTTCTTAAATTAACAATTTTCACGGTTGGCGATAAAATTTTGTATGCACCACGTCAGTAAAGTACCTTTACCGAACTCGTCTGTTACTCGCCGCGCTCGCTTCACTCGCTTGGCTCATAAATCAGACTCGTTCGATAAAGTATGACTTTACTGACTTGTTACATAAATAACTATTATTAATTCTTAGGCATTTTTTCTCCACGTATTGACAGTTTTTTCTTTATAGTAAAGGGTGCTGCACTTGGAAATATAAAATTTTTTTTTTTTAATGAAATACATAATATTTGTAACACTGAAGTTTTTTTTAATTCCTCAATTTGAATTCTAAACATCATCCGTATGACCGCCCCGACTGCTCTGGCGTGATCTTGTTCGTTTAGAAACATTTTTCGTACCACTGGCACATTAATCTCTATGTCTCTAATAACACGTTGAATATTTTCTTTGTGGTTATTAACTGTTGCTGACCAGTTGGCATATACTTTCCTATTTATATGATCCTAGAAAAAATCGAGTGTTTTTAAGTCATATGATCTTGTACCTACACCAATTGAATATCGATAACACGATCGGAAATTAAGTATGCAACAGAGCACGTAAGAATTTAGATTTTCGAGAAAAGGATTTTGGTTTTTTTTTGCAATGTTTTTTAATATATAAGAGATACAGTTCTGATGTATTAAAATAATGTTTTAACAAATCTAAAACACCTTGGAAGAACCGTCGGAATTTCGATTTTCGAAAAAGCGGGGCTAACTTCTCACTTTTGGATTTATTTTTTTCAACATCCTTTGATATAAAAGCGATATGAATGCTTTTGATTTTTTTTCTCGAAATACTTTAGAATAATTCAAAACAAAGCTAAAGCAACTTACAACATCTCGCAGAATTTCGATTTCCAGAAAAAAAATGAGGTGTGGCCACCACACGACTTTCTTATACGTATGAAAGTGTTACTTCCGGTCCGAATTTTGAAATTTCATTTATACAAAAAATATTCCAAATCCAACTCTAAATACTTTTGTACTCTTCATAAATATATATAGAATGCATAATTTACGACATATTTGCAAAAAATCGCTATTCGATAAGAGTAAAAGTGGTACTTCCGGGCTGAATTTTGAAATTTTTTTTATACAAAAGATATTTAAAAGTATGTTCTAAATACTTTTATACTCGTAATGTACCTGCCTAGAAAGCATGACTTGCGAGATATTCGCAAAAAACTGATTTTCGATAAGAGTAAAAGACCTACTTCCGGTAGGAATTTCGAAAAACTTTATTAAAACAATTTTTCTCAAATTTAATTTTGAGTACATTTGAATTCTTTATAAATTTGTTTAAACTTAGTAATTGATGCAATATTTGCAAAATTCGATTTTTTCACTGAAGTAAACTACTACTTCCGGTCTGCCGATTTTGCTCAAAATCTAATCAGTTCTCAAGAGGGAGATTATATTCGTAAATACAAAATTTGGAATTGATATCTACAGCGGTTTGACCGCTATCGTGGTCATACACACACAGACAGACACACAGACACACAGACACACACACACACAGAGAGACACACAGACATTTTTTAAAAACCACTTTTTTGGTATCAGGGGACCTCAAAACGTGGACATCTGCAAAAATCTCGAGGTCGAAAATTTTCATCATCACAATACTTCCTTATACTACGTATAAGAAAGTAAAAGGGGGGCTAACTGCGCACATCCGCATTGGAATCAACCGAATTATGTCTTTTCGAACTAAAGGATGAGCTAAAGTAAAGTAACAGTCACCTTGATTAAAAATTACAGTAACAATAGCGTCGGCGAAGGTAAATATACTTTACAAAAGTTAATTTAGACTGTAAATAATAAAAGAAGGCATGCAAAAATTATCAAAAATTCAAATTAAAAATTATTAAGAGAAGAAAACAATTAACTGATCCAAGCAAAGCGACATTTAATGAAGTTTCAAAACGGAAAAGTACAGAGTAACTATACTGCTCACCCACGGGTAGCGCAAATTATACTTGAATGAAAGTAAATACAAAAAATTCGAAAATTAAGAAAAGTATTGCAAATTGCGAACCCAAAATTAAATAATATTCAAACATTAATATGTAATAAAAGAAATCCCATATTAACAAAGAAAACATTTTATTACAAATAAAGTAAATTGTGCAATTAATTATACACGCTATATACAGCATGTACCACAAGAGACAAACTGGAAATTCCAGTGACGTAGAGACCGTTCAGAAGCGATTATAATAAAACTAAAATATATGAAAAATATACATATATACAGGAGGGATATTTTAGACAGTAATGTACTCTTTCTCAAAGAGGTTCTTCGATCTTTGACAAAAGATGTAAGCAAAGCACCACATCAGACATAATAAAACTTCATCAAAAGTAGAGCTTTTAATTTAGCAATACATATGGTTATTTCAAGAATAGTTACTTCGTAAAAGAAATCTGATAGTTAAAAGAAATTTTATGCAATTGTTTGTTGCTGGGTGAAAGAGTTCAAAAGAGAAAAAACCAGTGTCGAAGATGAATCAAGCGCTGAGCGGCCAAAAAACGTAACACTTTCAGATATCATTTACAAAGAGCCTGACATGATTTTAAACTTCAGAAAAATTACGATATTAGAGGTAGCAGAAATGTAAGAAAATACATATATTGAAATTGTCGGATGTATTTAAGAATATTATTAAAAGAAAATTTCAGCATAAGACTTTACAAGCATTCTACGTACACACATGCTCATGTATATGAAATATAGGAGAAATTTAAAGCAGTTTTTAGAGATGGAATAAATTTTGCGGCACAGATAGCGCAGATGACTGAAAGAAAGAATAAGAAGGGAACGCGCGCGTTTTGACGAGAGAGTAGATGACTGAAATTGATCGTAAAGTAGGATTTTGGGGGAGTAATGAAAGAAGAAGGGAAAAAAATAGGCGGATGCTGATAGCTGTCTATCTCTCGGAGTCGATTTTTTTCTGGGCCCGTAATTTTGCCAATCACCGAAAAGAAAATGGTCGAGCGGGAAAGAAGTATTAAATCTCGGGCATGGGTATCATATAAATGATATTTTAATAACTAAATCCCTCGTTTTTTCCTTCAATTTTCAGAGTTATACGTCATTTATTATTCAGTTTGGGCCTGTCATTATTTTGTTTTGAGAACAATGAGCAATATTCTGTTACTTCACGTGTTCCTAAGTATGATACAGTACGGTTTAATGGTTATATAAGCAAAATGTGTATCTGCTTTTGTGTATCTAATATTAATTAAATGCGGTTGGCTAATTTTTTTAAAAAAATTATGTAATAGTCCGAATATAGTTTTTAGGGAATGGAAATTTGAAAATTCAGGAAAAGCTGAAAATGCCTTTTCCCAATAGAACGAAGCATATTGTTTTTTTGTAATGTTCTTTGCAGACCTGCAAAAGTTTTTACAAAAAAAATCTGTACAATTATAAAGTAAAGACGGAAAATTCGGGCAATTTTTGTATGCACCTTTGATCATAACTAAATGCTGTATGATTATCAACCAAATCAAATTTAATTTTACTACCATCCATTTACGCACTTCTGGTCCTCACCAACACCATTAACACAATCAATTATACAGTGTCCACCTGCACACCTGCCGCATGTTTTAGTAACTGTGCAATTCCTCGCAAAATGATTATAACCTGCACATTTATAACACCTTATTGTATTTATGTATTCATATCTATAGTATTTCTTCCATCAAACATTACTTTTTTCTTTCTGTGTTATTTTTCCAAATATATCCGATTTTATACATTAATTAGTATGTTACCATAGTTCATTTTGCGTTTGCTGAGATACTTCCTATTTATCTTTACTCTTCCTTTTATATCACTACCTAGTATTCCTAAGTTATTCTAATTAACAATTGTGCACATAATATCCCCCGTCTGCATGTCAATATATTCCTTTCCCACTTCTACTACAATAATCCCTGGATCTTTAAGCTTAGAAATTAACACTTCATATTTATTTTCCAATTCTTTTTTCATTTTACTGTTTATTTGTCTTTGGAAGTAGTATCACCGCAACTTACCAAAATACCACATCTGTTTATATTTTTTATTGTTTCTACACTTACAGACAATTTAGTAGAGTGAATTTTATTTCTTAATTCTGTGTTTGTTTCCCGGCTTTTCTGTGTTTCATTTTTTGGTTTTATAATATTTTATCATTATTTTTTTTTACAGTATCACTGTATGAAGTCCTTTTTTCCGGTTTATTTCCGACGATCGAAATAGAGATTAAAAATTTATGAATCAATATGTTTTGATCGGAAATTATTTGAAGCCAATCATTAAGTTTTTTATACATTTCATTCATTTTTTGACAAACTTTCACTTTACGAGAAATATCGCGCACATATGTAATTATATTGGTTTCACTTAATTTCTTAGCAATTTCGTCGCTTACTCTGGCGCATTTACCATGTCTCTCTTCCTCACATATGAAACACTTTACTGATCTTTTTATCCTTCTAAATTCCACTTGGCAAACATAACACTTATTGGACGACACATTTTTTTTATTTATGTTGACCCACGCAAATGATTAATCATTAATTTTGTCGATGAAGTTTACTAATAGGTTCATCATCACAATTTCATGTTTAACAACGTACAGTATTTTACTTTTCGACACTGCAATTTTGCAGAGCCGATAGAAATACATCCTCACTCCACAAATTCTAAACTGAGAAGACACAGAAGAAATAATGTTTTTAATAAAATAAACTCATATTAAAAATAACCGCCGATTTTCATTTGTTTCCAAGTTTTTAGCGCAATCTTTTGTTTGTCTATGGCGGCCATATTGGATTCTTAATTGTGTCTGAACAATGTTAGTCTTTAAAAGCGATTGTATTAGGCGTCATCGAGCTATTGAGGAAAACTAAATTCTGAAATATTGGTTTTTTTAAAATATCTTTTTATCAAAGCGAATAAAAAAAACAACTAAAATTGAAAAAAAAAAACAAACCTGAATACATTACTGATTTAAAATTAAATGTCCAAAATGAGCACCCTCAACGTCTTGGCAATAGAACAACCGATTGCAAAACAATGATTTAATTATTCTACCCGTGAAATTCGGCGTTTTATTTTTTGAGCAAAAAATGAAGGTAATTAAAAAAAACATTGAATTGATTTTCCAAACACCTTTCAAATGAGGGGTGTAATGGTACAGCCCATTTGACTTTTTTAATTTTATAAAATTTTATTATTTTTTAAGGATTTAATTAAGTATATATTTTTTTATTAATATTTTGAAGGGAAATAATATTTAAAATCAACGAATGTGTTATTATATTATTAAGTAGATATTAGTCATAGGTTTTGTATATATTTATGAGTAAAAAAAAGGTGACGCCGAAAGTTTATATAACGTGAAAAACACTCCAGTAGCAATATACAATCCCGTGGCTAAATGAACGTGTATGTGCGTGTAAATGTGAATGGGAACCTCTGAACTTTGTGGAAAGCGGGGAACCCCAGACATTCTGATATAAAAGCGAAATACGCGTGAGAAAAGAGAGAGTCGACAGCAAGATACGTTAAATATCGTATCAAAAGGCTAACTCCTAACATTAGACTACGCATAAGAGCCATTGTTACTATAACTTCAATAAATAATTTACTAGCGAGAAAACGTAGTAAAGTAGTGGTCAAAGGTGCTCCTAAGAAGTAATTGTGCAACGTGTTATATTGTTAAAATAAAGATTGTATTTCGAGTAGCAGAACAAACAGATGATGCCGTTGAAAACATCGTAGAAATAAAGAAGACTTCGTCGATAATAAGCAGCCCGAAGTTCCTGCTGGAAACAGTACAAAAAAGAAGATCAATAAGAAGAATTTAGATAAGGTTTTATTTAAATGATTATTGTTTAATGACTGTAATGTTTTATATAATAAGGGAGGAAATACTGTTAAAATAAAAAATCAAACATAAAGTAATTAAATAAACATCATCTAACAAATATATGTGTATACTAACTTGATACTGATCACAAGTATCGATATATACACGTATAATATAGAATGTGCATTGTATGTAATAAATTCTGGCGTTTATAGCTTACGATTGAATCGAACAAAGGACCTACAGAAATGTTTGTGTTAGTTGAATGTTTGTAAAAAAAATTTTTTTTATTAGAATTGCTTTTTAAATATATGTTACTTCTTGTGTTGTTTGTAAAATTACAGATACAGGATTCATTGATTTTAATATAAAAATTATTAAAATTTTAAATAGTATTTTTATTCATATACAGGAACCCCTTTTACTTAATCATTTCAATTAACTCGAATCGCCCTGAGATAATTTGAGTTGAGCTGGCAAAACAAATAATTTTACATTTTATTTCTAAAGTTTAACTTTAATTTAAATATCTTAATTTAGAGATAGGGGTTTCTCTACATTGTATCACCCAATTGGGGTGGTACCTCTACAAGGGCCACTCCGCCCCCTTTGCCATTCAAAACTTTTAAGTTGATATCGCCATCTGTCAAAATTTTAGTATGAGACACGGTCATAATACGACTTCGTGTTTAAAAGATAATGGGGGAAGAGGGGAGGAGTCTGCAGACACGCACTGTACAAGAAATTCAGTTTTCATTAGTTTTTATTTAATATCTTACATGCTTAATATAATATTAATTGATTTTTTAAAACAATATAATTTAAATGATCGTATTATTAAAGTAAAAAGTAATCAAAACTTTTATCCTCTCACTGCATAAATTATACACCTAATATTGTACACAGTCAGGTTATTTATAACACCATCTGCACGTAATTTTTATAATGCTCTTTTCATTTAGGTTTCTCCTTAAATTTAAGCGACTGATTTCACGTTTTTATCAAAAGGAAGGAAAGGGAAGACTGTATTTAATGCCCGTCGTTATACTGTTGATCGGTTTACCCTCCCGGCAACCCGTGGTTAACAAAGTGTGCACGGCGGGGCATCTGTTTCTCCTTTCGAAACCTCAATTTCAAAGACGAGTTGAGAACACTTTGCAATTTGAGTGTCACCGTTATAGAAGAGCGAAGAATTCTCTTTCGCTTTCGTCAAGTTGCACAATAATTTTTCCGAACGAAATCAATAGACTTTCTTTTTCATTTGCTACAGAGTGTTTTCGCTAAAATTGAATAGATTACACGCAAGAACTGGTATGCAAAAGTTTCGAGACTAGTTTTCTAACAAATCAATAGATTGCGAGACAAAGCTGTGCGTACTGAAGTCGCTGGATATAGAAAGTGCCGCAAATGGTAATGATATGGGACTGAAAGCTGTATTTTGCCCTAAATGTGTCTCGCCTAACAACTAAGTGATATTTGATAGCACTTACTTTTTCTGTTCATATTGTGTTCATGGAATTATTACTATAGAAATTACCATTTTGTTATATATTATCTTTTTTAAATCTTTTGTTAATGCTTACAAAGTCTATGAAATTTATTTATACCGGGTGTCCCAGAGGAGTTTATTATTGGTATGTACAGGAGAATGTCCCAGAAATAAAAAGACGGAGTAGCAGGTATGTAAAGTCCGAACAGAAACAGGTCCAAATATACCGCAATAACGAAGAAATTAAGAATTTAATTTTCTATTTTGTTTTTCAGATAAAAAATTACATTACGGACCTGGCACAGAATGTATGCTCATTTGTCTAAAACTGGAAAAAAAAAACGTTAAATCGTACTCATAAAACATATTTTGTGCCCGATGCGTCTAGATAACGCAGCTATGTAGTCGGTTGTTGACCCATATGGACGACCCACTTTATTGCAGACAATAAAAGATTGTTTTTATTTTTAAAATAGGAAGTTTGTTGCTCTTTAATGTGTTTGTAGTCGGAAACAGCTGATTATTATTATTTTAGAATATCCAATAAATCCTAGTTTTTCTAGCCTTTATTACAGTAAATATCAAGAATGTAATTATTTTTTTCTAGCAGGTGTAAAATTAAAGTAATTAATGTTTTGATATTTATTATGAAGTATCTATTCCTCCTCCATTGTCCTGTTTGACAATGGATGTTATTTACAAAAATACATACTGCTGTGACCTCGCAAATTTGTAAAATAAGAATAGTTTTAGAGATTGATTTAAGAATTAGTTTAAGCTTAGAAATAAAAGTAAAAATAAGAAAAAGTCCTATTTAGATATTATTGAGTAAAATTATGCAACAAGAACTACATGAAGGTATACAAAGTTGCATACTTATAGTCAAATTTTTATTATAACAGTAAATAATGAAATATGCAAAGTAAAGTTTATTAAATAAATATATAAACAAAAGATGTAGAATAAAAATGTATTAAATAAAGAAATATATGAAATAAAGACAAAATAAATATAAGTAATATATTTCTTTTGTAGAAAAGATACACAAAAAGTATGGGTTATAAATCATGAAAAGAAATGAAATTTATATGCATAAGGCAATAAAAATCTTATGAGAGTTTATGAAATAAATAGTATTAAAGAATAAAATTTACCTTAGCTTACTACTAGACAAATAAAAAAGGATATAAAAATGTGTAAAACATGGAAGCAATCAGCAGTGACATATTTTTGTATTTAAAAGCTGACATTATAAATAAATAAAAAGGTATCTGTGTTCATGAGTTGTTCGTAACACAATGCTTCAGGGACTAGAGGCGGACAGGCAGTGCGGAATAATGGTTATCTTCGACGTGTTTCCCATTTTGCCAAGGCGAACTCCGGCTAAAAGAAAAGTAAAACTAACATTAATAAATGGAAAGAAAAAGTATGTGTCGAACAATGAACAAGGTAATAGGTTCATTGACGAGCACAAGGAAGGATGGTATTAGTAACAAGAATAAACCTACCGTTGGGAATCATGTGCAAAGCAGAGGGGACCTTTGAATTGGAAGGTTATGTTGACGTTTAAGTGAATTGTGAACTGTCAGAACAAAATGTGTATGTGTGCGTGAATCAAGGCGGCAACATATGGGCAGCGATTTCACGGGAAAAGTGTATTCCAGTACCAACCTAAACATGGACTAGAGGGCGCAATGGTCAACATAGTTTATTTTTGCCGCTATAAATACGAAGACAAGATTCGACAAGACAGACTTTCTGATAACACTTCCGAGAGGAAAGACTTTCTGATAACACTTCCGAGAGGAAAGACTTTCTGATAACACTTCCGAGAGGAAAGACTTCTGATAACACTTCCGAGAGGGAGACTTTCTGATAACACCTCCGAGAGGTGAACTTCTCAGAACACTTACAAAAGGAAGATCTCTTAAAGAATAAGTTTTTTTTTAATTGTTATATTGTAGTTTTTCATTATTTCTTCAACACATATAGAAACAGTAATTTATTTTATTTAATACATTTGAATTCATTTGAAGCGTTCATAATGGACATTCAAAATAGATTTATTGATAACAAGTAAGTTTATTATTTCTTTTGAAAATTAAGTTATACGAGTTGTTGGACAGACATTGATTTTTACGTGCGAATGATTAATCAATGTATTGTTGGACAAAAAAAAAATAGACAAGTAAATAATTTATCCTGTAAGGTTTATTTTAAATTTATATAGTTGGAATTACAACCAAATAGGATTAATGGTGTTGGTCAGTTGGAGAGATGTTACGTGAAAATGAGCATTTTCTTCATCGTATTGTCTAGACATCATTAATTTCTTTCAAATTAAGCGAATAATAAATTAGAATTTCACAAGGCATAGATTAAGAGCTCGATACAACACGTGCAAATGGTTGTCTAAAGCAATTAATTGAAGCATATACATAAATATTATAACGTCGATGAGTATATTCATAAACGTACAATAAAAGTTTATTTTTGTTTATTTGCAGGATAAATATTTATTTTGTTTGGTAGAATAAATAAATAAACAAAAGATTTACATACATTACAACCGGCATTAGGTATAAATGATATGAGCATTTTTCAATTATGTATCTTGTTTAGAGCATAAAGGTGTGCATATAAAGGAAACTATATTTTTGAATCCATAAATTACAAAATAAAAAAAAATACATGATTATGTTGAATAGACATACAGTTTTTTTTCTTTGAACAAAACTATTACCTCTTTATAAGAAGGAACCACAAACATTGCCAGGACCCACAATAGTTATAAGGTACATGACACAACAATATAAGATAAAACACAAAACCAATTATAAGTTCTTGGTGTGTAAAGAATAATTTAAAGAGTATAATATGTACAAAAGACTATACCCTACGTGTGGTAATACACACAAAAGTATGTTGTTACAGCATATAAATTATATGGCAATATTGTTATTTAAAATAAATATTTATATGCTACAGCATTAATTTAAATTGGCGATGCCCAACGTATGGCAATATTCTTATTTAAAATAAATATTTATATGTCACAGCATTAATATAAATGGCGCTCAACGTAGTGGGGCAATGTATTCCTTTTCTTGTTGTTTATTAATCATGTATTTATTTAACGCCCAAAATAGAGAGGCAATGCATTATTTTTCATAATTGTTTAAAAGAAGAAAAAATATATATATATATATATAATTAATGTTGCTTAACATAGTGGAGCATTGTATTCATTTTCTCGTTTGTCAATAATTATTTACATAACATTTAACGTTGTGAAGCAATGCAATTTTTGTTTTTTTTTAAATGTTTAAACAAAAAAATAATAATTTATTTTGTACAAATAATGGGTACAAAGTTTGTTTCATTTTTTTTATTTATTAGTAAATAGAATAATTATTCAGTGTCCAAGTTAGAGACAGATTACCTTAATTTTCATTTACTGGTGAATTATCAATTTCTCTTGTTTAGAAAGGGATAAAAAAAAAAAAAAAAAAAAAGGAATAGTATTTGATTAGATAAGTTTAGTTATTAATTTATAAGTTAGAAATAAGATAAAAATGGCAGATAAAGATAAAAATGATGGTGAAGGTTCACAGTTCACTAAATACAGGGACAATCGTCCGGTATATTCTGATTCAGATTCAGAAAAACCTGAATCAGAGGATCAAACACTTGATAGCAACGTACAAACAGAAAGCATCAGTAGCATAACTGGTGAACAAAAAATTGAGAATTTTTTTAATAAACTATTCAGCAGAATAGAAGAAAGTGATAAGAATTTAAATCAAAGATTAGTAGAAAATAATTTAAGTATAAATCAAAGATTAGAACAAAATAATTTAAGTATAAATCAAAGACTAGAAGAAAATAATTTGAGTATGAACAGGAAATTTGAGGAAAGCAATCAAAGATTAGAACAAAATAAAATAGAAATAAACTCAAGATTAGACAAGGTTCTCATGGAATTAAGAAAAGAAACTTTAGAGCTAAATGCAAAAGTAGAATTAAAGTTAGAACAGTCAGTGTCAACTTTAAATAAACAAATAAACATTAATGAAAAGAAATGTGAAGGTAAAGGCACATTCATAATAAAAGAAATCAACGAAAGATCTGCCAAAACACAAGCTAGTTTTGATAAGGTAGATGAGAAAATAAATTCTCTTGAAAATAAAGTTAAAGGGAATAATGTGCAATATCAAGAGCAAATACAAGAACTTTCACACCAAGTGGAAGATTGTAAAATAAAATATGGTGTTTGTACGGACACAATGTTGACCTTACAAAACAAAACTTTAAACTTCGAAAACACTATAAAAGGGTTAGAGAACAAAGTACATGGGGTTAGTACACCTAGTGTATCTTTGACACAAATACCTGGTAGCGCAGAGAATATACCAAAATTCTCAGGATTTTACAAAGATAATCCATTGGCGTTTATGAGAACGATAAAAACATACATGAGGGGAATATCTGATGAGATGTCAAGGCTACATTTCATAAGAGGTTGTTTGAAGGATTATGCACTTCAGTGGTACGATATGATAATAGATGAAGTAGTGGATTTCAAAGAATTTGAGATTCGTTTTGTGAGACAGTACTGGGGACAGACTCAGCAGAGGAAGATTAGACACGATTTAGTGTTTGGCAAATACAGAGCTGGATCTTCTAGAGAAAACTACATCATAAGAAAATATTCTTTTCTTAAATACATCCAACCAACCATTGAAGAAAGTGATATTGTTTCACAGCTAGCAGCACACTTTGACCACAACGTTACACAGGCGGTGGCACTTCAAGGAATTGATAACATTGAAGCACTCCTGGAACTGGTCAAGAGATTAGACGATGTGGATGAGAAGGGAAACAGCAAGAGTTATGGAAACATCAAATATACAAACGATCCACCCAGAAATGATAATAATAACTACAACAATGGAAATAATCCACATATAAACAAGACACCTCGTTACAATCAAGATAAACAGTACAATAATAATGGGTACAATCAAAATCAGGGTAAAAAGAATTATGGAAACAACCCTTATACATATAATAAGCCAAGCTATGGGAACAATCCATATTCATACAATAAAGCAAGAAACTATGAAAATGAGAGGAAGAAAGAACAGAATTATGGGAAGGAAGAAAGAAACCCTGAGAGGGAAAGAAGAGTGAACAATGTTCAAATAAGTGAAGAAAAAGAAGAAATAAGTACGAAGAAAAAAACAGAATCAAAAGGTGCAATACCCAAGGATTCAAGACAACTACCGACAAATAAAGAATGGGTAAATTCTACCTACTCAAATGCGACTTCGTTGGATTTTTAGAAAGGCCAGTCAAGAAGAAAAAGAAGGTACAAAACGTATATAACTTTGACGATCTAAAGAAAATCACGACGGAATTACCACACATAACAGTAAAAATAGGGAACGAAGAGATAGAAGCATTATTAGACACAGGAGCGCAATTATCTTTATTAGATAGTAGTATTATAAGTAAAGACATAGAAAAATTAGGATATTGTATGCCTATAAGAAAAGTAAATTTAATAAATGCAAATAAGAAACGCATCATTACTGTAGATAAAGTTTTTTGTATAAATGTTAGAATAGGTAGTTTAAATTTATTAACAGAATTCATAATAGTGCCTAATTTGAACAGCAATTGTATTTTGGGGATAGACTTTTTAAGTCAATATGGTACAAAAATAAATATGGAAAACAAAACATTTCATATTAAAAATTCAATAATCTCCTGGTGTAAGGAAACACAGGAAGATGAGATATTAATTAATAATTTATATATAAATAATGCTGAACAAAATCTCACAAATAAAATGGATAGTAGTTTATTAGACAATAAGTGTGCACATCCTGTGAAGCATCGTCAAAGTGAGGACTTCACGCAATATAGGGATGGTACGAATTTAAATTGCGATAAACAATACATAAGCCATGTGAGCAATCTTGTCAGCAAGTATAAAGAATTATTTGATAATAAACCTGGTTTAGCAAAAGGCTATGAACACAGGCTAAAGGTAGATGAAATACAACCTTTTAAAGTTAAAAATTATCCTGTCCCCAATAAATACAGAGAACAAGTCAAATTAGAAATTAAAGAAATGTTAAAGAACAAAATTATAGAAAAAACGGAATCAACATTTACCAATCCTGTAGTCGAAATAAACAAAAGGGGTATAAGTGATCAAAGGGACACTATACTACCAAAATATTTAAATTCAAGAAACTCACCTTATTTTGAAGCTCAACAGAGCGTTACATTTTCATTAACAATGTGTGTAAATATCGAACAGTTCAAAAGGACCGATCGGAGGCGTACTTTTTGGCTGGCAACAATACGTAATGATTCAATAAATGATTGTTCATTCTTAGTAATGTTATTTATAATTAGAAAGAAAGGAGTCAAGTTTAAAAAGACTCATGAAAGAAGCAAAGTACAAAAGGATGAAAGGAAATATTTTGCCTTCATGCTTATATTAATTGCAATGATAAAGAAGGGAGTAAAATTTAAATGGACTCCTGAAACTCTCAAAGCATTTGAAGAAGTGAAAGAGAATTTTTGCAAAACATTAATAGTAAATTTACCCGATATTAATGAAGAATTTGTTTTAAGATGCGACGCATCAAATAATGCAATAGCTATAAGAAATTTAGCATTAAGTATCGTTAATCACATATCTATGCTCTATGATTATATAGACGTAGAAGATTAATAATCATTTGTGCGAGTTTTCACAATGGTTATTATATGTGTCGTTCATGCTTTAATAATCATTGTTGACGAATCACGACAAAGTATAATAACCAAGGGATATGCTGTGACCTCGCAAATTTGTAAAATAAGAATAGTTTTAGAGATTGATTTAAGAATTAGTTTAAGCTTAGAAATAAAAGTAAAAATAAGAAAAAGTCTTATTTAGATATTATTGAGTAAAATTATGCAACAAGAACTACATGAAGGTATACAAAGTTGCATACTTATAGTCAAATTTTTATTATAACAGTAAATAATGAAATATGCAAAGTAAAGTTTATTAAATAAATATATAAACAAAAGATGTAGAATAAAAATGTATTAAATAAAGAAATATATGAAATAAAGACAAAATAAATATAAGTAATATATTTCTTTTGTAGAAAAGATACACAAAAAGTATGGGTTATAAATCATGAAAAGAAATGAAATTTATATGCATAAGGCAATAAAAATCTTATGAGAGTTTATGAAATAAATAGTATTAAAGAATAAAATTTACCTTAGCTTACTACTAGACAAATAAAAAAGGATATAAAAATGTGTAAAACATGGAAGCAATCAGCAGTGACATATTTTTGTATTTAAAAGCTGACATTATAAATAAATAAAAAGGTATCTGTGTTCATGAGTTGTTCGTAACACAATGCTTCAGGGACTAGAGGCGGACAGGCAGTGCGGAATAATGGTTATCTTCGACGTGTTTCCCATTTTGCCAAGGCGAACTCCGGCTAAAAGAAAAGTAAAACTAACATTAATAAATGGAAAGAAAAAGTATGTGTCGAACAATGAACAAGGTAATAGGTTCATTGACGAGCACAAGGAAGGATGGTATTAGTAACAAGAATAAACCTACCGTTGGGAATCATGTGCAAAGCAGAGGGGACCTTTGAATTGGAAGGTTATGTTGACGTTTAAGTGAATTGTGAACTGTCAGAACAAAATGTGTATGTGTGCGTGAATCAAGGCGGCAACATATGGGCAGCGATTTCACGGGAAAAGTGTATTCCAGTACCAACCTAAACATGGACTAGAGGGCGCAATGGTCAACATAGTTTATTTTTGCCGCTATAAATACGAAGACAAGATTCGACAAGACAGACTTTCTGATAACACTTCCGAGAGGAAAGACTTTCTGATAACACTTCCGAGAGGAAAGACTTTCTGATAACACTTCCGAGAGGAAAGACTTCTGATAACACTTCCGAGAGGGAGACTTTCTGATAACACCTCCGAGAGGTGAACTTCTCAGAACACTTACAAAAGGAAGATCTCTTAAAGAATAAGTTTTTTTTTAATTGTTATATTGTAGTTTTTCATTATTTCTTCAACACATATAGAAACAGTAATTTATTTTATTTAATACATTTGAATTCATTTGAAGCGTTCATAATGGACATTCAAAATAGATTTATTGATAACAAGTAAGTTTATTATTTCTTTTGAAAATTAAGTTATACGAGTTGTTGGACAGACATTGATTTTTACGTGCGAATGATTAATCAATGTATTGTTGGACAAAAAAAAAATAGACAAGTAAATAATTTATCCTGTAAGGTTTATTTTAAATTTATATAGTTGGAATTACAACCAAATAGGATTAATGGTGTTGGTCAGTTGGAGAGATGTTACGTGAAAATGAGCATTTTCTTCATCGTATTGTCTAGACATCATTAATTTCTTTCAAATTAAGCGAATAATAAATTAGAATTTCACAAGGCATAGATTAAGAGCTCGATACAACACGTGCAAATGGTTGTCTAAAGCAATTAATTGAAGCCTATACATAAATATTATAACGTCGATGAGTATATTCATAAACGTACAATAAAAGTTTATTTTTGTTTATTTGCAGGATAAATATTTATTTTGTTTGGTAGAATAAATAAATAAACAAAAGATTTACATACATTACAACCGGCATTAGGTATAAATGATATGAGCATTTTTCAATTATGTATCTTGTTTAGAGCATAAAGGTGTGCATATAAAGGAAACTATATTTTTGAATCCATAAATTACAAAATAAAAAAAAATACATGATTATGTTGAATAGACATACAGTTTTTTTTCTTTGAACAAAACTATTACCTCTTTCCCTATAATGAGCAAGAGAAAAATCATCAGCAAATAAGAAGGAACCACAAACATTGCCAGGACCCACAATAGTTATAAGGTACATGACACAACAATATAAGATAAAACACAAAACCAATTATAAGTTCTTGGTGTGTAAAGAATAATTTAAAGAGTATAATGTGTACAAAAGACTATACCCTACGTGTGGTAATACACACAAAAGTATGTTGTTACAGCATATAAATTATATGGCAATATTGTTATTTAAAATAAATATTTATATGCTACAGCATTAATTTAAATTGGCGATGCCCAACGTATGGCAATATTGTTATTTAAAATAAATATTTATATGTCACAGCAATACGTTTTTGTTGTGTCCCACGCGATTTTATTACTCACCAGGCGCCAATGCATGCATTTGTGCAATATCTCTTCTCTCTATACCGCAGTCGTCCAGGGTTGGCGTAAGGCTAATTGAACTCTTTATTATTCTTTTTCTGCCGTCTGCGCACGAATAAAGACTTGATATTTTGAGGGTACGTTTTTCACAATCTAGCTTCCGATTTCTGCTACTCCGTCTTTTTATGTCCGGGACAGCTTGTATAAATGTAGATAACAAAATAATTAATACAAAATTGTAAATAATTATGAGCACTGCAATTAAAAAATTTCGTCTTCAACGAATTAACACAGATAATTAAAGGAAAAATGCATAAATAAAATAATGTGTAGATTTACGTTCACATTTCGATGCTCAACATACCTATATCGGTTTATTACAAGTGATTGAGCAACGGTTAAATGGGAATGTTTTGCGGAATTCAATCCTCACAACAAATCTCATTTCAAATTCATTTGGACTTTCTACAATTTTGAGATATTTTGAAATAACCAATATTTCCCGATTTCAATTTTCCTCAATGACTCGATAATATCTAATGCGATCACTGTTAAACTCTAATATTGTTCATATACATTTTTAAGACACATTTTTGGTATTAATAGTAACCACCGATTTTCGTTTGCTTCCAAGTTCTTCGCGCTATCTTTGTTTTTCTTATTGCGGTCATATTGAATTCTTAATTAGTCAGATAGTCCTTAAAAATTTCAGTAATGTACAACATTACCTAATAAATTTTTATTTTACAGAACTGTGTGTACTAGTTATTGATAAGTAATTACCGTTAAGCATTGAGATTAATAAGAACCTGATAACACCCAACAATTTTTAACAGAATATTTAGAAATTGAGTGAACTATGAAAGCTTCGAACAAAAAAAGAGCTAACTACTAAGTTAACAATGCTAATATACGTCAAAATAATATTTTGCAATATGTTATGAACAATCCAAGTACGTCAGTACGTAGAGTGGTTCGAGAAACTGAAACTCCGAAATCTAGTGTTTATAAAACGTTGAAGAAAAACAAATGCCACCCATACAAACCAACACTTGTACAAAATTTAAGCTATAATGACTATCAGCGAAGATTACAATTTAGCGGGCGATATCTACAAAAATGTGAGGTTGATGCTGATTTCCTAGGAAAATACTTTGGACAGATGAAACACGGTTTACCAATTGTGAAGTGTTCAATAGGCATAACTATCATCATTGGTCTACTGAAAATCCACATATGGTAAATCAAAGAAGATTTCAAGTTTGATTTGGTTGTAATCTCTGGTGTGGTTTGGTTGGTAAAAACCTTTATAGACATCTTCTTTGTTTTTTCAGTTTTTTATTTTTTATTTTAAATAATACTTTCATCTTTGATTACAATTAAACTGGTAATAGATATTTGGAGCTACTAATGAGTGAGATGCCTGAACTAAGACAAATTTTTATCTCTGGAAACATGCAAAACATCTGGTTTCAGCAGGAAGGCTGCCTTGCCCATAATGCTCGTGACGTGCAACATTTTTTGAGAGCATATAAATGCGAGAGTTATTTCAAATAATGGCCTGCGAGATCACCCGACCTTACTCCCTCCTCTTCTTAAATTTTATTTGTGGGGTGCCACTAAAAGCAAAATAATAAATGTTCAACAGTAACGCCTTCTTCTGAATGCATTTGAAGTCGAGGTTCAAATGACCTATACACATTTGCTAGTAAATAATTTCGATCCTTTTCGTGCCTAACATAGATCATATTTATTAATTTCAAATTTAAATACTTTAAATACCTACTTTTAATTATGATTTTCACTTTCAACTTACGTTGACTCGCGGTATACCTTATTTTCGAGTTCTTAGATCATATCTAATTTATAATGAGCCCTTTTTCATTTCGGTTTCATTCTTATGCAATGAATGTCATAATATTGGACACATTTAGAGCATGGGGTGTCCATAAATGAAAACACAATATAAATCCTGCCTTTCTTTTCCTGTTTTAACATATTTTTTAACAGATTCGTATCATCAGTGTTTGCCCTTTTTTTCTGTTATACCAGAAAATAAAAATAACCGCAGCGTTAATTTTTTATGTTTCTTTATAAACGAGTAAAATTCAATTGTTTTCTAAAAATGTATCCTGAATGTAAACGGGTCATTTTGCGGTAGTATGGGACGACCACAATCGCTTGCTTTACTGTGGGAATTCCGTTTACAAACCGCTCCTTTTGTTGGGTTTCGAAGTTAATAATGTTTCCGCCAGTATATGAGAAGTTTGTGTATTAAAAAGAGTCGTAGATATTTCGGAGAGCTCTAAAAATGCTCGTATATCATTTTTTACGAGTAAGTACGAACTTAGTAGCGTGTAATATTCAAAATCCCAGCATTACAAGCAAAATAAAGAGAAAATGTTAACGAACCAGCTGCAATGCAATTAAATAAAGACTTTCTTATTGAATTTAGAAGTATTAAAGGATTAATTGTGTATTTCTTACGTGTCAACATGCCTATTTATTTTTCTGTCTATGTATGAAGAATGATATATTGTGTTTTATAGAAAATTGTAATTTAGTATAGTATTTATAGTATTAAATAAAAAGCAAAACAAGTTTAAACATTTATTTGTAATACATAGATCTTAGTAAAAAATAAAGTAAACAACAAGTCGTAAAATTTAATTATAACGATAACATGTACATTTTTTTTGCAGAAGCAAAAATAATATATAATTAATTCTCGAAAAAGATTTAATATTATGCTACCTTCTTGTGTTTAAAATATCAAATGGCAAGGCCCTACACAGATTCGGTACCCAAATTCCAAGAAGGTAGTAAGTCAGACACCACCACGGTAATTAACCTTCTATTTAAATACAAGAAGACGCTTGTCTATTAAATAATCACCAACTTATAACACTCAAGTCTTACCTCTAACTTCCCAGGGGTCGATGTTAAATATGGGAGTCAGCACCGCCTCCAGCTACAGTCAGAATTAGGGCGAGTTCGAACACAGTACTCGTCGAAGGTTAAGTTGTCAGGGCGCCTATCCGTTAAAATATGCTGAGCCCAACAGATATTCAGACCCCGGACCAGATCCAATGTAAACTCCCCAGGTGGAAAGAAAATAAGACCAACACACACTCTTTCAAACTTAACAACAGGTTTATTGAAAACTTAAAAATATAGAACCAACAGTTCGTTTCAAATATTGAGAACAAAACCAGCTATTGCTAACTAATCTTCTGGTTTCCAACAATATATTCAAAAGACACAAAACAATGAAATATGAATCACAAAAGCGCAACTCAGTTGCCAGTAATAAACTTCTGAAGGAATGAATAAAATCTTAAATGGTCACCCAGGTGATCCACAACTTCAAATTACCAATGACGTATAATTACAAAATTTAAGAAATTCAAAATGGAAAACACATGAACCAACCTTAAAGTTAAAATAATTACCTGACAATATTCTTACAAAAGCATACAATATATAAGGCAATTTGCCAGAAGTCCCTCCAAAGTCGAACAATTTGATCGGAAATTGCAACACGTCAACACTCCAAAATGAACACTCTGTACACCAGAGGCAACCGACAATCTATTCGACATTAGAGTGCAGACTCTAAGTTATATGGTATCTAATACTATAAATATTAGCGCTAGTTAACTATGCTTTACATAAGAAAACGTGATTAAAATTAAATTCAATAATTTCTTAAAAGATTGTACAATTATAAATTTAAATGGTTGACTAATTGCACTAAATAACAAGCTATGAATTTACACAATACAGATGCGAGGCTGCAACGCCAATACACATCCAAAATTTGTTCAAAATTCTAAATCCAAAAAAAAAAGGCTACGTAACGTCTCCAAAATTGACAAGTAACCCCCAACTGGAGTCACTGTTATTAATAAAACTACGTTAATTGAATAAATTCAAATTATAAAGGCTCACATGCCACAAGAAGTTAATTTAAGAAATTACGATGACTTATTTGATTAGTTAGGCCGAGAAAGTTGAAATTTACTGTACGAAGTACTCGAAATTGACATAAATTTACCAAAACTGTTTGGCCAATAATTCCCGCGTTATGGGTAATATCAGGAAAATTACACAGTCACAGTACCTTAAAGGAAAACCACATCCACAGCTACCATACACGATACCTTCCACAGATCACACTCGTTACAAAGGAAAACTGCCCACATATCCTCGGCTATCGACATCTTCGGGAAAATTAGTGTAGGAAGGCTACAGCATTACATCTATCTGCACCTCAAATTATGTCTTCACCGCAGGATACAGCAACTAATTCCCTTGGAACCGCGAAATTACATCAGCCACGTGGTTCTTAGACTTAACCCAACAAAAGTGCTCAAATGAGATCTATACCATGCACTAACAGCTATAATTGAATATAGAAACAGCACAATTAAGATCGATCAGACATGTGGAAATTATACTTACAGCAGTTGAACAATTCTTAAGCCACAACAAAACAATATCCTCGGCAAGGTTACAATCATAACGCCATATTCACATTAACCCTTGAGAAATATCATAACATCCGCCTTTTGTTAGCGATTACACACGATATACTTCAGCATTCCACTAATTTCTCAAGTAGTGGCTAAAGAAAATGCATCTGCTCTTGTGATGTTTTAAGTGCTTCTACTCAGGCAGTCGAAGATCAAAAAGAGAAAGAATCCACTTGTCATCTAGCGATCTCAAGCGCTATCAACAACATTAGAACTAATAACCACGAGACCTAAACTGATATTTTACACACACGACATAAACGCAGATTCAAATGACAATAGAAAAGTGGAAAATAATTATCATTAATTTGTCACATAACTCTAAGCCCAAAAAGAAACTCCAAAACTAAATTAGAAAATAATTAAAAATACCCAATCTATTAAATAAAACATCGTGCGCCATCTACCCGTCAACACATATACATTACACACATGAGGTAATGCAAAACGCACGGCGTTAGGACTCTTATGGAATTCTCCCCTAGGTGGCAGAAGGAGTCAGGAAGATGATCTATTTACCCGAATTAACCAGGATAATTTATTTAATCAATCGATAAAACTAAAACTCTCAATTAAGAGATAAAATACAGCCAAAATAATTGTAACAATTAAAGCATTCAAACATATAACTGGAGAAAAAAATTGAATTTTTTTTAAATGTTCCCATCCATTTGAATCACTCTGTATGAGAAGATGCTTGTATAAATGCACTTATTCACGCTTGTATTTTCAATAAACAGTTATGTCAGAGAAAAATAATATTTTTTATCCTTTCAAGATTGCATGCCTAGAATAAAAATGAATAAAGAAACAAATCAAACATTTATTTAACTTGTCTTCAATAAAAACTTCTCAAAAAGCATCTGTTAAAGTTGATTTTAGTATAAAACCACTGATTCCTGGACATATTATATACATTGATAATATTGGGTACTGAATCACCCAATGATTTCATTTGTAATTTGTATATTTATAATGTTTATAATAGTCTCTAATTGGCTAAGGATATACATATAACTGACAAATAATATTCCTTTTACTGGGAAATAGAATATATTTATGACTTGAAATGTTTTATATTCAGTATTAAAGAAAAATTAAAATACACAAAAAGTTATTTCTTTAATCTGACTTGAACAAGAATTCTGGAAATAACAATATTGAAAAGAAATGTTATATACTTCTTGGTCAGAATACGCCTGTGAAGAAAGGATTTTAATCATAAATTCCTTTTTTGATGGGCATTTTTTGTTGTCGTTTTCAATAACTTTTCAAGTAAAAACAGATGTTGCAATTCACCATATGAATAATGCTATTCAGCTGTGTATTCAGTAACTGTGTGTTGTTTACATTATTTCTTTGCTCTGTTGTAACTCCGTCATAGTTTAAACCTGGGACGTCCGCGCCCTAGTTATAAGGATAAGAAGACAGACGCAACTTTTGTTAACCATTGCTTAGAACAGAATCATAAATTCAATACCAATTTTACAACTTTACAAGTTTTAGAAAAAAGTAAAAAACTTGATATGCTAGAAATTTAGAAATTAATAAATTTAATAAACTCGATATAATTTTAAATGACCCCCTACTCAATTTAAAATTCAAATCTGCCTGCCCCCTCTCAGAAATGGATTATATTTGTGTGTTTTTGTATTGATGTATATGGGAGCTGACTCGATATAATGTAGATATCTTTACATGTGTATGTATGCATTTAAGTAAAATTACATTTACTCAAATTTCTTGTATATTATATGCATTATGTTGTATTTTAAATTTATTATTTTTCTCATTTATAAATAACTGCAGTCGGCTAGTTTGGTGAGGTGCAGTGATAAAGGAAACGCATCGTTAGGGGTACCGTTGATGTTCCCACGCGTGTGAGTGTGTGAAGTTAGCCCCACTTTTTTTCGAAAATTGAAATTCTGAAGGTTGTTCCAAGTTGTTCTAGTTGTTCTAAATATTTTTCCAGACATTCCATCTGGTACCGGTATTGATATACTTTTCCTCTCCTCCAAGTACAATTGGTCTTTCAGCTTCTCCATACCTTCAATAAACAAAGCAGAGGAGAAAATGTTTATAACAAACCTAGAACAACCGTCAAAATTTTAATTTTTGCAAAAACTGGGTCCAACTTCATATTCTTGGCTTTCGTTTTCCCCCATTTTCTCGTCTCATTTTGACTTTTTCTATGAATTACTTTGGAACAATTTAGACCAAACCTAGAGCAACCTAGAACAATCACCAGAATTACATTTTCAAGAATAGGGGGTTGGCAAAAACTCGTTTTTTCCGATTATCCGATGTTTAGAACAACTAGAGCAACCTGGATCAACATTCAAAATTTCAATGTTCGAAAAAAGGGGGCTGGCTGACAAAGTCGTTTTTTTCAAATATTTCGGCCAATTTTGACTTTTTTTTTAAATACTTTGGAAAAATTTAGAACAAATCTAGAACAACCTGGAACAACTGTCAGATTTCCGATATTCGAAAAAATGGGGGATACCTTCACGCACTCCACGCGTGTACGTACATTTATTTTCAATTAAAATATAATAAGATTGATGGGAACTCATTGATTATAACCTTTTGAATTTGCATCTTTTGTGGAAGTGATATTTAAGACTGACTGAATATTTATCAAGCCACACCGGTCGTATTCAGAGTTAAAAAAGGTTAAATTGTTAGAGGAAATATGGTGCGTTGCGATTTATATTAAAAATACATTTTTCTCATTTGGATTAAGAATACAATATTTTTTATAATTTTATACTTGTTCTTATGATATGACATAATTATTATTATTTCTTTTTCGTATATAGAGTAAAACACGTGTTGACTATATTTTATTGCCCTGTTCAAATATGTATTAGACGGGGCCCGTAATTTAATCCAAGATTTACGTCGCCCATGTAAAGGGAAAAGACTCGTAAAGATTCGCACTGAAAATAAATAACACCTGGGAAAGTTTCTGAACTCGCCCTGAAACTAACCTCGTCCATATCCGAACGTGCCACTAAAACACCGGGCTTGAATTACTGTTGGGGTGGGCTTGCATAGATACATATATTGGGCGTGTAAGTACTTAGCTGAATGTATATTTAATTTTATGTCTCATAAAATATCCGCCAGCGATAGTTACCCGAGACCATAAGACCATAATACTATATCGTCTCTGCGATTAGTGTTTAAAGAGATATTTTTTTTGAAATAAAATTTGAACACTGAGAAAGTTTAATGCACTGTCGGGAAGTATTGTGTTTTCAAATTAAATTGAGTCGTTGGAATTCAAAACCATTTATGGAATTAACGGTAATTTGTATTGACAATGTTCAGTGAAATATGTTAATTTTCATTTTTTATTATATATAGAAATTTATACATTCTTACTTCCTGAAAATGAGAAATAATATGTTTTATCGTATTATGTTATCTTTATATACCTGAAATAAAATGCAAAAGGAGAAAACCCTTACCACAAAAAATATATAAACAAATCTATGTACGTATTTCGGTAACTAAGTTGCCATCTTCAGTATCTGTATAAAACAAAAATTAATGTTAAACGTAGTATTTTTGGCTAAGGTGTAACCTTAGAAGATATGCTGTTCACCAAATCATCAATGGGATAACACTGATTTCTTAACACACATATATACCATAGTCGTCAAATTTTAATTTCGGTTTGCACTTCTATCATATGCAGAAGATGACCTTATGATATGCAGCGATGCCTGCTTGTTAACAGTGGTGGGAGAGCAACGCAGTGGCGGGGGACCCCCACGCCTTACATTTCATAGCAAACGTTTGTCGAGTGTGGCAGCCTCGCTTATGTTTATCTTTAGTTTATTTCGTCGCGCTCTTTTCCTCTTTCTACTTTCGTATCAGAAATTAAAATATGTCGACCCCGGTATACTACCTAAATCTAACGGGACTTGAAGCGTGACAGAATAATTCCCTAAAATTACAATAATCCGTACAAGCTGGACTCGGGTATCGGTCCATTGTCAGAATTCATTAACTTACATCTATTTCTATGTACCTATATAAATACTTTCGTAGTCGAGCAACATTTGATTTTCCTGGCTGTTGTCTCTGAAATGTGCATGTGTTCTTCATAACGAGTTTTGATCTACCTAGATTTTATCTTTAGCGTTCCCTAAGAGTGATTTTAATGAATTGCACGATTTAAACGCGATTTAAAGTTCCTGTTCTTTAAAAATGCTGTTCAAATTTCGTGTGACTGAATGATACGGCAAAGAAACAAACTTATTACCAAGAGTTTTTTGAGGTAGCAAACATGAGGTATCCTGAATGTGTTTCTTAAATTTATGCCTCCTAATAAGCTTAGTTACTATTTCTGAATCTAAACAATTGTACTTCGCGATCTTTTTAATTAAACTAAGTTCTTTTTCATATCTATCTTTTGTAAGCGGAAAACTTAACAACCAATGGATAAGAAAATTAAAAGAAGCCATCTTTTGCTAAAACCTATGATTTTAATCAAACTTGTTGACCTTGGTTTCATTTCGGAAGATATCTATTTCTGTGTTATTATATTCTTTTTGTACTCGCTTATCAAAACCTGTCATTTCACGATTCGATTTGCGTGCGTAAAAAGTCACTTTAAACACGAGTGCGTAAAAGTAAAGTTCGTACTTCCTAGAACTTGATTAATTTAGTGACATTTTAAAATCATAAATCCCTAACCTTAATAATATGCTACCCAGTTAGTTGTTTTTCTATGAAAATAAAAGGAAATGAAATAGAAATTGTTATATTTGGAAGGTATGTAATTCAATGTCAGAACAGCAACAAATATTATATAAATTACCATTATTCATTCTTTTCAGAAATTGAAACGGAACAATTATTAAAAATTTTGATTGGGCAATTTTGACAACCAGAGATTGATGCCCCAGGGATTAACTGGTTTGTTTGAATTGATCTTGATTGCGAAGGTAGAGTAACGTTGATTGTATTATTACATATATCTTGTATATCAGATGTCGAACAAGTTGCAGGCGGAGTCGATATCTCTAACGGGGGTCATTGTTTTAGCCAATTGAATTCTACTATGCAGAGAATTTTCGATATATCCTTCTGCAACCGTAGATGATTTCCATCCATCATGCCTTTTAATTGAAAGCAAGTCACCTCCTTGGTTTGCCAACAATGTCGCTGAACTCCTTCGGAAACTGTGACCTGTGAAGTTACCTGCGCTATCAAGCTGAAAGTACTCAACTATTCGCATTGGAATTTTGCCAATTGTATTAAGACCAACAGGTGAACAAACACACTTGCCATTGCGATATGTTAAAAAGAATCGCTGCTGGCTGTCCGGTCTTAAATTTGCATATTGCCGAATTAATGCAATCCATTCGGGCTTGATTGCAAATGTACGGCTGTTGCCTGTTTTAGTTTCTGGAATTGTTACGATAATTAAATTCGATTTAAATTCTATGTCTCGCAATGACATTTTGCAAAGTTCCCCAATATTAATACAGCCTATAAATACATATAGTGTTGTATGGAATTTAAATATACGGAAATGACTTTACCTTCATTAGTAGGAACAAAGAATTTGGTGCTTCAACAATAAATTTAGTAATTTGTTTTTCTGTTTTTTCTGTTTATCTGTTTTAAATACGCTATGAGTTTTGCATATTTAGATATATCCGTATTATCATATATTATTAAGCATGATTTTAACATAGAATAAGTAGACCATAATGATTTATTTGATTGTAAATTTTGAAAATAAACTAATAAACAATTTTCGAAGTATTTTTGTATATTTTTAGATCTAGCCCAAGTTACGAATTTAGTATAAGTGTTTTTGTATACGTTTTTTGATTTTATGGGTAATAAATTATTCACTGCAATATTGGCAGCTTTGCGAATTTCAGGCGGTGTACATTGCATTTCATTATCAGAATTCATGTTGTTGGTGAGGTTTTTATTTTGTATGGAATTTTTTGAATTTGATAATTTTAAATTAAATGTCACTTCAAATAATCAATACTGCCAACTCAATTTTTTTTATTTATTTATTTATTTATTGAAGCGGATACAAACAGGACGTACCTAATAGAGTATCCCAAATTACAAAATTTAGTACGTATCACAATTGATTAATGAAATAACAAAGATAACAATGTAATGAATGTTACATAGAGGGAGCTGGAGAAGTTCACACCACAAGGCAAAGAGACACCAATTGTTTGGAGAATAATAGATTTTTAATTAATAATAATTTTTTAATTAATATGGCAATCAAACTATAAATACAAGCCTTTGTAGTGAAATTCCTAGTCGCGTCTCACTCAACCACATCAAGTAAACGATATTTAATTTGGCGACTATTGAGATAAAAAATGTCAATATCGATTTGATTGAAAGTCCTGCAGATTCTCACTAGAGGAGAGTTCATTGCTGCATTAGTATTGAATTTTCTTATATATAAAAAATCATGACTTCGTAAGGTCCTCTGAGGTATAGTAAGAGATATAGATGACAAACAGGTGGGTGAATCAAACAGATTTGTCAAGAATTTTGTACATGTTAAAAAATCACTCATCTTTCTGCGTGCTGCTAACGATTTTAATTTAAAGTAGCTGCGCAAAAATTAATTAATATCAAGAGATTAGTAGTGTTTCATAAACGATAACGTATTTAACAATATGTATTATTATTATAGTTCTCGTACAAAAAAATATTGTACAAACTTCGTGCGTGAAACATTTTGCGAATTCGTGTCCATAAAGCGCTCGCCTTTCGGCTCGCGCTTTAAACTGGTCACTCATTCGCGAAATATGATTTCACGCACTTGGTTCGTAAATAGCTATTATAAGCAAGGTATCTAAAAATGGTAGTTCGTCATTGATTTGCTTTTCTATTGTGAAATTAATTGTAGTGAATTTCGGGTTTAATTCAAATAAGAAGTCATCCAAATCACAAAAGTTAGTATTAAAAATCGCGAAAATATTGTCAACGTACCTAATCCATACTTTAGGGAAATACTTAGCGTTCCTTTTAAATTCGGTTTCAAAGTGACTCATGAATAAATTCGCTATAAATGGAGACAAGATGCTGTCCATTGCTGTACCCTGTCGCTGTTCGTAGAAGTTGCCTTCAAACTAAAAGCAGTTCTGGGACATGCAAAGAGTTGTCAACTTCAAGTATTCATCTATTTTTATTCTTAATCAACAAATCCTCTAAATATTTCAGTGTTTCTGGAATCGGTACTGAGGAAAACAACGAACTTACATCAAATGACACTAAAATGTTCATTTCATGTAATCGCTTAGCTGGCGATAATCCGGTTGTCGCTGAAGTCTTGGCATTTTCAAATACTAAATGACAGGTATAGGTACACTATAACAAATGAGGAAACAAAATTAAACTCGTTAATAATAAGCAGAAGAAAATCGCATTTTGTCGTTGGAGATCGGCAAAAAACGTCATAAATATTTATTGCTTTTTATCTGTTCCTTTTATCATTCATTACTTTCAACACCATAAACGTTTGTAAAAATAATAATGTTTGCATGGTGATTCGTTTTTTCTTTGTCATACACTATATGTATACTCGCGGCAAAAAGTTTTGTCGAGTCGAAATGAAATTAATTTAGCTTTGAGCATATGGAAGCAACTGGAGCTGTTGGTTTTTATTAGTATAGGCCAATTGTGATAAGAAGTATAGGAGGTTTAATTTAAAATGCAACAGCTGATTCCTAGTTGGGATAGAAGCGTCAACATTATATGCATAAAACAATTTTACAAATGCACACCACCTCAAATAATAATTATTATAACGTACAAAATTGAAATTAGTTCCAATAATTAGTTTTTCATATACTTTTAACACGTCTTCTACCTTGCGGCACACGGTATATAAAAGCATGTATACCTATATAACATTTCGACAATTGCAAATACTTTTAAATGTTTAGTAACCGTAACAGACATCTTATACACTTACGCCTACATTAGTTGGCAATACTTTTTAGTCCTCAAGAAAACAACTTGTCATATAATTTCACGGATTTTTGTGAAAAATTCATCTATTACTTTTGATGAATCTTCTAATATGTTTCTTTTCGTTTAATTAGTCATATACTCTTAACTAGTGTCAGTATTTCTTTTATTAATTATCACCGTAGATTATATTTTAGTTTAGCGGTACCTACTCATTTACGTCAAAGACAAAATATTTATAGAATCGATCTGAATGTAATACATGTAAAAAATATTTCGCCTTGTTGCCCAATGAATATATTGACGAATGAATATTCATATAATATTAATACAAACAAACTCTCAATGTATTTATTTTCATCTGTTTTATTTGGTAAAACATAAAAAAGTATAGTGTTGGCCTATCTAGAGGATTCTAAATATAATTTATACCTTGAAAGGAAAAATCTTAAATATGTTTCCGTAAATCTTCCTTAATCTTTAGTAATAATTTTTTATATAGCATTTTTGTTTGTTTTTAAAGGTAATTAATTTAGTAATTTAACCTGTCTTATTAATTTAAAGGTAATTTCTCCAGCAGAAATAATTATTATAGAACAATTTAGTATTACCTATTTTTTGAATGGTTTAAGATAATAACCTTAAAAAATTTTTGGTTTCCGATTGCGGAAATTTATATTGAAAAATGTTTCTATTTACTAGTTTTGGTTATTGCTATGAAAATATATACGACAGGCGATTTAGGTCTTGTTACTTCTCACCAGTTTTTCCTGTCCTTGGTAAGTGCTCCTCAATTTCCAATCTACTTCCTCTTAAAATGTTCCTCCACTGCTTCTGTACAACCTTTGCTCGGTCGTTCTCTCTTCCGGCAGTCATTAGCAATATTCTTGACATTTCTTTCATTGTCCATTCGTTGCAGGTCACAGTGGCTGAGTCGTAGGATATTCGCCAAAAAGGATGAACATTGGAAAAATGACGTCGTTCAAAGATCCACACCATCTAACGGCATAAACAATAAACACACTGGTAAACAGTTAATTTGGCATTTGCATCGTAAGTGAAGACATCTCGCGCAAGATGTTATTAGTGTCAGTGATCAAGCCAACTGTATCTGCGCTGCGCGATATAAGACTGTCACATAACTCCGATTTACATTGATGAATTTGATTCTGGTAACCTCAAAATATTAAATAGGTTAAAGAATTTTATTCTGATTCTGATATAGCATATTCTTTCATTTATTGGTTTAAATTCTATGATGTTGTTCATTAGGTGCTTCCCTATTATGAACCCTGTACCGAATTCATGCCTTTCACTGTTTGGCCCACTATAGTATATGTGGTGTTTTTCCCTAGTGAGTCTTGCACTTCCAGGCCATCTCATCTCTTGCACTGCGGTCCCATCAACCTTGTATTTGTGTATTTGGTGAATCAGTGCGTCCAGGGCCCCTGGTTGGTATATAGGGTTCTTATATTCTAAGTTCCAATAATCATATCCTTTTCTCGTAGTTTCCATCTTCTTAGCATCCGTCCTGGTTTTTCCGAGGCTGTAATTGGGTGAAGTTTTTACAGGGTGGGGTCGTTAGCCCCATGTCCAATCCTCCTCCTTTAGCCGGGCTTGGGACTTGGCAACACCGTCTAGTGGGCTACTCAATCCACCAAGAGACCACTGCAGGCGGAGTTGAAACATTTATTACATAGTACATAATTATATTATTTAAAAATAGAGTTATTAAAAACATAGTTCTTATACACATTGTGAAGATTACTTAAAATAAGTTTGCATGTTTTATGTCATAACAACACTTCACAACGAACACCATGATATAAAGTAAATAAATTGATGTAGGGTCAACCAAAGAGAGTACGCAAAGCTTACGGCTGCGTCGACTTTGACATTTCATTTTTCACAATGAGTTCGTTGATTTTATGACATAACAAGAAAACACAAATTGTTGTCGGGTGAAGCAAAGTTACACCGAGAGAACAATTTATTTGTCAAGTAGGCTACTTATTGTGAAATATAATATTATATATATATATATAATAATATTATTCAAATTCTTCAAAGAGCCATGTTTTACAACAGTATACTATTTCTTTTCTTGAACATCACTCTAGGATTGCCGCAAACATCTCTTTTATAAAATGTAAACATATTCTTTATATACTAACAAAAAAATTTTCCACAACAAAGAAACATGTTATTCGCACCCACTAATATTCTAGGAGGGAAGAAACTATTTTATTAATACATACGAAATACATTTGTCTTAAACTTGAACAGTTTATCATAAAGAAATTATATTTTTGACTTTAAGGAATTTTTATAATCACAATTGCCTGAATTAGGTGGTGCAAATAAAGTTACTGTAAAATAAAAAATAATATTTTTGGGGCTATCCAAATAATATTTGCTACAAAAATAATTTGTACTATACTAGTATACATTATGTATATGTTAACTGGTAGTATATTAATTTCTTTATCACTAATAAAATATGTTTTAAAAGTCTCCAGGTTTGTTAGTTTTTGAAATACCCAATAAAAGAAAATGCAATATATGGAGTATACAAACATTTATTCAATAAAAATTAAAAATTAATCAAAATTTCACAAAAATATATACATACTGTATTTATACATAAGTCGAGTAATATAGTTATTAAAAAGAAACATAATTATCTGCTTAAAGAAAGTAGCTATTAAAATAAAATAATAGCAAGTCTGTCTGTGGCAATTTCATGAAATTTGAAAATTTTATGAGCTTTGATTACGTACCCTTTTGTCACATATATTATATCTTTTATATTAGCAAACTGTACCTCAAATAGGAGTTTAATGTTCGGAAATAGTGCTGAAATTTTGTCTGAAATTTCGGGATTCGCATCTATTGTTTTTCCAACTGTCATGTCTGTCAGATAAACCAATATTATGTTGTAATCTGTAACATAGTTTTAGTTGATATCGGATTGCTAGAGTGTGTATTAAGTTAATTCTATAATAGGACAAAATATATACATACTATAAAATTCCACAGCCTTTTGAAGTAAAGTTTCCTAGATTTCCTCTATTTTCTTTTTTAATATTACTCTTTTACCAATTTGTGGTATGAGGGAAGCCAAAATGTTCGGTTGTAATATAGTATCTAAAATTTCTGGGGTTATAACTTCTGAAATAATAATAAACAAATCTGGTGATAGCCTAAATTTTATTGATGTGTCTGAATGTGATAATGTTTACAATGAACAAACATTTTAACAAGTAATAATCTACTATTACATCCAGCTATAGTTGTAAGAAAATTCTTTGGTTGAAAGATATCTATTGAATTGATTCGGTCCTTATATACTTGATGAAGATCCAACGTATTAATTACTAAATAAACAACAAATGTTGGATTTTCACTATTTAATATTCGAAGTAATGTTTGACAATTGTTCTTCAGAAAAAATAAAAAAAAAAATCTTTTTCTGAAGAAGCCACTGTGTTGGCGAAACAATTGTCAAACATTACTTCGAATATTAAATAGTGAAAATCCAACATTTGTTCTTTATTTAGTAATTAATCAAAGATATCTGTTAACCACCACCATCGTCTAATAAATAACAATAAGTACACCGATTAAATGCAAAACTATAAGTATAGGTATAAGAAAAGAATTTATTTGGATTAAAGAAATATGCATTGAGTGAAAGAAATATTTGTTTTAAATATGTTGTGGTAAAGAAATATTTATTTGGCTGAAAATTATTTGCTATATTGAAGTGCAAGAACACTTTCTTACAGTCAAACAAATAGGTAATTCGAAAAAGAATGTACCAAAGAAAACTATTTCTCATATTAGATTCCCTGTATTGTAAAATAATATTATACAAAACAAACAAGTAATATAATAATAAAACAAAATCAATAGTAATATAATAATAAAACAAAATCAAAATCCTTTGTGGGAATCTAAGCGTATACAGGAAATAAAGAATATATGTATACCTATTACTCATATATAATGTAACCTATATACCTAAGTGAAAATAAGGAATTATTCATTACCTACGTCTATTCCTACGTATAAATAAATATAGGGCAGATACATAACTACAAACTTTTCAGTTAGTTCAGGTAATCCCCAGTGGTTTAACAACTTTGTTATGGTAGGTACATACTCATTAGATAAACTCAGTTGCTCATATGCGAACATGAATTTACAGGCGTTAATGAATCACAACTGAGAAATGAAAACGTCATGCGCAGTACCACTATTCCCCACACCAAATAAGTTTTTTTTCATGCTTGACGTCACAAAAAATATTTGTGTGCTGTAAAGAAGTATATTATACTAAAACATGTATGAATTTATTGTGAAATGTAAACATTGAATGATAAACGAAAATACATTCCTTTATTGGGAGGAAATATGTAATTTTAAGACAAATTACAGAGTAATATATTTCTTTATATGGAAGAAATTATCCACAAATAAACCAGATTTTTCCAACAAAGAAATTCTAGTAGTTTTTCATGTTAAGGGTGGGCTTTCCTTAAGAAAAATTCCCGAACGGCGTATGTCGGGTTGCCTAAAATAGATTGAATATATTTACGGAGTTTAATATGCCTATACTTTTTACACGATGCAGGTAGACGAACAGAAACATGAAGCAATGCCTGGTCAACTGGCAAGCAATAAATTTGGGATATTGGTCTCTTGCATTTATTGCATGAAAATATTGGTGGCCGGCCTACTTTATTCGAAATTTGTTTTTGCTCTTTCTGAATATCCTTTAAGCTTGTATTTATTTAGTTTTATTAAGACTCCCGTTTTATGTAATTTATAATTATTTTAATGATATTTGCCGGAATTAATTAGATATTAAATTTTATTTTTCTTCTCATACCGTTTTTTTTTTTTCGAACACTGCCATATATTCGTTATACATCGATATTTCGTCCGAAGCTTTGAGTGATATTTACACTTACACAATTAAATGAAATCGCTGCCGCTTTGCAACGTGCACTGTAAGAATTACGTTGAATATAATTCAATCTCTTCCCTCCTACAAATTTTGCAATGACTGAATTAAAAGATTCTACAATGTTGGTATCTACGTTTTCTATTAAAGATCTACTATTTTTGCTAAGCCGACTTAAAGCGTTAATAAAGTCATCATATATATTAGAATTCTGAAACTTTTCAAACATATTGATCTCGCCTTCTTTTGATCCTTGACAAAAGTAAGAAGCACAATCCGAGTGTTCACCAAAAATATATCTTGGTCCATTTATAATGTCACGCTGCAATTGCACTATCTGGTTTGTTATTGGTAAGTTCGAACTTTTGTAATGTTCAATTGCTTTTGTCACGGCCGATCTGAATCTAAGTAAATTTTTTGTTATTAATTGTCTTATGTCCGAATTGAGTTTAGGTTTTTTCAAACAGTCCCTAATTTTATTTATATAATTACGTAATATGTGATTTCGGCACTCAATTTTTTCAATAATTTTTTGGCGACCGTAGGGAGCCGTTTCACGTAGTTTTCTAAGAACGCTGCTGTCACCGCCCCCTATTAATCTACCATAAATTACACCGTGCATTTCACGAGAATGTCGAAAACCTTCCGCGATAATTGTCGACTCCATGGCTGTTGACGACGAACACCAATTTTTGTAGCATACGTGATCTTTAGATTTACCAAATTTTGCACAAATTAAACAAAATTTGTTTTTTACGCCTAACTACAAAATTTTTTTCGTTCGCCATCCAACAATTGCTGCCACTCCTGATAAACTGCTGTAATTAGACTTATACGCTCGTTTGGCCCATGCTCCATCTGTGACAACCGTCAAAATCGGAATTCCGTTTTCATCTACATCTCCAGCTTCAATTGCTAATCGCGCTTCCTCCTTACCTGCAGCTTCTATTTCGTCAAAAGATAAGGAATCAATGATGTTATTTATTTTATCAGAGTAGTTAAAAAATGTTTTGGTGGAAATACATGGTATATTCAATGAGGCTGTAAGTTCTTCCAAGCCCGAGTAGCTAATACCTGTAGAAAATACACCTGATATTGCTGCGGAAGTGACATCAATATCGGAAGTATAGGGATTATCTGTATAAAGTGTGTCCTCTTTGTTGCACGTTTTACATTTAGTGGTCAAGATACTGTTAAATCCGATTCGCTTCTCTCTAATAATTTCCACGTCACTAAAAGTACATCCAAATTCGTGCTTTATAGATTGTATACATTTCATAAAATACATAATATCTACAATGCGCCGACCACAAATATTAATTTCACCTTTTTCGACATCTTTTTCCACTTCCATTTCTAAATCGGAGAAAGAGTTTTCTAAATTCTGAGGGTAAAAATCTTGGTTTACATTATCTAAAACCCCCTCACTCGTACTATTTGTCACTGAAGAGCATGATGGTTCAAATAAAATTAAATTTTCATATTCACCGTAATTATTAAATTCCACCGTGTTCAGTTCTGTTTCTTCTTCGTTTTTCTGTGCTGTTCTTGGTAAATACGCTATGGATCTCAAAAAAAAAAATTTTTTTTCCGTTTGTGTATGCATTTTTTGTTTCGCTTATTACCCATTCTGCTTATTGTCTAACAGTGATATCAATAATATAAGAAAACTGGTAATGATTTCTTACCTACTTCCTAACGCAAAGTAAACTTAATTAATTACAAACAGAGACCTAAACGCTACTCTTACCTTACTATCATATTTCTATTTACACTCACTTAATTATTATTAATTTACTGAAAGTGTGGAATGATTAACCTTACACGGACACAATAATAAATGAAATAAAGTGTTAAGATATATTGAGCACTTGTGAAAATACTGTCTGACACTGTTTTGTGTTCCTCCTGGTTTGAAGGAACAATTCGCACTTTTAGATTTGATTTGAACTATATTTATAACCCAGTAATGATGGGAATTCCCGAATGATTAAGGCATACATATTGTTCACAAAAGATACTGTAATAAACCCGCCAGCAAGGTGCTAATTAAATAATGAAATCTACGGCTTATTATAACTAAAATTTGAGTAGGTATTGCAGTTTATGATGCACTTAAGATAGCAATATACAAAACTAATTACACCAATACAGTGTCAGGCAGTGATAAGTACAAAAGAAATCTAAAAACTGTCCTGGGCAATTAAGTGAATTATTATTATTATATTTATTATTATGTAGGATTAAATTAACATCTGCTTATTATAAAATGTATATATATTTACATTTTATTCAAAACAACTGAAATATTTTTTGAAGTAATAATAATAACAATATTTAGTAATTCATGTGACTATAAACATGGTAAAGAACAAGTCAGTTTGAAGTATTCTTTCTCGCTTAATTTGTAATGTGTTTAATGAATTTTGGATTTAAAACATGGGTCATTGTAAAAAGAATGATGGACAATGCCATCAAGCTTCTATTGCCGCACAAAAACTGTTAAAAAGTAATGAAAATAAAATATTTATGAGTGACATTTTGTGTGATGTGTTACAAAGGGTAGAAAAAGTAGAACAGTCGACCATAGACTGCAGTTTTATTCTAAACATTGTGTAATGAATGACAAAAGAAATAATGTATAACATCACGCAGTTATTGAATAGCACTATTCGTATGGTGATGCAACATCTGGTTTCGTCGAGAAAACGGACAGCAAAAAAGTCGATTTTAATGTTAAATTCCTTTCTTCTATTTACCTACCTTATATTTCGTAAGATTAATAAAGTACGGAGAATTTACTCGATTTGAACTACAACATAAACAAATAAAAAAGTATTTTGTATTTTATAGATCACCACCCACTTGTTATCCAATTATATAAATAAAATTAAAAACTTTTTAAAAATACAAAATTTCAATAGTGCGCGTGGGTGATGAGTCATCGGCCGCTCGTGTCCGGTCTCTGAACATATGAACTAAAACATACAGCTTATATTGTGATTTTCGTAACTTTAACTGTGTGTTTAGGAGATATGATTCAGAATGTAACCAGAAAAGATCAATAGGTATTAATTACTTACGTTTATATTTTAGTCCACAATTAATTTTCATAGTAAATCTGTTTAATTATAGGTTGTCTATAGGTGACACTAGTGTTTTTGGCAAAAATCAACTGCGCTTCTGTACTTAACATTATTCATATTTTATTATCTTCTTAAATAATATTGGAGATGCGCAACATTCAGAAGTGAAAGTAATTATTTTAGTTGTTAAACGTACCTAAATATATTTTACCGAACTGAAGTAAGTTTGCCAAAATAAGGTTTTGATTTTCCATATTATCCAAAGATGACATATCAACTATTATATTCTTTTAATAGACTTCCCTAATATTTCACTATTACCTAATGACAACATAAAGAATTTTTGGTATAAACCACCGAAAAAGAAGCTATCTACCTGACGAAATGGTTGAACATGCAGAACACATAATTTAAGCCTATTGTGCCATATTTTTATATGGTCTACCAAATCTAGTACCTTCAAGAGATATCTAAAACGTAGAATATTAACTTTCTGTGATAGAAACACCACCGATGTAATATCCTTGGAGAATATACATATAGCCCAGTCAAACTATACCAAAAAATCTCGCATGGTTCAATTAATTAGGGTACCTTTGATATTTTGATATGGTGTATGGATTGGTACACTGTTTCAAAGTCCCAAGTTTTCTTATTTTCCCCACTACCGCAGACGCCGCCATCTTGAAGAAACCGCTAAATTTTTTAGCCTCTTTTTACAAAATATCTCCTAAAGTATTAGTTTGAGCGAAAAAGCCGTTTACGTTCTTATTAAACTAGAGAAAATTTTCTACAATTTAATACAAAAACGGAATATTTAGCTTCATTACTTCCCGAGATAGACCTCTTTGAAATTAGAGAATTTTTTTTTAAAAATGTCAAAATAAAGATTTATAATCGGTTTTTGCTCGATAGTAAGTAACTGGTGTATTCTCCGCTAAAGTCTGACATAGCATTTATAGTAGAGGTAGGTAGCTAAAGTTTAAGACCAAACTGATTCTTCTAGCTCGTTTAGACTATGATACTCTCTTTTGAATATTTTTGTAGTCTTTTAGGAAGACACGTTACGCAATAACTTAATACTGACAAAATTAATGTATCTATTTATTAAAAACAAAAAAAAGTTCATTTATTGCTAAGTTTGTATATCTCATATATTCAATAGGTCTGTGAATTATATATCAATAAATTTGTAAGTAAATAAATAATTGATAAATAATTATAAATAAATTATATACTACATAAGTTTCATCAACAAAAGTGTCAGATATACCACAACTTTACATTATAAGAACCAAATGGTGATATTTTGTTATATAAGACAAAATGTGTCTGGACGACAAGCCACATTTGGAGCTTCGGAACTTTAGCTATTTACCTCTACTATAAATGCAGTGTCAAACTTTAGCGTAGGATTCACTATATACTTACTATCGAGCAAAAACCAACTAAAAATCTTTGATTTTTACATTTTTAAGAAAAAATCTGTAAATTCAAAGAGGTCTATCTCGGGAAGTATTGGAATACTTTGGAAGATATTTTGTAAAAACTGGTATAGTGCAAAAATTTAGCGGTTTTTTCAGATGGCGACTCATAAGCCAAAAAGTTTTCAAAAAAGCTTGTTATATTTATCGTGTATAGGTATTATATTTAATCCTTTCTACCAATTATCAATCGGAATCATAGCAAATTAGACGTATAAATATTATTAGTAGGAATAATATAGATTTTGTTATGCTCTGCAACAGTAAATCTTGCAGCTTCTTTGTTTGTGTGTACGTGTATAATATAAAAATTACTTTCGTAAGTTATTGATGTAATTTAAGCTATTGTACATTTACATATTTCAAATATACTCTTATTAATAAATACATAGGTACATATTTTTTAATTATTTAATCATACACTATGAATAAATGAATTAGTATTTATTTAGAGTAATGTACACAATGATAATTTGCGTTAAGCACCGGTAAATCTCAAAATTTATTGAATAAGTAAAAAATGTACCTATATATATTTATAGGTATCAAAATGCCTTTGTAGTCCCGTCGCAGAATTCAATAAATTTGTGCATCAAGAATTATTTAATTTTCTGAAGTAGACTAAATAAAATATACCTAGAGTTGGTATACCATCTTCTAGTTTATCCATGTTTATGTGATTGTTTGGATATTATATTCTGATAATAGTACGAGCAGAAGCATTGTTTAAGTCTTCGAGATTATCAAGATATAAGCTGTACCACTGCAGATTTTACTTATTTCAGTACAATACAATACACATGTAATCGTAATTAGATTATATATTATTATATATAACATTATCAGAAGTTAATTATATCATATATTAAATCAAGAAAGGTTTTCCCTTTTCGTCCAGTTATCACAACACACATATTTCAAATAATGTCAAACTGTCAAAAATTGCTATAAATATACATCGCTCGAAAGTAAACAATGTGTAAGATTATTATACCTATAGCAAATTTATTATCGTTTTTGTTTTTTATAGGTATATATTTTATATTACATTCCGCAAAGTGTTAAACTGTTGAATATATAATAATAATAATATATAACTGTTTTTATTATTAGACGAAGTATTGTGAGCAATTGTACTTTTGCGTAAATAAAAGTACCTATCCTGACATTTTTAATTAATAATAGGCACATATATACGCACAATTTCCAGTGCCCCCTAATGCCCAGAAGCTACAGTAATATTCAAGTTCCTGGCGTGATAATTCTGCATCTTAACGGTTTTTCTCCACACTATAGTTGATTGTAACCCTAATTTCATATAATGTCCACGCATTTTTATTTTGGATACCATTTACAAACGAAGATATTATTTTCGTTGCAGTATTTTTTGTTACAATGCAAACTAATTTTTTGAGGTCAAGGGGGGTGCAAGAATGCTATACTTTATTTGAAAATTACAGATAAAAAATATTTATTTTTACCTCTAAAAGGGGTATTTTATTCACAGTATATAGTGTAAAAACAGCCCAATTAGACATTTAAAAACCCCCTACGACCTCGAATCAAGTTTCCTTAACATAACTGTGTACTTTTTATAACAATTAAATTAATAGTTTCCATTTCTTATCAAAAAAATGTGGGCATGTTTTCAACGTGAATATTGTCCGGTGCAGCGTACCGAGACGCCAGCCTTAAATGTTTCTTTTATAAACTGGTTTAATATATTCTCGGACAGTAAGGTAATAAAAAAGGTTGAAGATCTCTCTGTTTATTTGATGGTCGGCTTAATACAGTCGACCAGGTATACCTTCCATATAGCTGTGAGTAAGAGGTTGAATTGTGTGTTGCCTATTTGCCATTTATCAGTGGGAACTTTCTGATCATTCTCATTGGTTTCAAAGTAAAGTAAATACATTGTCGCGTTCAGAATAAAAATATCTAGGTACTCACGATTCAAAAAAAGTACTTTTTAAGCACAGTAAGCTTTATATCGCTATAAAACGAAAAAAATTCAAAGTGCTGTATTTTAACTATTTTTTAATATAATTACAAATTTTAATCGTGAGTCACTAGAACAAATATTGGTTATTTAGTGCATGTAGCGGCAACTTTTTCAAGTGCCTTAATTTTTGCGATTTTTTAAGTTGAAATTGACCATTTTGTGGCATACGGCGATCAAGTAAAACCCCCCCTTAGATACAAAGAAACTGAGCTCAAATAAATGCATTTTTTACATGCAAATAAACTGTTCTCTCGGTGTAGAAAAATCGGCCCTATATATCTTACACATCATGCTGATGAATATTCTGTATTCTCCTGTGCTTGTTTTACAAAAAGACATAAATCTACTTTGATTTACTTACAAATCAAAAAATAACTGCAGGCATTGTATAAACTGTATGACTGACACGTAAATTGAGTAAAGTAACAAATAAAAAAAAAACCTACAGTAACCTTTTATGTTCAGAACATGTAATTATTTAGCCGTTATAATTGGATTAAGCAAAATTACTCGTTAAAAAAAAGTATCTACCTGCTCCGCTTTTACACGCCAGAATTTTCATTTGAGCGTCTAATTTACCTTCCAGCATTATTAAAGGTCTTGACTTTTTACGACTGCAACCGGACGAAAATATTGGCGTGGTAAAAGAAGAAGCGGCAATAAAGAAAAAAATTAATTGAATATTTGCCCGTTTAGATGGGAGATATTTTCATTAAAAATTCACATGGACGCGCGACGATGAAATATGAGCTGTATGCCACGGGGATGGAAGGGGAGACTGGCCTCGAGATAATACCGATTGTAGTGACCATAAATTTATGCTCGAAACGGGGATTTTTCCGTCAAACCGTTTTGATAAACGAGCCGGTCAGTTTTAATGAGAAAAACCACTAGATTGGAGTTTACAAATGTCCTTCATCATCATCATGCAGGCATCTATTTATACGGCTTAGATAAGCATGTGTCGCTATGAAAAAGTTATCTTCAACTATTGCAAGTTCTTTAAACTTACATGGTGATAATTGTATATGACAATTCGTCTCAATTCAGAGAAAGTGATTATTGTTTACCACAAAATTTGCTTTTGTTAGGGGAGGGGGGGGGTTACCTATCTAAAACTATGGCGTCAGGCATCGCCGTTTTGCGTTTTTTAAATTTATTTTGGATTTTCGAATCTCAAATTTGGGTTACTGATGTCAAAAGCATAAATTCATAATGTCAAGGTCAGTTTTTGTATTAATTTATTTTCTTCAAAAAGTTATGTGTTTTAGAAATAACAACAAAAAGCATACAGTTGATTAATGTCTACTAACTAAGGCTGGTAGGTACACAAAAGAAAAAAATGATCTCTACACCTACACGCCAGCTGCACATTTGATTAACGATATAAAAAAAAATCAACAAAACAAAAAAAGTAACTATGCAATTGATTATTATTATATGAAATAACTAGCTGTCCATCAATCTCTTCGAGCTTGAATCGCCTTTCGCGTCCGCTTACAGTTTATTACAGATTCCTGTAAAACGCTAAAAAAAAATCTTATTTTCTAAACTTTTGACACACCTTGTATAGACGCATACTTTTTGCTGCCACGATGACAGGACGAACGACAATATAATTAAGCATATTTACATCAGTTTGACTGTTCATTGTTGAAGTTTTAAGTTTGGGCTTTATTTAGCGTAAAGCTAATACTTGACACTAAAACATTCATACAGACTGACGTGGAAATATCTGTGTTAACATTTTGCTTACATACATTGCAAAAAAGTCCTCTATAATTCATATTTGTTGGGTTATTTTGCGATTCTTATGAAATATTTTATAAAAAATAATACAAAAGGGGAGATTTCATGATTAAAACCACAAATAATAATTGAATCGATCGAAATAAGATCGCGACACCAACCTGGTACACGATCATCATAAATCATAGGTGATCTATAATTTTTGTCATACAATATTGGTATAAGTAATGTAGATTACTCATTTTGTTTTTATTTTTTTTTTAATTTAAGACACAATTATTCTATTGAACACTCGCTCTTATTGTTATTATAGTGTTTCATTAAACTCTTCGAATTAGAATTGCTTCTTCGCGTCCACTTCTTCTCTATAAGTTGTTCTATAAATGTGCCTCTTTGGAAATGTGATCACTGCCAGACGCAAGGGTACATGAATATTAACACTTATATATTTTTTTAATGTAAGTAAAATGTTATTAATTGCTTTTGACTCCTTTGCCTTATTTTACATAACAATGATATTGGAATCTGTATCTGAGGTACTGTTAATGGAGAGTAATTGCAACTGTAGTTCACTTTGCTTTTGTTTATGAATAAAGATTGAATTTAAACAATATATGTCTAATAATGAATTATACATTATTTGACATTTATAATTTGTGGCAAATGAATTTATTTATTAAGAATTTGCCCATAAAATATATAATATTTCTATATAATTTACTGAACGTTGAGTTGACATTTAGAACTGCACTTGTCATCGTGACAGCAGTTCGTTGAAGTGTGTTCGTTCATAATAACATGCGAGAACGAAATGTCATAGTGACAGTGCTTAACCAAATTATCTTTCCAATTGTCGTATGAAATTAACAAAACATGATGAACAGAATGTGTTTTTAAATTTGCTAACATTTAAAAATAGGTACTGTCGCTCTTATATTTTTCAAACGCAATGGAATGTTATTATACCACCGCTGTTTGAGAAAGCTACAGTGTTAGCGAAACGCGTTACAGCATTTACATTTTTGTAAATAAATAGATATAGTGAAGATATAAACAAATTTGTTGTTTTATTTTACGTTGATTTCAATAGATCTTCACCAAGTAAAAGCCACATCTATCCAATTTTCCAAGCAATGGAAAATCCTGCTATGTCGTACCATTTAACAGAAAATGTGCCTCTGATCGGTTGATGACAACCAGCAGTCGCATCCCTTAAGTGCTTGTTTTTATAACAGAATTATTATTAAACAAAATAACATCCGGTTACATCTTTCTTCCAATTTCCTGTAAAACGCGAGCACTGCCATGATGGTTTTTCTAGTGTCCGTTATCATAAACTTTTGACGAACCCCTATATATACATATATGTTTGCGTTATAATTGTCATCATGAAAGCAGTTCAGATGTCATCACGAACTGAAATTGATCGATCGTTTGGACGTTTGATAGCCTGCAATTGAATTTTCGTGCGACTGCCAACGTTAATTAAATGTTAGACGGATTTTTGCCTGTCAATTGTGACGTTTCCTATAATATTTAAGTCAACCTAATGTGGATGTTAAGTTGTCATTGTCAGCTATGCCGACGTACTTTAATATTTAATACAGACATTTTGCGTAGACCCTAGTTAAATTTATCGGTGTTAGAAACGGTAATAGAAAAATGAACTTGGTGACATAGATGTGCCCGTCAATTATTCTTAATTCTGATCAGCACATATAAAAATCAGCTGGATAGTAATGCTTACTTCATTTTTTCTGAAGAAGTGATGTTATTGTGTATTAAAGTACTTTGCGATCTTAGAGTAACTAATAATTATTAAATTACCATATATGATGTTTCTGTATCGTATTGTCTTTATATGTAGTAATAGTTCCATTACTAAAATAGTAATTGCCCATTTTACTCTTTAAATCGTTAAATTAAATGTGATATGTATGTATTATGCATTTATGAAAAGTAAAGTGTTACAATTAACATTGATTTTCACGACAATAGGCAACAGAAATAAATTTCTTCTTCTTCTTTATTGTGGCTTTGAGTTAGACTATTTAGTCTTTTACTCTTCATCTGAGAGCGGTGAATCTTGGAATGTTGGAGTTGAATTTGATTAGCTATTGTTTATCTTTATTTTGATTAAGAATTAAAGTAGAACCATTTTAGGTCTTTTGTGTTTGAAATTTTCATTTCCATCATATGCAAGTGCTCTTTTAAGATTTTGATTTGAGTGGTTTTCCATCTGATTTATTGGACGTAATACTTGTTTGTAAAGTAGAATTTTGTTGTTCGTGTTCAGCTGGCTTTTTCTGCCTATAAGAGGCCATAGTTGACATCTTGTTTGTTTGGTTTTGGTTATCGTTTTTGCTATGTGTGTGTTATAATTGAGCTTTATATCCAGGTATATTCCCAGGTATTTAATTTCTCTACTCCATGGTGTAGTGTTGTTGTTGATCGTTATTTCGTTGTCTGATGTTTTCCGATTCCTTTTGAAAGATTATTACTTGGGATTTGTCTTCGTTTATTGTTGTCCTCCATTGTTTGAACCATTTTATCGTGTTGTCTAGGTGCGTTTGGAGTTCCTGTACCGCGTTCGTCGGACATCTTGATGATGAGAGCAGTGCCGAAATAAATTTCTATGACGTTCGTTCAAAATAGACAATAGACTATATAAGAATCGGTGTTATTGGGTTTGTCAATTTTGAAGTTTTCCGGCAAGTGTAATTGTGATTTAAAATTGATTGGCCACTTTAAGGATTAACTTTAAACTTTTTCGAAAACCGTCACTGCGTCAGAGGTTAATTGATGTTTATATAAGTTCCTCCTATAAACTTCAAATCTGCGAGACCTAATTGTCAAATTGAATATCATTGTTGAAATATGTAAATGTGGCAATTGGATTTAATATTTTCTGCATTAAAGATCAATTTTATTGTGATTAACATTTTAATTTTATTGACAATTTATAGTAATATAGCGGAAAGGATGGAGATATTTTATTATGTGTTGGTAATAATAATAATACATATCTAATAGGTTTCACCTTTCATCAATCAAAAACCACTCTTGAACTTTGCATTTTTTCATTTCCTTAACATTACATATTCACATCGTGTCTGCTCATAGCGCCCATGTAAATGTCTGATAGAAGATATTGAACTTGTAAATTTAGAGTCTCTAGTTGTCAAAAAGAAAAAAGAAAGAAAATATTGTTCCCTTCTTTTCGCTTCGCGTATGTTCTCAGGTGATTAGCCAAATAAATTCACTTTTCATTACCAAACTGTCCAACATTTGCCGACTTTATGGCTTTAAAGTTTCACAACACGTCGATGATAGTGACTGTTCTTCCTCGATATTTTTTCGATAGCACATCTCTTTATCGTCACATCTTTGGTGTTTTCAGTATTTAGTCCGGTCAGGTCACAGTATTTTTGAGATGACATACCAAGTCGATTGCACCACCGAGACTATTATTGCAGTGAATTCTGACGTTTCCCAGTAAGTGTTATCGCCTATTGATCGTCTTGATGGTTCATAACTCGAATTGAAGTTTCATCGCAAGTCAAACGTTAGATGGATTTTTTGTATATAAGTGTTAAAGTTTCCTGTTACTTTAAAGGATATTCTTACACTTAAACTTAATTACATATCAACATGTCAAATTATAGGATTGCGTACTGAAAAATTAAAAATACGGATCACTTCTGTTTCATTTCCTGCTTTTAAGTATACACTTTTCTTAGAAAAGATGCTAAATTAGTGATCGATGAATTTAATGTAATTTAGTATATATACTCTTCAAATTCTTTAATTCTATTTGGATATTTCCAGTATTTAATGAATGAAACCTGCAAACTTTTAAGACTGTCATTTCTAAGTGTATAAACATATTCATATGTAGTTACTGACCTTGTGGGCTTCAATTCTTTCAACTTTAATTTACAGCCATACCAAAAAATCGAGAAACTACTTCTGTATCATTTCCTTCGGATCAGTTCCCGTATATATTCTCAAATAAAAGGTAAATTCATGTTTGATTAAATTAATGCCGTTTAGTATATTCTTTAGTGCTTACGTATTTGATTCCCTCGATCTAGATATTTACTTGCCTTAGATTTTTCCAGTATTTAATGACAAAACTTGCAAACGTTTAAAACTGTAATTTGTAAATGTTATACGGTATATATTCATATGTAGTTAGTGACCCTGTTTTGTCAATTATTTCCACCTTAATTTACGACAGGGGTCGTTTGTTTTAGAAATTTACTTGCCTTAGATTTTTCCAGTATTTAATGACAAAACTTGCAAACGTTTAAAACTGTAATTTGTAAATGTTATACGGTATATATTCATATGTAGTTTGTGACCCTGTATTCATAAGGCAGATTTCATTAAAAAACAACTAAAAACATACGGTATAACTATTTTCGGTACGCTATTTCTGAAAATAAAGGAGCTAATTAGAATTTAGATCCGTATAATATTTGTCCCTGTGAACAGTTGATTTCACTGCTACAGCTCACTGGTTTGACGTAATGTCAGATTATGTGTATGTGTTAAAAAATCGTATGGCATATCGGCAACAACTCTAACCATAATACATAAAATTGTCGGAGTACCTATGCCATTCATAATGTTAATTTAATTTTTATGATACCGCATACGCTTCTTCTTTTTAGTTGGTATTCACTATTACCTATACTATTTATGGTATTTTAATTTCTATATGAATGAATGACAGTGGAGAATAATTATGTAGTTAACTTTGCTATTGTAATGAATGAAGATTAAATTTAAAGAAATATCTCTAGAAATGGATTATACATTATGGTGGCAAATGAATTTATTTATTAAGACTTTGCCCACAAAGCGAACAATATTCCTATATAATTTGATGAACGCTGATATTTAAAATTTTTTTATTGACATTCAGGTTTTGTATCAGTTGTGTACATCTAGTCCAAGGTGAACGTCGACAGATTAAAAAAAAAAAATTAATTGAATGTTGTTTCACGTTATTAGTTCTATAAAATTGGTACTACGCTTTGTGTCAAGTTTACGATTGAAATAGTGTATAATTCAAATTTTCTGACAGACTGTCATCGTAACAATATTTCGATGACAGATACCTATGACAATGAAAAGTCAGACAGCTGACATCAAGATGTTTAACCACAATTGCCGTTCCACCTGTCATCGTGACAATAGTTCGTTGAACTGTATTTGTTCACGCATAAACTTGCGAGAACGAAATGTCAGACTAACTTAATAAAACATGTTTTAAACTTACAGGTCATTGAGAGAATTAATTAATTTTCATATTACGCTTTAATAATATACTTTCTAAAACGCAATCGAAAATCTTGCTGGCTCCTATACAGTTGATGCTAGACACTGTCGTACCATTTAACCAAAAATGTACTTCTGATTAGTTGGTGCCAACCAGCTAGTCGCACACTTTAAATACTTGCTTTTATAACTGAATTGGTAAACGAAATGACATACATGCTTATGGGAATCTTATTTGATGTATTTATTTTATTTCGAAGTGCTTCGGACACATCTGACAAATAAAGAAAAGTCGCCCTATTATTTGTATGTAGAGAGATCGATGAGAAATGTTATTAAATGATCCCATTCGTAAAATGGTTTAAATTTATATAATTATAACTTGAACACTGATACATTTCCAACATTCTGTTGACATTTAGGTTTTGTATAATTCGTGTGCATCTAACTAATTTGACAGGCCCAAATGGCAAAACTCAGATGGTTCTTCTTTATATAAGCTTGCTTCAAGTTCTTCGTTGTATGAAATTTACATTTCGATGACATATATAATGAATAGAGTGTCATTGTATTTATTAATATATCTTAATAAAATATAGAAAGATCGTCATATTTGTTACTGTACTTACGTGCGATAATACACTTTAAGTTTATTTTATCATATCCGTCGGCATTTTGTTCATATATTCATATAGAAAAGAAATAGTAACGATTGATAATAATAACACTAATACGTATCTGAAAGGTGCCACGTTTCAATTAAAAATGCACTTCTTCGTAATATCTTTATTTGTCGGCCTTTTGACATTTAAACTTGACAACCGATGGATGAACGTGAATATATAGTCATTAATGACACGCAAACTCGTCATCGCGAGATTTTTTTACCCTGCAGAAAAGCTTTAAATGAATCGCACCTTCCACAGCGACAGATTTGGCACTTGGACAGTGCACTCAATCGTCGCGGAAAAGTCCACTCTTTTGGTTTCCAACCCTCTTTCCGCACTCTAAACCTCGACGGCCTGAAATTTCTTCGTCAATGTGAAACTTTTACAATTCTTTCGCGCGTGCCTGTCATACCTGACATTTTTACGATTTTGATCGGTTGTCACGTGAATCGTCATGACGTAAGCCATTTTTCTGTTAAAACACCGAATGCACGCTCCTCTTCAACGGGCGATATCTCTGCACACGCTCCACTTGGGAAGAAAAACTCTCCGTCGAGGAACAATTTAAGGACGTCGGTAACTTCACGCCAAAGGGCAGCTTTCAATGTCGCGTATCCAGAGACGAGTTCTGCGCCCCGCGTACCCAATTTTCGTCGATTTTGACCGGGTTTGGTTGCCCTTGACTACTCGGCTTTTATTATATATAACTAGCTAATACGGCAGGCCTGAAAGGCCCGCTATCGCCTCTTATTCCGCTTACAGTTGAGGTACCGCTCCCCCTTATTCTTCTAAATTTATTGCGGATTTTGTCTTTATTGCGTTTCAGTTTTGAAACACTATATAATTCCGATATATAGCGAATAACTAAATTTAATTGTGTTTTAGATGTTCAATATTGCTTAGTTGTTTTTATACACCCCTGTATATAGTTTACAACTATGCAATATTTTATTCAGAATGCTTATAGGATGAAATGATTAATAATAGATTTAGTGATAATAGCAGTTTTTAAATTGAAAATGTTTAACGGCTGTCCATGAAATAAGATGTATTTTATCGTTTAATGTTATATTGACATTTTTCACATACTTTTCCTGTGCCTGACAGACGGTAGTTTTCACTCTCTTTATAATTTTTCTACTATTATTGGTTTTTGTGCCTTGACTTGCCGATGATTTATTTCACGTTTGCCTAATTTATCTATAGTTTGAATTTTGTTTGTGGGTATAAAATTAGAATAATCTCGAAATCTGTGTTTTTTGCATCAGTTGGAAAATGTGGTTTGATAGTTTTTGTTAATAGTGTTTCAGTCTATATACATATGTCGATTCCATTGGTCTTTTTGGTTTAAATGAAAATTCATTAGAATTTAAAAAAAACATTTTATTTTATATAAACTTGTAGATAGCTTTATTAGAATTATGTTTTGTTGACGCGAATGTATACTTTTAAATAATTCATTTAATCATTGTTCTATAACAAATAATATTTATTTCATTGGCATTTTTTATAATGATTTCCATTCCTATACTTTTATAATTTGCAGTGTTTCTTTGTGGTAAATTGTATTACAACTGTCAGTTATGTATGATGCTTAATAATGTTGGTAAAGCCTTGTTCACACTGTACATAATTATTTTGTTTTGCATTGTACACCTACAATTTACGGAATATATAGATATAATATATGTATTATGGTAATATTGCTTACTTATTGTTATATTCGAAAATACTGTAAAACATCCTTATAGAATTTCTATTTTCAATGATTGTAATTGAAGTTCATTTTCATCAATGATAATTAAACAATCTTTTTTGAATACGTATGATATTACTTCTCAATTTGCCTGGCACAGTAACAACATGATTAAGTGCTTGTTTAATCTGGTAGGAATATATTTTAGTTTCTTTTTTCTATTTACAATATCTTATAATATTTTGAAGTATTTTTACAACTTAATTCATGGACGAAAAGACTCCAGTCATGTAATGATAATTGCTAAAAATGAGTAGAAAGTATTTATAAACAAATAAGGAATCGAATTTATGAATTTCTTACCTATACACTATTATCATTGGGCCAATAATTATATATTGCAATATTTATTGTGCTGAATGTTTGTGAGCTAATGCTTCAATCTTTTCGAGCTTGAATTCGCCTTTTTCGCGTCCGCTTACAGCTGTTTACAGTTTCCTGTAAAACGCGATCACTCTCGTGGTGGTTTTTAGAATGTAAGATTTTATAGACTTGTGGCACACTCTGTATATACATATATTTTGTAAAGCCAATTGTATATTTCATTTAAAATGCCTCTAGAATTTTTTTTTACACAAACTGTTACACAATGAAGAGCGAGAAAGATAATTTAAAGTTAAACATAAGAATGATGTTAAAGTATCCGAAGAAACAATATGTTCAATAAGTGCATCATTTTCATTGAGACAATCGGGATAATACGCTATTGAAATAACAGTGGAAAAATTTAGTATATTAACAAAAAGTATGTCAATTGCTCAGAAACAATTTAAGATAGGCATGCACAATATTAATAAAAAAGAACCTAATAATCAGTTTGACACTGAGATATTTTCACCCAAATTATTTGAAGTGGAACAGCGCTTTCATTATGAAATTTTGGTCAGCATAATTGAAATATTCGTCTGTCACATACTCAAAATTAGTTCGCACGTCAATTAAAAATGAAGGACTTGTATTGAAGAACATTTTAAATTTTCAATGAATTACATATATACTACTCGCCCGCTATCGCGGGCTCGTCATTTTAATTGACATGCTCAAATATACGTAGTATCTCCATAGTGTTTAACATGTTTACAACAAATTTTGTTTGGTAAATGGGCGTCGCTTTCAAACATTCTTATAGAATGCTAATGAATGCTGATGAACTTCAAATATATAGCTCGCAAACATACGTATGTGAATGGGTAAAGTAAATCTAATTTATAAAGTATATTACTTTCTTATTACCTTTTCGAAGTCCACTATCGTTAATAAAAGAGCAGAGTATATTTTATTTAAAATTATTCTCGATCTGTTTTTGACACAAATCGGTACACACTCAAGAGCGAGAAAGGTAATTTAATGTTAATCATAAGCCATGTTAAAGTATCCAAAGACACAATGAGCTCAAAAAGCGCAACATTTTTATTAAAACAGTTTACAATACTATTTTGATATAAAGTGAGACCCTTTTGAAATCCACTATCATTAATAAAGGAGCACAAAATAATAATGAAAGTAAAAAACCCAAGTTTTAAATTTAAGCCCTTTTGAAGCGCCTTTTCTGTAAACAGCGCTTTCTATAATGTCCATTTTTATAAATTTTTGAAGCGCCCCTGTATATACATATATTTTGTTAAGCCAATAGGATATTTTATTTAAAATTCTTCTCGAACTGTTTTTAACACAAACCGGTACACACTCGAGAGCGAGAAAGGTAATTTAATGTTAAACATATGTCGTGTTAAAGTATGCAAAGACACAATAAGATCAAAAAGCGCAACATTTTTATTAAGGCAGTGTACAATACTATTTTGATGTGAAAGTGTAAAAGCCTGCCAACCTTTTAGAAATCGACTATCGTTAATAAAGGAGCACAAAATAATAAAAGTAAAAAGGCCAAGTTTTAAATTGAAGCGCCTTTCCTGTAAAAAGAGATCACCGGTATGACGCTTTTTAGAATGTCTACATTTATACACCGTTGAAGCACCCCTGTATATACATAATTTTGTTAAACCAATAGGACGTTTTATTTAAAATTCTTCTCGAACTGTTTCTAACACAAAACCGGTACACACTCAAAAGCGAGAAAGGTAATTTAATGTTATACATAAGTCATGTTAAGGTATCCAAAGACACAATGAGATCAAAAAGCCTAACATGTTCATTAAGACTGTTTACAATACTATTTTGATGTGAAAGTGTAAAAGCCTGTCAAACCTTTTCAAAATCGACTATCGTTAATAAAGGTGCACGAAATAATAATAAAAGTAAAAAGCCCAAGTTTTAAATTTAAGCCCTATTGAAGCGCCTTTCCTGTAAAAAAAACGCTTTTTAGAATGTCCACTTTTATAAACTTTTGAAGCACTCCTGTATATACATATATTTTGTTAAGCCAATAGGATATTTTATTTAAAATTCTTCTCGAACTGTTTTTGACATAAACCGGTGCACACTCAAGAGCGAGAAAGGCAATTTAATGTTAAACATGTCATGTTAAAATATCCAAAGAAAGAATGAGCTTTCAAAAAGCGCAACATTTTCATTAAGACAGTTTACAATACTATTTTGATTTGAAAGTGTGCCTGTCAATCTTTTCGAAGTCTACTCTCGTTAATAAAGGAGCACGAAATAATAATAAAAGTAAAAAGCCCAAATTTTAAATTGAAGCCCTATTAAAGCGCCTTTCCTGTAAAAAACGCTTTTTAGAATGTCCACTTTTATAACCGTTGGAAGCACTCCTGTATATACATATATTTTGTTAAGCAAATAGGATATTTTATTTAAAATTCTTCTCGAACTGTTTTTGACATAAACCGGTACACACTCAAGAGCGAGAAAGGTAATTTAATGTTAAACATAAGTCATGTTAAAATATCCAAAGAAACAATGAGCTCTCAAAAAGCGCAACATTTTCATTAAGACAGTTTATAATACTATTTTGATGTGAAAGTGTAAAAGCCTGTCAATCTTTTCGAAGTCTACTCTCGTTAAGAAAAAAGCACAAAATAATAATAAAAGTAAGAAGCACTCCTGTATATACATATATTTTGTTAAGCCAATAGGACGTTTTATTTAAAATTCTTCTCGAAGTGTTTTTAACACAAACCGGTACACACTCAAGAGCGAGAAAGATAATTTAATTTTAAGCATAAGTTATGTTAAGGTATCCAAAGACACAATGAGATCAAAAAGCCCAACTTGTTCATTAAGGCAGTTTACAATACTATTTTGATGTGAAAGTGTAAAAGCCCGTCAACCTTTTCGAAATCCACTATCGTTAATAAAGGAGCAGGAAATAATAATAAAAGTAAAAAGCCCAAGTTTTAAATTTAAGCCCTATTAAAGCGCCTTTCCTGTAAAAGGCGATCACTGGAATGACGCTTTTTAGAATATCCACTTTTATAAACTTTTGAAACACCCCTGTATATACATATATTTTGTTAAGCCAATAGGATATTTTATTTAAAATTCTTCTCGAACTGTTTTTGACATAAACCGGTACACACTCAAGAGCGAGGAAGGTAATTTAATGTTAAACATAAGTCGTGTTAAAGTATCCAAAGACACAATGAGATCAAAAAGCAAAACATTTTTAATAAGACAGTGTACAATACAATGTTTATGTAAAGTGTGACCTTTTTGAAATCCACTATCGTTAATAAAGGAGCACAAAATAAAAGTAAAAGTAAAAAGCCCAAGTTTTAGATTGAAGCACCTTTCCTGTAAAAAGCGAGTACTGGCATGATGCTTTTTAGAATGTCTGGTTATATAAACTTTTAAAGCATCCCGGTATATACATATATTTTGTGAAGCCAACAGTATATTTTATTTAAAATTTTTCTCGAATTGTTTTTACACAAACCGGTGCACACTCAAGAGAGAAAGATAATTTAATGTTAAACATAAGTCATGTTAAAATATCCAAAGAAACAATGAGCTCTCAAAAAGCGCAACATTTTCATTAAGACAGTTTATAATACTATTTTGATGAGAACGTGTAAAAGCCTGTCAATCTTTTCGAAGTCTACTCTCGTTAAGAAAAAAGCACAAAATAATAATAAAAGTAAGAAGCACTCCTGTATATACATACATATATTTTGTTAAGCCAATAGGACGTTTTATTTAAAATTCTTCTCGAAGTGTTTTTAACACAAACCGGTACACACTCAAGAGCGAAAAAGATAATTTAATTTTAACCATAAGCTATGTTAAGGTATCCAAAGACACAATGAGATCAAAAAGCCCAACTTGTTCATTAAGGCAGTTTACAATACTATTTTGATGTGAAAGTGTAAAAGCCCGTCAACCTTTTCGAAATCCACTATCGTTAATAAAGGAGCAGGAAATAATAATAAAAGTAAAAAGCCCAAGTTTTAAAGTGAAGCCCTATTAAAGCGCCTTTCCTGTAAAAGGCGATCACTGGAATGACGCTTTTTAGAATATCCACTTTTATAAACTTTTGAAACACCCCTGTATATACATATATTTTGTTAAGCCAATGGGATATTTTATTTAAAACTCTTCTCGAACTGTTTTTGACACAAACCGGTACACACTCAAGAGCGAAAAAGGTAATTTAATAATAATCATACTTCATGTTAAAATATCCAAAGAAACAATGAGCTCAGAGCGCAACATTTCCATTAAGACAGTTTACAGTATTATTTTGATGTAACAGTGAAAAAATCATGTCAACCTTTTTGAATTCTACTATCATTAATGAAGAAACACAAAGGAATAATAAAAATGAAATTAAAATTCATTTTACTCAAAAATCCAAAAAAGCCCAAGTTTTAAATTTTAGCCCTATTGAATGGCTTTTTTCGCGCCCGCTTACAGTTTCTTCACAGTTTCCTGCAAAAAGCAATCACTGTCATGGCTTTTTAGAATGTCCGTTTTTATTAACTTTTGAAGCACTCCTGTATATATACATATATCTTGTGAAGCGAATAGTATGTTTTATTTAAAATGCTTCTCGAACTGTTTTTTACACAAATCTGTACACACTCAAGAGCGAGAAAGGTAATGTAATGTTAACCGTAAGTCGTGTTAAAGTATGCAAATACACAATGAGATCAAGAAGCGCAACATTTTTATTAAGACAGTGTACAATACGATTTTGATGTGAAAGTGTAAAAGCCTGTCAACCTTTTCGAAGTCTACTCTCGTTAAGAAAAAAGCATAAAATAATAATAAAAGTAAAAAGCCCAAGTTTTAAATGTAAGTCCTATTGAAGCGCCTGTCCTGTAAAAAGCAATCGCTGTCATGGCTTTTTAGAATGTCCACCTTTATAAACTTTTGAAGCACCCCTACATATATTTTGTTAAGCCAATAGTATATTCTATTATTATATTTAAATATCTTCTCGAACTGCTTTTTAGACAAACTGGTACACACTCAAGAGCGAGAAAGGTAATTTAATGTTAAACATAAGTCATGTTAGAGTATCGAAAGAAACAATGAGCTCAATGAGCGCAACATTTCCATTGAGACAGTGTACAATAAGATACTGATGTTTGCGAATCTACTATCGTTAAGAAAAAATGAAGTATTAAATTTAAGCCCTGTTCAATCACGTTTCGAAGAATCGCCAAATTGAAGACGTAATAAGCGACCACAAACACCCCCGTATCTAAAATTTCACGTTCATACATCAATTTTCAAAAAAAAATCCCGCCGTTTTTTTTTTTGACATTTTGACTTTGGAATCGTGATCGGCGACCCTCAAAACCCCCGTATCTAAAATTTCACTTTCATACGTCAATTTAAAAAAAATCTTCCGCCATTTTGTTTTTTTTTGACATTTTGACTTTGGAATCGTGATCGGCGACCCCCAAAACCCCCGTACCTAAAATTTCACATTCATACGTCAATTTTCAAAAATCTCCCGCCATTTTGTTTTTTTTTTACATTTTGACTTTGGAATCGTGATTGGCGACCCCCAAAACCCCCGTATCTAAAATTTCACGTTCATACGTTAATTTTCAAAAAAATCTCCCGCCATTTTGTTTTTTTTGACATTTTGACTTTGGAATCGTGATCGGCGACCCCCAAAACCCCCGTATCTAAAATTTCACGTTCATATGTTAATTTTCAAAAAAATCTCCCGCCATTTTCTTTTTTTTGACATTTTGTCTTTGGAATCGTGATCGGCGACCCCCAAAACCCTCGTATCTAAAATTTCACATTCATACGTCAATTTTCAAAAAATCTTCCGCCATTTTGTTTTTTTTTTGACATTTTGAGTATGGATTCGTGATCGGTGACATAAGACACCCTCGTATATAAAATTTCACATTTATACGTCAAAATTTTCAAAAAATCCTTCGGCCATTTTGTTTTTTTTTGACATTTCGACTTTGGATATGTGATCAATGAGACCACAAAAACTCCCAAGTGCCGAATTTTACTTTAATCAGAAGAGAGAAGTTAATTTCAGCTAGCTCCGCCCACCCTGCATGTATGCGTAATCGATTAAATAAAATTATTAGATAAGGGCACATCGATGTTAAAAGCAATCCTTTTCCCCATACGCATACGCGTTCTGGAGTTAACGTATTTTAATTCAAATCATTATTAAAATATTAATCTACAGCTCCTGTATAGTTGAAATTATTAAATCAAGCGGGACCGTTATGTATTGTGTGGAGATATGGAGATGCCGAACATTCACCGGACCGTAATACATTCATCGCCACTGCACATGAGAATCTGATTATATTTTTCGCCCGTCCGGAATACATTGATATCACTGCACATTGAATCGGCCATTTTTCTGACCAAATGCTTCTGCAAACGAATTTGAAAGTGCTCGTGCCCTTGGTTGCGTGCGTCTGTCGACTCGAAATAAGCATATATAAGGTCCCGAGAAGCCCATTCTTTAACACCTCGGGTCTTGTTGGACCCTCGCAACCTTCAAAATTTCGTATTTCACGCTTAAAAATGAATCTGTGGACACAACTCAGTTTGATGTCAGTTTGACGTTTCTAGAGATTTTTATCGCTTGTCACGGGAACGGTCAAAACGTATTCCATTTTTCTGTTACAAAATGGAATGCACGTTCCTCTTCAACGGACGATATCTCTGCACACACTCCACTAAAAAGGAAAATCTCTCCGTCCACCGGAAATTCAATGTCACCCCTAGGCCCACCCCAAAACACAGCCTTTAATTCCCCATATCCAGAGAGGAGTTTTCTGCAAAGATTTGTCGACTTTTTTCTATTTTGATAGTTTCGAAAATGCTCGGTTAAGCTCTTTCAACTAAGGCGATTAACAACAGAGGTCTGTGCGCTATTATTATATATAACTAGCTATAACGTCCGCTTACAGCGGGTCCGTCCGCTTACAGCTGATCGTCCGCTTACAGCGGGTCCGTCCGCTTACAGCGGGTTCGTCAATTTCTTTTAGTTTGAATCGCCTTTGTCGCGTCCGCTTACAGCTTTTTCATAGTTTCGTGTAAAAAGCAATCACTGTCATGACGCCTTTTAGAATGTCTGATTTTATTAACTTTTGACGCATCCCTGTATATACATATATTACGTGAAGCCAATAGTATATTTTATTTAAAATTCTCCTCGATTGGTTTTTTACACAAAGCGGTACACACTCAAGAGCGAGAAAGGTAAATTAATGTTTAACATGTCATCTTAAGGTATCCAAAAGCACAATGACATCAAAAAGTCCAACATGTTGATTAAGACAGTTTACAATACTACTTTGATGTGAAAGTGTAAAAGCCTGTTAACCTTTTCAAAATCAACTATCGTTAATAAAGGAGCACGAAATAATAATAAAAGGAAAAGGCCCAAGTTTTAAAGTGAAGCCCTATTGAAGCGCCTTTCCTGTAAAAAGCGATCACTGGCATGACGCTTTTTAGAATGTCCACTTTTATAAACTTTTGAAACATCCCTGTACATACATAAATTTTGTGAAGCCAATGGTATATTAAAAACTATTTTGACACAAACTGGTACCCACTCAAGAGCGAGAAAGGTAATTTATTGTTAAACATGTGATGTTAAAGTATCGAAAGAAACAATGAGCTCAAAGAGCGCAACATTTTCATTGAGACAGTGTACAATACCATTCTGATGTTTTCGAATCTACTGTCGTTAAGAAAAAATGAAGTATTAAATTTAAGCCCTGTTCAATCACGTTTCGAAGAATCGCCAAATTGAAGACGTAATAAACGACTACAAGCACCCCCGTATCCAGAATTTCACATTCATCAATTTTCAAAAAACTCTTGCGCCATTTTGTTTTATTTGACATTTTGACTTTGGATTTATAATCGGCGTCCGCACACACCCCCGTATCTAAAATTTCACATTCATACGTCAATTTTCAAAAAACCCGTCTGCCATTTTGTTCTTTGACATTTTGACTTTGGATTTGTAATCGGCGTCCGCACACACCCCCGTATCTAAAATTTTACATTCATACGTCAATTTTCAACAATTCTGCCGCCATTTTGTTTTTTTTTGACATTTTGACTATTGATTGGTGATCGGCGTCCGCAGACACCCCCGTATCTAAAATTTCGCATTTATACGTCAATTTTCAAAACACTTTTCCGCCATTTTCTATTTTTTGACATTTTGACTATGGATTGGTGATCGGCGTCCGCAGACACCCCCGCATCTAAAATTTCGCATTTATACGTCAATTTTCAAAAAACTTTTCCTACATTTTGTTGTTTTTAACATTTTGACTTTGGATTTGTAATCGGCGTCCGCACACACCCTCGTATCTAAAATTTCACATTCATACGACAATTTTCAAAAAATTCCTCCGCCGTTTTGTTTTTTTGACATTTTGACTTTGGATTTGTGATCGGCGTCCGCACATACCCCCGTATCTAAAATTTCACATTCATACGTCAATTTTCAAAAAACCCGTCCGCCATTTTCTTTTTTTGACATTTTGACTATGGATTGGTGATGGGCGACCTAAGACACCCCCGCATCTAAAATTTCACATTCATACGTCAGTTTTCAAAAAACTGGTCCGCCATTTTGATTTTTTTGACATTTTGACTTTGGAATCATGATCGGCGACCCCCAAAACCCCCGTATCTAAAATTTCACATTCATACGTCAATTTTCAAAAAACTCGTCCGCCATTTTGTTTTTTTTTGACATTTTGACTTTGGATTCGTGATCGGCGACCTAAGACACCCCTGTATCTAAAATTTCACATTCATACGTCAATTTTCAAAAAACTTCCGCCATTTTGTTTTTTTTTGACATTTTGACTTTCGATTCGTAATCGGCGACCTAAGACACCCCCGTACCTAAAATTTCACATTCATACGTCAATTTTCAAAAAACTTCCGCCATTTTGTTTTTTTTTGACATTTTGACTTTCGATTTGTGATCGGCGATCTAAGACACCCCCGTACCTAAAATTTCACATTCATACGTCAATTTTCAAAAAACTTCCGCCATTTTGTTTTTTTTTGACATTTTGACTTTGGATTCGTGATCGGCGACCTAAGACACCCCCGTATCTAAAATTTCACATTCATACGTCAATTTTCAAAAAACTTCGGCCATTTTTTTTTTTTTTTGACATTTTGACTTTCGATTCGTGATCGGCGACCTAAGACACCCCCGTATCTAAAATTTCACATTCATACGTCAGTTTTCAAAAAACTCTTCCGCCATATTAGATGCACCATTTTTTTTTTTGAAATTTTGACATTGGGCTTGAGATCACCGACACGAAGAGCCCCCGAGTACCGAGTTTTACCTTAATCAGAAGAAAAAGTTGATTTGGCTCCACCCACTGCGCAGTGCGTAATTATTTAAATAATTATTTCGTAGGGGCACATAAATGTTAAAAGCATTATTTTTTTCCTTAAGAAAACGGCATACCCGTTTTAGAATTATTATATTTTAAATGGAATTTATAAAAATTATAAGAAAAAATCATGCTGTATATGTGAATGATTATTTCATCGACCGGGAAAATTATGTCGAGAAGTCCGGCGTCTTCTCTTATAAATTGCCGGTAAAATATTCGAAATAAATACACAATATCGCATTCGAAAAAAAAATGTTTTGCCCCGGCCTGGGTTCGAACCCGACCCGGCAAAGTCATTGTATTAAGAAGCCGTCAATCTTGCCATTGGGCTATCAACCTAATGTAAATAGTTTGTTCAACTGCCATATTTATATGTAGGCTTGACTCTATGCTGAAATCTGCAATTTTTTTTTAAATCTCAGAGAAAATAGACGTGTAATCTTTAAAAGGTTATAAAAAACGTTTTAATTGTGTCCAGATAATTAATTTAGTGCCTTGTCCGTGTCCTAAAACTAAATATATTATGTGTGTTTATATGCCATGAACCTATTCTGACGTTAATAATTACATTAAGGAAACTGGGCATACCCGTTCTGGAATTATCGTATTTGAAAATTCAAATTTATAGTAATTAAAAGATATCAGCCTGTATGTAAAAATGTTAAGTCAAGCTACCGATATATAATATATTCACGGAAAGTGCACATGAATGTATGTGTGTGTACATTACATGTTATGAGCATTGCACTTGATTTATTGTGTACATGTATTTCTGGCGTATTTCGGCCATTTTTCTACGATGTCCGTCTGCATGAGGAATTTAAATCACTCGTCCTATCGATATCGTATGTCGATGAAGTTGGAATAGGAATGCGATCGGTTCAAAAATGTCTGACTTTTCGATTATGTACCTTGTTGGGCCGTCAAAACCTTCAAAATTCGGAATATAAGGCTTAAAAGTCAAACATGCAAAATTTTTCGTTGGAGCTGTCAGATTAGCGAAATGTCTCTTTTTGATGACCACTACTGCATTTTTAAGTACGTAAGCCATTTTTATGTTACAAAATATTTGCGGGCTCCTCTTGAAGGCCTCGATTCTCGGGAACCCGTCCGCCCGGAGGGCCGAAAAATAGCCTACTTGAAAAAGGAAGGTGCGTTCTAAGCTTAACCGACGCGCACGACACCCTCGACTCCCTCTCAAAGGTGACAAAGCGCGCCCCGTGCAACCGATTTTCGTCGATTTTGACGGTTCGGGCCGTAACCATGGTGATTCGGTTAAGCCGTCTTTTCCCAAGAAATTAACACGAAACGGCCGTCGGCTAATATTAAGGAGAATTATTATTTTAGCATTGTTGTCAAATCGCATACATTGACATACAGCTACGACGAATTGGTTATTTATGGCTATGTTTAGAGTTTTGACATGATTTGAAATATTTATGTTGTATAGACTGATTATACGAAAAAGTAAAATCATCCTTGATTTAATATAAGACATGATATAATTAACTACAATTTATTTAATGCGCTATAATTATAATTACATTAAATAATTAGTGTAGTACTGGATTATTTAAATACAATCATTTGAGTAAAATATTATCTGTTTACTACAGCAATGACTGTTCTGCAATAAGTAAAAACTGTATAGGTAGATTAAGTTTATAATTATATCTTGATAATTTGCTAGACATAGACAATATGAAATAGGTATATCAACCGAGTGTATATAAAAGCAGATATTTCATCTTCAGAAAATATCAACAATCACAAGCACCTGTTAATACGATTATCTATTGGGTTTCTGACCCTACTTTCCTACATTTTATAACATCCAACGGTCCCATACATGCATGACTTTGACGGGCCGTACAGTATGAATGGCACTGATTACTCTACCTATTTCGGAGCCCTGAGCATTTTCAACTGAGCAGGCGGCAGTATGAGCGATAGGGGAAGTTGCAGGTAGGTGCTTTAGCAACAGTTTTGATAGTCCTTCACCATCCAGTAACATTCACGTTTTTTAGTTTAATTAAAGCCCAACAGGCGCCATAATGTGTTGCTACTAGTGCTCTTTCTTTTTAAACGTAGCAATATTCAATATACAAGTGTTTTATTTTATGTCTCACCTTTCGCCATATCATCCCAGCATTATGCAAATTATATATAATTGTTTACGAATGAAATCCTAATCTGCTTCTAGAAATATATGTTAATTAAGCTTTCAACCAAAATTAATAATTACTGTGTCTTACATATATACCTTTATACGTAAAACGTATATATATACGTTTTTCATAATACGGGTGTATTATGAAAAACCTTTGGTGCTGTAACTTCCTTATATTTTATCTGATTTTAATGAATGATATGTCAAATTAAATCGTTTTTAAAACACTGTAACCAGTTATTAAAAAAATTTTTTATTGACATTTCGTTTTTGACAGACAGTAGTTAACTTTTTTTTTTTAAATTGTACTACATAGTTTTTTTTACTTATTCTAATAAAGATTTATTTCCTGAAGACACCTCCATTAAATTGAGTGACAAATTTATTGTTATTAAAAAAAAAAACTACGAAATTGCAGAAATCAAGCTATCATAGCTTTTAATGAATCAAATGTTCGAAATTGGCCCCATTTTGTTCCAGACGCATTTGGCACCTTCTATTAACTCCAACTGCTGCGTTTAATATAAGATTTGGTGGTATTTCATGACATACTTGTACTATCCTTCTTACTAAATCATCTCTGGTACCAGGTGGAGTCAAATAGGCATGATCTTCAATGTAAGACCACAGAAAAAAATCCAGTGGATTCAGATCTGGCGATCGAGCAGGCCATCTAATAGGTCCGTAAGTGCCCATCCATCTGACGCCAAAATAATTATTTAGAAAATCAGTATTCATTCGTGCATTATGGGGTGTGGCACCGTTCTGTTGGAACACTACCCTGTTTAACTCAGCAAGTGGCAACTCATCCAAGTAATCGCCTATTTCATTGCGTAACAAATTAATATATTTTTCTTGGTTTAGATACCCTCAACAAAAAAAGGCCCTACTAGTCTATCGCCTAAAATGCCACACCATGCACTGAACCAATTTTGAAAATTGTGTTGCACCACAACATGGTTATTTTCACTGCTCAATGGCGATTATTATTTCTGTTGAATACACCATTTTTCCCAAAAGTGCATTCATATGACCACAACACACGACGGAGTGTTTTCACAATTTTATTTATTTTAATAAAAACACTTACAAAGTAAATCTCACAATTGTTATTTAACGAGAGATGTTGATTATCTTACTGTCTGTAACGAAGTCTGTAAAGAAACTGATGAACGTGCTGATGAAACACTGAAAACATTGATTTATAATACTTTATGGGCTATATAGTATTGAATGTAAGTGATTTTAAATGGTACACACACTTGCTGGTAATAAACTAAAATAGAGTATTTAAAATGCATTTAAGAAATCTCTGTGTTCGGAAAAACCAGAATAAATTGAACTAAAAAAAAAAAACAAACCTGCAATTTTCATACAAGGGTACCGTTGTTTACAGTTTCATATTCAGAAAAAAAAATATATTTGAATAAGTAAAAAAAAATAATATAGTACAATTTAAAAAAACACAGTTTGCTGCTGTCTGCCAAAAACAAAATGTAAAAAAAAAATTCAAAGCGGATTACGTTACAGTGTTTTTAAAACGATTTAGTTCGACGTATAATTTATTACATTCGGATAAAAAATAAAAAAGTTACAGCACGAAAGGTTTTTCATAATACACCCGGTATATGCATGTGTTTGAGATACACACATACATTAAGTGCCATTGTCGATAATCGAACGCACAGACACTGGTGTTTCGACCTATGAGGTCTCATCAGTGCGCGTGGAGATTCTCGACAATAGCTTCAAGACTTAAGAGGGGAATTGCCCTGTTTTGTCGATCTGTAGACAGCGGCCCAGAAAATTACTAATTTCTTGAAAAATAAATAAGACAGAAAAATGGAACAAACTTCATTCAATAGAGAATTGATGAATTTATGTCTCTCGTGTAATGTTTTTTTGAAATTGTCCTTATTATTTGTTTATTAGATAGTTAAAATCAGCAAAAGTAGAGAGAATAGGAAGCTTCAAAACGTGTATTTACTGACGAAATAAATTAAATCTGCCACACGACGGACATAGATAGATGTTTTTTATAAGCGAAAAAGTCATTGTTTCGGTAATTAAAAATTTCTTCTTCGTTAATCTGTACACAATTATGAAGGCTTACAGCGAAATATCTGAGGTTTTTCTATCGTTAGAAAGTGCTGCTCCCGGCGGCGCCAGGCATAGTTAACACCCACTCCAGTGATATGAATCAGTTTGTGTTACTTACACCAATATCTAGGGATGGATTCAGGTAATAATTTATCCTCTTCTTTTTATGTTCGGCTATCTGGGATGTTTATTAGATTTTCGCTGTTAACCGGCGAGTATTTAGAATTGTGATTTTTGGTGTGGCGGTAAAGGTGTGTTAAAACTAAAAATTGTAAACAGTTTAGTTAAAACAAAACTTTTATTTCTTGAGGTTTCAGTGTGTTGTGAGTGTTGTGCATAAGAAATAAAATTGCCATCATGCACCCCCGGAAAAGCAAAAAATATAGACTATGTTTGTCAGTTAAACGCAAGAGAACGTCTAACATCGGCAAATTCAAAAGGTATGTAATAAAGCAATAGGCATTACTAATATTGGATTTATAAAAAAAAAAAGTAGGATAGAAAAATATAAATCAATCTTTTGAAATATTTTATCCCCGGAGACAAGAATGGTACATTTCAAAATATAGTGCACACTTTATATCGTTTTTTTACTTTTTTATACGTAGTATAAGGTACTGTGATGAAAAAAGTTTTCGACTGCGAGATATTTGCAGACTCCACGTTTTAAAGTCTCCTGATACCCAAAAAGTGGTTTTTAAAAATGTCTCTCTGTGTGTCTGTCTGTCAGTATTTGTGTGACCACGAAAGCGGTCAAACGGCTACAGCTATTTTTTACTCGTAAATTTTGCATTTACGAGTATAATCTCCCTCTTGAGATCTGATTAAATTTTCAGTAAAATCGGTAGACCGGAAGTAGTTGTTTACTTCAGTGAAAAATCGAATTTTGCCAATATTTAGTAAAATACTAAGTTTAAACAAATTTATGAAGAATTCAAATGTACTCAAAATTAAAGGTTAGAAAAATTTTATCATAAAAGTTTTTCGAAATTCCTGCCGGTAGTAGGTCTTTTACTCCTATCAAAAATTTTTTTGCAAATATTTCGCAAGTCCTGCTTTCTAGGCAGGTACATTACGAGTATAAAAGTCTTTGGAACATAAGTTCCAATACCTTTTGTATAAAAAAAATTTCAAACACACTTTTACTCTTATCGAATAGCGATTTTTTACAAAAATATCGTAAATTATGCATTCCGTATATATATTTTCCAAAAGTACAAAATTATTTAGAGCTGGATTTGCAAAATTCGGACCAGAAGTAACACTTTTACTCTTAGCGGGTAGCAAATTTTTTCGAATATCTTGCAAAGTATACATTCTATAGAGACTTATTAAGAGAATAGAAATACTTAAAATTTTGAATAATTTTTGTATAAAAAAATTCTTAAAGTTGTATAATTTGCAACATGCATACGTATAAGAAAGTCGTGTGGTGGCCACACCTCATTTTTCTTCAGTAATTTCAATTTGTAACAGTAAAGAAGGTGTACGTACTGTTAGTAATAATGATTTTGTTTTTTTTTATGCTCAAAATGCTGATATATGGCCTTTATTTGTGTTTCTCAATTTTTTAAATAGTTAGGTGTAGAGCAAAGAATATCTAAGTGCACTAAATGTTATTTTTCCAGAGCTCGACAATTTGATCTTCCATGTGTAACAAAGGCCATATTGGATACTAACAACATAATGAAGGAAAACACTTGGGGTGGATTCTTCTATGGCGGAACCGTCTACAAAGATTGACAATGGACACGTGCTGGCATCAGAAAGCATTATGTTGCTAGTTTCCCCGTCGCCCAATTCAATTGCTTCTATAGAAGAATCTGTACACTCAGAGGATGAGAAGGTGTTCATAGATTTACAAAGACCATTAGAAGGATCAAAAATTTGTAAAACTGATCCTACTGTACCAATCAGATAAACCTCTGAAACATGTAATATTGACAGCGAAATTAGTACATCAACGTCTAATGAAAAACCGAACAACAATGACAGTAATGCGATAGAAGGCACCCGTATAGTTCAATTGCAACAATTCATTGATGCTTTAGTAACCTTAAGCAAGCATGCAGAAGATACTTTCGGATGCACTCTCAGCAATTTGAAACTCGTTGACGAACGCAGGCATGGTCTTCAGTCAAAATTATATTTTAAATGCAATCTATGCAATTACATTGGTGCAGTCTCTACATGTCCAGAAAAGTCAAATACAGTGGACATCAATACGGCAGCGATTGTTGGGATAATGAATATTGGCGCTGGGTTTTCTCAAATGACGTCGTTTCTAAGTTCCATGGATATACCTTCGATGGGCTATAAATTATATCAAACAGCACATAATACCGCCTGTAATGCATTTGATAATGTTGCGTGGGAGTCAATTAAAGAAGCTGCCGAAGAAGAAGCTAAATTAGCAGTTGAACCGGGTAATGTCAGCGTAGATGGAATACCAGTGATCACTGTGGTTGCTGATGGTAGCTGGGCATAAAGGTCATATCATGGTGGTGGCAGCTACAATTCATTATCAGCTGCGGCTATAATTGGGTTTAAAACCCGAAAGGTGCTATTTCTGGGAATAAAAAATAAATTTTGTATACTGTTACTGTACTGTACCATGTTATATGAATTGGACAGGTTCTTCTAATGCTATGGAATCTGCCATAATAAGTTTTTATGTTTTTTTTTCATATGTAACTTTACAGTTATCTGGGAAACCCACTAAGCCCATTATTAGCAAATATTTACATGAATCACTTTGAAGAAAGGTTATTCAGGATTAATAACACGTTAACTAAACAAATACATTAGTGAGCGAGGTACGTTGATGATATATTACGTATTTGGACAGGTACAGATGGACAACTAACAGAATTCTTAAAACTACTTAATTCGCTAAACTCGAAGATACAATTTACATTAGAAAAAGAATAAAATAATAAATTAATTTGTTTAGATATTACCGTATACAAAAACGCTAATAATATATCATAACCGACATTTTCCGATAATACACTACACGCGCATGCAAAACAATCCTTCCAAATAAAAATGTACTATGTATATAGAGCACTACACATACCATTAAGTACTGAGACCTTTAATGAAGAAATAAACACTATTAAAAATACAGCAGAAAATAACGGATATATTACCAATATTATAGACGATATAATAAAACATAGAGAAGGAAACAACATTAAATATTTATATCCGGAAATAAAAGAATTAAATAAAAATACTTGGCATGTGATTACTTATATCCCCCATCACAAACAAAATAAATAAAATATTAAGAAAGTTATACATTAAAATAGTATGGATCAATAAGACAAAATTAGGTACAATGTTAAATAACATCAAAGACAAAACAGATAATCTAGATAAATCAGAAGTATATTTCATCAAATGCCTAAATTGTCAAGCTATATATATAGGGCAAAGTGGTAAAAGTATTAAAAAACGTATAGCCGAACACGTCAGAGACCTAAAATATAGCGTTAAAAATACAGGGTTCTCAAAACACTGTATAGAACAAAACCATTTGCCTGATATAAATATCTCTAATTTAATGCATAATGTAACAAAAAGTAAAAGACTAGATTTGCTAGAAATTAAAAAAGCTCAGAAACCAAATTTCTTAGTTACTAATACGCAGTTACATTTCTTAAATACTCCCTTCATAGACACAATTATATATATCTATTAGACACCACCCTATATAATTATGAGAGCTGGGTATATAAGTTGTACGCTTACTTACATTAGGTTAGTTTTAGATAAGAACTCTTTGATAATGGTATAACAACTGAAACATATGTTTGATAATTCTAATAAAACTTTGTGAAACATAGCCAAGTGTGTTATTCTCTACAATTAAATTAAGTTAATAAATGTTTCACCAAGAAGTGTCTGCAGCATCAATCAAGGAAATTATATTATTATTATTAAATAAAGTATTAATATAAAAATCATTTTTAATTATAATATGATTCTCCTTTCCGTCTAGTAGTAGTCCCGTTGAAATATATTTAGTGCGGGCCTGTTACAACCCAATTGGATTTTAGGAAGTACAGACGGGTGACCGTCTTTGGTAATGGTCATTGGTGTCATTTATTGCACCCTCGTCTCCCGCTCCGCAAAGAAGTATACCCCTGGAGTCCAGGGCAAAACCAACTCTTAAATCGCTGCCTATGTCATTTTCGCATGTTAAATGTAGTGAGAGTATCACAGCGACATCTAACACCCAAAAGATGACACGGAAAAAGGCGATGGCTTCTGACAGCATGTTCTGCTATACAGAGGCCTGTATGTTAATAGTGTATCTCGTATAATAGAGCCTTAAGTGGCGTCACCAATCAAAACGAAAATGAAAAGTGTGAACACATGGATGTTAAAACTAACATCAAGCAGTAAATAATTACTGTGTCTTACATATATACCTTTATACGTAAAACGTATATGTATATATGCATGTGTTTGAGATACACACATACATTAAGTGCCATTGTCGATAATCGAACGCACAGACACCGGTGTTTCGACCTATGAGGTCTCATCAGTGCACGTGGAGATTCTCGACAATAGCTTCAAGACTTAAATCGCTGCCTATGTCATTTTCGCATGTTAAATGTAGTGAGAGTATCACAGCGACATCTAACACCCAAAAGATGACACGGAAAAAGCGTTGGCTTCTGACAGCATGTTCTGCTATACAGAGGCCTGTATGTTAATAGTGTATCTCGTATAATAGAGCCCTGACATAGGCAGCAATTTAAGTCTTGAAGCTATTGTCGAGAATCTCCACGTGCACTGATGAGACCTCATAGGTCGAAACACCGGTGTCTGTGCGTTCGATTATCGACAATGGCACTTAATGTATGTGTGTATCTCAAACACATGCATATATATATATATACGTTTTACGTATAAAGGTATATATGTAAGACATAGTAATTATTTACTGCTTGATGTTAGTTTTAACATCCATGTGTTCACACTTTTTATTTTCGTTTTGATTGGTGACGCCACCTAAGGCTCTATTATACGAGATACACTATTAACATACAGGCCTCTGTATAGCAGAACATGCTGTCAGAAGCCATCGCTTTTTCCGTGTCATCTTTTGGGTGTTAGATGTCGCTGTGATACTCTCACTACATTTAACATGCGAAAATGACATAGGCAGCGATTTAAGTCTTGAAGCTATTGTCGAGAATCTCCACGTGCACTGATGAGACCTCATAGGTCGAAACACCGGTGTCTGTTCATCAAGCAGTAATTATTTACTGCTTGATGTTAGTTTTAACATCCATGTGTTCACACTTTTCATTTTGAAAATTAATAATATTAAATATAAATTCTTAAGTAATTTCAATCTCCGTGTTTGTAATATAAGGAAAAAGTGCACAGTCATTCTAATAATTCTTGCTATAAAAATTACTATTATCTCTTAGTAAGGATTTTATTTTTGAATATCGGTAGATTAGGGTATTATTTAAGATCTCTGTAACCTTTCTCACCCGCTGCTTGACTTACGGATAATACTTTTGATGTGGGTCCATGTAAAAGACATTCTTCTTCAGACACTAGCATTAATACCCTTTGTTACGTGTGACAAACAAGGATTATCCAATAGGACCCATCAAGTATTCAACTTGAAATTTGAACTTAAAACATTATACGGGAATAATTATTATAACATTGTATGAAAGCTTTTAAATAAATAAAATTATTAATGAACTACAAAGCATAGTTAACTTAAACTTCATACTATTTAAAAAGTATTAGAATATAATTGTTGATTGTACGAATTGAGTGTGTAAAGCATTCATAAGGTAATCGATAAAGAGACCAATACTTGCAGGGGTATGTGATGTCAGTTAGATTTTCGATTTTCGAACAAAGAGGGGCCTTGATCGAAAATCAAAAATCTTTTTTTCGAGGTTGTTCTAGTTTTCTTCTAGATTTGTTGTAAATTTTTCAAAAGTAATTAAAAAAAAATGTCAAAATCGACCGAGATAATCGGAGATGTCACGACCATAGCTGCTTTTCTATCATTCAAATTAGAGACATCAAGACTAGAAGCTAATTGGTTATTATAATGTCTTTTCAAGCTCGCTTTTGGAGTGTTTGCGTTTTCGAAGATTCTGATAGGACTTCGCATTCAGATGCACTTGCTTCTTCACTGGTGGCGCAAAATGATGACGAAAGAAACGACAAAGAAGAAAAAGAGCACTTTTCTGTCAAAGCCGAGATATTTATGTTTTCACGTTCGCGCAATTGAACACGGTTCTTCTTTCTCTTTTATTTTATTACGTTTGTTTAAACTTTTTCTGTCTAGTGAACCCATTAAACCCTGGCGCCTTTTTTGTCGCTGTGCTAATAAAAACTGCTTGAGCACTTTTACAGTCATAATATTTAAAGCATCACAATGAGGAATCTTCTAATTTTTGTTGTCAATCTTCTTCTCTTTTCTTCAATGCTTCCGAATATTTTATTTTGTTCTCTTTTTAACATCGTTGGTATACTAGCTTTTTCCCACAAATTTATCACAATGCGAGTCTCTGCATATTTCACTTTAAAAAGGATAAATAAACACTTAAATGTATGAATTAGTGAGACTGACAGTTCAAGTGGCCATACAATGTTTTTTGTTAAAGTTTGATAACTGGTAGCGACCTCTAAATCCTCTCCAAAAAGAAAAAGAAGAAGGAGAACCCTAATATTTATATACAGGATGAGTCATCTCCACGGGTAAGGCCAATTATGCCTTTATAAGTAAAGATATTTCGAAGCGGTTTTTTCCTTCTGATAGCTGCTCATTAGGAGCACATTTTAAATATTTTGTATTATACATAGGGTTCCATAACTTGGTAGCTAACCATAGTTATAGTTTTTTAAATGGAACACCCTATATACTATTTTTGTATTCCCCGTACAATTTTTAGTCAAAAAGCAATAAGATAGTATAGGCCTAAAATCTAAAGTTTTTAACTTATTCCCATTTTTCTGAAAAATTCAATGTTTGTATAAAATTATATTTCTCGAAAACGACGTATTAGATGGAAATTTTTTTTTGCAGTATTGGTTACAATACTGCAAAAACATAGAGAACGGTCTAGATGCTTTGTATACAATATTCAGGGTGACGCTAGATGTAAATGTGCTGCAGATGTACAAAAATGAAAAAAAAAAGTATAATGAGGAAGTGAAGAGTGTAAAGAGAAGAAGGTATGAAGAGCAAATTAGAAATGCGGAGAATAGACAGCAAACCATATGGAGTATAATTAACAGGGAGACAGGAAAAAATGAAAGATTTTTACCGCAAAATCAAACAAAATTGACTACAGATGATTTTTCAAATTACTTTCTTCGAGTTGGAAATAGTATACGAAATCATATTGATGATAGTTGGGAAGATTCGAATGAAATGCTCAAGAATACTAACAAATCGCCAGTTGATTCGTGTTATATTGGACATGTAGATGTTGAGAAAGTGATCAACATTATCAAAACTCTAAAAAATAAAAAATCGAAAGATATATATGGTATGAGTGTATCCTTGTTAAAGGAAATAACAAGGGAAATTGCAGAACCACTAACGTATATAATAAACTGCTGCTTGAAAGAAGGAATCTTTCCAAAGCAATTGAAGCTTGCTAAAATTACACCTGTATATAAAGAAGGAGAAAGGGATAATGAAGAAAATTATAGGCCCATATCTGTTCTCCCAACTATATCAAAGGTTATGGAAATGGTAATACGCACGAGATTGGTTTCATTTATCGAGAAACAGAATATTTTTACTCCATTACAGCATGGCTACAGATCTGGAAGGTCCACAATAACAGCGATGCTAGGAACTTTGAGTGATATAATGGATGCTAGAGATAATTATGAAACCCCGGAAATAGTGGCCTGTGATCTTAGCAAGGCATTTGACTCCGTGTCGCATGGACTGCTGCTGCAGAAATTGGCTTACTATGGGGTGCGAGGTATCGCACTCAAACTGCTTAGGTCTTATCTTGAAGATAGACAGCAGGCAGTAGAATGGAACCATGAGATATCGAGGAGAGAATCAGTCAACAGTGGAGTTCCCCAGGGGTCTATTCTTGGCCCAATACTGTTTATAATATATATAAATGATATTCCGGAAAATGTTGATGCCAAAGTATGCTTGTATGCGGATGATACCTCCTTCGTATTGAGGAAAGGGGGTAGTGATATGGTGTATGAGCGGGACCGCATAATACTTCAAATAAAAACCTGGTGTGATGCAAATAAGCTAAAACTAAACGGGGAAAAGACACAAACACTTACTTTTTCATCAGCCACGCAGGGTGAAACGCTAAATCTTCTGGGGGTCATAATGGATAGCAGACTTACGTGGTCTGAACATGTAACAACTCTTCTCTTGAGGTTGAGTACTGCTGTATATGCAATAAGGAGGATCAAACAACTGGTAACTCATGAAGCTGCGAAATTGGCCTACTACTCGAACTTCCACAGCATAGCATCGTATGCGATAGTGATATGGGGTACACCGTCGGGGCTGGGGCGTGTCCTTTTGCTGCAGAAGCGTGCTATGCGGGCTCTGCGCGGGTTGCGGCCGTGTGACAGCTGCAGGAGTGTTTTTGCTGCGGAGGGGGTTATGACTATCATTAACGTATATATAATGGCTTGTGTAAAGTATATACATACAAATAAAACCCAGTTTATGAGAAATTCCGATAATCACAGCTACCATACTAGAAGTAAGGATGAATTAGTGACAGCGCGCCACCGATTGAAGCAGACGCAGCAATCGTTCAGTTATTGGAGTGTGAAGCTTTACAACAAAATACCAGACTTTGTTAAGGAGTTAAGTGTGAACAAGTTTAGTAAAACAATTAGGCGTTTTTTATTGACTAATGTTTTTTACGACGTTGAGGAATATCTGTCACACGACTTCAGAGGAATATCTGGAGGCTTTGTCGAATGTTATTAATTGGACTTATTACCATTCAAAACTAGGAATATTCTCACTCTGTTTTTGATCCTTTGTAGATACAATGATTTTATTGCTCTGTTTTTTTTTTAAGTAAATGTATTTTGATGTTGTTTTATGACATTTTATATTATCTATGTTTGCTCACTTATATATATAACTGATTTTATTTATTTATGTGTTATATGTTATATTGCTTGTGATTATTTATTTAGAAATTCTTTAAAAGAATTTGTTACTTATCTGACATGTCATGTAAGTTTTTTTGATGACGAATAAAATACAATACAATACAATACAATAAGAGGTCCTAATAGAAGCATGTTTTATTTTTTTACAGTTACTAACTGCATTTTTTTAATGGAATTGTTTATTAAATTTCATCTCAGAAACATGTAAGACGTTAATACTTTAAAAGTGACTATTACTGAGCTACTGTCGTTTTTTGATATAATTTTGTTAGTTTTTGTATAAAAGTCGATTTTTTCAAATGAAACACCCTGTATATAGTCACTTTTATAGTAATAACGTCTTACATGTTTTTGATGTGAAATTTAATAAGAAATTCAAAAATTAACTGATATACAGGTGTTCCATTTGAAAAAATTAACTTTTATATAAAAACTAACAAAATTATATCAAAAAACGGCAGTAGCTCAGTAATAGTCACTTTTAAAGTATTAACGTCTTAATGTTTCTGACACTAAATTTAATAAGCAATTCAAAAATGAACTGATATATAGGGTGGTCCACTCAAAGAAAATTGACGTTTCTACAAAAACGTGTCATGTAATTTTAATCCAGATTTCTACACATGCAGTTAGTAACTGTAAAAAAATAAAACATGCTTCTATTAGGATCTCTTATTGTAAACAATACTCCAAAAAATTTCGTCCATCTAATACATCGCTTTCGAGAAATATAATTTTCTACGAACATTGAATTTTCAAAAATTTTAGATTTTAGGCCTATACTATTTTATTACTTTTTGACTAAAAATTGTACGGGGAATACAAAACTGCAATAATATATAGGGTGTTCCATTTAAAAAACTATAACTATGGTTAGCCACCAAGTTATGGAACACTCTGTATAATACAGAATATTTTTAAAATGCGCTGCTAGTAAGCAGCTATCACAAGAAAGAAACCGCTTCGAAATATCTTTACTCATAAAGGCATAATTGGCCTTACCCGCGGAGATGACTCACCCTGTATCTTGATAACAATATTGTTAAATTAAATGCATTATATTAATTATTAAAATTAATTCTTGTACAAAATATTTATTTGTGTTGATGCGGATTATTCTGTTCCAGTCGTAATACACGAACGCCTTTTTCATCCGAATTTCGTCACAAAACGAAATAATAGTTTAGTGCATGTTTTTTTCTATCACAAAAAAATCCCTCGTAAGCGCTTTCGATGGTGTGTTCTCTAACCGTTTCTCATTTGTACGTTTTTGCTTTGTTCTGCAGAACTCGACGGAAGCTTTACAGAGCTGTACGAATGCGTATCGTCTCTATCTGTGCTGAAATACATGGCAAACGGCCCCATACAGCATCGGTAAACAACTAACGCCCGTGTTAAATTCGTTACCGTTAATTCCATAATACCTTCAGACCGTGTATTTAATCTAAACTTGTTTTGTCCTATCTTTTTCCGTCCACCAAATCTAGTTAGTCGCATAAAGAGGGGATACGTCACAATTAAGTAATTACATTAACTAAAATGTTGTAACAATTGAATTAAACACTGATGTGACATTAAGTTCGTTATTTTTGAGTAATGGAGTTGTTTCTTATTTCACGGCAAGTTTAAATGTATAAAATTTAGTACCTGAAGAGTAATATTATTTCAAATACAGTAAACGCAGTGGCGACTGGTACTAAAGGGCACATGCCCACCCAACCACCAAGATAAACACAGAAAGAAATTCGCATATAATTCAGTGCATTATTTTATTATTTTACGTATTTTTATATCGATGGAATCAAAGTTTTCTTCCGCACCACATACACTAGCGTATGCCAACGCTCAAAACTATGTTCCGGGGCACGATTTCATATGTACCTCTTTCGAGTATGAATCGGCTCGTTTCGCTTATCTTCCATATCCATCCATATGCGCTTATAAGTTTAGTTTGGGGCACAAATTTGCGAGACTCTAGTTAACATTTTTCATACATTGTTAATGCATGTTTTTGTTGTGTTAGCTTGCGTGTGTGATTTGAAAGCCTTGAAGTGACGTTTATTATTAATGATGCAAGTTAATTGTGTGCAAGTTCTTTTAAAAAACCCGCTATCATTTGAGGAAAAACTTGTATTGCAATATTTCTTTTGTTAACTTCTGGTTTCACCTTCAAAATAAAGGTTTTTGGAAACGGATTTTAATTGTAATCTGTAAGTAAACTGAAAAAATATCATATGACCACGCATATCTTTATAAAAGTTGAAATTTCGGTCCATGTTTATAAGAAGTTTTTTACTTATTTTTGATCGAGGAGTCATTATACAAAAACCTCGAACCACCTTGTCGGACAGTCTGTATATATATCAGTGGATTATTCTTATAATTATAATGTTCAATTATGATGATTTATTGTGATGAAATATATTATATTCTTTAACAATATAATATGATTTATAAGATTTGAAGTGACTAATATAAAATGATGATTATGAAAAAATTTAATATAAATTTTAAATTTCAAATTTGATAGGGATAGTAGCAGCGACTTTAGCTACTGAATATGGAACAATGATTAGTAGTTTTGGTGGGATCCGAAAGAGTTCACTTTCTATTTTTACTTTTATATATGCTCTAATCCGTTGGACATACATACTTATTCGTCTTCCGGGATTGCCAATATGTTATGCAGAACCCGTATTTTAGTATATATATCATAGTCGTCTTGTTACTCAAGCATATATTATATTGCAATCCCAGTATTATAGCTGCATGTTTATACACGAGTACGTATAAACATAACATAACAACCACTTGATTTAGTATCGGTGCGTTTGGTAATTTCCCTGTGATTTATGTGTCAATCATGTTATAAACAGAAATTCCATTAATAGCTGTTCAGAAACAGTGTTGCCATGTATACGATGTCCCAGAACAGATGCCTTTAGAAGAGTAATGGATACTTTCATTACTACTGCTAGTTTTGCTTATTCAAAACCATGGAAACCTAAATATACGATAAATGATGAAAATCAATTACGTATTGCATTCTTACGGCAACAAGAGAAAATTCAGACGTCAGTTTTTCTCTGGGTAGCTAAACCACCTTTGCAGGAATCTTGAAATAAAATGTCATACGTAATGGATACATTTAAATACTTTTCAATAATTTGTTTATTTTTACGGATTAAGCTACTTTCCGTAGGTAGCAACGCAACAGTTAACAAAAGAAATTTTTATTATTATTCAAGTGCACTGATTGAAATAATGCGTTCAATAAACGCAAAATGCAAACCAACAACCTTGTTTCGTCACCTATTAGCATGTAAAATACAAAAAAATTCAAAGTATGAAATTGTTTTAGCAAATAATATTTTTGGGATAACCAAAATTGAATGTCAAATAGACATCAATATCACTTTATAATTTTATACTACAGCCAACGTTTTTTTATTTCTTCCATGACGTAAAACAATATGAGGTATTTTGAATGTTTTCTGAATGCATTACTATATGTTTTTCTTAATTCATTATTAGTTGGCCAAACTTTCAAAAATATGACATTCACATATTGTTCGATTGAAGAAATCCATTTTCGTCAGTGTGAAAACCCTTACTTCGCTAATAGATAGATCATCAGCATAAGGAGAGCATAATTTATGGAGGGGCATTCTTAACGAATGAGAGGTCAGCATTTTTCTGAAGGCAAAACGAACGGACAAGCTTATGAACAATTTTTGTCAAGCAATTTAGTGGAATTATTGGAAAATGTTTCAATAAATTTAGGAAGAGATATGGATTCAACAAGGCGGCAAATCTCTACATTCATATATTTTTAGTGACTAGCCCGTGGAGGCCCTATTCACTAGTCTATTAGATTTCGGACATCACAAAAACATTTTTTTAAGGGCAAATATGCAGTATACCTGTAACCACAAAGGAATATATGCGTTCTTAATGTCGGTCTATCATTTCGGAAGCGTGTTCAAAAATGTTTAAAAGTTAGAGAATATTTATTTAGCACTTCAAATAATTTTTAACTATTTTAATTCATTAGTGCCAAATCATATTTATTGTTATTTTATAATTTCTTTTCCAATAATTAGTCATCCATTCACGTATAGCAGTTCCTGTTTCTACACCTACTAAAATCAACTTATTAATTTGTTTGCTTTTAAAATGTGTTTTGTTATGTCAATTCTACATATTTTATCAAATATATTGCGGGTATAGAATGTGTTGTAAATAGGGCTTGAATTCTTTTTGTCATTTTCCCAATACATACAAAGATAATATCTCTAAGCTCATCATTTTATGGCTAACCAACTATTAGATGCCCTGCATATTGTATGTTATACATAGGTATATCCCATTAAAGGGTTATAACTTTGAAAGTACTAGAAATAAGTACTATGTCATTGGTATCATTTTAACGGCACTTTTACAGGAACTTTGACGAGTAACAAAAAAAGTATAGGTTTGATTTAAAAAAAAACGAGAAAGTAACCAATAAAGATCGATAACCTAGACACGACATATTTAACATCTTGTATATGTATTCACGTTGTTCAACTCCAAAACAAATAACTTGTTAGTCCATAAATTAATAGCACAAGAGTTACATGAAGCACTGTACCCATTTTGCGAGTAACGCTTAAAATGTTAGATGCTGCAACTGTCAAGATTTTAACAAAATTATCAATAAAATTAAAACTAACAGTCTGAAGTGCACATATCCATATATCATTGCAAATATAATTTGGGTGGCTATCATTGTAATAGCTAGAAAGTATAGCAAGCTTTTTAAAATAAGAAAGTTGAAGGTGGAAATTTGTAACACCCTGTATATTTGTAAATAAAAATAGACAATGCACAGTAGTCTAGTACACACGTACGGAAAGTCTCATTGCTACAACGTTATTACTTATTAGTTTTCATGGTAAGCTTCGCCGACACACTATTGCCGCACTCGGTATATGTTAGATACAGAAGTTAGTTATTTAGTAACTTCTTCCACCAAGAACCGTCTGCTAACTGAATTAACAGAATTGTATACATTACTATAAAATTTATTTAATAATTTTTGTATTATTTGCAACTTTTGGAAGAAGTAGAAGATAATTTACAAAATGTCCGTCTTTTTATTTACACAATGTAGTTATAAGATTACATAACATTTTTTCCATTTTGTTTGTGTCATATAGAAACAACATGCTGAAAGTAATATCCTTCTTGTTTCGTTACTTCTACTGTTTGTGGATGTCTGTATTGTTCCCATTTTTAGAGGAGTTCCAATTCTTTTACTTTTTCGATGGGATATCAACCGCAAATAGCGGCACTGCCAGAGTTTATAATAAATAATTCATGAGTTACTCGACTAGGGCGCTTCCATTTACTCTTAGCACGGCGAGCGAAAGTTTGAGAAATTTTGTTTTGTTTAAAATGTTCTAGCAAAAAAAGTGTAACCGTCGATGAGAAATATGCAAAAGTATTTTTTTACGCAGATGCCATAATCTCATTAAATTTGAATGTTACGTAAGTGCAGAACACTTTATAAAGAATTTATCTTTAAAACTGCTGGGTTTAAATTCGATAACGACTATTAAGATTTTACCTTTAGCATGAATATTATATACGTACTTATCATGTCCATTCAAAATTTAATATTTTCTCAGCCGTAAGAAAAGTGGATGTATACAGAGTAGCTTTTGATAGATGTTTCTTTGTAAACTGTTGGACGGCATACATCTTATATAGCAAGCTTATAACGCCAGTTGTCACGTAAACATGAAAATATGAAAGCACGGGAAACATCAAGAGGATTACCAGAAAAAGAGTCTATCGGTTCAGACTGAGTTTTAACATTGCTTTTAATATTACTTTGGAAGGGTATTTTTTGATGGTATTATCATAATTTTTTGTGAGGTGATCTCAGTAATTGATAATTAGAGCTCTAGAAGTAAATACCTCATGCCATTTGTAATTTTATGATCTTAGTGTGGACTTAAGATAAAACAGATATCAGTTTGTATGTTATAACTATAGACCGGATGTACGAGGTTTAAATTACGACGGAGCAAAGAAATAACGTAAACAACACGCAGTTACTGAATAGCACTATTCATATGGTGAACTGCAACATCTGTTGTTGATGCGAAAACGACAGCAAAGAAAGTCCATTTTACTCTCAAATTCCTTTCTTCATCGGCGTAGGTAGAAGGGTGAGGACTTTATAAAGTCTATTATATTTACTTTATACTTCGTAAGATAAATAAAGTTATATATGTATATACCTATTCATACTTATGTTAGTTTCGTTTTTTCATTGTTTTGACTGTTAATTACATACTTCGTAATTTTTGTAATAATTCCTGTTTAATTCTGTTTCATTGAATCTACTTCTTCCAATTATCTTGACGTAAGTGTGTACTGGATTTCGTTAAGTTTCAATAACATACGCATACATTGTTAGTTATCATCTATTTAGATCTAGAACGTTGTTTATGTTACTATTACTAAATTCAAGAACCCTGTGATAACAAACAAAGCATGGCATATTAACATTAAGATTTTTTATTCAGAACCAAACGAAGAATGTCACTGCATGTAGCTTTTGCAACATTTGATATATGCGTTATACAGGCTGTCCTAGAAATAAAAAGACGGAGTAGCAGGTATGTAAAGTCCGAAAAGAAACAGGCTCAAATATACCGCAATAACGAAGAAATTAAAAATTTAATGTTGTTTTTTAGATAAAAAAAATTACATTACGAACCTGGCACAGAATGTATGTTTATGAATACACGTAACAATGTTCATTTGTAAATAGAAACGAACACGCATTCATAGAAAAATACGTTTTTATTTGCGGACTTAAGATAAAACAGTAATCAGTTTGTATGTTATAACTATAGCCCGGAAGTACGAGGTTTAAATTATGACGGAGCAAAGAAATAACGTAAACAACACGCAGTTACTGAATAGCACTATTCATATGGTGAACTGCAACATCTGTTGTTGACGCGATAACGACAGCAAAAAAAGTCCATTTTACTCTCATATTCCTTTCTTCATCGGCGTAGGTAGAAGGGTGAGGACTTTTTAAAGTCTATTATATTTACTTTATATTTCGTAAGATAAATAAAGTTATATATGTATTCATACTTATGTTAGTTTCGTCTTTTCATTGTTTTGACTGTTAATTACATACTTCGTAATTTTTGTAATAATTCCTGTTTAATTCTGTTTCATTGAATCTACTTCTTCCAATTATCTTGACGTAAGTGTGTACTGGATTTCGATAAGTTTCAATAACATACGCATACATTTTTAGTTATCATTTATTTAGATCTAGAACGTTGTTTATGTTACTATTATATGGAGGAACGTCGAGAATGACATCGTGAAACAATGGCGAGTTGGATTAAGGGCCATACTGATCCGAAATTTATTGCAAAGTCTGTAAAATATCGTTACAGAATGCCAAAAAATCGCCCGTACAATGTCACTTAGCATCGCTGAAACATACACAGAAATTGGACCCGTTGGAAGCTGACAATTTTAACGAAGAACTCTGTGAAGCTTTAATGGGGGCTAATATCCCATTAAATAAACTTCACAATCCCACTTTCAAAATATTTCTCCAAAAATATACTGGTCGAAATGTTCCATATGTTGGAAATCGAAATCTCAAATTAAAAGATGGAATAACCCCATTAGATGTGGCTATTAATAATTTCAAGTATTCCAAGTGACTTCGGATGTGGCCTTCGGCAAAAATTAGACGCAGTTTTTAATAGAAATCCAGATTTAATAACATTGCAGCCATTGTGTATGGCGACAATGACACAAAATCTAACTGCTAAATACGCTGAAATAAAAGAATATTGCCAGTACGCACCTATAACCAGTTGAGATGTAGAAAGGACGTTTTCTATCTACAAGGAGGTACTTCATTCAAAGAGAACAAATCTTACAGAAGAGAACCTTGAGAAATTATTGCTAGTAAATATTAATACTCCTTTACTCGACTTGAACTACAAAATGAACATAATAAGGTATTTTGTATTTTATAGATCTTCACTCACTTGTTATCCAATTATATAAATAAAATTACAACCTCTTTAAAAATACAACATTTCAATAGTCCGCCCATGGGCGATGAGTCATCAACTTTTCGTGTCCGGTCTGTAGTAATATGCAAACGAGTTTCGAAGAGTGTTTGCATCAAGATGGTGCACATATGGATGATGTTATTTTTAAGACATAAATTTCCCTTCTATCTATTTCAAATTAAATATAAATTTGTTACGATACTGCTTTGTGTTGCTTTTTTTATGAACCTTTCCTATCCAGTCAACTTAATGACCCAGCCTTTATAATAAATATGTTAATGGAACAGAAGTTGCATACATATCAAATGAAACTAAACCATATCAGATGAAGATATCGACATCATGTTAAATTAGTGGCGCTGGTCAAGCAAATGAGGCAAGAGAATAGGAAAGTTTTGTCTGAAATCTTATGTTATGGACTGGTGATGCAACCTTTACAAACACCGGGAAATTAAATTTACATAATTTGCATATTGGTCAAGGAAAAATCCTAACTGGATGCAGCAGACTGACAATTAATAACACTGGAAAGTAAACGGGCGGATGTAAACTGGGCACCAAGTATATGGATTTACGTGTGGTGTGGTATTGTGAAAAAGAAAGTCATTGGCCTTTTTGTATTTTACGATTATCTAGACAAAACTTACTTACATTTCCTTTAAAAGAATTTTCTTGCAATATTAGAAAATATGTCAGTTAAATATACAGTAAATATGTGGTTTTAACACAATGAAATGTTTCACTCACATTTCGCAAAATCTACTAGCTCATTTCAATCAACAGTTGTTCAATCGATGGATAATTGATGAATCGATGGAAAATTGTATAAGAACGTCTGAAAATGTTGCCGATTAAAATTTTAATAATCTATATTAAACATGAATTTAATTAAAAATTATCATATTTTTATTTTAGCTTGAGAATTGCGCCTCCTTGCGATCATTTTGGAAACTTAAAAATATTTTAGTTAAAATTCCCCTGGTACGTTTTACTGTCAAGATTTTTTCCTCCAAGTTGTACGATAAACACTTGCTGAGATATGGCCGGTGGCAAAAAAACGGACATCTGGTATATACAGCGTGTAAAAAAAATATCGAAAAAGCTACACGCAGTGACATTCTTAGTTCAGTTCTGAAAAAGAAATGTTATTGTTAAAATGTTGTATCATGCTTCGTATGTGTTCAGGAACCATTTGAAAGAAATATGCATTCGGCAACACTGTCACCGCATACTAGTATAATTGATACCGCTATGATTTCCGTATTTCCACTTCGAAAACATTTTCCTCGTTATTAGTATTATCAGATGGTACATTTGATATTTTAAATTCTACTCATTGCGCGGGGTATAATTTTCTCTTCAAGTATTTATTGTCAAAATAATACATATAGAAAAATGTCTAACAACCACAGGATTACTTCTTTGTTTGGGTATTTATCTGACAGTAAATCAGTTACACTAGTACCTACATAATTGTTGGAATTGAAAACCATCTGTCTCTAGACATAGGGTACTAACGGAGAGATCTACTTATACTGCTACAATTTGCTCTTCTAGTTTTATAGTACGCCTCCCTTGGCCGACCAGCATTAGCATTTCTTTTAGTAACCAAATCAGTTTTAGGTAGACGTTGATCCAACCTTTGAAATATATTTCCACTAAGATGTCTCCGATTTGGGTAACGACGTGATATTTGCGTTCTGCCATAATAGCTTTTCTATTACAGAAACCATACACCACTTACATATCGGCATATTCATTAAATGTAAAATCCATTATGAAGGAACAAAATAACACAGTAGCACAACAACTAATCAAAACAATACAAATAACCACGAAGAAGCAAAGTTTACACACAATGAAACACGATAGTCGAATTAAATGCACAGGTAAATGTCAAAATTTGACAGTAATGATATTGATTGAAATCACATTTGAATACATACTCATTGCTCTATAACGTTGTCAAATGTGTTTTTCGTGAAAGTACGTTAATGAAGAAATGTTAAAAACAAACTTTTTAATCAAAACGAAATAATACTGGTAAAAATCATTTTTTAAGCTAAATTAGAGCATCTCTATTGACAGATATCGAAGAGGAAGGCTTAGTTACGCACTCAAAGTCTGAATTTCAAGAACCCCGTGATAACAAACAAAGCATGACATAATAACATTAAGATTTTTTATTCAGAACCAAACGAAGAATGTCATTGCATGTAGCTTTTGCGACATTTGATACACGCGTTATACAGGGTGTCCTAGAAATAAAAAGACGGAGTAGCAGGTATGTAAAGTCCGAAAAGAAACAGGCCCAAATATACCGCAATAATGAAGAAATTAAAAATTTAATTTTCTATGTTTTTTAGATAAAAAAATTACATTACGGACCTGGCACAGAATGTATGTTTATGAATACACGTGACAATGTTTATTTGTAAATAGAAACGAACACGCATTCATAGAAAAATACGCTTTTATTTGTATAAAACGGGAAAAAATAAAACGTTAAATCGTACTCATTCATATAAAACATATTTTTTGCCCGATGCGTCTAGATAACGCAGATATGTAGTCGGTTGTTGACCCATAAACGATTGTTTTTATTTTTAAAATAGGAAGGTTGTTTCTCTTTAATGTGTTTGTAGTCGGAAACAGCTGATTATTATTATTTTAGAATATTCAATAAATCGTAGTTTTTCTAGCTTTATTACAGTAAATATCAAGAATGTAATTATTTTTTCTAGCAGGTGTAAAATTAAAGTAATTAATGTTATGATATTTATTATGAAGTATCTATTCCTCTTCCTTTTTTTTAACACAAGTAATATGGTGGTCCTGAAAAGGACCGATTATGAAAGTGAAGCAGGTGGATATTTATCGTCCAGGGTCGGCGTAAGGCCAATTGAATTCTTTATTTTTTTTTTCTGTCGTCTGTGCACGAATAAAGACTTGATATTTTGAGGGTACGTTTTTACACATTGTAGCTTCCGATTTCTGCTACTCCGTCCTTTTATTTCTGGGACACCCTGTATACTTTATACTAACATTTATTTCTCATTTTTACTTATTCTTATATTTAAATTCATATATTGAAATATTCAAAACATGTTTGTTACACATAGTGTTGTGAATTTCTCAATTTAATTTTTTTAAGTTCATGACAATATGTATAAAGGTAATCAGACAAGAGATACAAACAATAGAATACATGAAAGATGTATTCTCGACTATTGTCTTCCAGTTAAACAGTAGCCGGAGCCGGTATGAAACATCAATAATCATTATGGAGTAAGCAAATATTATTGACTGAGAAGTATGAGGAGAGATGTATATGATTCAATTTCCGCAGATATAATTCATGTTAAATGTCAAATAAACCTATCGACTTGTATATACATATTGCGAACGACTCCTCTTCCGTACAGAGAGTGTGCCACGCCATCGTTGAATATATATGGGACACGTAGGTTCGTTTATAATATCTTTACTTTAGGCGGCCTCCGGCAGCGTTATGTTGATAAACATAATTTATTAGTTTCATTTTCTTTACCAAGGGCTCCCTTTGTCTTCTCAGACAACGTGAATGTTAATTGAAATAGTCGACTATAGCCATTTATATATCTTCTCAGCATACTGATTTATTGGTTTAATTAAGAAAATCTTATCTAATTAATTAAGTCTAAATGTGTTATCCTGTAATTTGTTAATTAACCTGATATTAATCATATTCTACGGTGATATTTCAAAAGTTTAAGAAAAGAACATTATTAAAATAAGATGGCATTTTTTTATGAGATGATACTATACTAGGATTTAAATCGTCACAACTGACATGTTGCTGTGACCCTAATGTCAATTAAAAGTATAGTTATGATTAATATCAAGTAGAGATATCGTATAGTAAGTAAGTAATGATGGCGGATGCAAGTAGTGATAAGTGTTTAAAATGCAAATTACATGTGAATCATCAAACAGAAAAAGTGTTAAAATGCGAAAAACTGTGCAAGAGTGTCCTTCATTACACCTGCAGCACCTACAAGCCGGCTGAGTTTAAATTCATAGAAGGTAACAGGAATATAAACTGGAAATGCGACGAATGCTTAAATGGCGGAAATGGAACGGAGGTGAGCGACATTCTTTCTTACATTAAACGATTGGAAACAGAAATACATACCTATGTAAAAATAGTAGAGTTATACTCACAAAAAGTAGATGCACATCTGGTTTCCGCGCCAGCAAAAGCTACTGTTTTAAAACAAACACTTACTAACACAGAAGCAACTAAAAATCAAGATAACAGAGACAACAATATTATGTCTAAGCCAACGACAAGGTCACAATCGTATACGAACACAGCAGACGTACATCTAAAAAGTAAAATAGATATAAAAACAAATCAAAATAAACCAACATCTCAAAAAAGTCAAAATATAAATAATCTCCAGAAAAATAGTGAGATACGCACAGAGAATACTGAAATTAATGTAAATAAAGAGAATTTCAGATATAAGATCATTAAAGGGAAAAAAGAAAACACCTCATTAAGTGCAGTAGAAGCAAGAAGGTGGATATTTGTTTCCAATCTAATTAAAAACACTACAGAAAAAGATGTAACTGAATACTTACACGAAAACAAATTAACAACTATCGCATGCGAAAAATTAGATATAAGAAATAAAAATATATCGGCATTTAAAATTGCGATTAGTGTAGATTGTTATGAAAGGATGTTTGATCCCGAATTATGGCCAGTAAACGTTGTAGTAAAACAATACAAAAATTTTTCGAAAAGAGCCTCACTATTTCAAAATACAGTAAATTAGAGAAACCTAATGTAAATGTAGATGACAAAGTAAATGAATTTACGTTAGCGAATTATAATATTCAATCTATTCACAACAAAACAGATGCTCTAAGTATAGCTCTAAAAAAACATAATATTAAATGCTTATGTGTCACAGAGCATTGGCTGACTCCAAGTAATATTCATACCTGTACGATTGAAAATTTCAATGTAGCAGCTGCTTTCTGCAGAATGCAAGCTAAACATGGCGGTACACTCATTTTGTTAAAAGAAAATTTAAAATTCACAGAAATTTCACACATTAAATCACTCTCAGAAGAAACTCACATAGAAATGTGTGCAATAGAAATAATCAAAAATGATCTTATTATCATATGTATCTATAGGTCTCCTTTGGGAAATATTGATATATTTATTAAAAAATTGAATGAAGCAATGATGTGCGTAACAAATGGAACAGCTACCAAAACAATCATATTAGCAGGTGACTTCAACATAAATTTCACAAAAACCACGAAAGAAAAGGAACAACTCACAGATTTATTGAGAACATATAATCTAAAATATCTGTTTAATGAACCGTCGAGAGTAACAAATTCCACCTCATCATGTATAGATAATATTTTTATAAATCATGAGCAACAGATTATAATGACGACACAAACAATGAACTTGCATCTCTCAGATCATCTAACACAGATTGCTAGAACAAAAATTCTTCCTATTACACATGAAACAAAGATTCATGGGATGAGAACCAGACAAATAAATAACGACACAATATGTTTATTCAGAGAAAAGCTAGCCTCGCACTCTTGGTGTGATTGGGATCGATTAGCGGCAGATGAAGCTTTTGAAAAATTTAATAATACCTTCCTGTATTATTTTAACTTAAGTTTTCCCCAGAAACAAAAAAGATTTAACACATTGAAATTTCAAAACAATGAAATATTTTGTAATCAGCGAATACAAGGAATGAGGAATATCTTAGATGTGCTGAATACTGTGGTGAGCGTCAATAAGGATCATGATCTTTATCAGATATACAGAAGCTATAAAAGAGATTACTTGGATGTGGTGCGAACAGAAAAGCAAAAAATTAATCAAAGGCATATACAAAACGCAGAAAATAAACAGAAAGCAATATGGACAGTAATTAAAAATGAAACTCGTTAGACAAATGGAACAACACACATTCAAACCAAACTAACAGCAAATGACATGAATGACCACTTTGTGCAAATTGGAAATCAAATTATCAGCTCTACATCTACCATCGAGTCAATGAAACACGTAAAAAATCTTAATTTAAACAATACCAACTCGTTTTATTTTTCACCCATTGACGAAAATGAAGTCAAAAATGTTATTCAGTTTATTAAAAGTAAACACACGCGAGATATATACGACACCTCAACATATCTCTTAAAACAAATTACTAATGAAATCATAACGCCTCTGACCAAACTACTAAATAAGTGCGTAAATGAAGGAGTCTTTCCGAAACAACTAAAAAAATCTCGAGTAGTTCCAGTGTACAAAAAGGCGGATATAGATGATCCAAATAACTATCGTCCAATAGCGATATTACCCACAATATCGAAAATATTTGAACAGGTGATTGCAAGAAGAATAACTAAATATCTAGATAAAAACGGCTACGTCACGGCTAGTCAACATGGATATAGAAGAAAGAGATCAACAACAACAGGGATTATGAACATTATACAATCAATCGTAAATGCATATGATGAGCAAAAGCAAATCCAGTTGACTTGCTGTGATTTGAGTAAAGCTTTCGACTTAGTCAATCATGAGGTTCTGTTACACAAACTACAACAATATGGTATTAGAGGTACTCCACATGATCTTTTAGTGTCCTATCTGAGGGATAGAGAGCAAGTTGTTGAACTCATTGGACAAACATCATCTTTAAAATCAACAAAGAATGGGGTACCACAGGGCTCAATCTTGGGTCCCCTTCTGTTTATACTATATATCAATGACCTGCCGCAATGCTTAGCACCGATGGAATGCTGTTTATATGCGGATGACACTGCCTTTTTGGTGACTGCAAGAGATGAAGAAGAGTTGAATGAACAGGCGAAGGACATTATGGAGAAAGCCAGGGAATGGTTCCTTTGCAATGGTCTACAACTAAATGAAGGGAAAACACAACAACTTACTTTCTGTGCAAAAAACCAACCTCCGAACGGCAACGTATGCTATCTGGGTCTGACGCTGGATAGTAGGCTTACTTGGGAGGATCATGTTTCCAGTCTGGCTGATAAACTTGCAAAGGCAACATACACAATAAGACGTATGAAAAGTGTTGCAACTCACGAATCTGCAACAACGGCTTACTACTGCAACTTCCACTCTAAGATGAGCTACAGAGTCTTGGTATGGGGCAGCTTACCATCGGCAGAGAGAATATTTCAGATGCAGAAGAGGGCTGTTCGAGCGTTGTACAGTTTGGGATATCGGGATAGTTGCAGAGGATATTTTGTAAAAGGGGCTATACTCACATTACCATCTATATATATATACAACTGCATTAAGTATGTCATCTTTAATGAGGATGAGTTTGCCGCAAATGGGGACTCCCACCAGTACAATACACGAAACAGGGATAAACTGCGAACCCCTTATCACCGTGTGCAGACTGCCCAAAGATATGTGGACTACTGGGGGCCAAAGATTTACAACAAAGTAAAGCACCTGCACACGATGAATGCTACTTTCTTAAGTAAAATGTTTAAACTTCTACTTACGAAAAGTTTTTATTCAATTAATGAATATTTAAATGATAATTTTAATAATATACAATTTTAATCTGTTTGTTTGTTACTGTATATATGTATATTTTGACCTTTCATGTAATGATTTTATTATACTGAATAAATATATTATTATTATTATTATTATTATTATTATTATAAAATTGTATTTTTGTAAATCTTAATTTAAATTTGATTTTTTTAGTGCGGAAATTCACTTAGTATATGCTTTAATAGAAGACCAATTTCATTAAAATACACTTTTTTCCATATCATTTATTTACATTCTACATGTAATATTGGATATTTGCAACATAATATAAATTGACATTTATGAAATTCGTACATCTGATGTGCTAGATAATATATCCGTACAAGTTGATTCCCAGACGAATTACCATCCTTGTGTAGTAATAAGAGTACTGCCTATATTATACAGACAGCTGTGTTGACAGGTGGAATACTCTCAATAGTAAGAGTAGTAGATTACAAATCATATGTCTTGACGGCAGTGTGATTCGAGTATACCACCTTGTAGCCGCACGTATGGAAGTCTTAGGTCGTAAAAGAATAGACCTCGAGGTTAGGTCTATTGAAAAGTAATATGTGTGTAAAGCGTTTTTGTGTTAAGAACTCATTTTATTTTACTTCTTTAGAAGAATCTTGATTGTTTTTGAATATTGTTCTTTGATATGGAATCCATAATCCGTGACATACATTAACAGAATTAAGAAAATACAGCGGAATATGGTCAACTGTCTTTTATATAAATTAAATATTATGTTTATTAGGCATTAAGTCGCTGCCCTCTAGAGCATAGGTTCCCAAAGTGGGCGATAACGCCCCCTTGTGGGCGCTGCAGGTCTAAAGGGGGGCGGTAAGAGACCCAGAAAAAAAATGGGGGCGTTGTGTAAAGGCTTAGGGGGCGATTTGTAATTTCATCTAGAATCTAGGAGGACTCTTAGACACCGACTGAGCTCTCGACTCTCGACTAGGGATGGGCGATAAACATCGATGTTCATTGAACATCGATATTTTAGGATCGATGTTCGATGTTTTTGCATCGATGTTTGCAATTTAGATTTATCGATAAACTATCGATGTTAGAAGAAATATAGTGAACATCGAACTTTTAAGCTTGACAAAATGTATTTGCACTAATCACAAAATAAAACAGCGTCCTCTGTTGACAAATACAAAAATGTTTCCAAATTAACAGCTCACATACAGGCTACGAGGATGTAAAATTGTCTACGAATAAAAGAAGTATTTAAATTACACAGTGCTATATCATATAAATTCGAATATTTCATTTTAGGCTCTTTTAAATATTACTCAGTATAAATATTTAAATAATATATAATTAAATACATAAATTTATAGTACTTTTAATGTGCAGAATAAAAGTTAAATTATGTATGCATGCAGAATAAGTAAATAAATAAATAAATAAATGTCTTTATTTCCGTATGCATCAACAATATATATAAAAGTATGTAAACCAACATGAAAAAAACAAAAAGAAACAGATAATAATGCTAATGCTCCGGAAACCAGAAGGCGAGGTTCAGCTGGACAACCAATGAGGCTGTCCCCTGATTTTCAACCTAAAACCTTCAATGTTACAGAAAAAAACAAATTACAAAAGAATGAATGCTTAATGATAAAATATGAGGAACTAAACTAAATAAAACTTGTAGGTTATATGCAGAGGTATTATGAAAGTAATATGTATGTAAGTAAGTAAAGGAATGTAAAATAAAGTAAGACATATGATTAATATATAAGTAATAAGTAAGTAATATGTAAGTAAAGGATTGTAAAATAAAGTAAGACATGTAATTAATATAGACATGTAGACAACTTAAGGAAACATCGGTAAGAGTTCTACTATCCGCCAAGCTGCTTATTCCACAGTATACCAAAAACCATGCGTTTAAATCCACTCAAAGGCACATCCCGCATGACACAAGGCAACGAATTGTATAATTTGTAAATATTGAATGTGAAACCCCTCTCATAGAATGCTGTCCTGTGACAAGGAGGGGTTATAAGATGTACGTTACGAAGGTTGATGTTATGAACATCGGTCCTGAAAGTGATTCTATCGTAGAGGTAAGGTGGTGATTTTAAGCTAATGATTTTGTGAAACAAACAAAAAGATTGCAATAGTCTTCGGTTCTTCATATTCAGCCAACGGATATCCTTCAATCTATGTGTTACATGGTCATATTTTCTAAGGCAAAAGACAAAGCGAAGGCAGGCGTTCTGAACTCTTTGTATTCTCGCTACATCAGACGAGTCTAAGCAAGGGTCATATAGTGATGCAGAAAACGTAAATAGCGAAAGAACCAGACTTTGACATAGTAAAGTTTTCAAGCGACGACCAAAACTGTTTCTATAAGGATACAACAATTTTAAATTACAATATGCAGTTCTAATTAAATTCGAAATGTGAGCTTTAAATCGAAAGGTATTGTCATATTCCATACCTAAGTACCTAACTCTATCAACAATCCGAATGGCAGTGTCCTTAGATTTCAATTTAATTTGACCAGTCAGGACCTCACACCACCTAGGATTGCCGAACAAGATTGACACTGTCTTAGCGGGATTCAGCACAAGACCATGCTGCTCCGAAAAACGAACGATCCCATCAATGTCAGACTGAACCCCCCGAACAGCATCCGCCCACTCACCAGGATAGAACGAAGTATAAATCTGAGTGTCATCAGCATACATTTCAATTACAGATCTATTGACCACCTTTGGAAGAAACGATGTATAAATGCAAAATAATAGTGGACCTAAAATTGAACCCTGCGGCACACCTCTAGAAATCGCAAGACATTCAGACTCACTCCCATCAATGGATACGCACTGTACCCTGCCCGTCAGATAAGACCGCAGCAAGGCAAGAGCGCCCTCGTCAAAACCAATGTGACGCAACATAGATAATAAAATTCGATGATCAACTGTATCGAAGGCCTTGCTGAAGTCCAACAAAACCATCATCGTACACATACCCCTATCACCAGCACCAATTATGTCATCTGACACCTTGAGCAAAGTGGTCGTACAACTGTGGCCACGTCGAAACCCAGACTGGCACGGAGGAAGAACGGAATACTCATCAAGATATTCACTAATTTGGGAATGCATAATTTTTTCAAGAACTTTACTTAGGGTTGCAAGTATACTAATAGGACGCAAATCACTGTATGCGGTAGGTCGCGCCACCTTTGGCAGGGGCAGAATCACAGCTTTTTTCCAAAGATCAGGAAAAACACCCTCAACCAGGCAGCTATTAATTAAATGAGTGATGTATGGTAATGTGTGAGGTAAAGTATAGTTGAGCATGTTAATACTGACATTATCCGCACCAACAGCCCTACTCCCGATGCAGGAAATAAATTTCGATACCGTTGACTGATCGACCAGGCGAAAGGAGAAGGAGACACAGTCAGACAGAAGTCTAGATCTATTATAGGTCTCAACTGTAGCGGAAACATCGGCAGTACCCTGAGGGATGCTGTTAACAAAAAAATTGTTTATTTCAGTAGGATTTCGTAGTTCAGGAGGAACTTGTTTTGTTTTACGTTTAGTGATATCAAAACGCCGTAACTCTGACCACAACTGCTTACGGGTCTTGTGCTGAAATACATAATTAAAATAAGCTCTTTTTTCATTTTTTATAGCCAAAGTGGTGAAATTTCTTAAAGATTTATAATAATCCCAATGCCCCATCAACCCCGTCCGCCTAAATCTAGCCTTGGCTTCATTTCTCAGTTTCTGTAGGAGTCGTATATTATCCGTGAGCCAGGGCTGTCTGGGCCTAGTGATCCTAGCAGTCTTAAACGGTGCATGTTTGTTAAATAATTCTACAACTTGATTATTAAAATAATAAATTTTACTATTCACATCCATAGTGAACATGTAATGAAAGGGTATGCTGTGTAAATCAAAGGAGAAATCACTGTAAGCGAAAGAAGAAAAATCACGATATGAGTACAACAGATCGTGACTCTTGCCAGTACACCAATTGGGAAGCTTCACAAAAACCACATCATGATCCGATAACTCAGACGATAAAACACCAGATTCCACTATTTCGACAGAGGCAGACACTGCTATAACATCGACAGCCGTAGCAGAGGTGGCAGTTACACGTGTGGGGTCTTGTATAATTTGTTGCATATCAAAGGCATAAAAGATATCCTGAATAGAAGTATTGGAATTATTTGTGAGATTGAGCATGTCAATGTTAACATCACCAAGACAGCAGATAACATCCACAGAGAGATGACATTCAGTGAGCTGCAGCTCCAATTCTTTTAAAAAATCAATTGTCTTAGAGCCCGGAGGATTGTAAAGACATCCCAAAGCAAACTTTTGTGATTTGTAAGCAAAGGTAACCCAAATCTGCTCGATGTTGGAGCTGAACGTCATTAAATTACATGACAAACAATCTCTAATATAAATAGCCACACCACCACCTCGAGTCGGTCTATCTCTACGAAATAAATTGTAACCATCAATATGAATCACTTCATCCGCAATGTCACGGCTAAGCCAAGTTTCAGATAAGCACATAACATCAGCCCCAAGATCTGCTATCAGTTGCCTTACGTCACCAAATTTAGGCATTAACGAGCGGACATTCAGGTGTGCCAGAGTAAAACCATTTGATAACAAAGGATCTGTAAAATCACCCATGGCATCAAGTATACGCACAGTTAATATGTTCCATGGCCAAAGCATAACACGACAAAATAACAAACTGAGAAAATATGTATAAATAAATATATATATAAAAAGAAAAATAATAGCTGTAACCGACAGCAAAAGTAACAAATAATATAACAGGAAATAAGTATCCAGGTGTGTTAACAAAATTAATATTTATACCAATAATATTTCCTCCCTTTACTTATTTCTCTCAACTATATGGCAATTTGAAAATTAAATTTAAATTTACTCCCAACAAATAAAACAAAGAAATGTATATAAACAATTAGTAACAATCTACAAGGAAATGTATAAAAAACAATTTCTCTCAACTATATGGCAATTTGAAAATTAAATTTAAATCTACTCCCAACAAATAAAACAAACTAATGTATATAAACAATTAGTAACAATCTACAAAGAAATGTATAAAACAATTTGTAACAATCTGCAAAATCTGCAAAATATATATAAACAATTCGTAACAATCCGCAAAGAGATAGCGGAAGAATAAACAAATAGTTTACTTTTCAATTAGACTGTACCGCATTTCTCCGCTGCAGTTCAAGGATATCATCGGATGATTTGATTTCCTTGATGCTGCCACCGGACTTCGTATAGATGGATCCGTCGCTCGTCCACACCGCTTTCAAGCCAAGTACCCCATTTGCCTGTTTCAGTAACATTAACTTCTGTGGCGTAAGATCCTCTCTTATAATAATTTTAGACCCTTTTAATTTACTTTTATTTGTAAATACCTTCTTCTTAGCGTTGCGACTTGTAAAGCACACCATAACAGGGCGGACGCCGCTCTCCCTCGCTCTTAGACGGTGAGAACAACTGATATCACCCGGCAGCAATTCCACCTTGAGTTTTTCACGGCACATTTTAATTACCTCCTCATCCGTGTTTCCGGAACGAGATTCAGCTAAACCATATATTCTTAGATTACCCCTTCTTGAATATTGCTCCAATGATTCTATCCTGATATTCGCTTCACACAGCTGTTTTTTTACAACAACTATTTCTTCTTGGGCCGATTTTAAATCTGCCCGGAGCTTCAAGGACACTTTTTCGCTGATCCTTTCACAGAGTTTTTCAATAAACCCATCAGATGTAAGAACACGATCAAGAGCTTTTTGTAAAGTAGTGTCCTCATCAGATACAGATGCATTTTTATTTCGTAACTTGTACTCACTCATTCCGAAAACAATAAATATATGAGAGTTACACTGGAGTAGGATGCATACACGTCTACACGCGACCGTTGCACATCGCACACTGTGAAGGAGGTAAACGTATTTTCATAGAAAAAGAAGGGAGATAGACATTACCGATGTATACTTCTTCGGGAAATTCCCTAGTGCGTACAATCATACACGACGATACACGTCCCAAGCAACATTTTTAGTCGTAGGAACGTAACGGCGACCATCACAAGAACTTTAAAGTTTTCGCCACCAGTCGCCGGAACGTGGTGACAACGGTCCTATTACGTGCCTGGGACCAAAATGGGGAATAATTATTCGGTAGTAGCTACGTTCCAGCGACGTCCCTGGAACTGCTTCCGCGACGTTTCCCGGACGTCGCGGCTACGTAACGGCGACGTAGCAGGGTGGTGACAGCAACTGTAATGGAACTTCTTAGCTTTCTGATACTCTCAGTCGCTCTCTGTCGCACACCTTCAGCAAAGCTTCAACTATATTCTCATCTCATTCCGTTGTCGATGCTGGCTTGTAAACTGTAGGTAGAATGTAATACCACACGTTGATGGTGTGAGTAGTAACACACAATAATATAATTAGAAATATTAAACACACGTTGATCATTTTAAAGGATTTCTTGGGTATTAAAGTTATATGCGAATACAAGTTTTCTGACAAATATGATGATGGTACTTAGAAAAATGACAACGCGCCCTTAAAATATACGTTTACTTAAAAGTTTTTTTAAAAAAAATATACTGTACAATTTCGAAATTGTCCATCTAGGCATGTGTATCTGTTTTTAAATTATTCCTGAACATTCAAAACCAATAAATATTCATTGATTTGGTACTTTTAGTACAGCTCTCAAGAAAAATTAATTTTTAATCAGTATTGTGACGTCATTCAACGTTCATGAACAGCAATGGCGTCGCAATTCTGCTCGATAAATATGGCGAATTTTGCGCAAGAGAACTTACAAGTAGTAGTTACTAAAATATGCGTCTTTAAAGTACATACTACTTGACAAAAGTAACCGTGTAGTAGCAGCCACTAAAAATATTTCCTTTAAAGTTATAGTTGCTACAAAGTAGTACATGGGACCAATCGGTCCACGCCGCTGTAACTTTAAAGTTGTGCAGGTTCGTTAAGACTACCATGAAGTAGCACACAACTGCAAGGTTCCCGGTGCCACTTCAAAGTTACAAGTGGAACTTAACCTAAAATTAACACATATGATTGCGGTTAGTGGAAGTGAATTATTGTAAAAATGTATTCTTTCAAAGGTGTGGCTACGAAAGAGAAGAATGGGGAAATAGGACAACAACAAAGTATTGTACTGGCCGCACAACTTAAATCATTCACGAAGGCAGACATTAAGATGCAATTCCGGCAGTGCTCCAGAGGAGAGTTGGGTCATTATTCATGCATCTTAAAATTATCGAATATTAACAACTTTAAAGATGCTTTACAGATCGAAAAACAATTAATCGGCCTTAACATATGCAGTAGATCATTGATTGAACTGTGGGTTACTCTATGCAATAAAGACCATTCTCTAAGCTGTTGCAAGAATGAAATTTTTGACGAAAATACTGTTATTTCGTCTTTATAGTCTTCGTCAATGTCATATTTAGGGACAAATAACTCATCATAGCCATAATATTGTCGATTTCATCCTCACAATTTTCAACAAATTTCACATCATCTTCGTTATAGTTATTATTTCCGATTTCACATCTACTTACTTCTGGTTCTGCTTGACAGGCTTGTCCACTGTTAGTCGTTTGAACTGATGACACTCATGCTTTTGCAATAGTTATATTTTTCCTGTGGCCATAATGTAAGGAAATGTCGCCATTACAACTAAGAGCGTTCAGCTGAAGCCTCAGTGTTCGATAAAATGTCGACGAATGTCTATAGGCTTTCTGTTGCGACGAATTTTCTTTTCAGACGCCATGAATTCGAACGCAGTTTCATTTCACAGACACGAGCGATCCTTATTGGTGAGTGCCTTTATTATTAAAGTCGATGAAGTGAAACTGACCTTGTAGCATTTTTTTTAAAGTAACTGCAACTATGTAGTCGCTCTGAGTTTATACGGAATGTGAAAATTACCTGTAAGTAACATCTCCGAGTAGCAAGAACGCCGAAATTACTATAAATATTACTAAACAGTTCCGTAACTTTGAAGTAATTAATACATGTTCCGATAACGTAGCAAAAACTTTGAGCGTAACATTCAAGGAGTGCTAACTTTAAAGTCACACTTCAGTAATACGAGATGGTTATGGCCACTATCGTTTTCTACTTTAAAGTTCTAATAACTTTAAAGTAATCTTATTTAGTAGCCGTGTGGTTCCGAATACGTTAAGAGCTACCAATAAGTTATGGGACCATAGAGGACCTACTACTAGTAACAGTTACGTGATTACTACTAATAAGGTCTGAATTGGAGTAAATCTTACTGCTAAGTCAAACATTTAGTAGCAGTTACGTAACAGTTACCGAGTCCAAGTTCCGGTCTCAGTTCCCGTCACTTTGATGCTGCTTGGGGTATTAAATGCAAGATGACACATCAGAAATATAAAACCATATCCATATGTATCTCGGTATTTGCCAGCGTAGTCAAAAAAAAATGCAAGACTATAAAATCCCAAATAAAAATCGTTCTCTTAAAAAGCTTTGATACACGTAAATGTATATATTTTTTAAGTATCAGACGATTTAAGTCATGTGGTTGTTTCATGCGTAATTGCATAATATTGTTTTTTTATATAGTTTTTTTTGAGTAGTTTCTAAAGTTAACTACATATTATAAATGTATATATTTCTTTTATTATTTTTTTTGAATAGTGATATCTTTTATATCATTTTGTTAAGGACGTAAATTAATTAAGTTATAATAAAGTTTTTGTTAAACTGCCAAAAAATAAATCTATAAATATAATTATCGATGTTTAAAAACATCGATGTTTGGTAGTCGATATTTTGCAACCATCGATGTTGATCAACGATGTTAACATCGATGTTTGATATCGATGTTTACCCACCGATGTCCCATCCCTACTCTCGACTACAGCTTGTGAACATCAACTAATATTAATTAAGAGATTGCTCAAACCAACTCGGTTCGATATTTCTCTCCGAGTAGTTCATATATCTGTCCTGTTTTATTGAATAAATAAAATAAAAAACATATCAATCGGTCGCTCCGTTTCGAAACGAAAAGAGACACAAACAAACAAATAAAAAGGCAACTGTATCAATCGGCTGGTTCATAGAATACTTGTTCTTACTTGTTGAGTACGATTGAGCGTCGAATGAGATAAACGAGTTTATGCATGTTTGTCTTATTCCTGTCGGTGCGTGCTGCTTATGCAATCCTATATAAACAACGTAATATTTATTTTATTTTCATTTGCGGTTTCGCGCGTAATAGATAAGCAGTACTTAAGTTCAACACTTATACTTACGTATTTCTCAAAACAAAACAATGCCGGAAGTAAAAAAGAAGAGACGGCAATACTGTGCGGAATATATTAAATTCGGATTCATTGAAAATCCTACAAACCCATCGTCGCCTTTGTGCCTTCTATGCCTAAAAACATTTTCGAATGAAGCAATGAAGCCTTCAAGACTTCAAGATCATTTGAATAAAATGCATCCAGATAAGAAAGACAAGAATGTAGCATATTTTCAAGACCTAGAGAAGAAGCATAATACTCGGCCAAGTGTAGCAAAACTCTTTTCGGCGGCTGCTAAGCAAGATGACGACGGACTTCGAGCTTCGTACAACATCTCTTTGTTAATTGCTCAAAAAGGCAAACCACACAACATCGGAGAAGTGTTAATTTTGCCAGCAATAAAGGAAGTAATAACTACTGTGCTTCATAAACCGGCCGCAGATATTATCGGAAAAATTCCTTTGAGTAATAATTCTGTGCAAAGACGAATTGATGAAATGGCCGGAAACATAGAAGAATCATTGTGCAATCATCTGAGGACTAGTCAATTCTCAATTCAGCTCGATGAGTCCACTTTACCAACTAATGAAGCATTGTTGCTGTCTTACGTGAGGTTTATTAAAGATGAGAAAATATGTGAAGAACTATTGTTTGCTAGAAATTTAGAGACCGATACAAAAGGCGAAACCATATTCAATACATTGGAAAAGTTTTGTGATGAGAAAGAGATTCCCTTGAAAAATATTATATCAGTTGCTACGGATGGCGCTCCGGCTATGACAGGGTGCCATAAAGGCTTCATAGCGTACGTAAAAAATAAAATTCCAGATGTCCTTGCTGTACATTGCGTTATTCATAGACAACATTTGGTTGCTAGAAATTTAAGTGAATGACTATTTCAATCACTGCAATATGTCATCAAAGCAGTCAATAAAATCCGTAACTGCTCTTTGAATGATAGATTATTTCATCAGGAAATAAAAATCAAGTTCAAAAATGGCTACCAAGAATTTTGGCTACAAAAACCGATCCCGCAATTGTACCCTGGATTGTGGTCAATCATTCAACGATTCTTGATAGCATTCCCATCGTCATATTTGTGTGAACGTGGATTTAGTGCTGTAGCAACGCTGCTTACTAAAAAGAGAAATCGTTTGCATGTTACCGAACGTGGTGACTTGCGGCTGTTCTTGAGTAAATTGGAACCTGATATCAACAAACTTATTAAACAGCATCAGATTCATCCTTCACATTAGTTTTTATATTAGAATCGATTATGTTTGTTTTATTTTGAATTTTGAATAAAAGATACTTTGTCTGAATACTATAAAGTTGCGTTTCAATAATCATTCTCATTGGCAGGTGTATCCCGTAAAAGTTAACTTGAGACCTGAGCGCCGTTGTGTACTACCTACTACGCTCAGGTCTCAAGTTAACTCATTCATTCTAAACGAGACTTTTACTATAACCCATAGTAAAAGTCTCGTTTAGAATGAATGTTTAATCTCCGCTAATATAGCTCACAATAATTAATTTAATTTGAAGTTATAGTGGTTTTTGAGTAGGTGAAAAAATGGGGGCGCTAAAAAATAATTTATTCTCAAAGTGGGCAGTAGGCAAAATAAGTTTGGGAACCACTGCTCTAGAGGAAGGAAAGCTTGAGATATGCTTTCCTTCGCTAGAAGTTGTTCCGCAACAAAATAAATGTAGAATTGATTTCTTTTTTTTAGATGTTAGAGTTTTATGTTCAATTACATACGTTCTCTGTACGCTATAATAGAACATCCTACGGTTTGCACAACTCAGTTAACTTACTTGTACGGGAATTAAATAATTTACATTACAAAATTGATTTGTGTAATTGAAACTATACTGTATTTCTTGATTATGTACGTAGCATTGCTATTATTCTTTGTTGGATTAATTGTTTTTTTTTGTAATTTATATTTTCTATTTATAGATAATAAATAAATATTTACACTAGAATGCTTCGCTTTGCAGCTACTTTCATTACTCATAATTATACACCGGGCGTCCCAGGATAATATTACGACGGAGCATAGAAATAATGTAAACAACACCCAGTTACTGAATAGCACTATTCATATGGTGAACTGCAACATCTGTTTACGTCGCGAAAACGACAGCAAAACAAGTCCATTTTACTGGTAAATTCCTTTCTTCATCGGCGTAGGTAGAAGCGTGAGGAGTTTCTGAAATTTATTATATTTACCTTATATTTCGTAAGATAAATAAAGTTATATATGTATATACCTATTCATACCTACGTTAGTTTCGTTTTTTCATTGTTTTGACTGTTAACTAAATACTTCGTAATTTTTGTAATAGTTCCTGTTTAATTCTGTTTCATTGAATCTACTTCTCCCAATTATCTTGCCGTAAGTGTGCACTGGATTTCGTAAAGTTTCAATAACATACGCATACATTTTTAGTTATCATTTATTTAGATCTAGAACATTGTTTATATTACTATGATATGGAAGAATGTCGAGAATGGCATCGTGAAACAATGGCGAGTTTGATTAAGGGTCATACTTATTGTATGTCCTCCATTATCAGTGATTCTAAAATTTATTGCAAAGTTTGTAAAATATTACAGAATGCCCAATAAGCGCACGTACAAGGTCACTTAGCATCGCTAACACATAGACCGATCAATAGGTATTAATTACTTACGTTTGTATTTTAGTCCACAATTAATTTTCATACTAAATCTGTTTAATTATAGGTTGTCTATAGGTGACACTAGTGTTTTTGGCAAAAATCAACTGCGCTTCTGTACTTAACATTAGTCATATTTTATTATCTTCTTAAATAATATTGGAGATGCGCAACATTCAGAAGTGAAAGTAATTATTTTAGTTGTTAAACGTACCTAAATATATTTTACCGAACTGAAGTAAGTTTGCCAAAATAAGGTTTAGATTTTTCATATTATAAAAAGATGACATATCTACTATGTATTATATTCTTTTAATAGACTTACCTAATACTTCACTATTAATGACAACATAAAGAATTTTTGGTATAAACCACCGAAAAAGAACCAAACTGACGAAACGCTTGAACATGCAGAACACATAATTTAAGCCTATTGTGCCATATTTTTATATGGTCTACCAAATCTAGTACCTTCAAGAGATATCTAAAACGTAAAATATTAACTTTCTGTGATAGAAACACCACCGATGTAATATCCTTGGAGAATATACATATAGCCCAGTCAAACTATACCAAAAAATCTCGCATGGTTACATTAATTAGGGTACTTTTGATTTTTTGATATGGTGTATGGATTGGTACACTGTTGCAAAGTCCCAAGTTTTCTTATTTTCCCCACTACCACAGACGCCGCCATCTTGAAGAAACCGCTAAATGTTTTAGCCTCTTTTTACAAAATATCTCCTAAAGTATTAGTTTGAGCAAAAAACCCGTTTACGTTCTTATTAAACTAGAGAAACTTTTCTACAATTTAATACAAAAACGGAATATTTAGCTTCAATACTTCCCGAGAAAGACCTCTTTGAAATTAGAGAATTTTTTTTTAAAAATGTCAAAATAACGATTTATAATCGGTTTTTGCTCGATAGTAAGTAAATGGTGTATTCTCCGCTAAAGTCTGACATAGCATTTATAGTAGAGGTAGGTAGCTAAAGTTTAAGACCAAACTGATTCTTCTAGCTCGTTTAGACTATGATACTCTCTTTTGAATATTTTTGTAGTTTTTTAGGAAGACACGTTAGGCAATAACTTAATACTGACAAAATTAATGTAACTATTTATTAAAAATAAAAAAAAGTTCATTTATTCTAAGTTTGTATATCTCATATATTCAATAGGTCTGTGAATTATATATCAATAAATTTGTAAGTCAATAAATAATTGATAAATAATTATAAATAAATTATATACTACATAAGTTTCATCAACAAAAGTGTCAGATATACCACAACTTTACATTATAAGAACCAAATGGTGATATTTTGTTATATAAGACAAAATGTGTCTGGACGACAAGCCACATTTGGAGCTTCGGAACTTTAGCTATTTACCTCTACTATAAATGCAGTGCCAAACTTTAGCGTAGGATTCACTATATACTTACTATCGAGCAAAAACCAACTAAAAATTTGTGATTTTTACATTTTTAAGAAAAGATCTCTAAATTCAAAGAGGTCTATCTCGGGAAGTATTGGAATACTTTGGAAGATATTTTGTAAAAACTGGTATAGTGCAAAAATTTAGCGGTTTTTTCAGATGGCGGCTGATAAGCCAAAAAGTTTTCAAAAAAGCTTGTTATATTTATCGTGTATAGGTATTATATTTAATCCTTTCTACCAATTATCAATCGGAATCATAGCAAATTAGACGTATAAATATTATTAGTAGGAATAATATAGATTTTGTTATGCTCTGCAATAGTAAATCTTGCAGCTTCTTTGTTTGTGTGTACGTGTATAATATAAAAATTACTTTCGTAAGTTATTGATGTAATTCAAGCTATTGTACATATTTCAAATAGACTCTTATTAATAAATACATAGGTACATATTTTTTAATTATTTAATCATACACTATGAATAAATGAATTAGTATTTATTTAGAGTAATGTATACAATTATAATTTGCGTTAAGCACCGGTAAATCTCAAAATTTATTTAATAAGTAAAAAATGTACCTATATATATTTATAGGTATCAAAATGCCTTTGTAGTCCCGTCGCAGAATTCAATAAATTTGTGCATCAAGAATTATTTAATTTTCTGAAGTAGACTAAATAAAATATACCTAGAGTTGGTATACCATCTTCTAGTTTATCCATGTTTATGTGTTTGTTTGGATATTATATTCTGATAATAGTACGAGCAGAAGCATTGTTTAAGTCTTCGAGATTATCAAGATATAAGCTGCACATTTACTTATTTCAGTACAATACAATACACATGTAATCGTAATTAGATAACATTATAAGAAGTTAATTATATCATATATTAAATCAAGAAAGGTTTTCCCTTTTCGTCCAGTTATCACAACATACATATTTCAAATAATGTCAAACATTCAAAAATTGCTATAAATATACATCGCTCGAAAGTAAACAATGTGTAAGATTATTATACCTATAGCAAATTTATTATCGTTTTTGTTTTTTATAGGTATATATTTTATATTACATTCCGCAAAGTGTTAAACTGTTGAATATATAATAATAATAATAATATATAACTGTTTTTATTATTACACGAAGTATTGTGAGCAATTGTACTTTTGCATAAATAAAAGTACCTATCCTTTAGACATTTTTAATTAATAATAGGTACATATATACGCCTAATTTCCAGTGCCCCCTAATGCCCAGAAGCTACACTAATATTCAAGTTCCTGACGTGATAATTCTGCATCTTGACGGTTTTTCTCCACACTATATTTGAATTGTAACCCTAATTTCATATAATGTCCACGCATTTTTATTTTGGATACCATTTACAAACGAAGATATTATTTTCGTTGCAGTATTTTTTGTTACAATGCAAACTAATTTTTTGAGGTCCAGGGGGGTGCAAGAATGCTATACTTTATTTGAAAATTACAGATAAAAAATATTTATTTTTACCTCTAAAAGGGGTATTTTATTCACAGTATATAGTGTAAAAACAGCCCAATTAGACATTTAAAAAACCCCTACGACCTCGAATCAAGTTTCCTTAACATAACTGTGTATTTTTTATAACAATTAAATTAATAGTTTCCATTTCTTATCAAAAAAATGTGAGCATGTTTTCAACGTGAATATTGTCCGGTGCCAGCGTACGAGACGCCAGCCTTAACGAAGCTTTAATGGTGGCTAATATCCCATTAAATAAACTTGACAATCCCACTTTCAAACATTTCTTCAAAAATATACTGGTGGATATGTTCCTGATCAATCCACCTTACGCAAATATTATGTTTCTAAGTGCTTCACGAAAACAGTAGGAGACATCTTTCAAATCAGTACCCATGGATATGTGCCGGCGAAACTGTCATATATTAGGACGCTGTCATATATTAGGACGTAAATGTTGTAGCTGTAACTATTCCATATAACGCATATGTAATAGCATCCAATATTATAAATACAGTTGCTGCGGAAACAATTGCTAAAACCATTGACGAGAATTTGCACAAAATGCTTCATTCGTACGACAGGTACAGGCATAATATGCTTTTATTTGTTAGTGACAGTGTCGCATATACTGTGCTATCGAGAAAGATTGTAGACCACGTGATTAGTAGTTTTCTAAAATCTGGTGATTATCGTGTTCATACGTTTATGAGATTCGCGTATCGCTAGTATTTGACAGTAGCGTACATTTTATTCACAAATACTGCTGTCATTGTTGACAAGTCAAATATAGCTGCATTACGGAAAAAAACGAATATGTGTGTATGGTGCGCCACTGTCTAGAATATTTTACATAAAACATTCAATACTACCAACTGTTGTTAATTGGGTTGCCTAATTTGGCAGTCACGTGGTCTACAGGAATTGTTGATATCTCTGTATGTTAAGAACAGGCAGACTATTAAAGGAAACATATCCTTATATGCTGTATATTAAGTTTTCAGAAAAGCACCATCGAGAGTAGCTCTTTACAGGGAAAAACTTCCATCTTTGTCACTGCCTCTCTCGCCAGTAATAACTAGATGGGGAACGTGATTGGAAGCTACTAGTTTTTATACAGAGAATTTCGATAGTTAACAAAATTTCGTTACATGTTTAAATGACGATGCTCGAAGTATTTCTGGGTGCAAGGAACTAACACAAATCCAAAATTAAAAAAAAATATTTGTTATTTTTTCAGGAACACTTTCTAAATTTGCCTAAACTAATCACGTATTTTGAAAATTGAAATCGCAAATTAAAAGTTGGATTAACCGGATTAGATGTGGCTATTAATAATTTCAAAAATATTCCAAGTGACTTCGGATGTGTCCTTCCCAAAAGTTAGACGTAGTTTTTAATAGAAATCCAGATTTAATAACATTGCGGCAATTGTGTATGAGGACAATGACACAAAATCTAACTGCTAAATACGCTGAAATAAAAGAATATTTCCATTACGCACCTATAACCAGTTGCTATGTAGAAAGGACGTTCTTTATCTACAAGAATGTACTTCATTCAAAGAGAGCAAATCTTACAGAAGAGAACCTTGAGAAAGTATTGCTAGTACATATTAATACTCCTTTACTCGACTTGAACTACAAAATGAACAAATAATAAGGTATTTTGCATTTTATAGATCACCACCCACTTGTTATCCAATTATATAAATAAAATTAAAACCTCTTTAAAAATACAACATTTTAATAGTGCGCCCATGGGCGATGAGTCATCAACCTTTCGTGTCCGGTCTATACTCATAATGTAATTACCTTCGTTTATGCTCGAGTTTCGTGGACAAGTTGTGTAGTGGATTTTGTTAATTTGCCCAAAACACGTTATGAGTTGTATGCTTTGCTCAGTGGCCGAATCAATGCGAATAAATTTACATGCAATAAGATCTGAGTATATTGTAAAGTCCACAACAGTTTGTGGCAATACATTTCGTTAATTACCAGAACTCGCCAATTGAATAAAACTATATTAACTCAGTTATTTGATAATTTTCCTATACTATTATTTCGATAGATTATAGGATTCTGTATACTGTTATAGATTGGTCACCAAGTCTCGGTTGGGAAAGAATTTTTAATAATTTATAATGATGAAAATGGAAAAAAGTTGAATTGAGAAATTTATATTACAAATAATAAATAATCTATACTGTATATAAGCAAAATTCGTCATTGTGTACATGTAAATTTACCCCTTATCACCTGTCAACGTCTTCATTTCGGCAATTATTTACGAAAATACCCATGCTGGTGCGGTTTTTTGTGCGTCAGAGAGGTCGCGATTCCATTATTTATGGACGTCGTTTCTCACCCATCGGTGTGTTGTTGTTTTGGAAATGTTACTCGTGAAACGCGGAGGCGTTACTATCACATCACGTCCCTGATGGAGTAATTTTCTTTCGTCGTCTATTTTTATCGAATCGAGATATTTTATTCCGAGTCCGAAGTCTGATTTTAATTATTGTAAACTTTAAAAAAGGGAAAGTATATGAGGACGATAATGAAATACTCCCGAATCATAGTTGTCAGTTGATGATTTTTGATATCATAATATAACAGCGAGGATCTCTTTCCTGGGTGCAAGGTGCTACGATCAATACTGCGTGATCGTCTGTCTAGCCAAACGTGCGGCATATGATTTAATATGCTATTTGAGAAAAATCTCCATATTATTCCGGTGCTAAGCTGTTTAATAAGTTGCCGTGCGAGATCAGGTGCGTCGGGTCAATCGCGGCGTTTAAAAGAAAGGTAAAGGAATTCTTAATTGAGCATACGTTCTATGCAATCCAAGATTTTTTTAAAAATCCATATTAAATTTTGTTTCATTTGATAATATTATATTGTTTTTGGCCACCTTACAGTCAAAATTTGAACCTTGTTTACTTATGATATTTCTACTTCCTTATATATTGTTAGAGTTGTGTGTTATATGTGTTATTTGACAATGTAAATGTCTGGAAATCAGATCTACTACAATAGAGAGTATTATTATTAATATTATTATACGGCCTGAAACTTCCATACGCGCAGCTACAAGGTGGTATACTCGAATCACACTGCCGTCAAGACATATGATTTTCAGTCTACTACTCCTGCTATTAAGACTATTCTTATTGCAGTACTCTTATTGCATAAACATGGTAATTCGGCTGGGAATGAACTTGTACGAATAGATTATTAGTACATCGGATCTACGAAATTCATAAATATCAATTTATAATAATACAATGTTGTAAATAATACCAATATTACATGTAGAATGTAAACAAAGAATATGGAAGAAAGACTAAATATTTTTTAGTGTATTTTAATTAAATTCGCAAGAAATTACCAAAGATATAAACTAAAAGAAAACTTATATTAAATCCTATGCATATAGGCAACCTATCCAACACGACTGCTTATATACTTAGACAGTATAAAAGAACAACTGAATAAACAATAATGTGAGTGTTCTAAATTTAAATTCCTAAAGAAAATTAAGATTTAAATAATACATTTTTATACACTATTATACGTCAACTGACATTAGGGTCACAACAACATGGTCATTGTGTCGATTTAAAATGAACTATGGTGTCATCTCATAAATAATAGCCTTTTATTTTAATAATGTTCTTTTCTTAAACTTCTGAAATATCACGGTAGAATACGATTAAAATCTGGTTGATTAAAAAATTACAGAATAACACATTTAGACTTAATTAATTAGATAAAGTTTGTGATCGTCTGTCTAGCCAAACGTCTGGTATATTATTTAATATGATGAGCATTTCTCATCTTCGTAGTCGTCTTCCATAAATTATATTAAAAAGTTGTTATAAAGAATTAAAACTTTTCATTCTCTCAAATATACAAAGAGGGAGTTAAAATTAAAAAGATATGAAAATACTGTATTAAAATAATATAGCGAATATTACCGTAATTCAGACAAAACGTAATGTGCTCCCAAAATCTGTCTGGATTAATGACACGAATCTTCTAGTGCTATAGTATAGTAAACTTTTATAACAGTTGTACTATTCAACATGGGAAGTAAATTTCAATAGCAGCATCAAGCAATTTATATTGTTTATTAGTAAATAAAATATTAGCATGTGTGTTTTTGATTCTTTGTACAACTTTTATTGTACATGTTTGTTACATTAAATCTCGTTGATAGGTTGGAGGAACTTGAAAAAAGAACTCAACTAACTAAAATAGGGAAGATCACAAGTAGTCAACCTGCAGAATTAATAACAGTTGTTCCGTAGGGTTCGGACTTAGAACCAATACCTATTATACATTCAATCGGTCTGCAACACTGGCCTACATGGAATATATGTAATTTATGCAGATGAAGCGACAATAATCTATACAGGAAGAAGAAGAAACGAAATTGATAACAATATAAATAAACATCTAAAAAACTGGACAAACAGTTAGTTGGGCAAAAATTATCATTAAACACAAAAAATACGGTTCATATTACCTTTCAACAAAAAAAATGAACAGCCAGTTCAACTCAGACAGAACATATCTAAAGAAAAAATTAAAGAGGTAGATACGATAAAATACTTGGGAATCATGATAGATATATATAATATTTATTTTGTTAATTGTAATAATAATAACAAATATTTTGTTTAATTTTTTTTATTTTTATGTTTTAATCTATATTTCTTTAATTTTACTTGATTTTGGTTGATGGTAACCATCTTCACGATGGTCCAAAATGGAAAATACAATGTTGTCCATAATAACCATCACTTGGAAGACCGTACAGGATCCCTACGATCCTCACGGTCATATGACAGGTATAATTTTTCAAGTTTGAATTCATATTGTGTTTCTTTTAGGAAAATTGGTCTCGTTGTTAAGATTTTTCAACTTAATTTCGAAGGTATATCCAAAGACAAATGTAACTACTTAGAGAGATTGGCGAAGGAAATGGAATTTATTCAAGTGGAATGTGATTGCGAGTCCAGGTTGTGATTGCGGAGCTGAGTTTGAAACAGTTAAACATAGTGTTGAAGAATGTCGTCTAGCTAAATTTGAATTTCGATATACAGATTTACATAATTTAACTCCAGAGGTTGTTGCTTGGATCTTAATAACTAATGACCATTAGTTTTGTGGCGCTGTGATGGAGCTTTTTTATGCTGCAGGTTTTTTCCTACATCCTAGACCAAATGGTGCAGTGTTTCAAAGGGCCCTTGCAGTTATGGCCCTTCTAAATATATTTCTACTCTTGTAATATAATTTACATTTATTTCTTTTGTTGTACCTGTCATGTAGTTTCATAGGTATATATATATATATATATATATATATATATATATATATATATATATATATATATATATATATATATGTATAAAAGAAGCTTCGACAATTTTTGATATCTGTTTCCCTTGAAACTTATCAATATTTAGATTTAACCAAGAATTTTACAATGGATATATGAAAATTTATGATTTCCCCTATTAAATGCAATATTGTTTATTATTAATTAACCTTTTATATTAATTATTATATTTCACAATTACCGCAAATTATGTGTAATCGATACATGGACCTTTAATACCGAATATATTCATACATATAATTTCAATTCCATTAATTAAATAACCGCATTAACCGGAAACTGTTTAATTTGTTGAGTCAATAGACCACTTTCATACCGGAAATTGATGCAAAATACTACTCTATAGCCGTATAAATTCTACGTTTAATAATATTATTTATTTTAGGTAATAATCATTCTGCAGTCTCGTAATATTACAAATGAAGATCGGTTTTAGTTTTCCCTTTTTGGCGCATAATTCGTGGAACGGAAATTTATTCTCTTTTTGGACGGGATAAAACAAGAGATTCATTAAGTACCTGCTTGCACTGGATGTTTGAGTTATTCCGTAAAGTACATGAGAGATATTCAAGCTGACGAATGAAATGCAATTGAAAGATAGTACCGTCAAGAGAACACAAAGGAAAATCTACTCTTCTAATTTCTGTTTGAAAATTAAGGTTATGTGCAATGCAGCGATTAAAATGGTAAATATCATACAAAATAGTAAGAATAGTGTAACTGAAATTTGCCGTTTGAAATTATTTCGATTTGAAGTAGTACATACCTTTGTTCAACAAAGAGGTTATGCAACAGAATTTCACAGAGTATAACATGAGTATAATATTGTAAATGGAGAAGAGTGGAATTAGACAAAAAAAAGGAATTTTCCCCTTTGACTTATTTATGATATTATTCTATGTAAGCGAACAAAGAGTCCTTAAAGTAAAGATAAAGTTTTCATATTCGATTTACGAAGGATATACATGCACTTAAATTCAGGAAAGGTGATCTCTGCGTCTCTAATATACAGTGTGGAAATAAAGTAACGGACAAATGCATTAACTTAATTATTGATTTTTTCAAAAAAATCTCGATAGGGTATAGTGATTTTAACTAAAGGGAATATTTTCATCGCATTTTCAGTAAATAAAGCCATAATTTGAAATTGAAAATTAAGATGTTCCACCCACTTTATATTAGTGAGAAAGAGCGCGGTGGATGCCATTTGTTAAGCAAGTCGAGCATCTACCGCGCACTTTCTCATTAATATAAAGTAAATGTAACATTTTAATTTTCAAACACAAATTAAAGTAAACCTTATCTTTCACTGCCCTGTTTATTGTCACATATGACAATCACATAATAAAATTATTTTTTCAAATCTGATGCCATAATAACGCTACTAAGGCATCGAAAGTGATGCGTTTAGGTTATTAACGCATCTTTTTCGATGCAATCAGGATTTTTCTAATGAAGTAAAATAAAATGAGTTCTTAACATAAAACCACTTTACATGCATATTATTTTTCAATAGGTCTTGAGGTTGATCTTATACGGCATAAGGCTTGCTTACGTGCAGCTACAAGGTGGTATACTAGAATCACACTGCCGTCAAACATTATGATTCGTAGTCTACTCCTGCTATTGAGGGTATTCCCTCTATCATCACAGCTGTACTGCGCTTTCAGTGTAAATAGAGAGGTAATTTGTAATTGAAAATTAACATTTTCCAATTACTTTATAGTAGTAAGAAAGAGCGGTAGATGCTTTTTGTTGAGCAAATCGAGCATCAACTGCGCTCTTTCTCATTATTATAAAGTAAATGTAACATTTTAATTTTCAAACACAAATTAAAGAGAACCTTATCTTTCACTGGCTTGTTTATTGACACATATGACAATCATATGATCAAATTATTTTTTCTAATCTGACGCCATAAGAATCTATTCAAATACTTTATTTTGAATTATTTTCTTGAATTGTACAGTACTGTATACGCTGATAGATACATGAGATGTTACTTGGGCATTTATAGTAATAGCAGGCAACTACTCCTACTTGTTGATAGAAAATTCTGATGAAAACTGTTATTTCCATCAATTGTAGTGATTTCGTTTGAACATCCCGGAATGTTTGTATTAGTTTGAGGTCCGAAACTATGAGATATTTTAATCTTTTACTTTCTTGTAGGAAGTATTGTGATAATGAAAATTTTCGACCTCGAGATTTTTGCAGGTGTCTATGTTTTGAAGTTCCCGCTATAGGTATCAATTCCAAATTTTGTATTTACGAGTATAATCTCCCCCTTGAGATCTGATTAGATTTTCAGTAAAATCTAAAGGCCGGTGAAAAATCGAAGTTTTCAATTACTAAGTTTAAACAAATTTATAAAGAATTCATATGTACTCAAAATTAAATTTGCGAAGAATTTTATTAAAAAAGTTTTTCGAAATTCCTACCGGAAATAGGTCTTTTACTTTCATAGAAAATCAGTTTTTTGCAAATATTTCGCAAGGCATGCTTTTTAGACAGGTACGTTACGAGTATAAAAGTATTTATAACTTAAATTTCAATACCTTTTGTATAAAAAAAATTTCAAAATTCGGAACGGAAGTAACACTTTTACTCTTACCGAATATCGATTTTCTTGCAAATATGTCGTAAATTATGCATTCTATATATATTTTGTCAAGAGTACAAAAGTATTTAGAGCTGGTTTTGGAATGTTTGTTGTAATAAATGAAATTTAAAAATTCGGACCGGGAGTAACACTTATACTCTTAGCGAGTAGCACTTTTTTTCAAATATCTCACAAAGTATGCATTTGATAGAAATCAGATTTTTTTTATAAAAAAAATTCTTAAAATTTAGACTTGAAGTAATACACTTAACAGGTTTATTTTTCTATGATAAAAGTATTTAAAACAATTCAGAACAACTTGTGTATAATTTGAAACCCACATACGTATAAGAAAGTTGTGTGGTGGCCACATCTCATTTTTTTACTTTCCTATACGTAGTATAAGGAAGTATTGTGATGAGGAAAATTTTCGCCCTCGAGATTTTTGCAGATGATCACGTTTTGAAGTCCTCCGATACCGAAAAAGTGGTTTTAAAAAAATCTCTCTCTCTCTCTCTATGTGTGTCTGTCTGTCTGTATGTCTGTGTGTGTGTGTGACCACGATAGCAGTCAAACGGCTATAGCTATCAATCCAAAATTTTGTATTTATGAGTATAATCCCTCTTGAGATCTGATTAGTTTTTCATAAAATCTATATAAAATTATAATGAGCTTGTAATCAATGAATTTTTACGTTACTATAATATTTAAACGTGATTGACATTTAGTAAAGCGAAGTGGAATAAAACTATATAATGCTGACGACATATTTATTATTTAGTAGTCCAGATTTGAATATGGACATGCTTAATTCACATCTGTTACGATTTATTGTGACTATATTATAAAAAGCTTAAATTGCAAGAAGCTAGAGGCAGGGCCATAAATAAAATAATCCTAATTGGGTTATAATGTATAAAAATATATACTTCCTGTTCACTCGTTAGGATTAAATATCTTGGAGAAAGAATTTTCTATACGGTAGACCGGAAGTAGTAGTTTACTTCAGTGAAAATCTCGAATTTCGCCAATATTTCGTCAACTACTAAGTTTAAACATATTTATAAAGAATTCATATGTACTCAAAATTAAATCTGAGAAAAATTGAATTAAAAAAGTTTTTCGAAATTCAAACCGGAAGTACCTAACACTTTTACATCTATCTAATAGCGATTTTTTTGCAAATATGTCGTAAATTATGCATTCTATATACCATGTGCTTACGGACGACCTGCGGATACAGCTTACTATAAGATAAAACGACGACGCCGAGAGTTTGTATGAGTTAGTACTAGAAAGCAATATAAAAACTGCTTTTTGGTCGAGTGTAGTGTTGGAAAAGAGGGGATTCGAGTACATTTACGCTGAAGCTAGACAGGGATAGACTGATTCTCGTTTAATCAGGGCAACAAGGATAGACAGCGGCTGTACTGCAGTTTGTATATTGCTTTCTCGTACTAACTCATACAAACTCTCGGTGTCGTCGTTTTATCTCATAGTTAGCTGTATCCGCAGGTCGTCCGTAAGCACATGGTATATTTATCAAGAGTACAACAGTATTTAGAGCTTGATTTGCAATGTTTTTTGTATACATGAAATTTCAAAATTCGGACCGGAAGTAACACTTTTATTTAATTTCGCGGTGGCGCCGTTAGAATTTGCATCACGACGTTTCGACTCATACCATCTTGTTTGTAATTATTCTGAATTTTTAATTTAAATTTGCCCAGCGTCATTTCATTACTGCCACAGGCCTTCTAACGTTTTATACGTGGCAGAAGACATAAAATAGACACTTAAATTTATGAGTAAAAAATAATAAAATTCTTTACCTCATTACCTCATACAATCCTGTAAGTTTTATAAGAATATTCTTTCTCTCTCAGATCCCTATATCGAAATATTACACAATATAATAGTCGCATCCCTTTCAGAAACAGGTTGTAGTATTCAGTCGTTTTGTGAAATAACACAAAAGGGGCTGTGTTCTATATGGTAATTTCAACATTGTCGGTGTCTTGCAGACGAATGACAGCTAAAGATGCAAGTCGTTGGACACTAGGTGACGGTTAAGGAGTACTTCTTCTTACGTTTTAATATTTAGAACCCCATCTAACTTGTGAATCTAAGGAGATACTGAAAAAGTAATTTATTTTCTTGCCAAAGCGTTTTTGATGAATCCGAAAGGTCTAAATGAATATGCATCAATGGTTAGTGGTAATACGGGGGGGGGGGGGGGGGGAGTAAACACTCAAATTTTTAAATTTTTAAAAAAAATGCTTTAGAAATTTGAATCGCTGCATTAATGTCAATCTCACTTAATAGCCTAAATTGCATACCCCGACTTAGAAATACCCAACAGTATTTAACATCAACGCGTAATTTCGCTAATATCGAACAGGTGTTGATAAATCCACGTCCCAACAGGCAAAATAAATGAACGGCGAACTTGAAAAATATGCAAAAAAAATCACGTACAATTAACTTCGAGTTCGGTAAATTTAACACGAAAAAGTAATGACGAAGGAATCTGCTCTCGAACAGCTTGAACGTATTATGCACGACCGATTGATTATATTAAGCATACCTATACTACTGGCCGATGAAAAATGAGAATTTATTACGTTTCCAGCGCCTTCCAGCGTTAATTTGAATCGAAATTAGTTTAAAAGATGATGGCGAGGCGTCTCGCTCGCTCGACGCGGGCGAAAACGCCAACCTCATTCCACGAAGATAAAATTTTACGCACCGGCAAAATCGCGGTTTCCACTGAAAGGGGCAGAGCTAGTGAAAGGGATTAATTTCGCTTTTCAATATGTGCGTAAACACGTACGCCATCTCAAGCATATTAATCTTGGAAACCGTGCTACGAAAGCTATTGCTACCTACCGAATTAATTAATTCGTCAATTCGGATATATTTCGTTTTGACGATAGTTGTGTTGAAAGCGGATTTGACTGTTTGGTTTCGTATACGAGGGGTTGTTTTTATTTTCACGGACTAGGCATTAAAACAAAAGATATAAGCAGTAAAGCAAATTTGTTTTCAGTACGGTTTCATTCCTTTTAAATTTAGGAGAAAGTGGGGCTCAGAGGAGCATTTCATTGCAGACAAAAAGTGTTCGTATTTGTTTAGGATTGTTGGCTAGAATCTGGTTTCGCAGAATGTATGAACCGCACCTATATTTTATCATCTGATCTAAATATTTTTATCTACTATTATTGCAAAATCCTATGAATTTCCTTAGTTGATGTTGCAGACACTTCTTGGTGAAACATTTTAATAAAGTAATTTAATAGTCGAGAATAAAACACTTGACTATATTTCACAAAGTTTTATTAGAGTTTTCTAACATATTGCTGTGACCTTCAAATTAAATAAAAATAAGAATGTTAAGGATTAGCTTAGTTGTTAAAAAAGAATATTAATTTTTATTTTAAACCGTTTATTTTTAAGTTTTAAGCATTACACAGGGCAGGTAACACAAGGGTATAATGGATTGCCTATATTTAAAGGTAATCTCATATCAAAACAAACATAATTTTATTAGTATATTTTTAAGTTGAATAAGTACTAAAAATTAAGTATAAAACAAACACAAAATAAATCTATATAATCTACATTTTTGTAGAAAAGACAAGCGTGAGATATGGTTTGAATACACAGAAACACAACCTAATTTTTCACAAGGCGTTTGGATAGCTTTAAATATCTTGAATAATGGACCATTATTTAAAAACAAAAAGGTACTCAAAGTTAACAACAGAGAAAGAGTTATGTTGAAAGATGGAACGGTAAAGAGAATAAATCATTTAAACGCCATTAAATTATATGAGCAAGATCAGATTAGGTATACTCGAGACGATAATAGAATATGTATTGAATAAGTAACTGTAAATTCAGACATGCATAATGGTGCCAATTCATGAAAGTTATTATAATCATACTTAAAAATATAGCAAATACCTTGAACTTATATCTATAATATGAATAGTAAAAGGATATGAGTCAAAACATTCATAATACGATATATTCGATGGCAGTGTTCTGTATAAATAATAACTGTACGAATACAAAAATACATTTATAAGTTTTTATACGCATAACGCAAGGGCTTCAATAGACTATGGAAATGGTCAAGTGTGGTTTAAAAACCTACAAAAGAAAAATGCAGTGTCAATATTGTTTACAGCGTTCTGCAAATTAACATACTACCAGAAGAGAGGGCATGGATGGAATTTGGAGACAATGTGACGGAGACGAGTGGTCTTTGTAGTGCAGGCTCCGTAAAGAAGATTCCAGTTGTGTATAACTTGTTCCCAATACTACCTAATAGGGGTATTCCTTAAAGAAAATTAAGGATAATGTTAACAAATGATGAAAAAGGAAATACGTTTATATACAAGTACAATGAGGGACTATATTAAGAAAAAAAAAAGGAAAAGGAAAATACCTACCGTAGATGAAACATAGCAAATTCGTGAAAGACTTTTAGTGCTGACATTTTTGTGCATGAACTGTCAAAGACAAGGTGTGCGTATTGGATAGATGCAGTAACTTGAAGAAAATGAACAAGAGGGATTTCACTATGGGTATTTCAAGAAATCGATGCCAACTTAAAATTTAATTTAAGAAGAGAAGCGCTGTGAATAGTCGATAAACAATTGTCTTCACATATAATCGGAAATCAAGAATCGACTTGTCGAAGATGAATATTGTACTTTGAGCTAGAAAGACGTAAAATTTTCTAAAAAGATAAAATTTTTGATATAGCAAAAGTGAGAGTAGTTTTGATACACTACTTTTCGACTCACGATCAGTTTATATGTATTAAGATTTAGAATTCAATTTTTAGTTTAGTTTTCATTTTTAAATATTTTCCTTTCAATTAATTTTTTTTGTATTGCTGTTTATGTAAAAATGAAGGATATGAATAAGGCAGAATTTGAAAAGATATATGATGAGATAAAGTAAGTTAATAAATGAATGATACAATTTTGGAAATAATTAGTGGTGCTGTGCGTTTCTAAAAGTACTATGTGAAAATATTTGCTTTTAGTAAGACGTTGAGCATTATTAATTAGATAAATATTATCCTGTTTAGTAATAATAATTTATTTGTTTCTAATAGTAATGTAAATAAAATCTTTATTAACACGCAGCTAGATTTCTTAAATACTCCCTTCATAGACACAATTATTGATATCCATTAGCCACCACACGATATCATTAAGAGAGCTAGGTAATAGCCGAAACACATATTAGAAAACTCTAATAAAACTTTGTGAAATATAGCCAAGTGTGTTATTTTCGACAATAAAATTAAAAATCCTATGAATTACTAATAGAATTTTGACAAGCAGTTACTATTATCGTCAGTTGAATAATGCTGACAATTCGATGGAATAATTTTACTCAATTTTTATATCAAAACTAACTGGTCTGGCAGAATAATGTATTCTGTGGGTATAATGAAATAAAACTATATCTTGATTATACCATTTCATTTAATGAATAGTAAAAATAAAAAATCAAACTCTGAGTACTTTCATTCTATGTAATTATTTCTTAATACTGAACACTTAAATAATATGTACAGGGTGAGTCATTAGTAGCCGCTTCTTCGATTGCTCTTTTGTGTTTTAAATAAAAGAAAAAGCAATTAGTGGAGGATCCATGGTTGCTTGTGGCGCATATTGTAAAAATACCTTAAGCTCTGGCGCACTTCCGGTTTCACCGGAAATGTACGGAACTTAATTTTTTTAAATGACTCACCCTATATGTTTTTGGATTTTCTTGTACTACTTTAAATTGCCTGTTCAACTGTTTTTTCTTTTTCAAAATTGAGCCAATAGTTTTTGAGTTATTAATTTTTTTTGAAAATATTTGACTAAAACACGTGTTCAGAAAAAAATCATTTTCACATTGTTTTTAAAAGTAAAAACATTGACTTTGGTGGTGCTTGTAGCCAAGAAAATTCAGCATCATTTGGTAAAGTTGCACTCGACAATACCTCAAGAAACTTTGTTTTTTCAAAGCCTACTTCCTGAAATTTTCACATACCAAAAACTTATTCTTTTTTAATGGAACACCCAGTATTTTATTGAGTCAGTTTGTTCCTTTTTTTATTCTCTTTCATTTTTGTTAACAATGTCCTATACCTATCTTTTCTAACTTTTGAGATAATCACTATACGAGCAATTAGCGGTCAATTAAAGAACTACGGGCGCTGGTCTCTGCACCCAAATATTGGTCCAATAAGGGCTGTAATGCGACTGACTGCATGAGTCAACTGTTAAAGAAAGTCGGTATACATTTATGTCAAACTTATAAAAGCATCGCTATTAGTTTTCATCCAAATGAATTATTCTTATGAAGAGTTAATAGATATGATTGACATTTTGGGTGAATCTGAAAGAAACTCTTTGCTAGCATCCAGACTTTATGCACAGCGATCCCTGGTAGAAGTCAACCGAAGCCAGAAACCTTCGAAAATATAAAGTGGACGGTTTGAGTGAACAGAAAGCATTGAATATGAAAGAAAGAGCGGAAAAAGCAATAACTGGTGAGGATAAGACGTTTATGGTACTTGCGAGTGTAGTTGAACACCCCCATACTAGTACTACGAAAATTAGTCGGCAGTTAGATGTAAGTCAAATTTGAGAATCCAGAATAATTAGGAAATACGAAATCACCCGTAGCATATTCATACACAGGGTTAGATGAAAGAAATTTTCAGAATCACTTACATTTCTGTCAATTGGCAGCAGATAAATTATCCTGGCTTTCTCAATTTTTTATTGTTTACCATCGAAACCTTTTATTCAAGTGAATACGTTCATCTTCACAATTTCGTTATTATAACACATAAAATCCCCCACTTTATCACACCTGTAAACTTTCAAAATCGTTGGCCATTAAAACTGTGGGGAGGAGTAGTGGATAGTTACATAATTGGACCTTATTTCTTTGATGAAAATGTTAATGGAGGAGAGTATCGTCGCTATCTACGAACGGATTTTCAAAAATTTTTGAAGACATCTTCAAATATGTCAGTAAACATAACCTTTATTTTATTTCGATGTTAACCAACAGTGTTAAAAATGAAATACTGCAACTGGACATTGCCGGAATTAAAAAATTGAAATGCGATGCTCTTCATTCTATAAAATTATTACTTTTGGGATAGTTGGATATAACATTTACTTTATTTGACAATTGACTAAGGAAGTCGGGCGGCATCCCTGCCTTCCATTGGTTCAACGAATATTTTGGTGCATAGAACAACAGCGCTCGTAGTTCTTTAATTGACCGCTAGTTGCTCCTATAGTGATTATCTCAGAAATTACAAAAGATAGGTATAGGACATTGTTAACAAAAATGAAAGAGAATAAAAAAAGGAACAAAATGCCTCAATAAAATACTGGGTGTTCCATTTAAAAAAAATAAGTTTTTGGTATGTGAAAATTTCGGGAAGTAGGCTTTGAAAAAACAAAATTTATTGAGGTATTGTCGAATGCAACTTTACCAAATGATGCAGAATTTTCTTGGCTACAAGCACCATCAAAGTTAATGTTTTTGCTTTTAAAAACAATGTGAAAATGATTTTTTACTGAACACGTGTTTTGGTCAAATATTTTCTAAAAAAAATTAATAACTCAAAAACTATTGGCTAAATTTTGAAAAAGAAAAAACAGTCAAACAGACAATTAAAGCAGTACAAGAAAATCCAAAAATATATAGGGCGAGTCATTTAAAAAAAGTAAGTTTCGTGCATTTCCGGTGAAACCGGAAGTGCGCCAGAGCTTAAAGTATTTTTACAATATGCGCCACAAGCAACCATGGATTTTCCACTAATTATTTTTTCTTTTATTTTAAACACAAAAGAGCAATCGAAGAAGCGGCTACCAATGACTCACCCTGTATATTGTAGGAAGCAAGCTCTTTCAATAATTTTTCATTATTTAAAATATCTTCATAAGCCTGACCCTTTTTTACATTATATATATATATATATATTCGTATAAAACTACATGACAGGTACAAAAAAAGAAACATATATGAATTATATAACAAAAGTAGAAATATATTTAAAAGGGCCATTACTGCAGGGACCCTTTAAAACACTCCACCATTTGGTCTAGCTAGGATGAATGAAAAAATCTGCAGAATAAAAAAACCTCCATCACAGCGCTACGAACCTAAAGGTCTTTAGTTATTAAGATCCAAGCAACAGTCTCTGGAGTTAAATTATGTAAACCTGTATATCCAAATTCAAACTTAGCTAGAAGGCATTCTTCAACAATGTGTTCAACAGTTTCAATCTCAGCTCCGCAATCACAAGCTGGATTCGCAATCACATTCCACTTGAATAACATACTATTGCACCTTCCATGACCCGTCCTAAGACGATTCAACTAACACCAAATTTTTCTTGGTTGTGTAATGCCAGGCACTTCAATCAAAGGATAATCTATTAATTGTTTATATTCTAACCAAATAGATTTCCAGAAGTCATTAATCGAAAATTGTTGATTTAGGAAATCTTCCTTCCACATTGGACTACGTGATTTCAGTCTACAAGGTGATAAGTTCTGAAGGTCTTGAGTAATTAAATATAAATTAGGAAAATTTTGATATTTATCCCAACAACGTTTTAAAGCCAATTTTCTTCTTAACTGATGAGGATAAATGTTAGCCAGGACGTTGAGCCAAGGAAGTGGAGAAGATTTTACTGTGCCCGTAATAATTCGAAGTGTAAAATTTAACTGAATATCTACTTTACCAACATCTACGCTATTCATCCAACCCGCACTACAATATTCAGCAGCAGAATACAACAATGCAAGAGCGGACGTACCAAAAATGTCTGCATGAGCCCTCCAATTTGAACCAGCCAACTTTTGTAAGATATTATTTCTTGTTTTAATCTTCATAAGCAATTTATCAATATGTTGTTTATATGTGAACGATGTATGTTCTAGTATATAGCTAAATAATTTTGTTGAACTACTGATCTTTACATATTTACATGAATTCATTATAATTAAACCCCGCAAACATGAACACAAATGAACTGCAAAACTATTCCTTTTTGTTGCGTTTATTGCAAATTTCTTATTGTGCGTCCACAATTGAAATAAGTGAATATAATTTTACAAATTCACCAATGTTTTATTCACTTTTATATGTACCGAGAGTATCAGTGTCATCTGCGTACAAGAAGTATTTACGATGTTCCAAGCAATGTCACATATCTTTTATATATAATAAATAAAGTGAAGGGTCCAGAATACTCCCCTGTTGCAATTCAAATGTTCTTAAATATAGATAAAAATTACATAAAGAACTGCTGTATTAACCATTTTTTTTCTAAATGATTATTAACAACAAGAAATCGCCGTCCCCATACTTTCAAAGGACTCTGTATGTATAGTAAATTTATTTATATTAAGGCAATAAGGAAATATTAGTATTAAAAGTGCGTGGAAAATTAAAATAATTTTAATGATCTGCTAAGTAGGTATAAGTACACCAATTTAAACTCAACATAAAATAATTCGCAGTAATTAATTATAACCTTCGTCCTATGTAGTTTAATTACATTCCGTGCCAGTCTGCAATGCAAGTAATTCATAAAACCTTTAGAATTTATGGCGGTGGAGTATAAAATAAAGCGAACGCTTAAACTTACTATAAATGAAGTCGTACGTGGACGTAATATCCTATTAAATATATATTTACGTTTCTATTAAATTTTATTGATAATCCACATTTATTAAATTAAACACTACTGTTTTTGGATACAGTATGTATGAAAAATCCTGCACCATATCTTTTGTAAGGTAAATTCTTTGTATCAAGTAAGCTATATATGCTTTCTATATTCTCTAAGGTGATCGAGAGGATAGTTGCTGATAAATTGTTATCATTTCTTAACAGATGTAAAATCTTAAATGAGAATCAATATGGATTTAGGAAGAGGCGTTCCACAATGCATGCAATAGTTGAACTACTAAACACTGTCTATAGAAACATCGATGTGGGCAATAAATGTTTGGCTATTTGTTTGGATCTGAATAAAGCTTTTGACTGTGTTAATCACAAGCGGTTGCTGGAGAAGTTATATTGGTATGGTGTAAGGCTGCCATTCTCAAACTTTTTTAACCACGGAGCACTTTTTGAACCATAAGTTTCCTGTGGAGCTCTAAGTTTATATATATATTAGGGGAGTAGGCAAATATATATGATATGAAAACTCATTTTTAAAATTTATACATTTTATTCTATATTTTTTTATAATAAAAATCATACAAACATAGTTATACGTTATATGAATATGAATATTAAAAAATAACACAAAGATAGAGTGTATATTAGTTGTTACCATTTAATAGGAGGTATGTAGTTGCTTTTTATTTTCGACCAACTGTTTAATGTCAGCCTTGATAGAAGAGAGTTGAATACACATGTCAGGTTCAGCAGCCAGTCTATTACGGTATTTTGTTTTTGTAGCTCTGCATATGTCGAGAATCCTGTTTCACACAAGTATGTTGTTGGGAACAGAAGAAGAACAGTCAGAGCTTGTGTGGCAAGTTGTGGATGTTCATCACGAACCCAGCACCAAAAATTATCAAGTGACATTGTTATGAACAGTGATTCCATGCTTGAATTTGATGTCATTTCTAAAAAGGATTCATAGACTTCGTTTGACATATTTTCTGGCTTCTGGATTCTGAACCCATGAATTCATTTTCAGTTCTGTATTCTGCTCTTCCGGAAAATACCTCTCAAAAGATGCGTGCATATCATTAAGACATTGGATCACTTCTTCAAATATTACATTTGGTAATTGTGCTATACAATACATTTTTTTTCTTTCCATTCATTAATGTCAATTTCACTTCTCTTGTAGCTGGATTGTGACTTGGTAAGATGGGAAACACGTTGGAAATAACGATTATTTTTCTTCCCGCACTGCCTGCACCTGGAAGACACGCTTGTTTGTCTACTGCACCTCTGTTTTCTATCCATGATCTTTCCATCGGTAAAATGTCTATCTGCAATAAACTTTACACAAGTTTTATATTTTATTGTCTTTTGTAGGTCATGAAACTGTACACGTCTGTTTCCAGTCTCTGAAGCATTGTGTTACAAACAAATCATAAACACATACACTTTTTATTTATGCTATCAGCTACCTTTTTATACCAATGTTATTGCTGATCGGGTTTACGTTTTACATATTTTTATATCCTTTTCTTAGTCTCTAGTTATAAGCTAAGGTAATTTTTATCTTTTAATATAATGTAGTTCTTAAACTCTTTCATAAAGTTTTATTGCTTTATGCATGTAAATCATAATGATTTATTCAGTCATATTTATGTTTTTTTTGCATATCGTATTTGATCTTTTTCATACAATTCTATTGCTTTTACATGACTAATTCTCTTGACTGATCCATCCATTAACATCACCCTTTCTCGATTATTTGCCTTCATTACCCTTTTTGACTTAAACAGCGGTCCATTATTTAGAATGTTTAAAGCAATCTTTACGCATTGTATAAAATTAGGTTCCTTTTTATGATATGTAAACCATACATTTTGTGTATTCTTTCTACAAAAGAAATATATTACTTATATTTATTTTGTCTTTTATTTCATATTTATTTAATAAATTTTATTTTGTCTTTTGTTTCATATTTATTTAATAAATTTTATTTTGTTTTTTCTCATTATTTACTTGAATAATACTGACTTTTGAATTACTTGTATTGTGTATTGACCATGTGTATGCAACTTTATATACATCCATGTAATTTTTGTTGCATATTTTTACTCTTTCATATTTAAATACGATTTTTGTCATTTTTATTTTTATTTCAAAACTTAAACTAATTCTTAAAGCTATTCTTATTTTATGAACTTGCGAGTTCACGGCAATATGTATTTGATGATAACTGCATACAACAGAATCTCTACAAATTTAGAAAGTTTACCGTTGCAAAAATTCAAAGTAGAGTTAAAAAAGGTACTGAAAATATGGAACATAGAAGTCCTCAGGAGTCGCCGAAGTTTACATTGATAATTCCACCAAAAAAAAAAAAAAGTTGAGATTTCTCGAATACTATCTAGGGCACCTAATACATCCACTAAAATCATTCACAATCCGTCGACTTCTGATACAATTGTCAGTGATATGTCAGTCAATACGAATCAACAGGAATTCACGCAAAACATATTGTGGTCCCAAAATCTGCCTGGAATCTCCATTAATGTGCACGAATCTTCTAGTGTTATAGTAAACGTTTATAACAGTTCTACTATTCAACATGGGAAGTAAATTTCAATAGTAGCATAAGAAAACTTGTCATCCAACTTGTATTGTTAATTAGCGTAAATAATACATTAGCATGTGTGCTTTTTATTCTTTGTACAATTCTATTGCACATGTTTGTTACTTTAAAGGCTTATATTTTGACATTTAAATACGATTTGGTTCCATTTTTTTTGTTACCAACTTCAAAAAAATAAAATTAGCTTGCGATAAAGTAATACTTTATGCAACCAAAACGGGTGTCGTAAAGTGAACTTTATAGCACCGATATAGAAAAAGATATCTTGTTTATCAACAGTATCACGGCATAAGTTTATATTACATACACGTATATACAAATTGAAACATCGAGTATGTGCATATATGTAATATATACGTATATTTGTATTTTTAGGATAGTAATATATTTCCCAAAGGTGTATCAGCTTCCTCTCTGTTGAAATTCTCTCCTTTCCAGAAAAACATATGCATGCTATGCTACCACATTCAAAATAGTATTTCTATAATGTTGCTGGAAACAGACGTACCGTAATTTTTTTAACAGACGGTAATAATTCAAAATGTCAGAATAAGAAAGACATATTATTCTCTCACGTGTAAGTGTAACTGTTTTATGCGTCAGAGTTTCGAACACGCAGAAACTTCACTCAGCTTTTTGTAGTATTAAACCGTAAGGTCGTGTGGAAACAATTTTGGTTATGGGAACTATAATTTCGCTAATGCTGTAGTAATATATGGCATGCAATCAAGAGAATTTATATTTAGGTATTTGCAATTCGTTTTCTCCATGACGTTTGTGAATATGTATAGATAGTTATGCAAGGACTGGAAACTCCCAAATACACCAAGAATAAAAAGTTTTATATGTATTGATGTGGAACGCAATCTAATAAAAATTTGTATATACATGTAAGATTTGTATAATTAATGTTTTCTTACTGAAATGTCAGGAATTTGATCATTAAGGTACAGTGCTAAATAGGTTTTTAGTGCAAATTAAGGACACTCTGTATGTAGCAGTATATACAGCATGTGTCAATTTTTATTAGGTATAGGGATTCAATGTTTACGTGCGATTTATAAGTATACAACTAACACGTGGCAACGTAGCATCCCTACTGTCCGTCACCAATCCCGGCAACAATCGACATCACAACAATTTTCTTCGATCTTCCCACTTCTCCCCACCAGATTTTACATTCAATGTTTAGCTACGAACACGTTGCGATCTAGTCTGCAATAAAAGGCGTCTTATTACTGGAACGGGAAACATCAAATGGCCGCGGCGATCTCCTGATCTAGTAGTTTATTATTATTTTCAGAATCCTTATTTATTTACCTTATTAGGGTTGTTTTTTAATTTTATTAGAATCACGCTTTTGTTTGCGTCATGCAGCGTGAACGCAGTTAATAATTCTCTGCATTTACTGAAAGGAAAAAGAAAAACAAATCCTTGCAACTCGTAAATATTATTTCTGAACGCATTACAAACACCCAAGTCAGTGGTCCAATAGTTACTGCTAAGCTAACTTGTATTTTCGAGCATATATCGGTCGCGCTGGCATTGGAGAGGAAAGTAGGGGTGCCACGTTGTCACGTATTGCATGAATTGATCGCCTATGGCTAATGAAAATTGACACATGCTGTATAAGCGAAAACATAAATATGTTTAATATATATGATTTAGTAATACTTAAGAATTGTGATTTTTTTTAAATTAAATTTATGCATCATACTCTGTATAAATAATTAGTTATGGTGGGATGTTGAAAAAGATCACCCAGTACACTTCATAAATAACGTTAGATGTATTATGTAACATAATAATATAAATTTTTCAAATGCCAATGATGATATAATATCTTGTTATATGGTTTGACTATCTGACAGGTGCAATCTACACACACATACTAGTTGTATTCACATGAGTTAAAACTTATATCTTTAAAATGAATCTGTACTATTTATACAATACCAAGTGCGGGAAGAATATTTTCCCGCATGAGCCCAATTTGAAAGCACGAGCGACCACAGGATGCGAGTGCTTTTAATTGCGCGAATGCGTGGAAGATGTCTTCACGCAAGTGGTTTGTTCAATATTTTTTGTACGAACATTAAATTAAAAAAATATTATTGATTAATGTCATTAGTATCATACCTAACCTAAAATAGATTACTTAATTAATTTAAGCATTTCACGTACGTAACTATTACTCACCTTTCCCTAAACTTAAGTTATTATATTCTTACACATGGCAAACATGAGGTATTTATTCTTATATTTATAAATTTATAGTACATTTATTGCGTTTTTTGGTTTAATTACAATTTATTATGAACTGCCAATGTGAATGTTGATGTGGTCAAATAGATGGCGCCACAAATTTATTGGAAGAATTTTTAATTATTACTCCTATTTCTCCAACTTTTAGTGAAGAATACTCGAGGGAAGTAGTATTTTAAAGACTAAATTTTATTACTATCAAGTTAGATGTTTTTTTAAATGTCCCAAAGAGCCAAATGTCACTTTACAGGCGGTGAGTACAAAAATTCATAGACAATCCAGTCTGCAACACAGTTCTGACGTTTGCCACACTTGCCTCGTGCACGAAAGTGATTACACCCTGTATAAATCACAAACGACCTTGAAATGCAAAATGTACCTCCATAAGAAAATCATTGGAGTCTGAGTTAGAATCCGCATAGCCTGTCTACTAATATTATTTGATTTAGTATTATTATTGTTTCTAATTCTAATGCTTCCCATGCTTCGTAACATGTTGACGATGGTTACTGGTGAAATAAATAAAAAGACGCTTCACTTTAATATCTACCGTGCGTCGAGTTTCTCTCATTTTACATCAAAGCTAACTAAAAATCTTCCCCATATTCGACAACGTTACATGTAATACAAAATAGTTGCCTTTAATGTTCGATCATATGTGAACACATCAGTAATATGTGATATTGAAAGAACATATATACATACATATGTATATACATTTATACATATACGATATGGTATAAATACATAAGCTTTATTGCGTAACCCGTCCTTTCCCCAGCTCTTAGATCGTGCAGGCAATGTGAAACTTTATCCGAAACCCACCCAGTTTGAAAGCGCCAACTTTTCACTACTTCTAGATAGTAGCTCTTTTACTGAGGGCAAATTCAATGCCATCGTATTTATTTAACGTTAGCTTTACATCTGAAGATATTTCAGCCAAGTCTCTCAAAAACAACTTTTTGTCTGCGTCTATCTAAAGATATGTATACACATGCGTGTATGTATTGCTATTATTTAACGTTGTACGTACGTACACAATAATTTATTGTTCTTTGGTTAAACGTGCATTCATTTGCTCATGAATAAGTTTCCGAACAAATACATTACAATTATTTTAGTTTTAGCAGTTACTGAGTGGGGTGAATGAAAGCGAGAATTTTCTCCGAGTATTTGCTCAGTACTTGGAGGACTTTCTGAAAACTGTGTGCATAATAATGAGTCTGATCTCCTGAGTAAATTCTCCAACTATCGGGAAAACTTGAGAATTTACTCACATGAGAAAAGTACGAATATGCTCGCGTGAGAATATTCTCCATTTATTTAGTTGTGGCGTATATTTTCATGTTGACACTTGCGCAGACGGCTGCTGGCAATTAATGTTTTTTTTTTAATATAATTTGGCATTAAAATTGTTCTTCAATCCCTATTTGCCCATTGTTTTCTTTAAAAGTAATAATAATTGAATTTCATCCGTTACAATAAAAATTTCAAACAGATAATCATACAAAATATGTCTATGAATTCAGAAAAGAATAAGCATTTTAAAGAAGTCATGGCCAACTGTGATTACCACTAAAAAAATCAAAAGTTTATATATTCATAATTATGTAGGTACGTCATGAATTTTTAATTAAGATTATTAAATTCTACGTAAAAAATACTACTAGATGCCATCCAATAGTTACGAAGATATGCACTGACCGGCAAAAAACCGCCCATCCTGAAATATTTACTGAAGCTCTATAAATTTCGGTTTTTTTTTGTCTAAATAAGATTTAAAATACTAGATGTAAGTAAAATAAAACACTCAATTAAACTTTCTTGGCACACGCTCCACTAAGAAGGTAAATCTCTCCATCAAGAAGCGGTTAAAAGTCGCCCGTACGCCCACGGCAAACGACAGCTTTTAATTCTGCTTATCCAGAGAGGAGTTCTGCGCCCCGCGTCACCAATTTTTGCCGATTTTGCGCGTTCGTTTAGCGTGTCAGTTGCACTCTCTTTTTAAATTTTAATAATATTTTCGAAAGGTGGCAATACATGACAAATCTAAAAATGCAAGTAGGTACTATTAAATTTAGAGGGAGATAAAAGTGGGTACCTGTATATAATATTGATGTCAAAAAATTAATTGAAATGTTTTCTGTAGGGATTTGAACTGCTGCATTATATCTAATTAATTTATCAGTTCTTTTGATATTAAAATTAAATGTGTTCGACCGACATCTTTTTAAGAATCTTCTATAAATTCTACAAATCGCTGCATAAAATAGCGACGTCTTAAGCAGTAACTATATAATTAAGTTTCTATATGGTCACTTGGTGTTTTTAAAAAACAATCACAAGACACATATAAGACTATTTATTGAAAATTGACCTTACTATGCAGAAGAATAATATAAAGTGTTCTTAAATCTAACATGTAGCCTTATATATAGATATCCTAAAATATATATTAAACAATGGAAATTTCCTCTCGTCCCTGTTGTTACCATATTGGGGTGTTGTTTATTTTCCGTATGTAGGGTATTGTTTATGTATCGGTACGGAGAGTTTTGCTTACATAACTCCTCCTTCCCTAGGATGAGCAAACAAGGGGTCCAAAGTTTGCTCGTTTGGAATTGCACTTTCGGTCGTTCTTTGTATGTTGAACTTGAAATGTTTGTAAGTTTTATAACCCATAAAAACAAATACGGTCGTAAGCAGGGCAAGAAACAAACAGGTGTTTGTCCATGTGTCCGAGTCTTCCGATAGCTTGTATCTTTTCGGTTTTTAGATTATCTGCTAATATTCTAATATTCTTCATTTCCTTTTTGTTTAATGGTGATATTTCCAGCGGTTTGTTGTCCGTGTGTCGAGGCAGGTCGACATGAAGAGTAGGTAGGTCGAATATATTTGAATCCGGTAAGTTCTCGTTAGGTGTGAACTTTTCTTTTTCGATTTCGACATTACAGTTTTCTAATGTAATTACGGATGGTCCAGGTACGATGACGAGTCCGTCTTGAGGGCAGGTAGATCGGATTGTGATTGGGCTCTTCGGGTTAATTAGAATCTTGTCCGAACTTATTCTTTGAATTATTGTTTTCGTCAATGTGACGGCTACCACTGGACATGTATTATTTCCATTTGTGATTATATTTCGCAGACACTCATCTCCTTTTATTAAAGTTTCTTGTTTGCAGAAATATGATCCATCTATTTCATCACATTCTTTTTCCGAATTCCAGTAATCCTCTTTGTCGAATAATAAGTAGGGTGTTTCAGGGATTAAGGTGTAATTAGGTTGGTATACAGGAAAAAGGTGAAAATAACTATATGCATTGGATATTATTGGGACATGTATTTTGAACAATATTATATCGCTTGTTACGATAAAATTTGTTGAGAAAAATGAATAATAGTTGATCATGTGATTAAATTTCGGAATGTTTTCGTTTTTGTTTTCTAATGATCTTAAAATACTGTTTATTTCATGCGTTTGTATAATCGAAGTGTGTAATGTATGTAAGTTTGCAAATGATAAGGGTGTTTCTATATTATTCATGATATTGAGTAGTGATTGCGTTTCTAGTATAAGTTTGTCTAATGCTAAACTAAGTGAAATAATTTCTCTATTAATTTTTTATCATTACTAGTGATATGATTAAGTTGTACTGAAACTCTCTCTTGGTTGCTCTGGAGGGTTTCGAAGGCTTCTGAATATTTATAAATAATTTCTTTTAGGATAGTTTCTTGTTTGGAAAGTGATTCTTCTATTTTGTGTTCATTTTTGTCGATAGTATTTAAATAATCGTTAATGTAATTTCTGTCTTTAGCATCCATTGTGCCAAATAAGTACTTGGATGCCGTGCCTATGCCATCGAATACCCCTTTTGTGACGAATACTGTGTACTGTCGATATTTTGTCTTTGATTTCTTTATTTAATGAGTTAGCAATATCCAATTTTTGTAGCAAGAGAAGCGAAAAATGATTAGAGTTTTGTCTTAAGAATTTCTCGAGGGAGTTTATTTGGTTTTGAATATCGGTGTTTAATGTTATAGGTACTGTGATATTTACGTGGTATAGAAATACGTGTTCTGACTGTATTACGTGGGCCTTGCCTATTTGTAGGGGTAAGATGGGATGATCTATTTTCTTTATCTGCATCGAATAACAGTGACAGAGGAATGTTATCGTCAGGATCGCTGGTAGTAGTCTCATCTGAAACAATAAATTGCCGTTGTGGTTTTAATTGTTTCTGATGCGTTATTTTATTGTTAGCTATTATTTTGTTATCATTCACAATTTTTGGATTGTGTAATTTCACGAATGGTTGTTGGTCTTTTTGTGTTTTATTATTATTTTTAGAATACAAGGGCTGACTAATATCTAGTGTGAGAGATCGCTTGCGATGGCGATTTTCGCGTTCTAGATTTTGTTTTTGTTTTTTGTCAAGTTTTTCTAATAGTTGGTTGGATAGGATTTCTATTAATTGAGCGTGTTCGCTAATGTAGTTTGAAATATGTTCATTTTTTGTTAGTTCGAAGGGTTTTTTTAAATCTAATTGTCCTTTAGCAATTTGAAACGGGGTGTACTCTGTGGCTGAATGAATGCTATTGTTGTATGATAAAAGGGCGTAATTCATTAAATCTATTATGTTTTGTTGTGGTTTTTCTTCTCTTAAGGTTCTTATACTTTCGATGATTGTTGAATGGAATCGTTCAACAGGACTGTTACTGTTCGGGTTATAAATGGTAGTGTAATGTAATTCGATTTCGTACAAATTACATAAGTCTTGGAACACTCTATTTTTAAATTCAATCCCGTTATCGGACGTAATTTTCATCGGTATACCAAAATATGAGAAATACTGAATTACACGGTTCGCGCTCTCTATTGCGTTTAATGATGATATTGGGAAAGCTTGGCCAAATTTTGAAAAGCTATCGATTATTGTTATAAAATATTGATTCGAGACTTTAAATGAATCAATGTAGACGTGTTCGAAAGGTTTAGAGCCTATCGGTGTTGGTTTAAATATTAATTTATTGAGATGTCTTTCGTATTTAGATTTCTGACATATTTCGCATGCATTAACGTAGTTTTTAACGTCATTTTCTAAGTGTGGCCAATAGAAATGTTTTTTTATAGCTGTGATGTTTTCGCTAATTCCTCGATGTGACGTTTTAGTGCTGTGATAGAGTTTTATTTTCTCCTGTTGTTCGTCATTACTCGTCACGTCTTCTAACATCGTTCTCGCGATAGTCAGGGTAAAACTTTTATTCTGAAAGTAATTTTGTAGGAAGTTAATCAGTGGTTTCTCTATTTCTGGGAATTTAAAATATATACAATAGTTTTGACCAGGACGCAAGTATTCTTTAATCAATTTATAGAGTATTGTTTCGAATTTTTCTTGGGTTTTTAATAGGCTGTCATTAAGTAACCATGTGACTCTCTTTTTATTAAATATTCTTTCAAAATGAGATTGAAATAATTTGCACGGGGATTTTCCTACTATTATTTGGTTTGTGTATATATTGATTGATTTTTCTGTATATGGTAATGTAAGTGTAGGGTTTTCTATTGCCGTGTGAACTGTATCACCGTCAGAAGTCGTCTCGTCTGGTCCTCTAATTTGTATATCCTTATTATTATTTTTTTTTTGTTTTTACTATTTGAAGATGATTGTGCGGTGTTTTCATTACTTTGTTTTGCAATTTCGCTTGGTTGTTCGAGGTTGCTAAGTAACTCGTCTAGCTCGGTAATATCAATGTTTGGGAGTTCTTCATCATCTACGTTCGCGATTATTGATTGGTTGTCCGTTGTTTCCACGGGGTGAATTTCTACACGTGATAGGGCGTCAGCGTTGGTGTTGTTTCTCCCTTTTTTGTAAATAATGTTGTACTCATACTCTTCGAGTTTGAGCCACCACCTTACCAGTTTTGAGCTCGGTTCTTTTAATGAAAAAAGCCATTGTAAAGGTTTATGGTCCGTGATTATATTAAATTTGGTTCCGTAAATGTAAGGGCGGAAGTATTTAACTGCCCAAACGATTGCCAAAAGTTCTTTCTCGATCGTGCTATAATTACATTCTGCAGGGTTCAAAGTTCGACTAGCGTATGATATTGGTAGGTCTTTGCCAATAGGACCTTGCGATAAAATGGCACCTACTGCGAAATTGGAAGCGTCTGTCGTTACGTTAAATGTTTTGAAAAGTCTGGATATTGCAATATAGGATCTTCGGTTAATATATGTTTGCATGTTTCGACGCATTTAATGAATTCAGGTGTGTGTTTAATGTGCGAGTTCTTTTTTAGACATTGCGTTAGAGGTTTCGTTAGGTGAGAGAAGTTTTTAATAAATTTCCTATAGTATCCGACAAGGCCTAAAAATGATTTTATCTCTTTCGCGGTTTTCGGTATTGGGAATTTTTTTATCGCATCGATTTTTCGCGGATTTGGTTTGATACCTTCCGGCGTGACAACGTGTCCTAGGAACTCTACTGATTTACATAGGAATTCGGATTTGTCAAGCTGGATTTTGAGACCTGCATCTTGTAATTTACTGAAAACTTTACGTAGGTTGGAGGCATGTTCTTGTAGACTGGTAGAAAAAATTATTATGTCGTCCATGTATACCAGGCAAATTTTATTTTGCAAATCTTTTAGTACGTCGTCCATGACTCTTTGGAAAGTCGCGGGCGCGTTTTTTAGGCCAAAGGGCATTCTTACAAATTCGTAATGACCATTTTCGACATTGAAAGCTGTTTTTGAAACAGATTCTGGATGAAGCTCTATTTGATGGAAGCCGGAAGCTAAGTCAAGGGTCGTGAAGTAGTTACAGCGTCCTAGTTTATCTAAAATATCGTGAATATTGGGGAGTGGGTATCTGTCGTCGATTGTCTTTTCGTTTAATTTGCGATAGTCTATTACTATTCGCCATTTTTGTTGTCCGCTTGCGTCTAACTTTTTTGGGACAATCCAGATAGGAGAACTCCAAGGTGATTGGCTTGGCTTAATAATACCGTTGTTCAACATTTTATCTATTTGTCGTTTTACCTCGGTTTTATGTATGTAGGGATAACGGTACGATTTAGTGTGAATAGGGACGTCATCCTGAGTTTTAATTTCATGCTTCACTTTATTGGTAAAGGTTAACTTATTTGTTTCATGATGGAATATATTAGGATATTCCTTTAGGATCTTTTCTAGACATTGTTTTTCTTCTAAATTTAGGTGAGCTGTTCTTACATTGTGCAGTGGAATGTTTCCTGAATGATTTGTGTTTTGAATATTTTCTACATGAAAACATTCAAATTCATTTTGGTCGAACTGAGTGCCAGCATGTTTAAAAAAATTGCAATCTAAGTGTAAAATTTGGCTTTCTTTTGTAGGGTTCTGTATTTCTATTCTGGCATTTTGATTCTTTACTTTTGTGATACATGCAGGGATTTTAAGTAAGCCATTACGATAAGAAATATTGTTAATCATTATTTCTGTCCCTTCGGGAAGATTCGTTTTTATTTCTTTAGTGGTGATAGTTTCTGGGGGAATTTCTAACTTTTGCGAATTAAAATCTGTTCTGTAGAAGAATGGTATTTCTATGTAATTACTGTGTAAAGTTTGTTTTTGTAAATCCATTTTTAGTCCTAATTTCCTTAGATCTCTTAATCCAATTATTCCATCGAAATAATCGTGAAACGGGAATGAGATAAATTCGAAGGAACCGGGGATATTTAGTTCTTGAAAAATGGGTATGTTGGCTTTGAATTTACTGATCTTAGTTTCTGCACAGGTAGAGATGGGAGTATTACTTTGATAGATTTCTTGAGGGAAATATTTCTCTGCGATATACGGCCTGAGTAAAGAACCATGACATCCAGTGTCTATTTATAATTTGATGGGAATCTGATGTAACTGTATGCAGGGCAATGAATTATTTAAATTTATATTATTGAGGTCTATCCGCTTTCGAATTCTTCGGGGATTACTTGAAAATTTTGCGGTTCAGCGACATCGGTATCGTAATCGTAATTCGGTAAGTATTCTGAATCGTACGGGGAAGAATATAATGGATCTTGTTCTTCATCTTGTTCTACTAGAGTTTCATTGTTATATAATTCTTCTACTACGAAATTAGGGGGGCCTCTCTTTTGAAAGAAATTGCTTCTAATTGTTTGATTTCTGGACGACGTGTCCATGGGTTCAGCTTTTTCAGCTGGTTTGTGAGAATTCTTTGGTGAGAATACGTTTGTAGGGGCTTTTGGTTTGCCGAAAACTTGCCTGTTAGTCGGGAAGTGGCGATTTACAGGTACTGTTTGAATTGGTATTGGTTGTGAGGGAAATTGTGGCTTAGGTGAATTTATTTGAGGTGCAGATTGTGCGAATGTTTGTGCGTAATTTGAATTAAATTGTGGCCTAGGTGGATTTACTTGAGGTGCAGATTGTGCGAATGTGTGTGCGTAATTTGAATTAAATTGCGGTATATTTTGTGTGTTGTATACATAGGGTGTTTGTGGCATGTGCATTTGAGGGTACATTCTATTTACGATAGGTCTTGGATTTGGTTTATGCATAGCTTGATTAGGTTTTTGTGTTGAATGTGTGCTACGATTTGGATTAAGAGTATTAATCCGTTTTTCATTATGAAAATGCTGTATAACTACGGACGATGCCGTTGTTAGTGTAGTAGATTTTTTAAGCTCTAATAGTAATCTTAAATTGTCATCCGCGTTTGCTGCTAGTACGTCTAAAGAGTTAAGTTCATTTTGTTCTATGAGTAATTTCTTTTGATCGGCTGTAAGATCGTTATCTGTATGAATTTTAACTTCTACTCGTGACTTTACTAATTTAATTCTTTCTAAGAATTCTAATATTGTTTCATTTCTATATTTGATTAATTGCAAAAATTCGCGGTTTAATGTTTGTCGATCTATCTTGTCACCGTAATGTTCTCTTAACGCGTCTTTTACAAGGGGCCATGTATTTAAATCCGGTCTACACATTAGAAAATTGCTAACATCACCTTTTAGTTTTGAACAAATTGCATTATAAACAAAATCGTTAATACCGTTTTCGGTTGACTGGCCGTAAGTTTTATGAAATTTATCACATCTTGATATAAAACTTTCTAATCTAGCACATTCTCCATCAAAAACGGGCAGAAAGTCTGCGATCGCTTTGGCAATGGACATAGTTTGTGTAAAATTAGAGATTGACATTGTTTCGACAGATTGTGTGATTTCGTCGATAGAGTCTTGCATAAAATAAGTAAATTACAATAAATGTTTCAAAAATATGAATAAAATAATAAAAAAAAATATATATATTGTTCAAAATACACTCATGCGAGGAACAATTTTGAAAAGGAAATATTCGACTTACATTGAGCGGCGTTCGGAGCTTCACCCGGAGATACAGCTACTTAGCGTCGTTCTTCGTGGTGTGTCTACCGCAAACCTTCTGGAGTCGTTCTTCAAGGGTAAGTGATTGGAATCAGCCTCGTAGAAGATGTTTTTTCTTCGGAGTCCCTTGATCCTACTTGATATGACTGCGCCAATTAAGTTTCTATATGGTCACTTGGTGTTTTTAAAAAACAATCACAAGACACATATAAGACTATTTATTGAAAATTGACCTTACTATACAGAAGAATAATATAAAGTGTTCTTAAATCTAACATGTAGCCTTATATATAGATATCCTAAAATATATATTAAACAATGGAAATTTCCTCTGGTCCCTGTTGTTACCATATTGGGGTGTTGTTTATTTTCCGTATGTAGGGTATTGTTTATGTATCGGTACGGAGAGTTTTGCTTACATAACTATATGCATATATAATATTTTCGAAAGGTGGCAATAAATGACAAATCTAAAAATGCAAGTAGGTACTATTAAATTTAGAGGGAGATAAAAGTGGGTACCTGTATATAATACTGATGTCAAAAAATTAATTGAAATGTTTTCTGTAGGGATTTGAACTGCTGCATTATATCTAATTAATTTATCAGTTCCTTTGATATTAAAATTAAATGTGTTCGACCGACATCTTTTTAAGAATCTTCTATAAATTCTACAAATCGCTGCATAAAATAGCGATGTCTTAAGCAGTAACTATATTTACCCAACCGGATATTTTCTCTTTCGCCGACGCCAATGAATGATGAAGTCGATTTTGCCGGTTCGAGCATTAAGATTGATTGAAAATTTAATTACTACTTTTATGCATCAATTAAAATCTTATTAAACTTAAAATTACTGCCTTCGCTAATAATGCGCGCCATCTTTAATTTTCACTCCAACCCCAAGATTAGTTTTATAAATGCGTAAGTTCGTGTAATGACTTCCGAAATACTTACAGACATTTAAGCCCTATCGGTCGGCGTACATATACCCATTACTGGGATGTTTAAGTGGTTAGCTTTCAGAGTTCTGAATTTATTGGCCTTATTCCGTAGTTTCGTGTTACAATAGCAAAGCATTAAATTTATTTTATTGGCTTCAGCATGGATATATTATGCGGTTTACGGCAACCAATAAAAATAAACAACTAGTTCGCCGTGTTAACTATTAATAGTGATGTTAAATGCTCCAGATGTAACCACTATTAAGTTTATATCTTTGTTAAACGTTGAAAGTTGAAACCGTCGTCTCACCTTACTAAAAGTAATCGCGTAATCGGGTAATATACGTTTGTAGACATTTTATGAGACGATTCGGGCGTCGTTTGCGTATAAATATCGTAAATCTGGGAATGAGCCATTAATGTAGTTCTTTAAAGATGAAGTATCTTAGAAATTAATCGCTGACAAAGGTGTTTTATTTGTTACACATGCAGCTATACAAACAATTTTTTTTGCTTGATTTTCTTACAAAGGGATATATAACGGGTGTTTTTTTTTTGGAAGCAAAGAACTTTAATTGGCAACACTGTTTTCTGTGACAGTCGATTTGACAGTTCTCGGTTGTTTTGAGATTTGTTTGCTTTGGCAATTCATCATGAATAAACTACGGCAGAGCAACGTTTGCAAATTGTTCAAATTTATTTTGACGTTAGGTTTTTTGTTATGTAATGTAATTCTTATTACATCTCATTTATTAAGTGTAGAATTTCACGCGTTATATATATATATATATATATATATATATATATATATAGATATATATTTTAAAAAGTGTTTTATTTTTTTTTGTGTGGAGACATTGAAAGTTAATAAGATTGGTAAATTTTACTGTTTAGAGTTTATGATTGTTTTTTGTTTAAATATTTTGTGTTTGTGCATTGAAATTTGACATGTTGAGATTCTATGAATCAGGGATGTATTAAACAAGTTATGCAATTAATGAACTTTTAGGATGGAGCTCTAATTAATTCTCTGGCATGAATTTGTTATGAGAATATCATTCAGAAGCGAGAAAAGACATTTGAGTGAAAATAATATCAGCACAAAGTCAGCGTTTTAATGCATATCCAAACACTTGGAATTAAGTTTTTTTTTTATTAAATTTTGAATGAGTTTTCATTCTTTCTTGAAAGCATTAGAGATTGGACACGTTGTGACGTGGGTCAAGGGTGAATTTAAAAGTTTAAAGGATGAACTTATAGGATGGGACGTTGACTGACTCATTAACGTCAATTTGCTTTGGAAATGTTGTCCGAAACCGAAAAAAGGCATTTGGATAGGATTAGAATCAAGGCAAATTCTATTTTCTAGTGCGTGCACAATAATAATAATTAATTTTGTACTATAATCCTAAGTTATATAAGTCGTTACATATTGTAGATTAATTATATGAAATTTTTCTTTGCAGTCATTGAACTGCAAAAAACTGGATAGTCACAAGTCACATGGTACATTTTTCTCTAAACGTTTTTTTCTTCAATTGTAACAGTCAGTATATGCTTCCATTTTTTAATTGCTTACTGGATTTCGCACCAAACACATGTAAGACGTCATTATTTTAAAGTGAGTTTAGTGTTCAAATTCACATTTAAACGTTCTTGAACATGCTCCCAAAATGATAAATCGACATTAATAAGGCGTTGTATTTCTAAATTTTTGTCGATTGTCTTTTCTCATAACTTCTTTGTCGTTACAGGTATACTGTATATTTGCCGTTTTACGGATACCTATAAAAAGAAATTTATTTTGAGATATCCGAAGGTGCAGCAGGCGAGTCAATATGGCCTGCAAGGGTAAACCACTTTCCTGGAAACACTTCACTTAAAGTATTTTGTGTCTGTAACATAAAATGTGGGAATGCGTCATCTTGTTGTATCTACATCTCTTCGTAAATATAGCGGAACATGTTCCAATAATTCCATTTGCCATCCAATCACCAAGAATGCCTTCCCATACATTCATGCTCGACCATATGCTGATGATCTGTTTATTAGTGAAGTGAGGGTTTTCATTTCAATAGTAATCAAAATTTCTTTGGTTAACTATCCCTCTACTATGATAACCAGATTCATCCGCAAATAACACAGTATCAAAAAGAATTGCCCGGGCATTCATTTTAGTTATTGCCCATTAGCAGAACTCTCTCCTAACTTTCAAATGATGTATGCGTAACTCAATATTTGAGTGTATTCATTACGGGTGATATTCATTTCATTTTAAGGTCTTTGAAACAATGGTTTGGCTAATATCCGGCAAACGACTTCTTTCATGGGTACTAACGTGTGGATTTTATATTGTTGCCATAAGAATTTTTTTTTGATTTTCATCATTTACCACATGTTTAGGTTTCCCTAGTTTTTAAATAAAATGAAAAATATGGTATTAAAACAAAAAATATAAAAAATCATATCAAAAAACGACAATAACTCAGTAATGGACACTTTACGTCTCACGTGTTTCTGGTGAGAAATTTAGAAGGAATTTTAAATGAACCGATATACATGGTTTTAATTTAATTTCATTTTAAAAGGAGCTCCTATTAAGTGGCTATCATAGAAAAAGACACCGCTTTGATATATCTTGTCTCATAAAATCACAATTTGCCTTCCCTGCGGAGTTGATTCACTCTGTAGGTTTCTTTTTTTTCAAAACGAGGACCAACTCATCTGCCTTCACCCTAATTCTAAAACAATTAAAACAAATGTTTTTCGTGTTTAGATAAAAAAATTTAAAATGAATGTAGGTAAATAGAATTAAAGACCTCGACAGAGAAACATTTTTATACTTGAGTACAAAGAAAGTTATTCCTCGACTTTTCTTAAGTGAAAACCAGTGAAAGATGATTCGCAAAACGAGAGACTATTACCGCAGATTTTCACACAATCAATCTTTCTCTGGATTTTGAAGTAAGTCGCATCCATCTTAAAACGAGTGTTTGGAGCGATAAGAAGAACATAACAAACGACCAAGTGTGTTTGGTGCGACCTCCACCTTATTCAGTAAGAACGATTTCTTACCAGTCTGTGTAAATGTATTGCAGGTGTTAGATGTGCTCAGTTGCAATAAATATGTTTGATCAATTCTCTTCGTCGACAACCGAGAATCGACTCCAGTTACACATACAGGACAAATTATGTATTTCAGTTGCTCAAGTAGACATATTTTTATATACAGAGTGAATCATTTCTGTATGGAAAGTAGATTGTGACTTTGAAATGACTAGAAATATGGCAAAGCGATTTTTACCTACTAATAGGCTCTCATTAGAAGCACCTTTTAAATTTATTTTATAATATACAGAGTGTTCCATAGCTTCGTGGTTAACTATAATTATAGTTTTTTAAATCAAAATAATAATAGTAAATATTTATATTGTTGCAATTTTGTATTTTCCGTATAATTCTAGTCAAAAAGTAATTAGATAGCATAGTCCTAAACTTCAAAGTTTTCGATTTATTACCATTTTTCTGAAAAATTCATTGTTCTTAAAAAATGTATTTCTCGAAAAGGACGCAATTGATGTCATAATTTTTATAATAAAAGGTCCTAATACAGGCATTTTAAATTCTTTTCAATTACTAATTGTATACGGATTAAGCTTACATGACACATATTTGTCTAATAGTAATTTTTTTCAAATGAAGCAGAATATATGTAATCACTTCTTTTTACAATTTGTTACTAAATTATACACCAAAATCATATGAGACGTTAATTTAAAAATGATCGCTACTGAGCCATTGTCATGTTTTGATATAATTTGCGAACTACATGTCCTTCATTTGAATATAGTACACTTACTGCGAAATTGACAGTTGAATAAGTTGTTTCTGAGACAATCAGGATTTTGTAATGAAGTTTTCTAAAAATACGGTTAGAAATATGATTTTTGTATCGAGGGAATGCAAAAAAAAACGTTTACTAGCTAAAGAGTTTGAATTGTTTACAAAACTGCATTCCAAAAATATATAATATACAATTACTCTTCTTGTTTTCTTTTGCTTGATAATAAAGGTCTCATTTTTATACCGACTTGTATTTACAAAAATTGGATATGAAACATATTGCTGGCACAGAGTATTGTAAATAAAAATGTTGCGCCCTTCACTATGTAAAAAATGAGGTGTGGCCACCACATGACTTTCTTATACGTATGAGCGTTTCAAACTGTACAATTTTAAATTTTTTTTTAATACAAAACTTATTCAAAATCCTATTCTAAGTACTTTCATTCTCTTAATAAATCGCTATAGAATGCATACTTCGCAAGATATCAAAAAAGTGCTCCTCGCTAAGAGTAAAAGTGCTACTTCCGGTCCGAATTTTGAAATTTCATATATAGAAGGAATATTGCAAATATAGTTTTAAATACTTTTGTACTCCTGATAAATATATATAAAAAAAATCGCAATTGGATAAGAGTAAAAGTGGTACTTCCGGTCTGAATTTTGAAATTTTTTTTATACAAAAGATATTTAAAATTATAATTTAAATACTTTTATACTCGTAATGTACCTGCCTAGAAAGCATGACTTGCGAGATATTCGCAAAAAACTGATTTTCGATAAGAGTAAAAGACCTACTTCCGGTAGGAATTTCGAAAAACTTTATTAATACAATTTTTCTCAAATTTAATTTTGAGTACATATGAATTCTTTATAAATTTGCTTAAACTTAGTAATTGACGAAATATTTGCAAAATTCGATTTTTTCACTGAAGTAAACTACTACTTCCGGTCCGCCGATTTTGCTCAAAATCTAATCAGTTCTCAAGAGGGAAATTAAATTCGTAAATACAAAATTTGGAATTGATATCTACAGCGGTTTGACCGCTATCGTGGTCACACACACACAGACACACAGACATTTTTTAAAAACCACTTTTTTAGTATCAGGGGACCTCAAAACGTAGACATCTGCAAAAATCTCGAGGTCGAAAATTTTGATCATCACAATACTTCCTTATACTACGTATAAGAAAGTAAAAGAACATAACTGAGTTACTATCGAAGACATAAGCTTAGTTATAAGGATCCAAGGGAATCAAATACATTACATCCCCGTGTTGAACAACGATAGATACATACAAAATTTCATTACATAGAGAAAGAAAAACAATTATCACAGCTGCTTACATCCAATTTGACAGTTGTAAAAATTTCAGTGACTGTCAAAAAATTAAAAAGTTGTGAATTCTTTTCTTTTCTTAATCTTTACGATGAGTGAACACAAAAATAATATTATTTCGAGAACACCCCTGCAGATTTTTTTTTTATGTAAAAATGATGACGCGGGCAAAAAAATGTTATACGCAACACAGGAGCAAAGTAATATTACAGTCTCAACATGGTTACAATATCCATGTCTCGACTGCAAAATATTACTTTACTCCCTTGGTACGTAAATAACTATTACAATACACTCTATGCCAGCAATATAATTCATAAAATATGTAGAATTTGGCACAATAAACAAATTTTAAAACCAAATAAATTAATAACTTGATTATAGTAGGTGCAGAAACAGGTATTGTTAGGTGAATGGATGAGGAATTACCGGAACTAGAACTATTATTTCAGCAAGTGCTGAAATGAATATTCATTCACTTCTAAATATTTTTGAACACGCTTCCGAAATGATAAAATAACATTATTAAGAAGTTGAGAACTTATATTTCTAAATATTTGTCGAATTCGTTCCCGCATAGCTTCTTTTACAGTTACATGTATAATGTAAAAAAAAAATCAAATTTTTTGATGTCCGGAGCAGGTCAATGAATAAGGCTTTCACAAGCTAGCCACTTTCCTGGAAACCTTTCATTTAAAATATTTCGTGCTTGTAGCGTCGAATATGGCGGTTCCCCCTCTTGTTGCATCCAGTTGTCTCTTCTTAATTAGAATAATAATAATAATAATAATTCCATAAAATTGCTTGATCGAAATTGCGGATAAACTTGTCCGTTAATACCGCCTTCAAATAAAGGTGGATCTATCATCCGATCACTAAGACTGCTTTCTTTATACAGATTTATCTAGAAGTTTTACTTAAAACAGTTTTTGTATAGAAAATGTTTCAAATTTCGGACCGGAAGTAACACTTTTATTATTATCGAAAAGCAGTTCTTCGAGAATATCACGCAAAATATGTCTTTTATACAGATTTATTATAAATGTGAAAGTATTTGGAGCTAGATTTGGAACAATTTTCGTATAAAAGAAATTTTAAAATTCGGGCCGGAAGTAGTACTTCTATTCTTACAAAAAGCAGTTTTTTTCCAAATATTTTGCAAATTTTGGATTCTATACAGATTCATTAAGAATGCAAAAGTATTTGGAGCTCTAATTGAAACAATTTCGAAGTAACGTTTAGTTTGATCGAAAAGCAGTTTTTTGTTTTGCAAATATTTCTGAAATTATGCATTCTATAGATATTTATTAAGAGAATAAGAGTAGTTTGAGCTGGATTTGGATACTTTCTGTATAAAAACAAAATTCCAAATTCGAACCGGAATTAACTTGCTTAGAGGTTTATTTTATTAAGCAGATATTCATTTCTATATCCAAAGTTTTAAGTTTTGGATCTCTGTTTAAAATAAAAAAGCACCTAAAAATATCTTGGAAAAAGAAGGAGAGTCATCAGTTGAATTTAATGAAAGTACCATGAATCAAGCAAAAAAAAATTTGCCTCGAATATTTTGTTCTCCAATGAACAGGTAGATTTTGCCAATGAAGTCGATATAAGCACGACATGATAGCTTTAGAGGCTCTTATATACGCATATTATACGCTATTGTTTATTATACCTGCACTACAATGCGAAAATAAGAAAAAGAATACAAAAATTGGTTCATTTTACAAGGTAGAGCGCATTGAGGAAAAATACTATGGAGACGCTGTAAAGTATCTTTGCTGTACTCTCAAAAGGGGAGCATTGGGCGGGGCTAAGTGTGGGACCAATATGGCTGCCTCACCTAGTTATAATGTCATCCCACACCTGTTAGGCCTACACTAACCTATGAAATGTTATTCCAGACGAATTCTTCTTATCAACGCCTTCTCTGCTGTTGCAGCTACGTAGAGCACAAGAAACCATAATGTCTTTTTTCTATTCCGGTGCTATAAAGTTCACTTTACGACACCCGTTTTGGTTGCATAAAGTATTACTTTATCGCACGCTAATTTTATTTTTTTGAAGTTGGTAACAAAAAAAAAATGGAACCAAATCGTATTTAAATGTCAAAATATAAGCCTTTAAAGTAACAAAAATGTGCAATAAAATTGTACAAAGAATAAAAAGCACACATGCTAACATTTCACTTACTAATTAGCAATATAAATTGTTAAGCAGAGTTGGATGATAAGTTTTCGGATGCTACTATTGACATTTACTTACCATGTTGAATAGTACAACTGTTATAAAAGTTTGTTTTGATAAATATGTAGAGAGATTGTGGACGAAAGATTTTGCAAATTGTCTTCTGCTATTTTGCGAATCTCTGGGGGCGTACAGTTATTTATTTCGTCCTTTTTGTTGATAATTTGAAATAATTAATTGTATAAATCAGTCTGAATTTTAAACACAATTACATATAGCACCACCGACATTCAAATATTTAAAACGTTCTACTTAAAAATCAGAGTAACCAACTTCAAAAAAGCAAAATTTCTAAAATATTCGAACAAAACATGTCTCTTATTTTAAGATTTTTTGAAATTTTAATAACCGAAATAGAAAAAATAGTATAAAATACACGTTTCATAAGACATTTTGCGCACTTGTTCTTAAACTTGAACGCGTGCGCAAAAATCGTGTCTTATGAAACTTGTATTTTAATATACTATTAATATTTAACTTATTATATAACTCTAATACACGATGCACTTAACAAACACTCCACTTTTTACCAACACTACCTATTTGACGTAAGTGTAGTATCAATATGGCGGACCTGTACTCGGTTTGATCACGTGACGTCGTCTCCCTACCTATTCTTTCTCAATGGTAGACCGTGGATCTAATTTTTAATAATTAACATTTAAACTGTTAGCAATTATTGTTGTTTAGTTGTTATATGGACATATTTCACAAATTTTCTGAACTTGCATTGTACAAGATGAGTGAAGAGATTTCATCGGAAGTTGAACGATTAATTGTGCAAGCCGAATTGAAATTAATTCCACAAAAATCAAAAACAGCATATTATAAAGAATATGAGAAATTATTGGCTTGGATGACAAAGAAGAATTACCACACGGTGAACGAAACATTGATGCTTGCGTACATGGACGAAGTGGTGGGTAACATTATTAAAAAGGGTCATCAATTGGTCTAATTTCTTGTGTTTCATAATAGTCCGCATTCTACAAAGGCTCAACACTGGTGCATCCATTCAAAATTACAAACAATGCTAAGAATTAAAAAAGGGGTGAACATGGTTTCATTTCATAAGCTACATGCGTTTATGAAGGGAACAAACAAAGGTTGCTGGTATTTCGAGAAGAGGGCATACGAAATTCTTTTGTTCAAGCCTCCGATCGTACTTTTCTGTTTTTGAAGATAAGAGCCTTAGACCATTTAAACATATAGACACGCCTTAACTATCAAGCAGTGAGCAAACATAATTCTACGTGGGTGACGTCACGGGTGGGCACGATGCAACTACATACCTAGACTTTGTACTATAAAAGTAAAGAAAATTCTTCATTTTAATTTGTTAAAAACCCCAATCTTCTTATTTGAAGAATGTTTGTTTAAAAACATTATAATCTTGATATTTTAAGAATATTTGTAAAACAAAATCTGAATATATAACCCAGAAATTTCGTTTATTGTACCCTGTCGTACTTAACTCAAATAACTATAAATTTTTGTTAAGACCAGTCAATTCCATTTACTTTTGGTTATTCAAAAATAAAACTCAAAGCAATTTGTGGTATACATTTATTATTAAGAAAAAATGAGGTGTAGGCACCACACGACAAATTATACAAAGTTGTTCTAAATTAAGCTTTAAATACATTTATCCTCTTAAAAAATACGCCTGTAAGTAAATGTTTCCGAATTTTGAAAATTCTTTTATACAAAAATTATTTAAAATCCTATATTCTAAGTACTTTTAGTGTCTTAATCTCACAGAGTGCATACTTTGTGAGATATTTGCAAGAAAATGCTACTCGCTAAGAGTAAAGGTATTACTTCCGAAGGTCCGAATTTTGAAATTTTGTTTATACAAAAGATATTCCAAATTAAGCTCTAAATACTTTTATACTCTTGATAAATATATATAGAATGCATAATTTACGACATATTTGCAAAAAATCGCTATGCGATAAAAGTGTTACTTCCGGTCCGAATTTTGAAAAAAAATTTTATACAAAAAGTAATGCAGATTAAGTTCTAAATACTTTCATACTCGTAACGTACCTGTCTAAAAAGCATGGTTTGCGAAATATTTGCAAAAAACTGATTTTCGATAAGAGTAAAAGATTTTTATAATAAAATTTTTCTCAAATTTAATTTTGAGTACGTATGTATTCTTTATAAATTTGTTTAAACTTAGTAGTTGACGAAATATTGGCAAAATTCCATTTTTTCACTGAAGTAAACTACTACTTCCGGTCTACCGATTTTTACTGAAAAACTAATCAGATCTCAAGTGGGAGATTTTATACAGGTAAATACAAAATTTGGAATTGAGATCTACAGCGGTTTGACCGCTATCGTGGTCACACACACACAGAGAGAGAGACAGTCACACACAGATATTTTTTAAAACCCACTTTTTTGGAATCAGGGGACCTCAAAACGTGGACATCTGCAAAAATGTGGAGGTCGAAAATTTTCGTCATCACAATACTTCCTTATACTACGTATAAGAAAGTAAAAGAAATTGATTTATTCAATACTTATAAAAATGATTTTGTATTTTCAATTATTGTCCAGAAAACAAACTTGTTTTATTTAATTTATTAGTATATCTGTTCATACATTCACCTTGATGATATAGCCTAATTTTACAATAAATAAAACTAATAATTTTAATTAAATTTGCAATATGATTATTGTCGACATCGTGTTCATACATGTGTTCTTTGTAATTGTTGAAAATTGTACGATGAACACTGCTCAGAACTTTTATACATAATTTAGCCATTAAATTTTTGGATTGTACCATAATTAAAATTAGAACGATTTAATCAATATTAACACTGTCTCTATAACGTTAAAACGGACGTTCGACATACAACAACAGCAGAAACAAGCCCACCCGTGACGTCACATGCCCGCGTTATGTTTGCTTCAGTTCGTATTCAAGGCGGGATGACGGAAAACGGCGTGATTATATAGTATGATCAAAAAGTCTTTGGATCGCTATAGCCATGAAACGTAAAGCTATCTATAGAATTATTTACTTATGTGGTTCTTGACTTTGAAGTATACATAAGTCACAAATAAAATAGATTAAAAGTGGTCAAGTAAATGTCAAAATTAATAAAAGTAAATAATTTCATAGATTGACATAAATTCCACGGCAATAGCGATCCAAAGACTTTTTGATCATACGTTATGTATAAATGGTCTAAGGTAAGAGCTGTCTTATTTTGACAGTTGTGACAAATATTGACAGCAATATTTTGTTTTTCAGGTTGTCGTTATTTGTGACATATTTGGCTCATGTAGAAGACATGAAATCTGTGATTTACGTATGTCCGACATTAATAGAGAGGCTCCCTTTTCATTATTAATATTCGACCATCTAAAACAGAAAAAGGATGATTGTTGATTCTGATATATTTTATGTAAAGTTGTTTGATCAATATATTTCACTACGTCCGGATAATATATCCACAGACAGAGTGTCTGCTACGATCATGGCGAATAGTGGGATGAGTGTGAATGAGTTCAAAATTCAGGTTGGATGGAAATCATCGACTGTAGATAGTGGTTATATAGAAAGGTCCACCGTAAACAAATTAAGTGTTTCCAAACGTATTGCTGGTGCTGTTAATGGAGTGGGTTTTCCATCAACATCATCAGATATCGACGTCCAAGTTATCACAGAAAACCGGAAGATTGAATCTGCTACTTTGCAAATAGCCAATGATAATGCGAATAGTGGGATGAGTGTGAATGAGTTCAAAATTCAGGTTGGATGGAAATCATCGACTGTAGATAGTGGTTATATAGAAAGGTCCACCGTAAACAAATTAAGTGTTTCCAAACGTATTGCTGGTGCTGTTAATGGAGTGGGTTTTCCATCAACATCATCAGATATCGACGTCCAAGTTATCACAGAAAACCGGAAGATTGAATCTGCTACTTCGCAAATAGCCAATGATACGGACTTTGAATGTTCTGGTCTTCGAATTTTCAACAATAATTATTGTTCCGTAAATGTTTATTTGAATAAAAGGTAGTACTTCCTGTTTGTTATTGTTGGAGGTAAATTTATTGTTACCTAGGAGACTTTAAAACACCACGGTGTTTTAAAGGCCCGAATCCGCACGGAAATGCGTTCGAGATGGCCGGATTATGATGCAGGTATAATAAAAACAAATAATTCGAATATTTATCAAAATAAATATTTCTAAAATTCCAGGCCTTAATTATTACCACTCTGACTGATTGTACTGCATATGCGTGCGTGCGTATATCTGTAAATCTGCAGTTTTCACGAGAGTCGATACATCTCGGAGCACCCCAAGAGCAAGTAAGTCTTAAAATTTAACTGCACTAGAGCGCGCAGAGCCACCAAGCAGCACTACGACGCTCGGATTGAACTGCTGGCTAAACCGAGAACGCTATTGGACACTGAACATTCAAACGCGGCGACCTAACAGCGAAACTCAGTCGGTTGCCGCACGTCTTTCTATCACAGTGGGTCTGTTGTCAATGATATCGGCTATCATACTACATATCTGACGAAACATACACGAAATAAAAGACATAAATAAAGTGTGATCGCCCAAGAAATATTTGACGCGTCTCTGCTTTAAACTTCAGAGAATTGTTTCGGAAAACTCTGTGAGATTTATTTTGATCCCTGTTGATTTTTTTTTTGGTCTTTCGATGGTGTAATAAATATTTAAAAGATGTTTCAAAATCGCGCACGCTTTTGAATCGGGGTTCGGTTGTTCATACTAAACTTATAATAAAGGAACTTATTAATATTTTTTGTTATAAGTGATGACTTTTGACTGTAACTAAAGTTTCCTTTTTCACTCAAGATTATCTGTCGTTGGATAAATAGATTTGGTAATGTAAAATAAATATACTTACCGTTAGGTTACAGACATGTAAACACATACAAGTAGATATATATTGGTCATAACTAGTTATGTAATTCTAGTTATTCCGTATAATTATTTAGTTTTTAAAAAAGTAATTTAAATGCGGATAACTTCGCCATGCAAAATGCTGACGATATTTATATCAATTTGATTACTTCAGCAAATGTTAAAATTATTTAATACGAAAATTATTTTATATAATTTTTCATAAACTGCATAAATAAGTATGTATTATCTTTTTAATACTCTAAATAAGTGTTTATACAAATTACACTAATAACGGATCAATGGTAATTTTAAAATTTACAATTGTTTGAAACTCTATTTTCACAGAATATATAATTCGTTTTCATATATAAAAAATATGTAACTTACAGACAAATAAATGGTTGCATTATGCCCTCTTGAATGAACGTTTTCGAACATTTAAATTTAAATTCAAATACAGATTGTAATATTTACAAGAAAACAAAACATTCTACCTAGAAAGTATTATAAATTTATAAAAATAAAAGTTGATTTATTTCTATTTATTAAGTACTGTAAAAAGTTGCTTCAATATTCCGTTTAAAATATACATTAAGAATTTATTTTGGATAAATATATTAATTCCATTGTTGATTCTCAGATTATATTATTTTGAATTAAAATCTGCAAACAAACTGTATATTTAATATTTAGTTGATTATCCGAAAACATATTTTAGCTAGCTTCTTATAAAATCAAGGGGATATGATAAAATAGGTTTTTGCAGAATAGCCAATTTTGTGACACACAATTTATGAGTATTTTTTAAAATACATATCATGGAAACTATAGTTTACATGAAAATATTTCTGGAATTTGTTTATTTTGAAATTACAATGAAAATGTGATGCAATATTTTTTAAAAAATTAAAAAAAAATTATACCCAGAATGTTTTCTTAAATTTATTTCAATGGCGTTTTTGTAGAAAAGTGGGGGCTTATTACAAATTTCTCCAGTAAATATTTTATATGGACATTAACTTTTGTTCAAATAATAAACGAACGATTATAATAGTAGCTAGGACATAAATTGCTGTAAAATGCGTTTTATTGTCAAAAATTAAAAACTTATTGTTTCGGAAAACAAACATGTTATTTTAAGCTGTTGATGTTTTGGCCTCGTAAACTGTATGTGTAATACATTGTGTTCGTTGGAATTCCATCAGCACACACTCTCTTAGCAATCCCGTACTGAAAATAACTAATAAGTTCGAAACACGTGTATGCAGCTGCTCTACACTTTCTTACATGTTTTTTATTTTATGTTTTAATTTTACATACTCTTTCATAAACTGCATAAATAAGTACATATTATATTTTCAATACTCTAAATAAGTGTTTATACAAAATATGTACACTAATAACAGATCACCGGTAATTTTAAAATTTACAATTGATTGAAACTCTATTTTCACAATATATATATATATATATATATATATATATATATATATATATAATATATATATATATATATATATAGTATATAATTCGTTTTAAAATATAAAAAATATGTAACTTACTGACAAATAAATGGATAAATGGTTGCATTATGCCCCCCAGAATTAACTTCTTCGAACATTTGAATTTAAATTCAAATACAAATTGTAATATTTACAAGAAAACAAAACATTCTACCTAGAAAGTATAATAAACTTATTAAAATAAAAGTTGATTTATTTCTATTTATTACTGATTAAGTACTGTAATAAGTTGCGTCAATATTCCTCTAAAAATATACATTAAGAATTTATTTTGGATAAATATATTAAGTCCATTGGTGATTCTCAGATTATATTATTTTGAATTAAAGCACCGCCAACAAGCTGTTAATATTTAATTGATTATCCGAATTACATATTTTAGCTAGTTTCTTATAAAATCAAGAGGACATGATAAAATAGATTTTTCGGAATAGCCAATTTTGTGACACAAAATTTTTGAGTATTTTTTTTAAATTCACATCATGGAAACAATAATTTTTATGAAAATATTTCTGGAATTTGTTTATTTTGAAATTACAATGAAAATATGATGCAATATTTTTTGAAAAATTAAAAAAAAATTATACCCAGAATGTTTTTTTTAAATTTACTTCTATGGCGTTTTCGTGGAGAAGTGTGGATATTACAAATTTCTGCAGGAAATATGTTATATGGACAGCAACTTTTGTTCAAATAATAAACGAACGGTTATAATAGTAGCTAGGACATAAATTCCTGTAAAATGCGTTTTATTGTCGAAAATTAAAAACTTATTAAGTCAGAATTTTACAAGATAATGTTATTATACAGCATTATATTTTTATATTTATACAAGCTAATATAAAAGTAAGAAACCAAATATCTGTGATATACGGAATATTAATTTGTTATTCTGAATTGTTTTAGAAAGAATTATATTATTCTATTGAAAAAGGGTGCTGTCACCCGAAACATATATAGAAAATAAATATGGAAACATAACATAGAATCTATTATTTAGACCTTTACTATTTATTATATATCAGGCGCTGCCTGATAAATAATAAATAGCTCACAAAAAAAAATAAAGAATTAGTTCATATATATATACCGGGTGTCTGTTTAAGCTCGGCCACCGGCCATATCTCGGAAACCGTTTATCGTACAACCTCGCGGAAAAAATCTTGATAGTAAAATAGATGACGGGAATTACAACAAAAATATTTTTAAGTTTCCAAAATGATCGCAAGGCGGCGCAATTCTCAAGATGAATTAAAAATTCGATAAATTTTCATTAAATTCTAGATTAAGATAGATTAAAAAATTTACTAGCAACATTTTTAGACGTTTTTATACAACTTTCATTTGAAACTTTTTGATCTAACTCCCATACGAAGGGGTGAGTGGAGGGGGGTATGTCTGCGCACAAAAGTAGGTATAACTTTGGTTTGCCCCAACGGATTTTAATGTTTCTGGGCTCATTAGATAGAGAATTATACATAGAATTGAAGGATATGTAGCACAAAATTACGTGGTTGTCAAAGAAAATAACAGGGGGCGCTGTTCTCAATATATGTATACTTTTTGTTTTTTCTTTAAAATTTCAAATGGAACGGTATATTTTTAATATCGTAATATTGAAGCAGATAAAAAACTGAAGAGAATGATGAAAACCGTTTTTGTTGACAAAGATATAGTCATACAGAGACAATCCAGAAAAATAAAACTCTTTAAATATAAATTTATTTATTTATTGGGAGTAATAATTTTATTTTAATTTTAATAGGGTCTCTAGACAGTGTATAGTACGTTTTCACTTGAAATTTCATCATACTCTTCGCTAAATGTATTTATTTCAATCTTTTTATCGATTTTTTTAATTCATTGCATATGTTACGTTAGAGTCTCCTTTTAAATGTTTTTAAATACTCTAGCTATTATTTTTTAAATATCATTTCTTATCCTTTCCAACATTGAAATAAAATAATAATAGTGAACAGTATAGTTTGCTTTTTTTTTAAATTTTCATCATACAGCATGGCATGCACAGTGATACTAAATTACATTATGATGAGATTTCCAAGGTAGGCCATGAAAATCAAAATGCAAAGATATTAGTGTCACTTGTATAGTTAAACTTTTTGTACGTATTTAGCTAATTAAGCCTTTTTGGACACCTGCACAAAATTATTAAGTTTGTAAAATGTCGTATTCTAAAGTTGAAGCTTATGACATGATCAGAATGTATTTTCAATGCTTTGAAAATGCATTCTTGCTTCGGGGAAGTTTTCCCTAAATTATCCCGAAAGAAGACATTATTGAGTTTTTATTCACCTTCCCAGATGTTCTTGCTGTTTATTTATGGGGCAGAATAAAAGACATAGTTTATCACAAAAAGCCGAGTACAACAATTGCTGCCTCCGAAATGGAAGTAACTCTGGTCTCTACTAATCGACAAGTAAACGGGTATTGAAAATGAAGGTGAACACTTTGAACATTTGTTAAGTTAAAGTTGTTTCTTGTTTTTTTTTTTGTACTTTCTGATTTAAATATATTTTCTTTTCCTTTATATTATTACTTGGTCAATATATTTTCATATTTATGTTTAGGTATATAATAGGTTCTTTTATTTACTTTCATTTCAGGCGGGGATGATTTAGATATCAATTTGTGTACCCTTTCGTCACTAATGAGTAAATGATTTGATTATATTAACTAATGCATTATATTATATTGTTTTTTTTTCTCGTTATTGTCAACTTAGTTCATGTGTTATGGAAATTATTTTTGCTGTTTTCCTATAATTAGATTTACCTATATCAGTTGGGCGATAAAGATATATTATTATTATTATTATTATTGTTATTATTTTTATTTTATTTCAATGTCTAAAAAGGCAAGGCATGAAATTTAAAAATAGGTAGCGAATTTTAAAACATTTATGAAGAGAATCTAATGTAACATATGCAAGATTTAAAAAATCGGTGAGAAGATTGAAATAAATACATTTATGGAAGACTATGATGAAAATTCAAGTGAAAGCGAACTATACACTGTCTAGTGACACTTAAAATTAAAATAAAGTTATTACTCACTATAAATAAATAAATTTATATTAAAAATTGTTTATTTTTTTGAATTGTCTTCGTATGACTATATCTTCGTCAAGAAAAAAGGTAGCAACTTCCTGTTTTCATCATTCTCATCAGTTTTTTATGCGCTTCAATATTACTATATTAAAAATATGCCGTTCCATTTAAAATTTTAAAGAAAAAACAAGTAATATACATACATTGAGAACAGCGCCCCCTGTTACTTTCTTTGACAACCACGTAATTTCGTGCTACATGTCATTCAATTCTTTGTAAGATTCTCTATCTAATGAGCCCATAACCATTAAAATCCGTTTGTGCAAACCAAAATTATACCGACTTTTGTACGCAGACATACCCCCCTCCCCTCTTCCCTTCGTATGGGAGTTAGATCAAAAAGTTTCAAATGAAAGTGGTATAGAAATGTCTAAAAATGTTGCTAGTAAAATTTTCAATCTATCTTAATCTAGAATTTAATGAAAAATTATCGAATTTTTAATTTGTATTGAGAGTTGCGCCCCCTTGCGATCATTTTGAAAACTATTTTAGTTGTAATTTCCGTCGTCCATTTTACTATCGAGATTTTTTTCGCGAGGTTGTACGATAAACGGTTGCCGAGATATAGCCGGTGGCCGAGCTTAAACAGACACCCGGTATATACATGTATATATACCGGGGTGTTTCGGAATTGCACGGCACTATTGTAAGTACTTGCTCTCCAGCATAAAATAAACAAAAAAGTCCATATAAGCACATGTCTCAAATGAATTTATTAATAAGATATTTGAGCATAAAGATATTTATTTAACAATACAACATCCAAAAGAACTGTTTAAAGTGGCCACCGTTTTGTTGAATGCAGCATTCAGCACGACAAATTCATGCTTCTTTAGCACATCGTATAGCATCAAGATGATTCTTGATAGTTGAAAGATGCCATTACTAAACACTGGTGAATCCCGATCTCCCCATCTAACGCCGTTAGATCGGTAGTTTAGTAATCGCATCGTGGAAGCCTCAGCAACTATTAAGGATCATCCTGATGCTATACGAAGTGCCAAAGAAGAATGAATTTGTCGTGCTGAATGCTGCATTCAACAAAACTGTTCTTTAGGATGTTGAATTGTTAAATAAATACTTTTATGCTCCAATACCATAGTAATAAATTAATTTGGGCCATATGTTTATATGGACTTTTTTGTTTATTTTATGTTGGAGAACAAGTACCTACAATAGTGCCGTGCAATTCCGAAACACCCGATATATATCCTACTCACCCTTTTCTTTGAAAATCAAAATTCAGAAGGCTATTCAGGTTGATCTAGGTTGGTCTAAATTGTTCCAAAATATTTCAAAGAAAAAAATCGATATCAGTTGAGAAAGAGCATGAAGCTAGACAACGTTTTAAAAAAATTAAAATGTTGACTGTTCTTACATACTGTTCTAGGTTTGTTCTAAAAATTGTTCTAATACATAAATACCAAATCTGTTATATATCAAAAGATATTGGATTAAACGAAATCTAAAAGTGAAAAGTTAGCTTCCCGTCCCATGTTGTTCCAGGTTTGTTCTAAATTGCTCAAAAAGATTTTTTAAAAATCATAACCGGCTGAGAAAATTTCGAAAATCAATTTTTCGCCATCCAATCTTTTATCGAAATTTATTGTATGTACTAGATTGGCTTCTATATTAAATTTTGAACAAGTTCTACTAACACACCAAAAAAAAAATTGAATTTGCATGAGATATGTATTCCATTTCAGTATAAAATCATAATTTAATTAAAGCGTTTCGAATCTCATTTAACTTTGTTATTATTGTCTTTATTTTATTTTCAAAGACAAGGTAATTTTCGAATTTAGTGGATTTGTGACCCCTTTGGCTAAATTTAATTAAATCGTCGATAAACAACTTCAAATCGCAATTTTTATCCTTTTGTTCTTTCATTTACCTACTAAATTAAGCCAAACAATTAAGATTATCCGCTGCTCGAATATTCCCGCTTTAGCCCTTTAAATCCACCTTCAAGCCTTTTATTCCTCCCTGCTTCCTCGGTGGAAATTTATCATTTACTTTACTTTTGTTTTTAGACTTAATTATCTTCTTCAACTTTGGAATTTTGTTTTTAAATTTATTATACTCACATTCAGTATCTTTTTAAGGAGATATATTATTAAGCTAGTTATCTTTTCATGTTAATTTATGAAAAAATTACTTTTTAAAAGAGTCACTTTCATACACATAGGGGTTTTCGAATAATATTTCTCTAAAGAGGTTGACATAACCTATAATAAAATGTTTATTATAGCAATATAAGTCTCAGTTTATTCAGTCTACAGCACATAATAGAAAAAGTCATTAAACAAATTTAAGAGTACATTTGTTAATATAGTGGTACCTACTGTGTTTTTTCTCGAAACCCGAACCAAAATCAAAATTCAACTATCGTTGCACAGTAGCGTGGAGTGAAAATGGGTAATAATTTTTTTTTCTTTACAGATTTCTAATAGTTATAAAAGTTGTTTCGTTCCGTTGTCTTAAAAGTAACTTTTGAAAATTAATATTAAAAATGCCTGACTAGTTATGGGCACGGCAGACCTTCCGTGCCTTTAAATAGTCAGATTTTAGGGAACAAAAGGCCATTTCCTTTTAGGTATATTACAATATGTTTTACTACTTTTTGTTTCCTAATAACAGAAAACCTTTACATTATACATTTTTCTAAATACGAAAATTGCATTTTTAAGACATATTCATATCTACAGGGTCCGCTAGAATTAATAAAATCCTATTCTAATCACTGGATCGGTCGAAGTGGTGAATTTAATTGGCCCAACCCAGCTCGATCAGTGGATTTACCACCAAATGATTTTTTTCTGTGGGAGCATCTACCCAATCATTTATATCTCGGGGAAAGTTTTGATAGTGTGGAAAATTTAAAAAGGGTATTAATTGAAGGAACTCGTAGAGTAAGTTGTTATAAGTTGTCTAACATGAGAATAAGTTTTTAGACTAGGTTGGGATATTGTGTATCTCTTAATGGGAATTTGTTCAACTATTTAATTTATTTTTCTTTCTGACATAATTGTTAATTTTTTTCAACTGTGTTATAAAATAAAACAAGTTGTAAGAATTGATATTTTACTTCTTTTTTTCAAAAATGTTAAATTAATATTTTAATTGGCACATGTCATGACTAACGTTATTTTTATTTAAATTTCTGCACTTTTTTTCATACTTAAGTACCAAAAGATGTTAGAAAATAAACAAAAAGGGAGTTAGGCGTAATTTTTAATATTCCACAACTTTTATTTCTTGAACAATGTGCTATAAAGGCTATAATTAGGGGAGTAAATATTCGCAAATTTGTAGTTTTACATGGAAAGTCCATATGTCTCATAATAACACTTAAATTTCCAGCTTGACTTTGTTTGATAAACTATTACGTTACTTTTGTTATTGTGCCCTATCCATGAAAAACATCGGGTGTTCAGAAAAATTCGAAGTCAAGTAGGTGTTGAACAAAAAATCGTATCTCCAAACTTGAGTCTATAATTTGTAAGTTTTTTGCTTACTTTGTGTAAACACAGTAACCCAGAGCTCACCATGTGGAGATGACTGCTTATCGAACGCCTCGCGTCCCAGCCCTACCTCTCAACCTATTATGCTAGGACTTATGACTTCTTCACGGCCTTAAAAAATATTATTTATTCGTACTTTCGAAATTCATATTCTTTTTTTGTTTCAAAAGTCCGCATTAAGATTTAGGACTTTAGTTTTGCTTTTATAAAGCCATCTCATCTATCAGGTCCACTTACCGACGAAGAAGCCTCAATTACAAGCTTAATGCTCCGTTCCATAGATTTTGTGCGGCAAGGAAATTTAAGAATCTCAGATATTCTTTTGGTCCGAATCGCGTCTTGAAGATCTGTATTATTACGAAAAGCTTGTGGTTCAATTAACTTTACGTGCTGCCAATTAATCATTTCCGCATATATCAAAGTTAATTTCTGGTATTTCGAAAGTTCTAATATTTAGATGACTTTCTTATGATGCAATTTTTCTTCGCAATCCCCGTTCCCTAATGTGTTCTTTTGGATCTGTTACCATAGTCAAAATAATGTTCTCTCCATGAGCAATATAGGCATTGCATTGAATCACCGGATCTATGATTTTTAAATATTCTTTGTCAATAAATCTGGAATATTTAATGAGCTTCCAAAGATTTTGTGCACCATCAGAACGTAAATTGTTTTTCTTGATAGTGAACCAAGCTGGTGCGCAAACTTTCACAACATTGCATTAGGATTACTAAAGTCTGTACAGTATTTTCAGTTCCAACATATAATCTCAATACACAGTTTGCAAATGTCAACCAGCGAGCTTGATTTACCTTTCTAGGAGGACTATTGACTAAATCAATTAGGCATATGGCGCTGAGAACAGCATGACACATTTCTAATAGTCATTTGGTCAGTACTTAGATCTTTAAAATCCTCCTTTGGATTTTAAAGATCAATATAATTCAATTTCAATTGCTTTGTAGTTCGTTAGCAGAAAGGTTTCACATTTCTGCAACAAACCGCCTATTCGTCCAGTAAAGCTCTTTGGGTCTGTAGTTTGTCCATATAAATTCTGAAACAAGTGCCTCAAAGGAGGTTCGTTTCAGTGTAACTGGCATACGAGCCAGTGAAGTGATCATCCTAATGTGGACTAGATTATACTAATTCTTCCACCATTTCCACCAGTACTTGTAGGGGTGCCATCACATCCTTGATGTAATATTTGATCGCAATTACCACTTTTAGTAGTATTGTTTATAAAACTACTCTATATACTATATATATAGTAACATACACGCAAATAATGAAACTATAATTTTTTTTTTAAAAGTTGCATTTTCAACTTCTCTTCTAAAATTCATGTGTCTGGCAGACCCGCTAAATATAAAGCGATTGAAACAAGAATTGGCATGGATAATATGTGGCTCTAAGGGCAACTATTGGAGCTATTAAACATACCAAACAAAAGAACAATTACTAATGAGTCGCTGAGATTATAAGAGTAACTCGAGCAGTTAAATGATGTCTGGGTCCCACAGTGGAGACGGTCGTGGGTTAATCTATTACAAAATAAATACCAGTGATTGCACGCTAAATCAAAAGAACTTCATTTACAATTTATTAAAAACTCATCATCTTTATGAATCATATTTAGGAAATGTTATGTAAGGCGGTTAGTTTTATTCGTCGATAATTTTGTCCTTTTATTACTGTTCAAACTGTTTATTACTTTTACAGCGTCAAGTTTATATTAACAACGCAATAAAGTTAACATCTACAGCTGCAGTATGTATGAATGCTTTATCGACAAGTGATGTATTATGGTCAAGATATTACTATGTAAGGCGTTGCATGGTTTTATAGCTCCTTGCATAGAAAATGCGCAATAAAAATTAAATGTGGTCATAAAGAAACTGCGGATGACACAAGACGTGTAAATATGTTCTGAGAAGGTAATGAACATGGCGGTAGTTTTCATGAACAATTATTAATAGCAACACGTGCCTGTAAAAACACATTAACGCAAAATTAATTTAAGATAATTTAGTATCTATTTAAACGTGTTCACACGTGATAACATATCTAATTTCGATATTTTTGCTTTCGATATGTCGTATTCTTTCTAGGTAATTAAATGTGAAATCACATAATCATATCTTTATGGAATTTCTTATTTGAATATATTTATAAGCGCAATACAGTTGTTAAATAGGTACATATTATTTATTAATAGTGACAGTTTGGTCTTAATTAGATTCGACAGATATAAATTGAGAATGAGATGTTAAAGAAAGTATTTTAAAATTGTTGGATGAAACATGATGTAAGGTAAATTATGTTGAAGATTAGGCAAAGTTGAGAAAGGGTATATAATGCTTATTTATAAAAACGATCTCTTTTAATAAATATGCATGTGAAATATCAATACACACTATATAACTATAGAATAGTATATTATGTATCGAGTTTTATAAACGTCATTTTAGTCACGAGTTTCATTAAGCCACAGCTTGTCAAGGTGTGTTTAAAAGGTCACTTAGCGCCATGGAAACAAATGAGATGCTAAATGGCATTTTAAACACGGGAGTAGAAAAAAAACTATTTTTTTACTCCCATACTTTAATTGTATTATTAGGTATGCTGAATCTGTACTTTAATGATGTCCATTAAGGGTCCTACATAGTGGATCTGTCAACAATGGAAAAATAGCAGATTTTAGATGCAAGATATTTTTGTTGATTTTAAATTTGGAGACAACCTTTCAACGTCAACTTATGAAGAATTTAGTAATCTACCCCGCTGAAGAATCAAATTTAGAAAAAAATTATCGGATTATAGAAAATTAATTAACATGTCAAAATATTAAAAACAAGTTTTCTCAAAAATCCTTTGGAGGAGATTTGTTTGCTTGGGTTCACGTTATAAATTGAATAAAAAGCTACCCCGCTCTGCACTTATTTTTCGTTCAACTATTCTTTACTTTGTTTTAAATGAATGTAAAATAAATTAAAATTAGGTAACCCACATTACAAATTAATTTTTATTCTAGTAAAAATCTTTCCCGCGGTTACAAATGTGTAAATATTTGGTCATAAATGAATTTTTATTCGCTTAGATATTGAGTTATTATTTCAAATATTTATTATATATTCCCTATGTGTAATAAGTACTCAGACATCCTTGGATTATTAAATTATTTGGTATGCAACCAATATTACATTTCCGATCCACTATATAGGACCCTTAATATACAGATTTTCATTATGACACAAGTTTATATCCAATAGGAATGCGACATTCCAATATTCATCAATATTCAATATGTCCACTTCATATATGACAGATATAAAAATTAATTAAATTTGACAGTTCTCTGCAATTTACTAGTAAGTAGTTAAAATTTGTGCTTTTTTAAAAAAATAAACGGTAAAAATGAGGGATAATGACAGTGAAACGTAAAATTTGACTCCACCAGAAATTATGGAACAAGCCTGAGTAGTCACGAACAATTTGTTACCAGCTAAATTCGCAAAAACGTACGGAAAATTTTACGCTCAATTTATGAAATGGAATGTTCAAAAAATAATGTTTCATTATGGGGTCGTAGAAAAGTTAGTGTATACAACTCGCATTTAATGACACTCGTATTCATTACGATACGAGCCGAAGGCGTACTGTAATATTATTAGATTACTTAATTTATGTGCTATGAAAATTGAATTATTATTTTAATAATCCTTAAATTACATCTCAGTATGATACATAGAGAAACAAATGTATTAACCCTCATAATACCGGATTTGTGTGTGTAGGGGCAATAGCCTAAAACAATCAATTAGATTTTTAATTTAGATTCTTAAATATGATTTCTATGTTACAGAAATATTACAAAATCACACAATAATAAAGGATTAAGGTGGGGTGGTAGTGGCTTGTATATGACAATGTGTTGTTAAAATCTATTTGTGTGTTGGTGACTAATATATCTTGTTTCTTAGCTAATTTGATTTCTGAGATTTCTAGGAGTCCAATCTTTTATTTTGTGCAACATGTGTTTTAATTTACAACTATCTATAGCGGGAGGGGGGGGGGGAGTTGTATTCTATGCAGTGTATATAGAAAAAAATGTTTCACCAAGAAGTATCTGCAACAGCCGAGAATAATTACCAAATACTTGAAATGATACATTTTCAAACACAAGAGTACTAATCGAATTTTCTTTGATTACAAAAATGTTTAAAACATCCTTCTAGCCGATTAACTATTTTATTATCGGAATGACAATGCCTCCGGATATACATATAATATAGTTAGTTCATGTTCATGTGTCTAGGAGCATGAAATTGTACCTTCGTATCAGTAGAGCTAGGGGAATTATAATTATTTCCTTGATACTTATCAGAGGTCAAGATGTAGAAACGACATATTAAATTTCCCTTCAAACTTGATCTTACTGCAATATATTAGATAAGCAGTATTGTACAGTGAACAGATTGCAATATTATATAACCGTGAATTTAATAAAGAAACAAAAATATTTTTACATTAGGTCCTTTTTTTCTCGAAAAGTCAGGTAATTCGTATCAATTCCGAAGAAAATATTTTGATACAATGACCTTGAAATGTTTACCTACTTTAAAGGTTTGTAGTAATTTGTACCATGACATATGCAAATGTATATATTTGGTCTGCACCCAGGGTTTCTTTGCAATTTAACTTTTATATGTCTGAATCTAATCGATACACTCTAGTCAGCTTGCATATTGAATTAGTGAGAAAGACGAACGAACTTTTAGCATTCATTCGAATTTACTTGTAAATTGAAAAACTTAATAGTTTGACACGTCCTTAATAAAATGTTAATTGCATAATGCTAATATTCTCAATATATCATTAAATTACTTTTCTAATTGTTTTTATTGTCATTATTTACTAAAATGTAATTATTTGATTTAAAAAAATAGTAACAATACACGTAATAAAAGTATCTTTACCCGACTCAGCAAATTTAGCCTCGTCAGGTAAAGTACGGCTTTCTTAACTTTTATGTACAAAACTATTTTATCGCCAACCGTCAACAAAGAGGTATATTGCCATATCGTTTCACGGAAGTAAACAAACATTTTATCCTACTCTAAAATAAAATACTTTACCTGCCGCTAATATCTGTCAACATAGTGATGACTATATGACATTAAACATAAATCGCTTGTCACTGTCATAAACTGTGATACGTTCTATGTCTATATTTTTTAATTTGAAAATTTTTACGGTTGGCGATACAATTTTGTATGCAAAGTGCCTTTATCGAACTCGCCTGTTACTCACCTCGCTCGCTTGGCTCATATATCAGACTCGTTCGATAAAGGACAGACAGATATTTTAATTTAATTTTACCACCTCAAATTGATTTCACCAGTTACAGGTTGTAATTTGGACTGGGGGTCTGTTCAGAATTTCGTTTCTCTCTTTTTTGGAATAAGCTATATAGAGGAACATCATTGGCCTCCATAGCAGTTGCTATGGAGACGAATCATGCTCGTCTCTAAATATTTCTGATTTCTCTAAAAATAAAAATATGTTACTATTCTTTGTTCAATTGTGAAGGAAAAAGCTCTCTTAACTTTTTATCGTACGACGTAACGTTTTTTAGTAAAAAAAAACACATTTAGTGCATGTACACGGTTATTGACTATATTTGGACCAATAGATAACTTTGTTATTTGAAGGATTAGAAAAACGTTTAAATTAGGAAAGTTGTAGGATTTCACTCAAGGCGCTAGAATTTGATATCAGAAAAAACAAGCGAACGTCGTAAAGCCGTCAAAAACGACTAACTTAGTTTTTTTTAAATGGAATACCCTATATAATGTTACATAATCTGATTCTAAATAAAATTTCGAGTATATTCCATTTATATAACATATACCTACATTCAACTGTTTTAGCGCTATCGCTGATTGAAAATCGTACTACTAATATGTTTTCTACACCCTTCGTATATGAATTTACGTAAGTCATTACGGGGTTTCTATGGAAACATAGTAGTAGTACGATTTTCAATCAGCGATAGCGCGAAAACAGTTGAATGTAGGTATATGTTATATAAATGGAATATACTCGAAATTTTATTTAGTATCAGATTATGTAACATTATATAGGGTATTCCATTAAAAAAAAACTAAGTTAGCCGTTTTTGACGGCTTTACGACGTTCGGTTGTTTTTTCTGATATCAAATTCTAGCGCCTTGAGAGAAATCCTGCAACTTTCCTAATTTAAACGTTTTTCTAATCCTTCAAATAACAAAGTTATCTATTGGTCCAAATATAGTCAATAACCCTGTACATTTATCATGCTTACAAAAATATTTTTAAACAGTTCTGTTTTATTCACTGACATATTGAATGACATATGATTAATAATTTTGTATGTGTCGAATTTGTTGAATTTGCTTATCATGAATCGCTATACAAATGCAAAGATGACCGACATGCACTACATTTATGGATTTGCTGATGGAAATGCATTAGAAGCTAGGCGGTTGTATACTGAAAGATTTCCTGGCCGTATTGCTCCTGATAGAAAAACTTTCGAAAGTATTCATCGGCGTCTTTATGAAACAGGCACATTAAGACGAAATGGAGGAGCAGGAAGGCCAAGGACAGCAAGAACGGTAGAGTTGGAAGAGGATGTGCTAGACATGATTGAAGAAGATCGAGGTACTTCTACTCGAAAAATTGCTGACGCTTTGGATGTAAGTAATGGGACTATTTGGCACATTCTGAAGGAAAATTTGTTGTACCCATTCCATATACAACGCGTTCAAGCATTACTTCCTGCTGATTTTCCTCCTCGCATTGCATTCTGTCAATGGCTTTTGCAGAAAATGGTTCAATTCATCAGTTCCTGATGTTGATTCTGTTCACCGATGAAGCGAATTTTTCAAGAAATGCAATACGCAATTTCCATAATAACCATGTATGGTGTGACGAAAATCCACATGAAATTGTTGAAAATCGTTTTCAACATCAGTTTTCTTTGAACGTTTGGCTTGGGATTGTGGGTGACTGCCTAATTTAACCGGTATCTTTACTAAGGAGACTAACCGGAGAGGTGTATCGCAACTTTTTGGAAAACACGCTCCCTGGATTTCTGGAGGACGTACCATTAGCAATTGGAGATGCAATGTGGTATATGCACGATGGCGCACCAGCCCACTTTAGTCAAGTAACTCGTGATTTCTTAACACAAGCATACGGAAATCGCTGGATTGGCCGAGGTGGACCACACTTATGGCCTGCACGATCCCCGGACTTAAATCCCCTGGATTTTTTCGTGTGGGGCCATTTGAAGTCATTGGTGTACGCTACTCCATTGGAAAACGTAGAAAACTTAAGAAATCGAATCATTGCTGGGTGCAACTCAATTGAAACCGATCCTGTTGTTTTTGAGAGAGTTCGCCAGTCGATGAGGAGAAGATTGGATTCTTGCATCCGAGCTCGAGGTGGTCACTTTGCACAGTTATTGTAATTTTTGCTTGCTAAAATTGTTGGTATGGTAAAATATTTGTTTTTGCCCTTAAATAAAACCCTTGTTATTTAAAAAAAAAAACCTGTAATAAATGTAGATGCACTAAAATGTGTTTTTTTTTACTAAAAAACGGTGCGTCGTATGATAGAAAGTTAAGAGAGCTTTTTTCTTCACAATTAAACAAAGAATAGAAACATATTTTTATTTTTAGAGAAATCAGCGGCGTCCTATTTTTTTCTTGAAAAATAACACGCCTAAAATTTCATTATGATCTTTAATGCCGTCTTGGAGAAATCTAATTTTTACTGTTTCTTTCAATTAAACTTTAACACGCTGTAGATCGGTAACGAAGCGTTTGCGGACCTTATTTATTATAAACTTTTTTGTATAAAATGACCTGGACAATCAACCCTTTTAATATTGCCGCATATTTTTTAAACACCCTGTATATTCTTAGCCTTCTCTCTTGCATCTCTTTGACAAATATAATTCTAATAATCTTAAACAAACTACCTTTTACTCGTATCTACGAAGCTTGTGCCCTAATACTAACAGGTCAACAGAATCAAACGCTTTAGACAAGCTATTAACATATTTAGACAGAGAAAATTGTTGTCAATCGAAAAGTAAACACTTATTAAGAAATTAAATATAGCAGTATACGGTTAATATACCGCGAGATCAAAAATTATATTGATAAAGGTATGCCATGGAATGTAAAACGTCTGTCTTAAATTATATCATTAAGTCATTAAGTGTCATATACTGTCATTAATATTTGTCATTATATTTTCTCTCTGACATCTTGTAGTTTTTCAATTATGGTTTACACCACAGCTCACAAAACTTACATGATTGAAGCCTATTTTAGAACAGGTATGCTAGTTAATGGTATTTGGGAATACAGTAAGCGTTTATGTTTGGATAATTTTCGTGAACACCTCCCAAATTTCGCAGTGGTAGAGCAAGATTTTTATATGTGCCTCGCACATAATGTTGGTGTATTTTGCTAAACTAGATCTGTTACTTATAAAAAAGGTGCTGGTACGGCAACTATTCGTGCAGAGGAAGTGATTATTGACGTTCGTAATCGTATGGAACAGGACCCCACAAAATCTTTGAGACGCCTGCCCCAAGAAATTGTAGTTTCTTATGGAACATGCCGAACCATTGTAAAGGAGAACTTGAACATCCATCCATGTAAGATGCAATCACATCAAGTTCTTTTGCCTGCAGACCACCCCAGACGTCTTGCGTACTGCCAGTGGTTCGTCAACAATTTAATGAATGACCTGTTAAACTTAACCTTCTTTTCCGATGAGGCATAGTTTCATTTTTCGGGGTACGTAAATTCCCAAAATATACGAATGTGGAGCACTAATAAACCGCATTTTTTGTTGAATCTCCACTACATTGTCAAAAAATTGTGGTTTGGATGGCAGTCTCCCGTAGAAGGATTGGGCCGTTTTTTTTTCAATTTCACCATCAATGCAGAGAGGTACTGAAATAACATTTTGAATGAATTTGTTCAACAACTACACGACGATGAACTTCATAATGGTTATTTCCAACATGACGGCGCAACAGCACATACGACACGAGAAACTATACATCCTTTCTCCGTGAGTTTTTCGATGATTGACTTATAAGTTTGCATACGCAAGTTGAGTTTCCTCCGAGGTCACCTGGTTTGACTATTATGGACTATTTTGTGTTCCCTTACTGCAAAAAAAAAGAATTTCAGAACTCCTGTACATAATTTGCAAGAATTGCAACAAAAGATTATTGAAGTATGTACAACCATAACGCCACAAATGTACAAAAGTCGTTTTGAACATTTATTGTAATTTGTTTATTAATTTTTAATAAAATGTTATTCAAACATGTAAATCATTTTAAATAAACATATATTTACAAATTTTATGTCAGTCAAATGTCAGCATGACACTTAACCTGATAATTTAATCAAAATTATCTCAAAAGAATGTATAAGACAGACGTTTTACATTCCATGGTAAACCTTTATCAATATAATTTTTGATCTCGCGGTACTTATGGGGCGGTAATATTTAATATTATTTGAATCACCCTTTTTTAATAGCGGGAATACGGTGACGCGTTTTAACTTACCTTTATCTAAAGAAATATTTCTTAGATTAGCCAATATCATACTGGATGCGCGGATAACCTTCTATAGTGCATTTCAAATAAGATTTATTATTACACTTTACACTCATTCTCAAATGCCATATTAATTAAAAGCCTTTATACTTTAGATAATCTCTCTACTTTTATAACATTATGTTTATTGATGTATTAGAAAAAACGTCAAGATAATTGCATTTATTGTAGAGAATAAATACGTAAACATCCACCACGAAACTGGAGAAATGAATTTAAATTTATCAAATGAAAGAAGTAGACCAGGGGCCACCTGAAATATCAAACGCCGTCCGTAGAGAAACTTGTTTGTGCGGAAAATTCGATAAATAAAGTGTAGTTAGACGAAACAAGAAGAAAAGAAGACGGAAAACACCGAGCTGAAGGACGAGAAAAAATATCTGGGGTTTCGGAATATAAGTTGAACAATTCAGAATAACTTGAACAATGCGGACTATTTCAATTAAATATTTCGAATTACTGAGGCGCCTATTGTACGAAGTCCGTTCCCAGTCATGGTATCCTCTCTATATATGCGGGTTTTCACTATAATTTACTGCATTTTATTGTTTTCATAAAGTGCGTTTTAGAACTTTGTTTAGGAATTATTTTCTTTTTTAATTGAAATATTGACGTATGAATACGTTTTTGCCGTAAACAAATAAGTTGATTGATGGAATTACATGAAATTACATAAACATTTTTTTTTTTTTTATAAATTATGGGGTGTTGGTATAACTGGGTGAGAATAAAGTGACACAGAATTTAGAACTGAACTTCATATATTAATTCAATGACTAATTTTAAGCAAAAATCATTCTATTCAATTTTCCCGATTTCCAAACTGTTTTTGAAATATCGTAGTTTGAAGGTGAGGTAAATTACTAGAGGGTTTAGGCAAAAATGTGGTTTATTTTAAGGAAAGCAGAATGACAGTGCAATTATTTTGCCTGCTTCTTTTCGTCTTTTGAAATATTGAATTTTGAAGTTGGCAGGTCGTTTGGATAGATCCTAAAAAAGAATTAGTTGTCAGTTCGTTGATTGTCATCATTGACAGTTGGTTATTTTTTATTGTGTCATTTGTTTTAAAATCATGCCTGTAATTTATTCAAATGAAGAATACGCGCATATGATTTTCGTGTATGGATATTGCTAGGTTAGTACCACCGCCTCAGAGAGAAAATATTCTTACACACAAGCAAACGGTCAGTAGAACCTCCTGCCCCTCTTTTACTTTCAAATTCTGGCCAAAATAAAACAGTATCCTTGCTTATGTTTTACTCATGAAGGGCAAATTTATAAGTGGATGGATGGTATTTGCTTGTAAAAAAATAAGTTTAGCGTGAAATAAGAGACTCTAGAGAACTGCTTGAAGATTTAAGTTGGCAGACATCCGGAATATTTTGTTTTGTTTTCTGAGTATTATTTGCATGCATTTACATTATCTGCCTCAAGTTTCCCTTTCTTCAAATAGAAATTATATTCATGAACTTTCTCTTGGTTTTATCAGTTTCTGACAGTATTTTAAAACGGTGACACCAGCATTTGTTTTTTTGTGAAACATGAAATGCAAATATTGTTTTTAATAAGGAGTTCTTTATAAAGTGCAAAGGCAATTAGGTTTTTATGATTTTCAACACAATGATTCTTGTAGAGATTATACATTTTTGTACTCTTAACTATGGCTTCAAGGTATTTCCTCTTTTATTCTTTCTGTATCAGTGCGTAGATATTCATGGGGAAGACGAAAATAAACAATTTGCAAATAACTACATACATTTGAAAATTGCTTACTTTCTTCTGCTAACTTCTGTCATGTGATGGGGCACCCGTTCTGCTTCTTGCTTTTTCAAAAGCATTTAATAAGAATTTTTTTGATATATCCAGAGTTTGAAGGAAAAGGGGTTACAAACATAGTACTTAATCTCATCGACTGTAAAAGAATAAGTTTGGAAAAACTTTATTCGTGACTTTTCTTTTCTACTTCTAACATATTCATTTCGAGACACTTTAGACGTTACGTAGTCCCTTTGCCTATCTATGTTGGCTATTGCCCAAAAGTGTCTAAATAATATCTCCTTAAAAGTATGTGGTACTTTTTGATTATATTTTAATAAACATGAACAGCTGTTTACAAATTCTTTGGTTTCCGTTGTTCTCTAATTCATCCCGTTATTGTCTTGTAGCTTTTACCTAAATTCTTAAATTTTTTCTAATATTAATGGCCCACCTCTCTGGTTGTTTTCGTTTATATCTCTTTCTTGGTGCTAATCCATTGTTGTTGGTAGTCTAAATTATGGAGGCGTTTTTGTCTTCATTTTCACATGGATCTTACTCACTTGTGCCAAACTTCGGATCACTATCATAGTCATTTTCCTCAATAAAATGGTCAGTTATTTCTGAGGCAAATTCTTTAATCATTAGAAAAACAAATATTTCATTAAGTTTTAAGAAACAAATCTTTAATGGAATAATATACCCACTTGTCTATCAGTGGAGTTAGTTATACTTGTAACCGAGTCAACTTTTAGAAACGATGGGTGCTACTGCAAAACTCGCTATGAAAATAAAGAAGAAGTAAAATGAAACTACATCGAAATGTGAGTGTGTAATTAAAGAATTTTGTCGAATATCTCATACATACAAGTATACATATTTCTGTTATATTAACAGATCTAGATATGTTTACTTAGGAAAATATCTAAATAATTATTCTAGTAATTTTCGCAAAATCTATGTTGTGTACATTACAAACATTAGATAAAAGGAATTACTGGGCTGGGATAATTCAATTTATGTTAATGCACTATTGTTAGAGTTTTATTTCTTATTTTATTGTATGTAATACAGATTGTGAAAATCGTGAAAACCAATAAAACAAAAATAAAAATAAACAGTGTTTGAGTAGCTCTAGGCTTTGTGCTATATGCGTGTAAAAGGGCGTTTCAAAGGTAATTGAGTTTCCCACCTTTATTTACATTACGTGGAAATATTCGAGATGGAAAGAGCAACTATTTACGAAATGAAACTTAACAAATGCACATATAGAACACATAACAATAATAATATGTTTTCTTTGCATTTTACAGTGTAAATAAACAGACAAAAGATTTTTTTAACGTAAGCTTTAAAAATTGTCAATTACAAAAATATAAATAAGTAAAAATTACAAAATGAATTTATTACAAAAAAATCGGAAATGCAATGAAGATATTTTCTTAATTTGTCTTTAAAATTTGTTAACTGTAGCCTTATCAAATTAATCGGCAGTTTATTGTGTATATTCAAACACACAAAATAATTCACCAAAACGTCTAAGTCGCGGATTTAAGTCCTAATTTAGCTAGCTGTGGGCTTCAGTTTATTCAAGTTTTTTTACCACATTCTTATTATTACCTCTCTTTTCTTCGTTTTTGATGGTACCAAACCTAAACCACAACGCATACAAACGCCAATGTCGTAGATGAAAGTCCAGCCAACTATGGGCTCCAGTTCTTTTGCCACTGTCTTATTATTACTTCTCTATTCTTTGTTTTCGATGTTACCCAGCCTAAACCACAACGCATTCAAACGTCAATGTCGAAGATAAAAGTCCTAGTCCAGCCAACTATGGGTTCCAGTTAATTCCAATTCTTTCACCATCGTCTTATTTCTTCTCTATTCGATGGTACCCAACCTAAACCACAATGCATCCAAACGTCAATGTCGAAGGTGAAATTACTAGTCCAGCCAAATATGGGCTTCAGCCCATTCCAGTTCTTTTGGCACCGTCTTACTATTGCTTCTATATTCTTTGTTTTTGATGGTACTCAACCTAAACCACATCGCATCCAAATGTCAGTGTTGTAGATGAAAATCCTAGCCCAGCCAACTATGAGATCCAGTTGATTCGAGTTCTTTTGACACCGTTTTACTATAACTTCTCTATTCTTTGTTTTTGTTGGTACTCAGCTGAGCCACCTACTTGGAGACTACTCTATACTCACCGATCATACTTAGTTGCACTTTTGTATGGAGTTTTTCCAATTGAACCCTTTGTATTTTTTTTTCCATCGCAGGTGCCCAATATTATGTATGGCACTTACGACTATATAATCACATGCAGAATCTCTCTGCGTTTGTTGAAAGGTCCTACAACATAATCCTGAGCAATGGTATCAGAGTAGAGAGTGTCCAGAAAGTTAGTTTGTTGTCTAGAGTTAAGCACAGGTATTTAATCGCTTTCCCAGGGATGATTTTTATCATCTCTGGTAGTCACGTATGTGAGTCCTCTTGTTAAGGGCAATCTGAAGATCGATTTCCATCATCCCTTTTGTTTTTTTGTTAGATTTTCTTTGTTTAGAACATAAGCTGCCTCGTATCAGCCATCAATGATGTAAAATTACCGTAATTAATATTTTCGGTAAATTACCTCGGTAAATTACCTCGGTAAATTACCGATCTTTAAATTACCATGGTGATTTATTCAAAAAATGGTAAATTTCGCAAGAATAAATTTTAGTAAAAAAAGAGCGGTAATTTACCGAAAAATATAAATTACGTTAATTTTACATCACTGAAATCAGCATACGCTATTGGCGTGACTCCATCCAAATGTCGCACATCTAAAATTTGGTTTTATAAAATATTCCATAACGTTTCCCCCAGAATAGAAACCTGGGGTACATCAGAATGTTCTCTTACTTGAATTTGGATGAAAAAGGAATCCCCTCCGAGTTGTTCATGGAATATCTCGACACTTTCCTGCGTTTCAATTCGCTGATTATTTGCCTAAAATTGGGAGTTATAAATCTTGTCACTGTTAGATAATAATTTATATTTATTACTCCTATTATTATTAGACATAAAAAGGAAATGTTGACAGATTAATTAAAAATGCATTAAATTATATTAAACACATGTAAATATCTCATCTGGCATTTCTTGTTTATTATTATTTCGTTGAGAAGATATTTTCAAGTGGCTTTTCAAGGCATTTAGAGGTGCACATGTGCCGATAACATTTCAGTCTTACTTGAATATCTTTTCATTATAATTAAACTGACATAACGTGTGTTATTTTTAACATGCCTTAAATAGTATTAACGAAACCAGTTGATTGAAATATGTGTATATTGGAATTTTGAATAGGAAGTGAAAGTTTTATTTCGTGTGCTGTAATTGTGTTATTAATGATGATAATAAAATTAAATATTTCAGTGGCATCTTCATCTTATACTAAATTAATGTCAGATTGGTATTTGGTTTTAAGTCATAAATATGTCGAAAATATGTTTAAGTAAGATGTCGTGCATTAAATTATATTATAAAAAAGTTGTTTCTATTTGTAAGTTAATAGACCTCAAACAAAAATAAGATATTACATTATATAACCATTAATTTTAACATATAAGAACTTAACATAGAGATGTCATCGTACTCGCAATACGTTGAACATAAAGGAGCTGATTTCTCCATTTATCTAAAATTTTCACAGAAAATTAACATATATGCGCAAACTTACGTATCAGAATGATCAGGTTTGCTTCATTAAAACGGTAGAATAAAATCGAAGATTTGTGTCTGGGTGAATAATAATTTCTGTTGACCTAGTTCTGTCAAATGTTGGTAGTTTAGCGATCTGTAGTGAGATTACAAACAACTAACAGTCCGCGCTTTGGTTACTGCGAGAACTGAACCAAGTTCAATAGAAAGATCAAATTTTTTAACTGTGGAAAAACATACACAGTGCGATGCGGTATCCTATAGGAAATAGTTATTTACGAATCAAGTGCGGGAAAACATATTTCGCGAATGAGTGACCATTGTTAGACACGAATATTTTTTGTACCTATACGTGAAATTTCAAAATTCGGACCGGAAGTAACACTTTTACTCTTAGGGAATAACACTTTTTTCGAATATCTTGCAAAGTATGCATTCTATAGCGATTTATTAAGAGAATGGAAGTACTTAGAAAAGGATTTTGAATAATTCTTGTATAAAAAAATTCTTAACATTTTATAGTTTGAAACCCTCATATATATAAGAAAGTCGTGTGGTGGCCACACCAATTTTTTTTATTTACCAAAAGGAGTTTCCATACAATAAAAATAGTTTAGCTCTTAAGCTCTTAAGTCCCACAAAATTATTTTTACTGAAATTCTCGGAGGGTTCAAGTTAGTCATTTACAAAGTGTTGCCAGTGTACTTAATTAAAATTACTCTATAATAAAGTAATTAAAAATAAAATGAAAAACAATAATTTAAGTTATTAGAAATCAATTTTTACTTAAGTTATTACCCATAAAAAAGCTCTTACATACGTCATTTATCTAAAAAAAAGGTGGACGTATATACCTATACTTACAATATACCAAAGCAAAAACTAATAACGATATCACCTTGCTCTATAAGTGCATATCACTTAATTTCATAGATTTTCTTGATAATTACTCGATTCTATTTATAAACAAATTAGAATTAAATCAAAATTAGGTGTTGAGCCTGTATTTAGAGTTAACTAAGTGGGCTACGTCAATTCAAATATTTGCATAAACAAATATGTTTACTTACCAAATTCCGGTGTATAAATAATTACCATTTCCGCTTTTAATTTCGTTGTATATTTCAAACATAATTAGAATTGTTCAATAAAAACAAATAATGCGTCAATTAGAGAAATAAATTGATTTAGTTTTTTCATCTAATTGACGCGTTAATTGTATAAATCAGTGGAAAAATAATAACGAAGAAACAAGCAAGAAATGACGAAATATTGTAGTGTTTGTTTCTATTTATTTGATAACCTACTTGATTTATTGATCTGTATACAAATACATAATAATAATTACTATTATTATAAAAAATAATTTGTTTCTTTCGGACATATAAATATGTAAGTTCACTGGCCCGGTAGACCTTGTTCTGCTTTTTCCGGTAGGTGGCGCGATGAGTTTGATTTGGTTAAAGTCTCTGTATAAGGAACTCTGCACCGAAGAGGTCGTTAGTGCGATTGCGGGATAGGCATAAGGACCGAAAAATGGCCTCTGTCGAAATTTCAAGAGAAATGATGTTTGTATGTCAAAAATCAATTCTACAAAAAAAAATAGCGCCATCTATCGAACGGCAGTATACACCAAAACAATTTTGTTGACCACACAAACATATTGTGTAGGCACATATAAATCATTCCTGTTTATAAATATAAAATTTATTAATAGCTCGACCACAGCGACACCTATCGTATTCAGATTTTGAGATTTTGTTTTGTCACTAAACCATTGTGAATATGAATTGTGTTGGTCCATAAATATAGAATTTGTTAATAACTTGACTTCATCGTCACCTATTGAATGTTTTGAGAGCCTATTTTACACACATTGACGACATAAATATGATCTGAGAATATCAAGAAGATTGGTTGAGCTATTAAAAAGTTGTTGAATAACGATAAACGCACAAACGATTAATTACATAAAGATAATATACCGGGTGTCTATTTAAGCTCGACCACCGGCCATATCTCGGCAATCGTTTATCGTGCAACCTGGCGGAAAAAATATTGTTGGTAGAATGGACCACTGGAATTACAACAAAAATATTTTTAAGTTTCCAAAATGATCGAGAAACTTTTTGAAGTTCCATACGAAGTGGAGAGTGGAGGGGGTATGTCTGCGTATAAAAGTAGGTATAATTTCGGTTTGTCCCAACGGATTTGGATGTTTCTGGCCTCATTAGATAGAGAATTTTACAGGGAATTGAAGGATATGTAGTACGAAATTACGTGGTTGTCAAAAAACGTAACAGGGGGCGCTGTTCTCAATTTATGTATTATACTTGTTTTTTCTTTAAAATTTTAAATGGAACCATATATTTTTAATATCGTAATATTGAAGCATATAAGAAACTAGAGAGAGTGATGAAAACCGGAAGTTCCTACCTCTTTTCTAGACGAAGATATAGTCATAGGAAGGCAATCCAGAAAATTTTTAAATATAAATTTATTTATTTATTGGGAGTAATAATTTCATTTCAATTTAAAGAGAGTCGCTGGACAGAGTGTAGTTTGTTTTTACTTGAATTTTCATCATACTCCTCCATAAATGTATTCAATTCTCTATCTAATGACCCCAGAAACATTAAAATTCGTTGAGGCAAACCAAAATTATACCTACTTTTGTGCGCAGACATACCCCCTCCACCCTACCCTTCGTATGGGACTTAGATCAAAAAGTTTCAAAAGAAAATTGTATAGAAACGTCTAAAAATGTTACTAGTAAAAATTTTAATTTGTCTTAGTTTAGAATTTAATTATCGAATTTTTAATTCATCTTGAAAATTGCGCCCTCTTGCGAATATTTTGGGAACTTAAAAATATTTTGGTTGAAATTCCTATGGTCCATTTTACTATCAAGATTTTTTCCGTCAGGTTGTACGATGAACGGTTGCCGAAATATGGCCGGTGGCCGAGTTTAAACAAACATCCGGTATATATAATTCAAATTAGAAATTAAATTAATGTTTTACTTTCATTAAGATATTACTAAGGAATATAATAGTAACAACATTAAAAGTAATTCTAAACTTCATATTTAATATATGCCTATATTTCACTGTGTGTTAAAAGCTATATTTTTACAATTTTTCTATTGAGCTCGATAGGCCCAAGTCATTATTGGGAACCTATTTTACTCTTGTTGGCCCATGTTGGGCGCCAATTGAAGCGGGATATCTAAATACTAGCTAGGTGTAATTGTCCATTAATGACCTCCCTTAATATGTCAATAAACTGGCACAGTTTATAAATCGAAAATCAAATACGGTGCCTCGATATCTAATAGTTTATACTGAAGGTCGTAGGTAATTGAGTAGTCACTTATTTTTTATATGAAAGCAGAAAAAACGGAAGAAATAATCCAGCAACCAAGTATTATTAAATACCGTCAAATGATCCATCAATTATGCATTAATATAATAGACCAAGGCTGTCAAAATAACTTTGTTATGGAAAGTATTAACTTTAAATTATAAACGTGCCTTGAACATTATAAGATAGATAAACAATTGTACTTAACACACATTTGATTAGACTCCTACAGTCAACCAATCGGATTCTTTAACCGCAATTGTTCAGCTTACCCAGACCTGATTGCTTTTGAATAATGTCAATATAGTAAATTAACGATAGGAGTTGTTGCAAGTCATAAATGACGATTACACTGTATTGTCAATTTTTCGCGTTTCATCATATGCAGCACGGACCACTTAAATGCACCGAGTACTTTGCTCTTTCAAATAATAGATGGCGCCACTGTAGTTTTGTTATGGAAACCATATAAAAAGCATATGCTGATGTACTTACTGGAAAGCAGACGATGCTAGTAATTAGTAACGATTATTAATTAGGCAGAGGATAGACCACTGCGAGAGAGTCAAAAATACAGGAATCTACTGTATGTCACGTATGTTAAGATAGTTGGACAACACATACGTATCATAGTTATATTTATATGATTGTGGTTAAATGGCGAGGACTTCACACGTCGAATAATACTCTAGACTTCAGAGGTATCACCAAAAATTAAAATTTAATTGTGGGTATTGACTTTTATAAAACAGTTTAACACAGGAAACATTAGCAGTGGAAGGTGATCATTTATGTCATTGACATCGTGTTAGTGGATGGGTAGATAAACTGTATTTACGTCTACTTCTCACTCAATGGTCAAAATGCGACTTATAATAATCCCAAACTTATCCTAGGTTTATCTCTCAATGAGTTCAGCAGTTTGTTAGATTTGATTATGTCCGCGATATCCAAATATCTGGTCAACCGATAGTTTTACGAGAATTTACGAAGAATACAAATATTTTTATAATTCAATTTAGATAAGGCTTCCGTAAATATTTCTTAAAAATGGTGACAGGAAATGTTACTTTTACTCTTAGCGACGACACTTCCGGTTTGAATTTTGAAGAATATTTTGCGAAAAGCTTGCTCCAAATTGAATTCTAAGCACTTTCGTATTCTTCGTAAATCTTGATAAAACTAACTGTTGAAGAAATATTTCGAACTGGAAATCTCGAAATACAAATCAATTAAGTGAATTTAGTAATTGCAAATATCTGGTCAATCCATAGTTTTATGAGAATTTACGGAGAATAAAAATGTGTTTGTAATTCAATTTAGATAACACTTTCATAGATATTTCTTGAAAATGGTGACTGGAAGTGTTACTTTTACTCTTAGCGCCGACACTTCCGGTTAGGATTTTGAAAAATATTTTGCGAAAACCTGGTTCCAAATTGAATTCTAAGTACTTTTGTAATCTATTTTACAATATATGTTTTACAGTGTTATTAATAAGTCTTTTCATATTTTGTGTGTTTAATATATTAATGTTTTTAATTAATTGATTAAGATAATATCTATATTATATATTGAAACATTTTAATTTTTATATGTTTAAGATTGCTGATAGCCGCGAAGCCACGAAGATGACTTGTTTTATCAAATATCTAAGAAGGAAATGATTATATGTGTTCTACGACATATATTCTTCTTCTTCTAATAACAAATTTTCCAGAAGTAATTATTTTGACTTTGGTACGACTTTACGAACTTTTTATTGCTGGCTTTTGCCCGTATAAACAATATCTTTCTATTTGACAATAAAATCTGAATCTTATTACAGCAACGAAATGTCTCATAAAATTTATGGCAAACAGGTCGTTTATTGAAATATACCATTCCTTTGTAGAATCAGGTCTCTTGTACTCAAACCGTTGACAAACATATTATATTTACATTTTTTCCATTGGCTACTTTACATTCGGCATTTTTTACGTGCTTACATAGCTACTGCGAGAAATCTTGTCGGTTAAAAGATGCGAGATGATACCTTAATATTTCGTATACCAAATCACTGCTATATTATCACGGCCTATCACGTCGAAAATATCTCCAAAGAAGCATAGCTGTAGTAAAAATTTCAAAGTCGTTCATTAATCGATAGGATGGTTCATTCTCTCTAGCTTTCATTCGGTTGTAAAAATAAGGCTCTATAAATAAAACACTGAGCTAATATTTAAACAGTAACGCAAAGTGCCGAGTACATTATTCTTATAGGTATAATTATGTGGGCTGCAATATTGAAAATCTATTCTATAAAAAGTAAAGTTCACGCGTGCTGCGAGGGATATTTTTTAAATAGTTTAAAATACCCATACGCATTGAAGATTTTGAATTAACAATATTTAACATGCACATTAAAATGATTTGCTAATCAATAGAGTAAAGTAATAGTTACATTCCTAGAAATGTAAGTTCTGTATAGTTCGAAGATTAATAAACTGCTTGTCCTTTGTCACTTGAATTGCTTTATCAGATTATTATTATTACATTAATTAGTGCTACTGAAGATGACAACATAGTTGCCGAAACTCTTATTTAGTTTTTTTTGGGCTTTGGTATGGTAAAGGTGTTTTAGTGGTTTTGTTGACTAATATGAAGTTTTTCGCTTATATGTATCAAAACATCTGCTACATTCAGGTTTGAATTAGTTTATGCAATTTATTTGTTACAATTTTAAATTTTCCTTTCGATTATTCACTTACTTTTCGTATATTTTTTTAAATATTTCTGGTCAATATTTCGTCAACCCATCTCCTTAAAATAAAAGAGCGTAAACGTCTCTTTGTTGTTCTTGCAGGAAGAAACAAAAAGAAATCTGGAACTACACTCAATTAACAAGAAATGAATTGCAGATATAAACAAACTTGTTGGATTGTTCTAAGGAAATAAAAATAACAAGAATTCTTTTCACAAATTCACTTCACATCCCCCAAACCTTGCATACATACGTGCAGCAATAGGATGAGTGACGCTAATTGTGTTCCCATCCAAAAGCATCGTTTTAAACTTGCCTCTGTTGTTGCGACTGTGGCTCCCTGTCATAATTGCAGTGTAATACTACATAAAAGCTTTCAAAATACATGCCTGGTAGTCTGGCTGAGAATTGTAATGTTCTAATATATTATCGAGAAAATCTGATCTACAGGTTCAAATATTTATTAATTAGGATGCTGCAAATAATAACAATATTGCATGTAAAAATGAAAATAAATGGTATAGAATAATATGCAGGTATTTTAGTTATTTTCTATTTAGATTTTTAGATTATTTAGAACTATGAGACAAATAAATTGAATAAATAGAAATTGTATATAATAAATCAGGATGCGTCGGTCATACAGACAACTCCTTATACATCAGCGTAACTATATAGTTAATGTAATGGGTAAGATAATTAAATATGTAATAAATAATGCATAATGCAATATGTTGTTGTGAATTAAATGAATAAAAGGCATATACAGAAATTCTTCAAAATTACACACAAATATACAAAATATCATACATAGATAAAATAATCAAAAGTTTATTTTCGAAATAAAATTAAGACTTGCAAAATACATATTTGCACTTTTATTACGTTTTTAATTAACATCAGTTAATTCACATCATTATGTATCAATGCAGAGGTATGGTTGAGTCGTTTTGGCAACTGACATGCGCCAATAATTTAAAATTACGTCAAATTTGATATGTCAAGTAATGTAACCTGCAAAAGACATTCATAAGACTGTAATAAGTAATAATATTCATACACCTTTTGACATTTGACATAATTAGCTTTTGACGTTTGTTATAATTGTCATTCGAATAATAAAAATTCGTCAACAATGCTTGTAAACTAAACAAAATAGCCAAATATTAAATAAAATCATATAATAATGACATGATATGCGGTAAAATGAATATAATTTAATACTCTTTCCCTGTATCGGTAAATAAACAAAACGGAAAGCGGATATTTTTCGTTAAATAAGAACTTCAAACGTTAAAGAAAGCTAGTTTTTGAACGGTAAAACAGAATTAATCAATTACTCTGAATATAAGATTAAAGTATTACTTTACTAATCAACCTGAATATAAAATTAGGCTGTTCGAATGGGATACGACTTGAATATATAATTAAGCCGGTTTTTAGCGGAACAGGAAACTAGTCATCTGAATATGCAATTAGACTAACTAGCTTTAGCAATCCACCTGTATGAAATTAGGTTGTTCTAACAGGAATATGGCCTGAATATAAAATTAAGCCGGTTTATCGGGAGGGGAACACTGGGTGTCGGAATATAGAATTAGACGTACCAGCTAGGGAACACGACGGAGATTGTTACCCTTAACACGAAATGCTGCAGCTTTTATAGGCGTAGAACGTACATATCAGAGTTAAAAAAGTTGCATTTACCACGATACAAACACGTGAACTTTAATATCTATCTGAGAAATATTCTGCATTTCTCACATCCGCATCTGTGACGTATTGCCTGGAAATTTTCCACAAAATATATACAGATTTAAAATAGCATGATTAAGACAAATCTCAAAATTTACGGAACGATTTACAAATAAACAAATGAATATGAATAATTGACAAATTTACAGGAATTAAACATGTTACGGAAGAGAAAATGTCCTACTAAATAATGAAAATATTCATATTAGAAATTAATATAATAATTTTTTTTTTCTTTCTTAACGACACAGGTTCGTTACAATTCGATTATTAAAAAGCAGTACTAGGAAGAGATAAATCCATGAAAAGAGATTTCTGTCGATTTTACAAAACAGTTCACGTAAAATAATATCGGATTTAAATTAAGTATTAATAAACCTCATGTCTTTTTACAAACAATTTGATATTGACAGATAATAAAAAATCGTAAATCGACTGGATTTTAAAATTTAACATCCAAGGCGACTGATAGGAATTAAAAATATGTCATTGGCAAATAAAAGTCCCGTGTTTTTCAAGTTGGTAAAATGTTAACGCCACTAAAAATATTGATACAGCAAAGATAATTACGAAAATTACTACCTACTGCAAGTTAATTGTTTCGTCAAAAAATATTTAAGTTATAAATATTTCATAAAACTATCGACCAACCCTCGTACATATCTTTGTTCAAAAAAGAAAACGTAGGTGTTATGTTTAAAACCGATTTAAAATTCAACATTATAGAGAGGAAAATATACACCTACTTTCGTCATAAATAAAGAATAAAGAACTGTTACATAAAAGGAAATATAATATAAGCACGTCGAAGGATCAGGGCGAAAAAGAAATCTGCTTCACAAATACAAAAGAGAAACACTCGGCGGAAACATCAAGTCCTGTGTAGTAGAAGACAGTCGCGCACTCAACACGGTGAAAAAGCCCTTCAGAGAAGTCAACGTTAACACAAACTGATAAGACGTGGAACAAAAGAAGTGCGCTTAGGTAAAACACAAACCGAGAGTCCGCTGAAAACAAAAGAGTATGTAACCCGTCGAGACTGTCAATCAAAAATAATTGGCACAATCCCCCTTTTGTTAGGTCGTGGATTAATTTTCTCGTCTTATGTAATATATTAAATGCTAGTAATAAGAGCTGCCGAGGAAGTGCTTGAAGTTATTTTTCAGAAAAATATTTAATTAAATATTTAAATTAACATTCAGAGTATTTTAGAATTATACAGGGTGTCCAGAAACTCTCCTGACAAACGAAGACCGGAGATTCCTCACATAATTTTAAGACAATTTAACCCAATTCACCCTAGTCCGAAAATGCTTCCTAAGGGAGCTAGAGCTCTTTGAAGATGGCGCCTTGTAATTAGTTTTTTTTAATATCTCCCGAACGCTTCTATTTAGAAAACAAAAACTGGTATGCCTATTTATCCTCCAGAGATGAATCGATTCCATCAATTGCGAATTTCTAGTACCGGTCATCGGCGTCCGTTTTGGGTAGGTTAACGGTTATTTTAACGCATAACTTTTTTGTCTTTAACTTTTAAGCATTTGTGACACTAGATTATTAAATTTTCAGGTATTCTAGTACTAAAAGGTACTCTTACTTTAAGTCGGTAGGATACACCGTTTTCTAGAAAAATCGATTTGAAAGTTTTCGTTTTTTCGTCATTAAAATTCAATTTATTATTTTTGGCACTAGTTCGCTCTGAACTGCCAACAGAAATAAAACTTACGTTTTTAATTGTCAAATTGTTGTCAGTTCGCGAAGTTTATCTTTTAATTTTTTACTTTGTAGCATTCAAACACAACAATTTCAATTTAAAAAAAAATGGTTTTTACTAATGAAGAATACGCCGATATGCATTTAGTTTATGGCGAAATGAGGTGTAACGCTCGAGCAGCGCAGCGTAGATACGCTGAAAAATTTCCCAATCGTCAGCATCCCACTCACTCAACATTTACAGCTCTTCATCAACGATTAAGAGAAACAGGTTCAGTGATCCCAAGAAAAAAATGAAACAGGGAGACATAATGATGTAACAGCAGAACATGAAGATGTTATTTTAATGGAAGTTGAGGAAAATCCAGAAATTAGCGTTCGAAGACTATCTGCCATGTACCCCACAATTTCAAAATCTTCCGTAGGAAATATCTTACACAAAGAAAATTTATATCCTTTTCATTTTACAAAGGTGCAAGCACTGCTAGAAGGAGATTTTCCTGCTCGTGTAGAATTCGCTAGATGGTTACAAAATCAGATAAATCAAGATGAAGATTTTTTCAGGTACATTTTGTTTGGTGACTAAACTTCATTCTCAAAAAATGGAATTTTTAATGTACATACATAATGCACACTATTATTCGTACGTTGGTGACAATCCCCACGTTGTTCAAGAATTTAAGCATCAGCATAGGTTTAGCATAAACGTCTGGATTGGAGTAGTAGACGATTATCTACTTGGACCTGTGGAATTACCTGCTCGTTTAAATGGTGTTGATTACTTACATTTCCTGTAAAATATTTTACCTGATTTGTTAGATGAGGTGCGTTTAAATATTCGGCAAAACTTATGGTTTCTACAGGACGGCTGTCCGGCCCACTTTAGCAGGAATGTGCGAGACTTTCTAGATAATAACTACGAAGACCATTGGATTGGAAGAGGCGGTCCAGTTGCTTAGCCAGCAAGGTCGCCGGATTTGAATCCTTGCGATTATTGTGTTTGGGGATACATAAAAGCATTTGTTTATTCCGTTCCGATACAAAATCGTGCACAACTCTGGCTAAGGATACAAGATGCTTGCAACGAATTTAGAAATAACTTTGGAATTTTTGCAAGAATTCGGCGTTCTTTAAGCAGAAGGGTAAATTTATGCATAGAGACTAATGGTCGTCACATCGAGCATCTTTTGTAACTATCTTCCTTTGATATTTGATCTTTTTTTGTTAGTTTCGTTCCATTGTAATAAATACTTTGTTTTTAAAAACCTTCAGCTAAAATTTTGTTTCAAATTGATTTTTGCTTCTTTTCCCAAACTTTTTTTTACGAATTGTGCGCTGCATTTATTGAAACAAAAGATGATTTAAACAATTAATTTTCATCCATGCCTTGATAGTCCTAACCAATTTCGTCGATAAAAATAAGTAGGTACATAATAAATTGAATTTTAATGACGAAAAAACGAAAAATTTTCAAATCGATTTTTCTAGAAAACGGTGTATCCTACCGACTTAAAGTAAGAGTACCTTTTAGTACTAGAATACCTGAAAATTTAATAATCTAGTGTCACAAATGCTTACAAGTTAAAGACAAAAAAGTTATGCGTTAAAATAAGCGTTTACCTACCCAAAACGGACGCCTATGACCGGTACTAGAAATTCGCAATTGATGGAATCGATTCATCTCTGGAGGATAAATAAGCATACCAGTTTTTGTTTTTCTAAATAGAAGCGTTCGGGAGATATTAAAAAAAAATAATTACAAGGCGCCATCTTCAAAGAGCTCTAGCTCCCTTAGGCAGCATTTTCGGGCTAGGGTGAATTGGGTTAAATTGTCTTAAAATTATCTGAGGAATCTCCGGTCTTCGTTTGTCAGGAGAGTTTCTGGACACCCTGTATAGCATAAAATGGTTGGAGACGTTAGTTTGACACATAATATACAAATATATGTTCTGCTAACAATATTGTTTATAACATTAACGTGTCAAACATTAGACCTTACAAAAATAGATTACGAAGGCGCTACCATAGACGAAAAGAGTATGTAGATCGCCATATGAAGAATAATTACATAAAACACTACTAGGTGCGTAATAAAAGTAAAATTGTTTAAGAATAACCCATAGACATAAAATTATAAACACTTCCTTACAAATTACGTCTTCAAAAAACTAAGAAAAGCACAATTGATTATAATGTTGCTTAATGGTTTGTACGATGAGTTGGAAAGGAGCAGTATATGTCTGGTCGTGTTTGTTGATCTTAGTAAGGCCTTTGACTTGGTCTCGCATTCAAACTTATTGGAAAAATTAAATTGTTATGGTATTAGGGGATTGACATTGCGATGGTTTGAAAGTTATTTGACGGACAGGACACATTATCTAGACTTGGAGGAAAAAAAAGTCCAGTTATCTTACACTTAAACGGGTGTGCCCCAGGGAGGTATCCTTGAACCACTTCTCTAGATTATATATGTTCACTATTTACGAATGGAGGGGTCAATTATGTATGCCGATGACACTTCGATATTGGTGCATTCAATTTCAACTGTAAGATAATGGTGCAGTAAGGGAAGTAAATGATTATTATGTGAGCACTGGGCTCTTTCTGAATTGTCAGAAATCGATGTTAAATATCTCCTTAATTAAAATGTTTTATTTCTCAAATTTCCACTCACTTACTTCTTATTGTTCGATTGCGGGGGTGGGGTGATATGATGAGAGTTTTTGGTTTACAAAACAAAACACAATTTATCAAAACAATGAGTAGTGTCGGTCGAGGAACAAGTTGTCTAAAGATCTATTATTCATACGGATGCACATAATGACGATGCCCTGCATTTATTTGTTTCAATAGTACTATATGCGAAAAACTGAAAACAAGTACACTAAATTGAGTTTGCCTTTTACGAGGTTATTATTGTTTGCATTATATAATTTTTATATATTTTTGACATACCATTTATGGTCACAAATAAAATATTATTATTATTATATGTCAGATAACAAAGAATTTAGCTAAATTATTATATTATATTATATTATTAATTTTGTAATTAACAATTACAAGAGAATGTATAGCAAAACTAAAGTAAAAGAGAAAGATTGGCCACAACTTTCTGTATTATGACTACTCGTATTATGTGCTAAATACTTCACAGCCGTCAGTACTTTTACTTTCTTATACGTAGTATAAGGAAGTATTGTGATGATGAAAATTTTCGACCTCGAGATTTTTGCAGATGTCCACGTTTTGAAGTCCCCTGATACCGAAAAAGTGGTTTTTAAAAAATGTCTGTGTGTCTGTGTGTGTGTGTGTGTGTCTCTCTCTCTCTCTGTGTGTGTGTGTGTGTGACCACGATAGCGGTCAAACCGCTATAGGTATCAATTCCAAATTTTATATTTACGAATATAATCTCCCTCTTGAGAACTGATTAGATTTTGAGCAAAATAGGCAGACCGGAAGTAGAAGTTTACTTCAGTGAAAAAATCGAAATTTGCAAATATTTCGTCAATTACTAAGTTTAAACAAATTTATAAAGAATCCATATGTACTTAGAATTAAGTTTGAAACAAAATGTATTAAAAAAGTTTTTCGAAATTCCAACCGGAAGTAGGTCTTTTACTCTTATCGAAAATCAGTTTTTTGCGAATATCTCGCAAGTCATGCTTTTTAGACAAGTACGTTACGAGTATAAAAGTATTTAAAACATAATTTTCAATATCTTTTATATAAAAAAAATTTCAAAATTCAGACCGGAAGTACCACTTTTACTCTTATCGAATAGCGATTTTTTGCAAATATGTCGTAAGTTATGCATTCTATATATATTTATGAAGAGTACAAAAGTATTTAGAGTTGAATTTGGAATATTTTTTGTATAAATGAAATTTCAAAATTCGGACCGGAAGTAACACTTTCATACGTATAAGAAAGTCGTGTGGTGGCCACACCTCATTTTTTCTTAAGTGTAGGTAAGGCCATTATCCGTCCATTGGTTGCAGTGCGTCATGCTACAAGATTGGGCAGACACGTACAGCTGAGTAAATGCCGAGTACTGTCTTGAAAGTGTTGCTATTTTTGTAATTACGCTCACCGAAGAATGATGTGTTTGCGCTAAAGTTTGGTATAAATCGCGTAAAACAGCGACTAGATCTTATTAAATGCTGGTTTAACGTTTGGTGGGTTTTAAAAACGGCATTCGATCTGCTGAACAACATCAGCGTTAAGGAAGGCTATTAACTCTCTTCATACAAGAAAACATTATCAGGATTATCAGGTGAAATCACGCGCGGAGCTGTAAGAATGTCGTATGAAAAATGTCAACCTCTGATGAACTGTAAATATGCTAAATATGCCCCTGGACATTTAATTAATGCATTACCAATATTTTCGTTACTGACTTCATCGATGTTTACTACGTATGAGGGTAGTGGAACAGTTTTTATTTTCCTTTATTTTCACTAATGAATAGTTTATTAACCCATCTCTAGTCGAAGAAAATACTTGTACACAATACTCTGATGTATCTTCCAAAAACAAATGAAGAGGCTTGCGGTTAATTGTTTTGTTAAACTTGTTAAAGTATATGTATACTGTCATTTGCCGTAGTACGGATGCATAAGCTATAGTAAATAATAATTTGGAAATTTTGCGAATTTTTCCGAATGAAAACAAACGCATAATTTTGAAACTTTTTACAGCACGAGTAGAGAGGCTAATACAATTTGCCATTGGCTTATTTATAGATCATCATTGTTGCTGTTGCTTTATTGGTGTGTTCGTTGTCGCCGGCATAAATGACATTGCCACAACCAGAAATTAACGACACACGACTAAAAAACGGGATCGTAAATAAACAAGGACGGGATGACGAGAATATATAAACGTTCTATGCCACTTGTTCGTCATCTGTTTTTTAGTGTTTTAATTTTAAACCATGACGGACGAATAAAAATGTCGATATGAGCATCAACGTTAAATTTCTGTACATTTGTTTAAACAGCATCAGCATTGACAGCACATGTTCAACGCATCCTGTTGAATATTTTTTAAAATGAATTATCTAAAACAAGTGCTTATAAAGGTACATATAAATATTTCAGGAAATACTAAAGGCGCGAACATAACTATAAACACTATACAACATAGTAAATTCCATTAAAGTATCAATATTCTTAATATATTATTAAATATTGATAAGCAAAGTAATCTTACTTTTGGTTGATCTTTATTTTATAGTTTCAGAGTGCTGCTTTCTATATAGGTACTCCATAAAAATCTAATATTTATGTTTGTATTCGGTATACCTATATATGTGGAAGGCTTAATTAGTATCTAGTTTCAAGTTAGTAAAATACATTACAACACTTTATACCGGACTGTTAGTTAGTACCACGGAAACGAAACAAAAGGCACTACTCATAAATTATTAAACAGCGATTTCAAAATTCGGACCGGAAGGAACACTTTTACTCTTATCGAATAGCAATTTTTTGCGAATATGTCGTAAATTATGCATTCTATATATGTTAATCAAGAGGATAAAAGTATTTAGAGCTGGATTTTGAATATTTTTTGTTTAAATGAAATTTCAAAATGCGATCCGGAAGTAACACTTTTACTCTTAGTCAGTAGCACTTTCTTTATATCTCGCGAAGTATGCATACTTTATAGATTTATTAAGAGAATAGAAGTACAGCTGCGGCCACCGAAATGTACACGATACTTTAGTATATTACAGCAAAAAGTTTTAATTTTGTTTCGAATTTTGAACATTTTCTGGTCTGCTGCATAATGTATGAAACATTTACAAAAAAACTGTTTTTTGATAATAGAAAAAGTTGAGGAATTTTGAAAATTTTAATTTTATTCTAAAATTCACTTCTACATAATTTGGTAGTGTATACAATTCGGTGGCCGCAACTGTACTTATAACAGGATTTTGAAAAATTTTTGTATAAAAAAATTCTTAAAATGTAGCTTATTTTTATAAGAAGATAAAACTATCTGAAACAGTTTAGAAAAATTTTATATAATTTGAAACGCTCATACGTATAAAAACACACTTCATTATTTTAAGTTACCTTTCTGGGAATGTGCTTCGTTAATATCATTTTATAAGAACAAAATATAGTTGTCAAAACGTTAATTGGGTATAATGGTTATTCGCTACCTATAAGATTATATTAACCAAGTCGCATTCCAAGAAACAAAAAAATACAGAAATAAAATCTAACACGGCTAAGAAAAACAGCAAGGACATTCCTTGCTATTATAAGAATATACATATGTATATTTGTGTACATTGGTATTGGCAATATACGACATTTTAGGATCTGAAGTTTGAAAAAAGGGTATTCAATAGCAGTTTTAAATTAACTTAAGAATTTATAATAGACAGAGAAAATAGACGTATGTGTTGAAACTTCAATGTATACAAAACATAAATATTTGAGTTTCAAAACATTGTTATGTAGACACTACATATATGTTTCGTCATACAATGGCTTCATCAGGTGAATGAAAGATGAAATATACTTACATTATAATATTTTAAAGTAAACATTTGTGTTTTACTAATTGGTATTTAATTTTAAAACGTATTTGAACACTTCATACATTATATAATTAGCGAGATATTTTTGGAAACTGTTCTTAAGTAAGTTTATAAATAGTTTTTCTGGCCCGAAACTTAAAAATTATTTTAAATAAAAGTTGATCTTAATTCATGTCTAAACCATTTTGTATGTCACAAATTATTGACACTGCAAACTATGCTAGATAAATTCAAGAATCTGTTCACTAAAAGTAAAACTTCTACTATCTATGGAAATAATTAATTAATAACTAATTAAGTTCTAGTTTTCTTCCGTTATTTTTGAGTATTACTTTCTGACTTTTGATTTCAAATAGTGTCGTCATCTTTTTATCTTCTACTGTCCACTTTTATTCACTTTTCTAAAAAACATCGGAGCTGTTACATATTGCCGTGGTCTCTTGCATATTAAAAATAATAGTAATAGCATTAAGATTTAATTTAAGTATATAAAATATAAAAGAGACAATAAGAATAAGTTTTATTGTATTCAAAGATGTTAACATAAGAGTATACTAAGTTGCATACATTAAAGTTAGAAAACATAGACATAAAAATGAACTTATATTTACAATTTAGATATTAAACAGGTACAAAATAAAAGACGAGATAAAATTTAAGATATATTTCTTTTATAGAAAAGAGAAACAAGATGTATGGTTTGTGTATAGTGAAAAACAACCTGACTTTATAAAATGCGTGAAAATTGCACTGAACATTTTGAATAATGGACCGCTGTTTAAAAATAAAAGAGAAATGAAAGCAAATAACCGAGAAAGGGTTATGCTTAAGGATGGAAGTGTGATAAGAATTAGTCATCTAAATGCAATAAAATTGTATGAAGAAAACAAAATCCGATATGCACGGGAGAAGAATGTAATTGAATAAATTATGTAAACTTGAGAACGTGCATAATGTAATAAAACTTTATTAAATAAATCATGCAAAAAGAAAAATTTACCTTAAACTTATGACTATATAAATAAATAAATAAAAAAGGATATAAATAAAAATATTCTGAGACCATACAATCTGTAGTAGTGTTTTATAAACGACAGCTGGCAATAATAAAGTACATTTATGAATTCGTATATGTAGTATTATATTTCATAGACTGTAGAGAGGTTTTGTACGGTTTGATGACGTACAAAAAGAAAATATAATGTAAACTTGGTTTGTAGTTTATTACAGATAAATATATCACCGTTGGAAAAGTCCTGGATCGAGGGAAGCAACGAAAAGGCAAACCAAATGGATCGTGGTAGTACGAGTAATCTTATTAAAAGAATACCTGTTATTTACAATGTATTTCCAATGTTACCGAGAGCTGGAAATAAAACAAAAATAAGAATTGTGTTGGCAAATAGTAAAGAAGGTAATAAATTCATAAACAAATATAAAGAAGAGTTATATTAATACAAGTATACCTACATTGGAGAAATGCTGGACAATTTGAGTGAGAAACTTTTAAAATATAAACAAACAATTCTCAAGGTGTTGACATTTTAAAGTGAAGGAACTGTCAAAAGACAATAAGTGCGTGTGTGTGTGTGTATTCATATCACAACGGCAACTTGGAAAGCAAAGATCTCACTGAAGACGCAGGGTGACAACTTAAATGGTAGTTTCTGAGGATGGCGGTGAGAGCAGTCACGTGTCTTCCCGGGGATATAAATTGGAGGACAAGAATGAACAAGTTGGATTAGCTGGTTATCTGGAAAGAGATTAAAAGCGACTTAAAAATCGTAGGGGCAGATACAGCACGATTGTTTTGATTCATATTTATTTCTTGTATTAGCGTATTAATTTCATTTGTATTTAAGTTTCATTCATTTTTCTTTGGTTAATAATTTTTGTCTTTTTAAATAATGGAGATGCAAATGGCTGAATTTGAAAAGTTTTTCAATGATTCAAAGTAAGTTTTTGATACAAAGATTTATCAACGGTGCTATGCGTGTATTGAAATATAACGTGCAAATGTATATTCAATATAACGTTGTGCAACAGGGATAATAAATATTTTCCTGTAATAGTAATAAGCATTCATTAGTTTCAAGAACACAAAAATGGAATTATTAATGGTGTTGGGTGTTAAGAGGATATAGCGTGCAAATGTATATTTTCTGGCACTTTATTAGGCATCATTAATGCTTACAATAAAATTTTGATTATAAATTAATGGTTTAAATTAGATTTTTAAGAAGGAAAATGTTTCTGGGTAGCGGACTCTGAGATGCTGGATATAATACGTGTGAATGGTTATAGACAGTAATCAGATTCGAGCTTTTTCTCCGAACATTGACCATTGCGAAGTTCTAAGTTTGTCAGAGCATTACGTGCGAATATAATGTCTCTGATGGAATAGAATTAGCATAAAAATATCAATAGTATACTAACGTTAATTGAATTTTATTTTTTTTGAAACAGGACAATATTTTAGATTTTTATTTGATTAAACATAAGAAAAATATATTCGTACTATAAAACATTACAACCTAGAACAAGGTACAAATGTTTTCTCTTAATTATGTTTCTTTTTAATAAAATGGTGAATATAGTATAGCGATGCTATCTATTGTGAAATAATGTTAAATAAATTATACAATTATGTTTTATATGGTTTCTGGTTTTTATTTTGAATAAGCTATAACCTTATCCCAATTAAAGAAAAAAGACAAGAGATTTGATGAGAGAATAGAAATTTAGATACACTGATAGAATTCACGATACTTATAAAGTACGTGTTGTTAAGATAAATAATATATATATATAGGATAATAAAAATTATCATCATCTTTATTAGTTATGTTGCTGGAACAGCACACAACATAATTTATTTGGCAAAGCCTAATGTATGGCAATACTACAATTATTGTATTCCAAATAGTTATGTTGCCACAGCAATATGTTGTAAACCTGTTTCAGACAATCGAAAAAATCACATGTCCTGAAGAATATCTATTAGAGTTGTGGATGAAACGTCGGCTATAGAAAAAGAAAGAAGAAAAAAAGACGTGACGACTCAAATTTAACTCAAAAGCTAAAAAGGGATAAGCTGTAAATACTTTGTACTTTACACATATTTGTCTTAATGCATAAGGTGCGATATATTTGCAAGAAAATATTTTTGGATAAGAGTAGAAGTGATTTTTTTGGCAAAAGTTGTTTCAAATTATCAGTTGTATATTTCTGCATACTTAGTAAGTTTTTGTAAGTAAATTATTGGTCAGATATTCTCGAAAACTCATTTTTGCACTCTTGTTTTCGATGTGGCTTAAAAACCAATCACGTTATAAGGTTGAGACTTGCAGCTTACGCTAAGAATATAGTTACAGAACAAAACTACAATAACTGCAAGAGACAGTTTAATTTTCAAAAAAAACAAAAAAACAGGTAAGTTCACACTAAGAGATTTTGTATTGTAGCGATATTTTGTAATTTATAGGAGGTACGGCCATGGAATAAAAATTCTAGATAAAATGTAATTACTCTTTGCAACATAACTGATAAACAATAATACTACAAATACAATAGGGAATACAAAATACAAAGTACAAAAGTTAATGAGAACCTATGAGTAAAAAAAAATCCATCTTTAACTACTGTATAGAATGAGATTTTCTTTTACAGCCCAACTGACACTGTAACTTATCAACGGGTGACTTTTCATTGCTTATGACCGTTCTTTTGTAATTGACACATTCTACACATACTTGTGTGTGTTAACAGAGTAAAGGTTTTATTATTATTGTTATTATTATTATTGTTGTTATTGTTATTATTATTATTATTATTATAGATATTAGATAATTCGAAAACCAAAAAATGACAGGATTTTAAATAAAAAATCGCAGACATGAAATTTTGTTTGAACAATATTTTATAAATACCCATATCTCTTCTTCCAAATCAAGGATCGCTTGAAATTAATTCATGCTTCCATTACACAAATGAAATGCTTTATTACCTAAATAACTTTAAATGTAAGTTTAATTTCGTTTTACCAGTTTTTATGGCATCCATTTAGACAATAAAAAAACCACTGTATACATATAACATTTTATGTGTATTCTTTCTAATGCATTTTTTACACTTTTTTTCTAAAGACGACTTTAATGATCCGCATGCTTTTATAAACTTGGTCCAAACATTCTAGCGGCTCACCGCAAAATTGATGCGTTAATGGAGTCAATTAAATTTTTTACTATCGCCGCTAAGAATGTTCTAAAAATAATTCGCGCATACCAGCTGTGTGTTTCAATAAAAAAACGTTATAGACGTAGACAAACAATTTCTTTCTTTTATTTGCCGCACATTAATTCTACATAATTGATTTCGTGGAAGCTTTTTGCCAAATTCTCTGACGACCACTTGCGTGTGTTGTACTAAGTTTTTAGTTTTTCTTATTTTCTTTGATTAGGGTAATTACAGGGGTTGCTTATTAAACTAATTACATATATATAGAGGTCGTACGAAATGATATATCTTGAAATTTATAGATAATTGCCGGGTTTGGGGTGAATGATCTAGATAATTTGGAAGGCTTGCAAGGTTATATAATTTACAATATACGTATGCGGATAATATATGTATACATGACCTTGCAGAATATTTTTCTCATTATGAGTCATGATAATCTTAAAGGAATTTATGCAATTTTTTTTTTAATTTGTTACAGTAGATATTTATGGTTGAAAATTATGCACATAAGAATTTGTAAAATTAATTTTTTACTTTATTGGACTCACGCTTTATTTATACACGATAGTATAAAAAAATCATCTGAATCAGAAAAGCACACTGATAATTCGTAAACAGTAGAATAGTATATGCGTATGTAGACGATCTGACAAATGTAATCTTGTATTTTGATTTATTACATTTGCATGTTTAATGATGCTTATATTTTCTATTAGAATAAATATTATTTGGTAATTACTTTTCATTTAATGTAATAATCTAAATTATCTTTTAAAGATGATTCTGCCATGGGCAGCGCAAGAGAGTAAACACTTATTTTCGAGGATATAGTAATTCTCTTACAAAGCGAACTTTTTTCGAAAATCTAAATTCTTAAGGTTGTTCCACGTTTGTTCTGAATTGTGCAAAAGTATTTCTCTCCTTATCAAAATGAAAAAAAATCAAAATTGGGCGAGATAATTGAAGAAAGCAACTTTTTCACTAAGGTCCCGTAAAATTGAAATTCAGTAGGTTGTACCAGTTCTAAACATTTTTCCAAAGAATCTCGAAATAAAATTCAAAACTGGCCGAGATCATCGGGAACCACAACGTTTCGCCAGCTCCCCTTTTTTTCGAAAATTAAAATTCTGATGGTTGTTCCAGGGTTGTTCTAGGTTTGTCCTAAATTGTTCCAAAGTATTTGAAAGAAAAAATCATAACTGGCCAAGATAATAGGAAAAAACTGGTTCTTCTATCCCTCTCTTTGCGACAATTTGTATTCAGATGGTTGTTCCCATATTGTTCTAGATTTATTTTAAACATTATTCTAAAATATCAAATTCATATCTCTTCTAGATTAGAAAAATACAAAATTCAAAAGTGTGAAGTAAGTCTCCTTTTTCCAAAAATCCAAATTCTGTCGGTTGTTCCAGGTTGTTCTAGGTTTTTTCTAAATTATTCCAAAGTATTTAAAAGAAAAAGTCGTAACTGGCTAAGATAATAGGAAAAGCGATTTTTCCATTCTTCTCTTTACGAAAATTTATTTTTAGTCGGTTGTCCCATATTTTTCTAGATTTATTTTAAACGTTATTCTAAAACATCAAAATCATATCTCTTCCAGATTGGAAAAAGACAAAATTCAAAAGTGTGGAATAAGTCTCCTTTTTTCGAAAATCCAAATTCTGTCGGTTAATCCAGGTTGTTCTAGGTTTTACCTAAATTATTGCAAAGTATTTAAAAGTAAATCATAACTGGCTAAGATAATAGGAAAAAAGATGTTTTTCATCCCTCTTTTTGAAAAAAATTCTTTTCAGACGGTTGTTCTATATTGTTCTAGATTTATTTTAAACATTATTCTAAGACATTAAATTCATATCTCTTCTAGATTGGAAAAAGACAAAATTCAAAAGTGTGAAGTAAGTCTCCTTTTTTCCGAAAATCCAAATTCTGTCGGTTGTTCCAGGTTGTTCTAGGTTTTTTCTAAATTATTCCAAAGTATTTAAAAGAAAAAATCATAACTGGCCAAGATAATAGGAAGAAAACGAATCCTTTCATCTTTCTTTTTACGAAAATTTATATTCAGACGGTTGTTCCATATTGTTCTACGTTTATTTTAAACATTATTCTAAAACATCAAAATCATGTCTCTTATAGATTGGAAAAAGACAAAATTCGAAAATCCAAGTTCTGAAGGTTGTCCAGGTTGTTCTATGGTTGTCCTAAATTGTTCCGAAGTATTTGAAAGAAAAAATCATAACTGGCCTAGATAATAGGACAAAGCGATTTTTTCCATCCCTCTTTTTACAAAAATTTATTTTCAGACGGTTGTTCTATATTTTTCTAGATTTATTTTAAACGTTATTCTAACACATCAAAATCATATCTCTTCCAGATTAGAAAAAGACAAAATTCAAAAGTGTGGAATAAGTCTCCTTTTTTCGAAAATCGAAATTCTGTCGGTTAATCCAGGTTGTTCTAGGTTTTACCTAAATTATTCCAAAGTATTTAAAAGAGAAATCATAACTGGCTAAGATAATAGGAAAAAAGATGTTTTTCATCCCCCTTTTTGAAAAAAATTCTATTCAGACGGTTGTTCTATATTGTTCTAGATTTATTTTAAACATTATTCTAAGACATGAAATTCATATCTCTTCTAGATTGGAAAAAGACAAAATTCAAAAGTGTGAAGTAAGTCTCCTTTTTTCCGAAAATCCAAATTCTGTCGGTTGTTCCAGGTTGTTCTAGGTTTTTTGTAAATTATTCCAAAGTATTTAAAAGAAAAAATCATAACTGACCAAGATAATAGGAAGAAAACGAATCCTTTCATCTTTCTTTTTACGAAAATTTATATTCAGACGGTTGTTCCATATTGTTCTACGTTTATTTTAAACATTATTCTAAAACATCAAAATCATGTCTCTTATAGATTGGAAAAAGACAAAATTCAAAAGTGAAAAGTTAGTTTCCTTTTTTTCGAAAATCCAAGTTCTGAAGGTTGTCCAGGTTGTTCTATGGTTGTCCTAAATTGTTCCGAAGTATTTGAAAGAAAAAATCATAACTGGCCTAGATAATAGGACAAAGCGATTTTTTCCATCCCTCTTTTTACAAAAATTTATTTTCAGACGGTTGTCCCATATTTTTCTAGATTTATTTTAAACGTTATTCTAAAACATCAAAATCATATCTCTTCCAGATTGGAAAAAGACAAAATTCAAAAGTGTGGAATAAGTCTCCTTTTTTCGAAAATCCAAATTCTGTCGGTTAATCCAGGTTGTTCTAGGTTTTACCTAAATTATTCCAAAGTATTTAAAAGAAAAAATCATAACTGGCTAAGATAATAGGAAAAAAAAATGTTTTTCATCCCTCTTTTGGAAAAAAATTCTATTCAGACGGTTGTTCTATATTGTTCTAGATTTATTTTAAACATTATTCTAAGACATGGAATTCATATCTCTTCTAGATTGAAAAAAGACAAAATTCAAAAGTGTGAAGTAAGTCTCCTTTCTTCCGAAAATCCAAATTCTGTCGGTTCTTCCAGGTTGTTCTAGGTTTTTTCTAAATTATTCCAAATTATTTAAAAGAAAAAATCATAACTGGCCAAGATAATAGGAAGAAAACGTCTTTCTTTTTACGAAAATTTATATTCAGACGGTTGTTCCATATTGTTCTACGTTTATTTTAAACATTATTCTAAAACATCAAAATCATATCTTTTATAGATTGGAAAAAGACAAAATTGAAAAGTGTAAAGTTAGCCTTCTTTTTTTTAAAAAATCGAAATTCTGATGGTTTTTCCAGGTTGTTCTAGGTTTGTCCCAAATTGTTCCAAAGTATTTGAAAAGAAATCATAACTGGCCAAGATAATAGGAAAAAACGAATTTTTTCATTCCTCTTTTTGCAAAAAATTATTTTCAAATGGTTGTTCCATATTCTTCTAGATTTATTTTAAAAATTATCCTAAAATATCAAAACCCTATCACTTCTACATTGGAAAAAGACGAAATAGAAAAGTGGAATATTAGCCTCCTTTTTTTGAAAATCCAAATTCTGATGGTATTTCCATGTTAATCTACGTTTGTCTTAAATTGTTCCAAAGTGTAACGAAAAAAACATAACTGTCCACAATAATAGCAAAAAAAAAAAAACGATTTTTCCACCCTCTTTTTCAGAAAATTTATTTTCAGACGGTGGTTCAATATTGTTCTAGATTTATTTTAAACATTATTCTAAAACATCAAAATCATATCTCTCATCAGTATGTAATCATGCATAAAAGAATATTAACGAAATTACGGAATTAAATTCATTCTTAATTTATTGCCTGTATATTTAGACATAAGTAGAATTATTATTACCTATGTTTAAAATCTCCTGAATAAAAGACAAGGCGGTATAAAGCCTCCCAAAATGAAGGTTTACTGAAAACTCGTATATATCTGAGTAAGTAGGTACAATTGGTCGCTGGGATTAAATCATGTGATACAATTGCTACAGTTCACCCTCATTTCTATTTCTTACTCAGCAATGTGCAGGTTTCGTTTCATTTGGGATGGCTTCGAATTAAATTTCATGCCACGATGAACGAAGAGATTCACAGTAATTGAAACATATGCTTCTCGTCGAGCTTTCACATATGTATATATATATAACAATAATAAATTATCACTTATAATACCATGAGTAGTCAAAGTTATGTCGATTATTTTTGTGGTGGTTACACGAATGTCTTTCATGATTGCAATTAAATACTACGAGTGCGGAGCACGAGTAGTATTCGCAATTATGAAAGACATGAGTGTAAAGCACCACAAAAATAGTAGACTCAACTTTGACTACGAATCGTATTCGAGAGACTATTCAATGAACCAAATCAATTTTTCATATTAAAATGACTCAAAATTTAGTTACACATGATTACGTTTCCATGTCAACAAAAAAAACATTTATGTTTGTCATTAAAATTTTTGGAATCGTGTTCCTATTTAGTTCGTTTCGTTGAATAAAAACTGGTGTTTCTAAATAATGGGAACTGAGAAAAGATTTGGCACGAAATCTGAAGACGAAATCGATGCTGAAATTTGCGAAAATATCCCTTGGAACACGAAGAAATCCAAAGATTCAGTATGGAGACAATTTAGTACATTTTTAACAGCAAGAGGCTATAAACTGGATCAATCTACTTCTCCTGTGGACTTAAATGTCATCTTAAAGTCGTGGGCATGTAATATGAAGAAAAAAGATGGGTCCGATTATAAAGAAGGCGTCATCAAGCACATGTGGAACGTGACGGCGAAAATGGTTCAAGAAATGTTCTTCAATAAGTGGAAAATAAACGTAAACCCGTTTTCTGATGCAATATTTAAGTCAGCACGTGACGCCAGGGATGCTACAAGAAGAAAACTGCAAGCGTGTCCTGAAAAAAGAACCAGCAACGCGGCGGCACTTACAGAACCAGAATACTTAAATATGATACGCATATTAGATGAGAGTACCCCAGACGGTTTACAGAAAAAGTTTTTCTTAATAGCATCTTACGAACTAGCTTGGCGGGGAGGAGAAGGGAGCAACTGTTTCACCTATTACTTCAAGGAGGAACTCGATAACAAGGGAAGAAGAACTGGTAGAATTGAGTATAATCCAGTATTTTCGAAAACTGCGCAGGGGGGAACTAAATCATTGACAGGCAGCAAGTGGTTGATAGAGAATAAAAGCAATACCGATATGTGTCCAGTTAGGTAACCTATTTATATTTAATTTCAAGACGGTATAATTAATATTCTTCTGTTATTTAGATTGTATTATCTACTGAAATCGAAGAGAGGAAAAAATGTGAAAACAGAAAGGATGTTTTTGACACCGAATCCGTTTTGGGATAAAGTTGAGAATGCGGTGTGGTATAAGAACAGTCCAGTTGGTATATGTGAGATCAGTAAATGGGTGAAGTTATTAGCTGAAAAAACTGGATTAGATGTTAAAAGAAGGAAGATATCAAATCATTCGGTACGCTCTTCAACTGTATCATCTCTGGCGAAAGCTGGAGTCGGAGAGCAACAACTGATGAAAATAACGGGACACCAAAATCTGAATTCCATAAAATCGTACTTGCAGCTTGATGATGAGCACCACGAGTCGATTATCACCAAAATGCGAAGAAATTTTACAACAACAAATGTGTCATGTACAACTTCGACATCTGTCAGTAATAGTGACGGTATTAAGCTACAAGAGAAAGGTACTCCCTCGGGTACTCCCAGTGATAGCTCTGTTCCAGAATGTCTGCTGCAGCACTGCAGTAATGTTAGTTTTTCTAATTGTACCTTCAATATTGTTAGTAAATGAGTTACATTAATAAAAACTTTCAATTGTTTAAAATATCCACTTGAATACCTTCTAGGAAGATATAATCGCTGAAATTTCCTGTTGCTATGATACGAAAGTAAATATTTGCTATTTTATTGGTTCATATTTGAACAATGACAGGTGAATTGAATAGTCAGGGTTATCGGTCCGATATATTACTATATATATATATGTATGTATGAATGATAATTTGGACGTATGTATGTACACGTATACTAGTGTTGTAGAACTCCGCGACATTCATTTTAAAACGGAATTCAATATTTTTGGTGGGCGCTTTTCATTGATTACACTGGTCAACAAAAAAAGAAAAATTGTTTGTTTCCTGTGATTTTTTTTTGTTTCTATCTCAAATTGACGCGTACTTTTTAAATACGGCAACAATTTCTCCCTAACAGCATTTGTTTTTGAGTTATAGCTAACTACCCTCCTTTACCATTTTTACTTATATTCTCGTTTTTTATTGGACACTAAAATATATTTAGTTGTTGTTTTAGATATGGCTTCGTAATGAAGATGTTGTGTGCTTACTCCAGATTTTATTTTGCTATATTTGTGGTGAATATATATTTGAAAAGTATCGAAAACCTTTATCGGATTTTGTGAAAACTGCGTATCATCAATACTTTAAAATAAAATTGTGTAATCAGGACAGGCCATGGGTTCCTCATACTTTATGCCAGAAATGTGTTGTATGTCTACGGTTATGGTCCAGTGGAAAAAGAGATGCAATAATGTTCGTAACACCCATGATTTGGCGAGTACCTCAAAACCATTATGACGACTGCTACTTCTGCGTTATGAAAATAAACGAAATTAACCCTGGAAATCGAAGTAAATGGTCATATTCTAACTTATCTTCTGCTCAACGACCTCTATTAAATTCACGAGAGGTGCAACCCAGAACATCTAAATCTGCTATGAAATACATCAAGTGAAGACTCTGATCCAGACTACAAATTTAGCTTTTCAGAACCTGAACGATTTAATCAGAAAGAACTAAATGACTTAGTAAGTGATCTGACTTACCGAAAGAAGCTTCTCAAATTTGAGCATCTCGTTTAAAAGAAAAAAATTTGCTTACTCCGGAAACCAACATCACATTTTATCGTACCCGAGAAAAAAACCTGTTACCGTATTTTGCTCAAGAGAAGGATTTAGCCTTTTGTAACGATGTTGGTGGTATTTTGCAACAATTGGGTTTAAAAAAGTACCAACCTAGTGATTGGCGTCTTTTCATAGAGAGCAGCAAAAGAAGTTTAAAGTGTGTTTTGCTTCATAACGGTAACAAGTACGGATCCATACCTATTGCACATTTGACGACTTTAAAAGAAGAATACGCAATTGTTTCTAAGGTTATGGAAAAAATTAAGTATCAAGAACACAACTGGGTGATTTGTGTTGATCTGAAAATGGTTAACTTTCTTTTAGGTCAAAAAGGGAGTTGACAATGTTCCCTTGTTTCATGTGTCTCTGGGACAGACAAACTCTGGGACAGAAAATATGAAAGCTGGTATTTTTAATGTGCCACAGATTAGGCAACTCGTGAATGATCCTAAATTTATCAAATCAATGAATGAAGTCGAATCCAAAGCTTGGAATTCATTTGTTTTGGTTATGAGACATTTCCTAGGCAAACAGAAATCTGACAACCATGTCGAGCTTGTTGAGTGCATGCTATCGAATTTGCAACAGCTAGGGTGCAACATGAGCATAAAAATCCACTTCCTGCACTCGCATTTAGACCGATTTCCAAAAAATCTGGGTGATTTTAGTGAGGATCAGGGTGAAAGATTTCTTGAGGATCTTCGGACAATGAAAGAGCGTTATCATGGAAGGTGAGACTCACATATGATGGCAGACTACTATATAGCTCTAAATCATTCATGGTACGTTTAAAATTTTCATCTTTGAACAATTTCCTAACATGTGGACCAACAAATAATATTCATTCGCGAACTTTCGCATCAGACAGCTTAGGACACTTATCCCTTAAGTATTTAAAACAGTCGCCTTTGTTTTCTAGTGCTTTGACAACTGTTTGATCAATGCTGATTTAATGTGTAGAGGGGGTAGAATCACCAAATTTTATATTAAATTCTTCAGGAACAATGCTGGTCCGCTGCCCTTCACGGTATAGCAGCGAATATGCTCGAGCTTGTTACAATACTTTTTTTAATTTTAAATTTTACGTTAATAGTGAAAACCGATAAAAAATTTATTTTGAAAATGTGATATGATACCCTTTGTTAGAATACAGTTTCTATGTTTAAAACATCACAAAATACTAAAATTTTAGACTGTTAAGCTAGTTATAAAAATCGTTTCAAAATTTTATCAAAAATATAATTAAAAAAGAAACTTATAAATTTTACAATCAACAAAATTTAAAAAATAATCTAGTAAAATGTTTATCCATCACTTATGTACGGAAATTATCAGAACAATTAACTGAAATATTCAATAAATATAATATTAAAGTAGCACATAAAAGTTATAGTAATTTAAAGTTTATCAATACCAATATGAAATCTAAAACTCCATTTAAAAAAAACACTCTTTATATTATTCCTTATAATAATTGCGAAAAAATATACATAGAACAATCAATGAAACATTTAGAGGAGAGAATGAAAGGTCATAAATATTGTAAAATACAACTGCTTTAAAAAAACAAATTTGATAATACAAAAATTCTAATTATTGGGATGAACAATAAATCGCGATCAATATTGAAACTCATCCAACTGAAATTAATGCACTTTCAATTTTTTTTTCTTTATTGACATAAACCAAAAAAAATATTTTCCTATCTACAATTGCAAAAGTCAGTATTTATTCTGTATACTTACATTATATAGCTACTAAATTAGTATAAACTTAATCTCTAGACTTCATGAAATTGTAATGACATTGAAATGTGTCAATAATTTTCTTAGGACGCTTTATTTAAAAAAAATATATCTACAATTAATTTATTATTAAATGTAAGATATATTTTGTATTGTTATAATACATAATAATAAATAGAGCAATATTTTATAGTGTGTAAGAATCTTTGTCAAAGACGTCATATTAAACAAGTTTCAAGACTTGTTACAAATAATCCTTCTCAAGATAATAACCACCAAATGTCGGTAAAAAGATCAAATAAATATATACTGTCTGTCTTACAAAAAACGCACCACGCTATAACCCTGTTATTAATAATTATGATTTGTTACAATATTTTAATTTTGATGTTAATAAAATTTTTAATTTTTTTGTATTTCACGGCAAACATAAACTTTTTTTAAAAAATAAAATTATTCCCAAGAAATAAAAAAAATCTCTATCAAACTGTAAAAAAACAATAAAGTATTGCTTGCTATTAAAAAAAAATTTACTATCGTCTGTCAAAAATTACATATTAAAAAAATATATACTATTTTGTAGTATACCGGGTGTCCACACGAAAACTTTATATTGAATTATTTCTGGTGTTTTTGAAGACAAAAACTTGAAATTTTGGGTGGTTGTTCAGGATATAGGGGGACAATGAATAGTGTATTTCATACCGCCCCATCGGGTCACCCGCCGCAGCCGGCCACCCCCACTCCAATATTTTAAATGACACCCTGTATTTTTTTTGGTGGTTTTGAAAGAACACAATTTTCTTGATATTCCTATGTGAAAAAACTAGTAACACACATTATGACATTTATGAGATATTTAAATTTAAAAGTTTCAGATATCAGAAATTATTAACTCCGAAAAATCATAAGTTAGTCATGGAAATACTTAAAACAAGATTTATTCACAACATTTTAGTTAAATTAAATGCTCAAATTGTTCACCGTTTACATTTAAACATAAATAAAGTCTATTTTCAAAAGCATTTCTAACATTTTCGAACACTTGTGGCGTTAAATTTCGACATTCCTCTGTTATTCTATTACGTAAATCAGCTATTGATTGTGGCGGTGTCTTATAAACAACAGACTTCAAATGTCCCCACAAAAAGAAATCTAGGGGAGTTAAATCGGGGGAGCGAGCTGGCCATTCAATAGAGCCCCTACGCCCAATCCAATGTCCTGGGAAAATATTATCCAAATAATTCCTAACGTCTAAACAGTAATGTGGCCCAGCTCCATCTTGTTGAAAATATAATTGCTCCTCCTCTATTTCATTCAAGTTTTCTTCTAGACACTGTATGATAAGAGGATGTATTAGCTCTTCCAAAAATTGTAAGTACTTAGGTCCATTTAAATTTTCCTGGAAGAATATCGGGCCAATTACTTGGTTATTAAGAATTCCAGCCCATACATTAATTTTTTGGGGATATTGTGTGTTGCCTTCTCGGAAAAAATGGGGTTTTACGTCGCTCCAATATCGACAGTTTTTTCACATAGGAATATCAAGAAAATTGTGTTCTTTCAAAACCACCAAAAAAAAATACAGGGTGTCATTTAAAATATTGGAGTGGGGGTGGCCGGCGGCGGCGGGTGACCCGATGGGGCGGTATGAAATACACTATTCATTGTCCCCCTATATCCTGAACAACCACCCAAAATTTCAAGTTTTTGTCTTCAAAAACACCAGAAATAAGTCAATATAAAGTTTTCGTGTGGACACCCGGTATACCGCACCATTGGTAACTCCGTTATTATTGGAGCTACGAATTCGTCCAAATTAGCAAACTAGTAGGATTTTTCCTGGCGGTTACGACGATGAAAACAAAAAAACAATTGAATGTCGCGTTTTTCAGATATTTGACAAAATGTAATTTTTATTTTTATGCGGTTGAATAAAAAATTTAGTTCTGAATAAAAATGTCTAAATACATTATCTTAAAAAAATTGAAAATAAAAAAGTTATCACGTGATTTCTTAAACATTGCATTTTGTTTAAAAAAATTATGAAAGACGTAGCATGTTTCACATGTTTATCCAATTGGAGTCATCTTCAGATATTAAATAAAATAATATCATAAACATCCTTAAAATTTGCTTACTTTATCACTAAAACGTAAGTTTTCAAATGACATACCGTGCATTTTTAGGGATTTAGGATTTGTTTTTAGGGATGCCTAACGAAATGTGTAATTAAATAATATGTACCGATTATTGTATACTATTCTCTTGTTGAACGGATGAAAAAAATTTTTGTATAGGTCCTAGAATGTTTGTTCATAATATTCCTAAATGAATTCAAACGAAACGTTGTGTTTTTAACGAAATTTATTTTGATTTCGTCCACGAAACTTAAGAATAACAAATAAAAGCATAATAAACACTATCAATCAACATACATAACTAAAATAGTTGTTCGAAGGTACCACCTTCTTGGTCCAGACACTTGCGGGCTCTTTTCTGAGTGCAGCGCTTTGACAAGGGTCCTTCCATCAATATTCCGAATAATGGCCGTAATGTTATTTTGAAGTTCTTCCACATTTTGGTAACGATGTTTGTAAACTTCATTTTTCACTCGGCCCCATAAAAAAATCTAGCGGAGTTAGATCTGGTGAGCGTGGGGGCCACAGAACTGGTCCATGAGTTCCAATCCAACGGGGTCCAAACAGTCTCTCCAGTAATGCGTTAACGATATGGTGATTGTGAGCCGGTGCACCGTCTTGTTGGAAGTATATCCGCGGCCTATCCATCAAGTTCACGTTGTCCACGAAATCTTCTAATACGTGAGACATAAAGTCCTCATATCTCTCTCCCGTTAATGAGCCGCGGTAAAAAAAAGGACCCACAATTTTAGATCCAATCATACCACACCAAACATTAAGGCTGAACCGATGTTGTGGATTAGTGGGATGAGTCAAAAAAGGATTTTCCCGACTCCAAAAATGATAGTTTTTTCGATTAAACATTCCCTTCCCTTATTAGAGAAGTTACTCTCATCTGACCATAAAACATATCGAGGAAAATTTGGATCTTCTTCACATTTATGTAGGAACCATTCACAAAATTCCATTCTTCTTATATCATCATTAAGATGCAAAGTTTGTACTGGCCGATATTTGTATGGCTCAAAATTATATTTTTTCAAAATTTTATGAATCGTTCCCAATGAAAGGTCTATTTCTCTTGCCAATTCTCTAATTGAATTGTTAGGATACGCCTCAAAATATCCCAGTACATTTATCTCTACTTCCTCACTAACCACAAATTGCTTCTGCGTTCTATTCTTCTTGAAAACCTCTTCGTTTCGCCGAAATTGTCTGTATAATTCCAAGAAATATCTTCTTTGAGGAATCGCGCGCTCGGGAAACATTGCACTATAATGTTCGCGAGCTCTAATAGTGTTTTTTCTCTGAAATATGTAAGCTTCCATAATATCACATTTTTCCTCATGTGTGAAAACCATTTTTATTAGAAGAAAACAAGAAGAAAACAGCAAAATAACAATGCGAATTTTAAAACACTGACAGATTAATTTGACGGATTGTTATTGAATATTTTTTTTTATTGGTGCCTATTTGATCAAAATTGTAACAACTATTGTAATGTAGGCTAATTTCATTTTCTCTTTTCCTTTTTTTCTGAGTGGAATTTTAAATTATACTGTTCCATTTTAAAATGGGTACTTTTCTGATTATCTCGGGAATATGCCCCTTTAAAAGAAATCACGTGATAACTTTTTATTTTCAATTTTCTTGAGATAATGTATTGAAAAATTTTTGTTCAGAACTAAATTCTTTATTCAACTGCATAAAAATATATAGGGTGTTCCATTTAAAAAATTACATTTTGTCAAATATCTGAAAAACGCGACGTTCAATTGTTTTTTTGTTTTTAACGTCGTAACCACCAGGAAAAATCCTACTAGTTTGCTAATTTGGACGAATTCGTAGCTCCAATAATAACGGAGTTACCAATGGTGCGGGTTTAAGTGTGAACACCTTGTATACACCTGTCTTATGTGGTTTTTGAATTACTGAAATCGGATTATTAATAACAGTTATAGCGTGGTGCGTCTTTCGTAAGACAGATAATATTAGTAGATTAAAAAGTTTTCTTCCAACTGTCGAATTACATATATTTTCTAAGACTATCTTAGATCTTGTAATTTGCATTATAAAAGTAATAATACATTTTAATAGACTTACTTTTAATCATCCTGTATAAACACTACAAATCCTTGTTAGTCAGTCATGTGATTTATTTCGATCCACTGAGAACTTGATTTTGCTTATGCAAAATACTATTTATAATTAGCAAATTTATGATAATATTATACCTATTATACCTATCATAAATATTAATAATATACATGAATATTCATACATATTTAATGGGGTATGCCCAGATATATCAATGTTATTTGTAGTTTGCAGAGTCGATTTATAATTGATATTTCGACATATTCCAAACATGAAAATTAGAATTAAATGAATTCGATCCATAATACATGCAAAACCTAGATGAATATGAATACATATTTTTAAAGTTACTGGTACTAAATAAATGTACCATGGCTTTATATGAACTGTTTTGATGTATTCTATCCTATCGTAAAATAATAGTTACAACAGCAATAAATTGCAATTTATTTGATATTATAGACAAGCACAAAATTAACGAAACGAAAATTCTTTTATAAATATTGGTTTGGATGAATGATGGTAAAGAGAGCATTTATTATAATGCTGTGTGCAATACATAAATTTTCGCTTTTATATGATTTTGATTTTTATATCAACAAATAAACGGAATAGTATATTTTAAAAATATTTTATTATTCAATTACGAGATCATATACCAAGGGAAACATAAAATAATTATATTATAATGAAACACATAAATAGGTTTAGCTGTGAAAACACTTTATTGTGGTAAATCAACTTCTTTTTCAACTGCTTCATTCTGCAAATATAGGAGAGTTTTGCCAAAAACAATACAGGCTACGTTCGAAACGTATCAAGTAACAGAAAATGTGTTATTTTGCATAACACAAACACAATACTGTTGAACAACTAACTAACTATTTAAAACCCAAAAACATAGATGGATTTCAGTGTACGTTGTTGAACAGTAAATATCCGGATCGATATTCATCGTTTAAGATATCATTTCCATCAAAATTTTCTGATGAAATGAAGAAACCTGACTTTTGGCCTGAAAATGCATGTGTAAATCGCTTTTTATTTCACCTAACCAAGAAGCAGGACGAAAGACGGAAGGACTAAAATAATGCACCAAAATATTCGCTGCATAAACAATAAATTATCGGAACTAGAGGTTGTTTTGAACCAGTCTAATGTTGATATTCTGCTCCTTACCGAGCATTGGCAATCTCGTGAACAATTGGAGTACATAGCATTGGGTGGCTATGCTTTGTCAGCTTTCTCCTGTCGTGGAATGCGTAAGCATGGTGGTGTTGCCATTTACAATCCAATTCAAGGAAACACATAATGAAATATAACATAAATAATGTTATAGAAATAGGTGCGATTGAAATTGCTCACTTAGTAATAGTAGTTCTATATCGTCCACCACTTTCGGACTTTCAAATTTTTCTGGAAAGCCTGGCCAAGATCTTGGATGTTTTACAAAGTATTGGCAAGCCTATAATTATCGGAGGCGATTTTAACGTCAATTTCCTAGTGTGGTCTGTGATGCGTCAACAATTATGTGACTTATGTGGTAGTTATAACATGTTCTGGACAATACAAGAATATACTCGTGTGTTTAATGGTGCTCGTACGTGTTTGGATAACTTCTTTGTTAATCTTGCTGAGGGCGACTATACTGTGTCCTGTGTTGACAATAATTTATCTGACCATTTCGGTCAAATTATTAATTTGTATGTTCCTTGTATAATTAATAACTCTGATGATTTTATATTCAAGCGAAATTTCTGTGTTGCCTCTCTGCAGAGTTTCGATACCTACTTAGAGGGAGAAAATTGGTTATGGGTTTATGAGTGTAATTGCCCGGATACAGCTTTTTCAGCGTTTCTTAAGGGTTTTAGTTATTATTATGACGTTTGTTTTCCCATGCAGCGGTATAAACCGAGCAGGGATGGAGGTTGTGGTAATGTGTGGATATCTTCGGATGTGGTCGCAATGAAGAACAGTTTATTATTTTTAAAAGATATTAGTGCACAATATCCGCAGTTTAAATCTGAATATAAAAGCTTTGACAGGATCTGCAAGGATTTTTTAAACAATAAGCGATTGCAGATGAATGATTTACTAATAAATTCAGCTGATAATAAATCTGAAGCGGTTTGGTCAATAATTAAAAAAACGACAGCAACCAAATCTGACGGACGTTCAACTTTGCCGCACAGTACCTCCACTAAATCTGAATTGTGTAGTAAGTTTAATGAACATTTTCTTTCACTCCCCTACAAATTATTAAATGATAAAACAAATGATAAGCTCTCTAGTATGGATTTGACTAATATTAGCGATTCCATAAGGACACCATCGACTTCACCGTCTTTTTTTATGTCGCCAATTACTGAGAGTGATATTGAGAGTGCCATGGCTGACGTGAGGTCGTCTTTTTCGACTGGTCATGACAATATATCTAGTTTTGTTGTTAAACACTCATTATCATGTATTAGTTCAGTATTAGCCTACCTCATTAATTTCTCTTTCAACAAGGGCATTTTCCCTTCTGCATTGAAACTGGCAATTGTGAAGTCACTATTTAAGAAAGGTGATGCTGATGTAATATCGAACTACCGTCCCATTAGTTTACTATCTGTTTTTTCTAAAATATACGAAAAACTCATGAATAAAAAGTTAAAAAACTTTTTTAAAAGTTTTAACTTACTGCATTCTAATCAACACGGCTTCTGTGTAAATAAATCGACGAATACGGCGTTATTTAATCTTTTAAAGCAAATTTACATCAACTTGGATCAAAATCACTACTGTTTGGGTATCTGTATAGATTTATCTAAGGCTTTTGATCTTGTTAATCATAAAATTTTGCTGCACAAATTAGAGCAATATCGCATTAATGGTGTTTCCCGTAAGTGGTTCAGTTCATATCTTTCTGGCCGTAAACAGTGTGTTGAGATTGATAACTACCAATCCTCCTATGAACCGGTTGATATTGGTGTGCCTCAAGGTTCAGTTTTAGGGCCTACTTTATTTTTAATTTATATTAATGATTTACCCACAGTTTTTGACAAAACAATTCATATAGTCTTATATGTTGATGATACCAATGTCATGTTAATAAAATGGTGAACTCTCACCCGTCTTCTGGCGTGGGCGATGGTTTTGAATCAGTGTCTTCTGTTAAGGTTCTGGGTCTCACTATAGAAAGCAACCTTGGTTGGAGTTTACACATTAACGAATTGTGCCAAACTCTGTCAAAAACGTGTTATGCTCTAAGGCAACTGAAGCGGAGCTGTAGTAGGGATACCCTAAAAACATTCTATAGCTCAAATTTTCTATCTTGCATGCGGTATGGTGTTGTTCATTGGGGCGCATCGTCCGAAGCTCGTAGAATCTTTTTGATGCAGAAGCGAGCAATTCGAATTATATACAACATTAGTTATGGAAACTCCTGTTGAGACGTTTTTAAGAATAACTCTCTTTTAACTTTTTATGATCTGTACATTCTTGAGGTACTTTGTTTTGTATATAAGTACAAGCCTGAGTTTTGCATAGGTAATAGTACTCATACCTATTATACTCGTAGTAATGATTACTTGCTGCCTACTCGCCACAGAAAAACCGTTTTTCAGAAGGGTTTGTATTTCATTGGTTGTAGATTTTATAATAAGCTGCCTGACTATATAAAAAATATTACAAATTTTTTTCGTTTTAAACGTAAAGTACAGCAATACTTGCTTGCCATTTCCTGCTATGATGTAGATGATTTTTTAGATATTAAGTAATATTTTTCGCATGACATGTTTCAAACTTGTACTTACTTTTTTGTTTTGTACTCGTTTCCTGAAATAAATTTTATTATTATTATTACTGTTTATTTGTTGTTGTTTTATATGAAATAAGAAAGTCGAATGGATGAGTATCACTTTTAGCGAATATGTTTAAGGATAACTAAATTTATAAATAAAAGAAACGTAATTTAATTTAAATTTTTACAAACAAATTCAAATGAATGCTTAAAGTTCGCTCGTCCTTCTCCCTTCAGCAGGAAAGTTGACAAGTATTGATTAGATTCATACGTATAAAATCAAAATGCAAAGAAAGTCTTCCAGACCAAATTTTCCTATGTAAGTAGATATTCAATAAGCAGGTAAAATGACCTTGAAATGTTTTAAGATCTTTTCTTTAGAATTAGTGTAGAATTGATATCGTGCCGCCATCCAATTATGGCTAGTAGTACTTAAGAAACACGAAAATCTTAGATTCGAACCGAAATGGATTTGGCAAGATTGAAACGCACCCTTAAAGCATTTGTCAAAACATGAGGTAACAATTAAAAATTCTTTATTTACGTACTTCATCTAGTACATATTGTGTAGATATATTTACTTGAAATTTTAGACGAAGTTTTATCTGAGGAGTTCTGCTTAAATATGTTCCTATATACATACATATATAAGATTCTTCCACGAAGGACTAAGCGGGAGATTACTACAACTTGCACTTCGGGTATCTGACGTGCACTTTCTAATACGCAAATAGTACAGTATCTTCGTAGTTATACTCTTCTTGTACAGCTGAATGGTCTATTGTTTATTATAATGTTTGTGTTTCTCGGTAGTGAAGTGCACCACATTTACTCCTAATAACCTAAATTGGTCTGGTGCTCATGCAGTAAAATAATAAGACCGGCAAATTGTAAAGTGCCTGTCAAGTGTTAATATCGTAAGTATGTTCATGGATGTAGACGTATTACAGAGAGATACGTGTATGAAATATCGTCCATTTACATGTCACTTACAATGTTCTCTCGTACAACGAAGAAGATCAAATTTTCCCATATCGGTAAAAGAGTCACTGAAGCGTACATGTTCTTGGTATATGTCGTTAGTGTCTTTTATGTTTTATATACATTTACGCGATAATTGCATTTGCGCCTTAATACTCACATTTAAAATTTACTTAGTATTTCAGCTGGCAAATGCCTAGTTGTTTGAAATCAGTTAAAAAAACATGATTAATAAACTACACATAAGAAATTTTTTGGTGAAAAGGTTTCTATCGATTAGCTATTTATTCAGGCACAATTATTGTAACATCTCTGAATTAAATATACAATAGCAAATTCACATAAAAAATATAAATACTATACACTATTATTTGCATGTTATACTATGCTAAACTTAATTTAGAGTAACGAAAATTTAGAAACAATTTTTCTATATATTTTATGAACTTTTATATGTAATACAAGCAAGCATATATCTTTTACGCACCTGAACCATTAACACAATGATTGAATTTGACAATGTGGCGAAAATCACGCTGCATCGATTTTCCCCCGTAAGGAGGACAAATTCCGCTGAAACCTACTGGAAGTATCGGTATTCAATATGGAGGTCGTCCGGCACAGCTGACAATGACACCTTAACGTCAGAATTGACGGTTAAAAAATCCAACTGTCGTTTGAGATGACAGTCGTACAAAAATTCCATTCCAGGTTATGAACCGTCGAACCGATCAATTTGCAATGATATTTTCCAGAAAACGTCAGAATTGACGGACAGAATCGTGGAGGTCGTGCAGCGCAATGTGTTTTGTCCACTAATAAATGAGTTGAAACTGAGATGACAGCATTAAATACTGAAAAACAGCGGATGCAAAACTATTGAAGGATCATATTGATACGGCAGGAAAAATAATCAAATAAGCAACAATGTATTGTATATGTATAACATATTGTGGAATAAATGAGATTAAAATATATACTGAGCGATCTAAAATTGCACACCATTGTATAAATATATTACACAGATTAAAAGTATTAAAGTTACATTTATATTTCTAACTAAAATTAAGACTTGCAAAATAAAGCTTTGCACACTCGTTAAGCCTTAAATTAACATCATTAAGGTTACAACAATGAAAAAATATTAATAACAATTAATAAGACCAGGTGAAATGCGGATTTTAAGTAGAATATAGTTACCACATTTGATAATATTAAAAGTAAATAGATACGAGAAAAATTAGGTGTGGTATCAGTAATAGAAAAAGTCGAGTATAGACCACTTAGTTGGTTTGGACACCTCACACGAATGAGTAACATGAAGCCTGTAAAAGATATATGCGAGGTCGACTGAAATGATGCTCAGAAAGTAGAACACCTCGACGTCTGACGGCAAAGAGGGTCTGTACAAGTAAGTAAAAACAAAGATAAACCCATCTTATATACATTCAATTCACTACGACACTCGCCTTCGGCTCGTATCATAATTTTCATACTCGTGTCTTAATAGCCATCATTAAATGCTCATTGCATAATATGCTATTTTCTACTCCCATACTTTAATTGTATTATTAGATATGCCGAACCTGTACTATAAACATGTTCATTACGATACAGATTTTCATTATGTTACAAGTTTATATCCAATAGGAACACAGATTTTTCATTACGATACAAGTTTATATCCAATAGGAATGCGACATTTCAATATTCAAACAATATTCAATATGGCGACTGCATATCTGACAGATATACAAATTAAATAAATGTGACAGTTCTCTGCAATTTACAAGTAAGTACTTAAAATTTGTGCTTTTTTGAAAATATAAACGGTAAAAATGAGGGATAATGACAGTGAAATGTAATAATTGACTCCACCAGAAGTTATGGCCACGAACAATTTATTACCAGCCAAATTCACAAAAACGTACGGAAAATTTTAACCTCAATTTATGAAATGGATTATTCAAAAAATATGTTTTATTATGGAGTCGTAGAAAAAATAGTGTATGCAACTCGCATTTAATGGCTATTAAGACACTCGTATTCATTACAATACTCGGCTTCGCCTCGTATTGTAATTCACTTACTCGTGTCTTAATAGCTATCATTAAATGCTCATTGCATAATATACTATTTTCTACTCCCATACTTTAATTGTATTATTAGATATGCCGAACCTGTACTTTAATGATTATTACATTATTATATTGTTATTATATATTATACTCGCGTTCGGCTCGTATTGTAGTTTTCTTACTCGTGTCTTAATAGTCATCATTAAATGCTCATTGCATAATATACTATTACAGTATTCATTAAATGAAAAGCAAGCATTATGCAGTTTTCATTGGAATATTATCGATTTATCAGAGATGACATCCTTTTGCTTGGTATATTACGGATAGTACATCACAGCTTATTGTATTTTGATACAATTTGAATGTTTATTATTTACGGTTTGAGTGGAAGATGGTGGTCTTTCTATGATGCCAAACTAAACTCTGCCTTGTATAATTATTTTGTTATAAATTTAGTATTAACTTACTTCATATTTAATTTTTATAGTTTTCAATTACCATAATTATTACTGAACATATTTTTCCCCCTGATACCAAAAAAGTGGTTTTTGCAAACATGTATCTCTCTTTCTCTGTGTGCCAGTGTATGGTATCTGTGCGTGTAACCACGATAGTGGCTAAACGGTTACAGCAACGAAAACCAAACTTTATATTTACGAGTATAATCTACTCCTTGAGATCTGATTAGATTTTCAGTAAAATAGGTAGACCGGTAATAGTAGTTTACTTCAGTACCAAAATCAAAATTTACTAATATCTCCTCTACTACTAAGTTTAAACAAATTTATAAAGATTCAAATGTACTCAAATGTAAAATTTGAGACAAAAATTATTAAAAAGTTTATCGAAATTTCTACTGGAAATAGGTCATATTCGTATCGAAAATCTCGCCATTTATGCTTTCTAGGCAGATACACTAGGAGTATGAAGGTATTTCTAGCTTGATTTCAATGCGTTGTGTATAAAAAATATTCAAAATTCTTACCGTAAGTAACACTTATACCCTTATCGAATAGCGATTTTTTGCAAATATCTCGTAAATTATACATGTTATATAGATTTATCAAGAGGATAAAAATTTAGATAATCTTGGTATAAACAAATTCTAAAATTCGGACCTGAAGTGACTTACAGGTTTATTTTTTAAGAAGATAAAACTTAATATACAACTTTGCCTAATTTTAAACGCATATACGTATAGAGAATCGAATGGTGGCCACACCTAATTTTTATTTTTATTTTGTATTTTCTGTATTTATACAGGGTGCCCCATCGAAAACGAAACAGATTGAATATCTCGAAGGAGAAAACTTTTTTGAAAAAACGCAAAAACACGTCGAATTTTGATCCAAGTGGGACACCCTTCCATCATATCTTCAACTATGATACGTCGTTCCCCTCCCCTCCATCACTCTAACCATTACAATTTAAATAGGGAAAGTGCTAAATACGATACACCATTGAAAAGGTAATTTTACGGAAAATTCAGCAAAGTGATTCTTGGTTGCGCTATTTTTGATTTTAGCGCCCTCTAGCAGGATAAAAAACGGTTACGTATTCCAAAATTTGACACATGATTTCAAAGCTAATTTTATTAGCAATTTAATGCACAATTGAAAAAAATTAAATAATGAGATTAAAGTATATACTGAGCGTTCTAAAATTGCACACCATTGTATAAATATATTACACAGATTAAAAGTATTAAAATTACATTTATATTTCTAAATAAAATTAAGACTTGCAAAATAAAGCTTTGCACACTCGTTAAGCCTTAAATTAACATCATTAAGGTTACAACAATGAAAAAATATTAATAACAATTGAAATTATTTTTTGCTGCCATTAATTACTATGGAGATTTGTCATGTGCCAAAACAATTACAAAGCATCATACATTGGAGGAAACCATAAATATATGTAAATTTGTGAATTTTAAGTTGAAAATTAAGTAATATATAGATTGAGATTTATTGATTGATATATACCATTTATTTATTTTTAACGAACTAAATAGCGGAGCCAAAAAATCTTTGATATTTTGCGTAAAATTCAAAACGTAACAACAGCATGATGCAATAATAAATGGTGTTGTGAGTAGGATTCTATCTCGCTCTAATTTATCCGCTGCGTTCCCAACTTTCTCCCAGAATAAATCAGTACTGCATCTTTGCAACATTTCTTTAGAATTTGGATGAAAATTTTTAAATAGTAATAAATGCAATGGTTATCATGAACAGATTTAAACCCGTTGCTATTGCATTAGACCACATGCTACGAGATCAAACGAAAATTGGAGTTGCCGTCGAAATATGGCATCAACTGAAAAAATATTTGAAAGTGAAAGATCAACAAAGTACGGTAAAAAAAGCGTTGGTCAAAAGAAGGGACATGGCATTGGGATCACATCACTATTTGGCGAATATGCTCGATCACAAATTCTTAGGACAAAATTTACCTAAGGTTCAAGTACATCAAGCTTTTGATCTTCTAAATTCAAGAAACCCAGAATTTGTTCCGCTTGTTATGGCTCTTACAACAAAGTCTTCTCCATTTTTTCAAAGTATTTATTTTCCACACAATTCCAAACAAAAAATCCAATGATTTCGTGGAGATAAGTTGCAATTTCTGACTCGGAATGGCCAGAAAAAGAATTCTTACAATTTGATCAGTTATTTATTGTAATAGCGGCAACAGTTGGTTTAGAAGGAATTCTTTCGCGCTTTGGGATAATTCGGTCTAAATTAAGAAATTGTTACGGCAACGAAAAAGCGAGTAAGCTTCTATTTATTTTTAAATATTGTAACGAAATGTGTTTACATTATATAAAAAAATCAGATCTCTCGGCGCGATAAAAACGAAATTGTCACACGCAAAAAAGGGGCAGACCGGGCAACGTATAAAAACGCTCTTATTTACACACCGCCATAAATCATCTCTCTCGGCTGGTAAATATCGTAAATGCAGTGAGTCATCTCACAGATGTGCGACGTAAGCAAGAAAAAGTCTAGATTTCCACTGGTATATTGCCGAATTTACTGGTACTGTTCGAGAACATTTCATGCATGTGTATATAAGGCGACTGGGTCACCGGGATTCATTCATTACGGGATTCATTCATTGCGGAGAAGTAATCGCGGAGTAGTTCGGGATAAAGAAGTGGTCTCATGGGACCTGTGGAAATAAATAGTGGTAGCCAAATAAATAAATATAGTAGTGCCGTCTTATATAAATAGAAGTGTTATGTAAATAAATACGGACAGAGATATTAGTAATAGACATAAATAAATACCTGTGATAATTTATTAATAGTAGTTTAAGTGTGTTACGTTAGTTTTTATATTTTTATATTGTTATATAATTTTAAGTATATAAATATACAGACTGTTTTAAATAAATAATTGCACGAGTTGTTTATTGGAACCCGAAAACGTTAGAATTGGTGTCAGGTGTGGGGATCTGGTCAAATGATGAACTATTTTCCTTAAGTGAATTGTCTCAAGAAGATGATGATATTTCTCTTTCTTTGTTACTATAATAAGTTTTTTTTAATATTATAACGTTTTTTTCGCATTCTAGGTTAGGTAAAAAGTATCTAAATTTCTGATATACAGCATGTGTCAAATACCATTAGGCATAGAGATTCAATGTTTACGTGCGATCTCTAATTTCTTTTTTGGAAAAATTCATCTTAAAATCAGGCTTGACAACTGAAAAGCAACTCATTAAATGTCATCCATTCAATTGTGAATTTCGCAGCAAATATCATGGCTCACTATACCGTATTAAAACAAAAAATATAAAGTTTCAAAATTATATCAAAAAACGACAATAGCTCAGTAATCGTCACCTTTAAACTAATAATGTCTTACATGTTTTTGGTGCAAAATTTAGTAAGCAATCCAAAAATGAGCCGACATACAGGTATTCCATTTGAAAAAAAAATCACTTTAGACAAAAATATGTCATGTAACTTTGATCCAGTTTTTTGTAAATTCAATTAGTAATTGCAAAAAATAAAATATGCTTGTATTAGGCCCTTTTATTATGAACAACTCTACCAAAAATTGTATTAATCTAATACGTCGTTTTCGAGAAATATAATTTTATAAAAACATTGACTTTTTAAGAAAAAACCTTAAATTTGGGCCTACACTATCTTATAACTTTTCGCCTAAAAATTATGCGGGAAATACAAAAATGTAATAATATATAGGCTGTTCCATTTAAAAAACTACAAGTGTGGTCAGCCACCAAGTTATGGGACACTCAGTATAAAACAAAATATCCGATATTACGATATTTTGATATTGACATAAATATCATGGTATTTGCGAACCTGTTACTAGGTGCGAAATGATATTGTTTTCTTTTCACAAAAACCACAATGGAAAAAGTCAAACCGAACTGATTGGGAGACTATCTAACCCAAGCCTGCATATTCGTAAGTTTCAGTTAATAACTCTTCCTTATTATGATTACTATTTGGTCTTTGATTTACTGAGAATAACGTATTATTATTATTAAATTCAAAAGTCAAGTTACCCTTCCTGATAACCTTTTTTTTTTCTAGAGGTATAGAAAAAAAGATCGACTGATTGTTAATAAAATCGTTTAAGTAAACGTGAACCGAAAAAGAGTTCAAATATTTGAACTCCGCAAAATCCCTTTTTTCACTTTAATAAAAAGTAAAGTGAGTGAGCATACACATTCGACAATATTGAAATACGGAGTAATAAAAACGAATTTGCCAAGAACTACACGTACGCTCATAAAATATTTGTATGCTAATATTATAGACTTTTCCATTTGCACGTTCATGTAGCTGTTTAAATGTGGCTATTTTCCAAATGGTCGACCCAACCTCACGTTTCTCGATAATATCCACGGTCGATATAGAGCGTATCTAACAAATGTCATATGTAATATACAAGTATGCAGATGATACCGCCGCTATAGTTGCAGTTTATAAAAGCATAATATATTACTTCGATTTCAGCTTGGTGAAGTTTCATTATAAATAATAATTAAATAAATCCTTCACAGTTTATAATTCACTCTTATTTAATTGCGGTTTTTTTTTGCATATATCTCACCAATTATGTATTAAATATAGTACAAAAGCACTTAGAGCTCAATTTTGGAACACTTCTTGCATAACAAAATTTTCAAAATTTGAAGCTTAAGTAACATTCTTCTTATTATGCCACGTGCACTGTACAAGTAGTTTATCTATAGGCATCGAGATGCGAAAAACAATTATTTCATCATACCCTCTCTTTCGAAAATTGATATTATGACAGTTGTTCCAACTTGTTATAAATTATTCCAGAGTTTTTCAAAGAAAAAAGACATAATCGGTCGAGATAATGGGAAGAAACGATTTCTTTTTAGGACCCCTTCTTGCGATAAAAGTATCTCGAAGAAAACATGATACTTGGCTGAAAAAATTGCGAAAAATAATAAAATAGATATTGTGACAGTTGTTCCAGGTTGTTCCAGGTTGTTCTAGGTTTGTTTTAAATTGCTCCAGAGTATTTCGAAGCAAAAACCATAATCTGCAGCAAAAATGGCGAAAAACAATTTTTTGCCGGCCTCCTTTTTTTCAAAAAGCGATCTTATGACAGTTGTTCTAGGTTTTTCTAGATTGGTTTTACATTGTTCCGAAGTATTTCGAAGAAAACATGATACTTAGCTGAGAAAATGCAAAAAATGATTTTTTGCCGGCTCCATTTTTACGAAACTCGATATTGTGACAGTTGTTCCAGGTTGTTCTAGGTTTGTTTTAAATTGTTCGAAAGTATTTTGAAGAAAAAATCACATTCGGCAGAGCAAATGGCAAAAAACAATTTTTTGCCGACCTCCTTTTTTTCAAGAAACGATCTTATGACAGTTGTTCCTGGTTTTTCTCGGTTTGTTTTTAATTGTTCCAAATTATTTCGAAGAAAATATGATACTTGTCTGAGAAAATGGCGAAAAATGATCTTTCTCGATTTTTTTTCGAAAATCGATATTCTGACGGTTGTTCCAGGTTGTTCTAGATTTGATCTAAAATTTTCAAAATATTTTGAAGAAAAAACGATAATCGGTCAAGAGAATGGCGTAAAACATTTTTTCGTAAACTCTAATAGATTCCAACAATGTTTAAGTTGAATCAAATATAAATATGTACAAACGTATTTAAACAAAACAACATTCTTACCTTGCTATGCATATTTAGAATGTGCAGTGCTTGTAAAACCGAACTACATAAGGCATTTTAATATGAATTGTCTTGCAATCATCAAACCAAGGCCGCGTAAAATAAGTACATATTGCCGCCACTTGTATTGTTGCATAAAAATATATAATTAGACATTAGGCTTTATTAAAATATTAGCAACAAATCGTTTTAAACGAAATTTAAGCCAACTTTTAATCAGCAAGGCATATCATTAAATGGATTTTTTTAAAGAAAACATGCGAGACACATAAGTTTTTGTTATCTTCTGATGTTTCGTGTTTTACTCGTATACATACTTAAAAACTGATGTAAAACTTTTTAAAAAGAGATAATGAATTTTTATGTGTATTGGACGTTTTATATCTGTAGAGGAATATGTTCTTATTATTACTAGGGGGGGGGGGACCTGATTTTTTTATTCTTGCGCATTTTATCTTCATTATTCTTTATGAAATAAGATAAATTACCCTCAGTAATGTAGGTTAATTTAAAGTTATGTTATTCTAACATTTTAACAAAATATAAGTAAGTAAGAGTTTTGATGGGTGCTGATTTATCATTGTTAGTAATCAATGGCTAAACAAATTAATTCGGTTTCTCAAAAGAAAAATCGACAATAAATGCCATGTTTTAATAATAATTTTTATTTTATTCGATACATATTGAATAATATAATAAGATCCACAGCAAAAGAATAATACCGCAGTAATTTATAGAAACCAAATAAACACCAAAGTAAGACTATGATATAATAAAAGGAGATATTCGGCAAGACTTCAATACAGTACTGTGATTCTAATTGTACCACCGACACAAACTAAAAATGTAACAAACAAAATAATATTCGCAAATTAATATAATATTAAAAACTATATTAGAATGTTTAAATTCTCTTAAAAGATATCATTGATTATATAGGCAGTAATAGAGGACATATTTTACAAAACTATTTGCAAGGAATATGAGGAGATTGTAGCTAATTTTATTTATTTGTATCGTATAATATTTAAGATGAATAAACAGCGAAATAAATGTTCGGAAGACCGCTTCCGACAAACATGAAAATCATCGTTGTATAATATATACATGTTACGGAACGTCAAGAGAATTTTCTGTGGTTTCCACTGAGATATTTAATCAGGAAGTGGTTTTATAAAAAAGCCAAAGTTTATTTTCTATAATAACAGTTTGATTATATCCACTACCTGTACCAGTTTTCCGTTAATTCAAATAATAATATACAAACGAAGGTGAATGAATAATAGAATAACAATTCCAAACGGTTTGATCATACATCGATGTACATGGTTTAAGTAAAACAGAAGTCAGCAGGGACACGAAGATAAAGATTTACAAGACAAAATGTCTTCCCGCACTATGGCTAGGGCAGCCAATCATGGGTGCTAACTAAGAGAAATCATTAATAACAGCAGGTGAAATGCGGATTTTAAGTAGAATATAGTTACCACATTTGATAATATTAAAAATAAATAGATACGAGAAAAATTAGGTGTGGTATCAGTAATAGAAAAAGTCGAGTAAAGACCACTTAGTTGGTTTGGACACCTCACACTAATGAGTAACATGAAGCCTGTAAAAGAGATATGCGAGGTCGACTGAAATGATGCTCAGAAAGTAGAACACCTCGACGTCTGACGGCAAAGAGGGTCTGTACAAGTAAGTAAAAACAAAGGTAAACCCATCTTATATATATTCAATTCACTACGACACTCGCCTTCGGCTCGTATCATAACTTTCATACTCGTGTCTTAATAACCATCATTAAATGCTCATTGCATAATATACTATTTTCTACTCCCATACTCTAATTGTATTATTAGATATGTCAAACCTGTACTTTAATGATTATTATATTATTATTATATATTATACTCGCCTTCGGCTCGTATTGTAGTTTTCTTACTCGTGTCTTAATAGTCATCATTAAATGCTCATTGCATAATATACTATTACAGTATTCATTAAATGATAGATATACTAATCGTATTACACTAGCAATTAGCGATATTTCCTTCTTTTCTTTATTCCAGTAATATACCCCGAAAAGACGGAATGTAGTGATTGTCCTCATAATAAGTTCAATATTGTCTGGATGGTGTGTAATATTTCCATAACAATGGGCAGAGAAAATGCAAATGCCTGTGATATGAATGGTGATTATAGTGGAAGCTTGTATATAACTGGAACAAAAGTAATAAATTAAACTAATATCAAAATGACAAATAGAAAAGCAAGCATTATGCAGTTTCCATTGGAAGATTATCGATTTATCAGAGATGATATCCTTTTGCTTGGTATATTACGGATAGTACATCACAGCTTATTGTATATGGATACAATTTGAATGTTTATTATTTACGGTTTGAGTGGAAGATCAGATGGTGGTCTTTCTATGTTGCCAAACTAAACTCGGCCTTGTATAATTATTTTGTTATAAATTTAGTATTAACTTACTTCATATTTAATTTTTATAGTTTTCAATTACCATAATTATTACTGAACGTATTTTTTCCCCTGATACCAAAAAAGTGGTTTTTGCAAACATGTCTCTCTCTTTCTCTGTGTGCCAGTGTATGGTATCTGTGCGTGTAACCACGATAGTGGCTAAACGGTTACAGCAACGAAAACCAAACTTTATATTTACGAGTATAATCTACTCCTTGAGATCTGATTAGATTTTCAGTAAAATAGGTAGACCGGTAATAGTAGTTTACTTCAGTACCAAAATCAAAATTTACTAATATCTCCTCTACTACTAAGTTTAAACAAATTTATAAAGATTCAAATGTATCTACTCAAATGTAAAATTTGAGACAAAAATTATTAAAAAGTTTATCGAAATTTCTACTGGAAATAGGTCATATTCGTATCGAAAATCAGTTTTTTGCAAATATCTCGCCATTTATGCTTTCTAGGCAGATACACTAGGAGTATTAAGGTATTTCTAGCTTGATTTCAATGCGTTGTGTATAAAAAATATTCAAAATTCTTACCGTAAGTAACACTTATACCCTTATCGAATAGCGATTTTTTGCAAATATCTCGTAAATTATACATGTTATATAGATTTATCAAGAGGATAAAAATTTAGATAATCTTGGTATAAACAAATTCTAAAATTCGGATCATACGTATAGAGAATCGTATGGTGGCCACACCTAATTTTTATTTTTATTTTGTATTTTATGTATTTGTACTGGGTGCCCCATCGAAAACGAAACAGATTGAATATCTCGAAGGAGAAAACTTTTTTGAAAAAACGCAAAAACATGTCGAAATTTGATCTAAGTGGGGCACCCTTCCATCATATCTTCAACTATGGTACGTCATTCCCCTCCCCTCCATCACTCTAACCATTACAATTTAAATAGGGAAAGTGCTAAATACGATACACCATTGAAAAGGTAATTTTACGGAAAATTCAGCAATGTGATTCTTGGTTGCGCTATTTTTGATTTTAGCGCCCTCTAGCGGGATAAAAAACGGTTACGTATTCCAAAATTTGACACATGATTTCAAAGCTAATTTTATTAGCAATTTAATGCACAATTGAAAAAAAATTAAATAATTGAAAAACCTTACATAACTCTAATATTAGAACCTACGAACGTAATTAGTTTACAATAGACGCTGACAGTCTGTACTTGACAATGATGACAAATAAATGTCACAAAATATTACGTGTTTAGTTGCTAATAAAATTAGCTTTGAAACGATGTGTCACATTTTGGAGTACGTAACCGCTTTTTATCCCCCTAGAGGGCACTAAAATCAAAACGAGCGCAATCAAGAATCACTTTGCTGAATTTTCCGTAAAATTACGTTTTCAATGATTTATCGTATTTAGTACTTTCCCTGTTTAAATTGTAATGGTTAGATTGATGGAGGGGAGGGGAATGACGTGTCACAGTTGAAGATATGATGGAAGGGTGTCCCCCTTGAATCAAAAATTAACCGTTTTTGCGTTTTTTAAAAAAAGTTTTCTCATTCGAGATATTCAATCTGTTTCGTTTTCGGTGGGGCACCCTGTATTTAAGTTTTGTTTTTGAGGGTAATGAAGGCATATTATTATTATATTACTAAATTTTAAACAGTTTCAAAATTAGTCACTTTTGTCTTTGGTAATTGTAATTATAGTTTTTTGGCATAATTACAATTGTTTAACGTTATTTATTATATAAATTAAGCATCTATAGAAAATTAAATTTTTTGTTTAAGTACATTTCTCTGTTAAAGATTTTGGCCCAGCTTTTGAATTATTATTTGAATCACATACATACACATATGTGATGTGTGCGAATCTACAGAATCACTAAATAAAGTGTCGTTTGGGCACATATCCAACTAAATTAAAAATACTCCAAACCCATAAATCATTTTTAAAAAGTATCTAATACAATTTACTAAAATAAATTTCTATATGATTAGGCGAAGCCAAAATAGTAGCGTTTCTTTTTAGCTATTTTAAATTTTGAATCATCTTGAAGGCTAGTATGAATTTACACTATTTACAAGAATATTTTTAAAAATTCCGATTGATTCTGTTATTTTAATTTTCTATAAGAAGTCTTTCAAATACATATCATAGCAGGAAGCGTTTTTAAGTTCGCTGAATGGAGCGGTTGGATGGTAGTCGGAAAGCTCTTTCATATCGTAACTGATTGCTAGTATAATTATAAAGTTTTAACACAATCGCGTTAATAGTATTTAAACTAGGATTGACCAAGCAACTTAAATGGGAATAAAGTATGAAATATAGACAAAATCCAATATTGCGCCGTTATCAAGTTCGTTACGAGACATGGAAAACCTGTTCATACCATACTAGAAGAGATATCTTCGGTTTATCAAAATTTTTGACCGAGAAAAAGTTTTTAAGTAGCACAGTTGTTTTAAGCAAGGTAGGGTATCGCATGAAGACGATCAACGACCGGAGTGGCCTATCGAAATAACCATTCCAAAACAAGATAGGTGCCGAAAATGCTCAAGCCGCCGCAAAAACAACATCACGTGAAATATTCCTCTGAGTTTCTGAACTGCAATGAAGGTAAGGACGATGTGTTAAGTCGAATTGTTACTGGGGATGAAACTTGAGTTCATCATTATCAACCTGAGTCCAAACAAGACTCCATGCAGTGGCATCAAAAAAACGTACTACCAACCAAAAAGTTTAAGGTGTCAGCCTTGACTGGAAACTCATGGCTACTGCTTTTTGTATCTCCAATAAGGAATGCTCTTAATCGATTACAAAGAAAAAGGCATTTCCATCACTAGAGATCACTACCCTTAACGCAACCTATAATCCAGACCTGGCTCCTAGTTATTTGTACCTGTTCCATAAAATAAGAAAAAGAGCTTCGTAGGAAAATATTTACGAGAGATGAAGAATTAAAGGACGCAGTTTCGGCGTATTTTTCAGACAAAAATAAAACATTTTTTTATGCGAGCATACACAAGCTAAGTGAAAGTCATGAAAAAAATAGTGATGTAGAAGTCTACATTCCATCGAACATCAGTGCAGCTGCCAATGCTACAATGGAAGATTTACTGTCAAGCAAATCTAAAGACATACGAGGGACAAGCTACAATTATTGAGAATATTGAAGTAAAGATTGATACAAGTTTTTAAATTTTTATTTTAAATATGTTCAAAGTAATTGCCATTTACAATAATCCACATAACCATTCTCGCCTTCCATAGTTTAAAAGCGTTCAACCAGCTGTCCTTAGGGATACTATCAAAAAACACTTAACGGCCGCGGCGATGTCAATCTCTTCTTCTGACTGGAACCTTTTCCCTCTCAAATGTTTTTTGAGCTCAAAAAATAGCCAGAAGTCACACATCGCCAAATCCGGTGAGTAAGGAGGATGTTCTATAATTTTGATTTTGTTCTCCGCTAAATACTGAACCTTTGTCCCTGCAGTATGGGACGACGCGTTATCATGATGTAACATGATCCCCTTTCTGGGCACTTTACAAAACACAGTAGGCAAACAATTATCAACATACCATTTAGCGGTAACTGTCTTCTGATCTTCTAATTTAATTGCAGCCACCAAACCCGTACTTCTAAAAAATACTGCGTCACCATCGTAGGGGTTTCCTCGTCTTCATGTATCCAGACTCGGTTTTTTTGGCGAGTGAGAACATCAAAAAACGGTATGTACGTTCCACCGCCAGTTACAATTTTAGAAATAATTTGATGGCCTCCAGCATTCAACATATCTAAAGTTTAATGGCAAATTCTAACACATTCTGCTTTTTGTAAATCTGTCAGATGCTGGGGTACAAACCGAGATACAAGCTTTTTCAAATGTAAATGTTCGTGCAATATTGATCTCACTTGCGAGAATCCAATCTTCAGATTGGACTGTATCATTGCATAGGTAATGCGATTGTGCTCTTCCACCATCTTCTTCACCGCAGCAATGTTTTTGGGGTTAACAGCAGTTAAAGGAGGGCCATCTCCTTTTTTGTGTACCACCGACTTGCAACCTCGCTCAAATTCTTTATATCATTTGTAAACAGTAGCCAATGATGGTGCGAAATCCCCAAATGCTGATTTTAAACTTTCCTCACACTCATACGCGCTCAAGCCTTTCTTGAAATCATATTAAATCATTATCCGAAAGTTCTCTCGTGATAATTCCATTTTTCCGATAACAGAAGCTTATTCTATGGACTATTTCTCAGACACTGTTCAACCAAATGTCACAAACTGAACTGCAATTGACAGATAAAATAATGCACAATTTAATAAACAACAATTTATTTTGCACGGTTAACTAGATTTTTCAATTCTCAATAATTGTAGCTTATCCCTCGTATATCAGAAAGCGTACTCAATATGTGAAGATCGGTGCAATTCTAAAAAAGTCACAGTAGTTGCAGAAGAAGTTCTCCTTCTTTATTTCGCAGAGAAGACGGATATTTATTAATCCTCGACTTTATGGAGCATTTTCTCCTTGTTTTAAAATCCAATTTGTTACTGAAGAAAAACGTTGACGTTAAACAGTTTCCCAAGTTAACTGCATATTTAAAGAGAAAATCCGTTGGATATCAAGCAAAAACTCAAGGACATTTTCGCGATCAGAAATTTAGTCATTTCTGCCTGATAATGAAAGTAAATAAAATATCTACGAGTTAATTTAATTTAATTACCTGATTTTTATTGAAGGTTGTGATAGTACTCGGGTAGCAGGGGTATGACATTGACGACAAAGAGAACAATTTAATTGTCAAAATTCCTGATTCAAAAACACACGAACCTCGACGTTTTATTGTTGTTAATGGAGAAAGGGACCTTAATATAGCTCAATATAGGAAGTACTTGGCGCATTTTGTATTTCTTTCAAAAAAGTTTTTTTAAGTTTTCGCTCTCTCTCTCTCTCTCTCTCTCTCTCTCTCTCTTTCTCTCTTGCTCTCCTTGTACCATTTAACTTTGACCGAAGTAATTAACACAAAAAAAAAATTTAGCAATATTTGAATTCCACAAAAACGACAAAATACTTTATTTATTCTGTCTCAATAGTATCGAAGTATAATGTTCACATTTCAACCAGACAGTGCATAGTGCATAACTAAAAATAAACGCGATTAAAACGAAAAACCTCATTAACTTTTTCGATATGAATATTAATAGACGACATTCGCATTTTTCTGCCGGAAATGTTGACCTCTAGCATATATACCCTCTTTGAAATATATACATAATTCCCAATTAGTTACGTACTTAATCATATTGTGAGTTCGGCTTTTCAATTCGTATTTCTTAATTTCCGGCCATCTTATCAAATTCTTTTTTCACTTGTCCATATCGGCGCAGTCCCGAAGGTCAAGCGAGTAGTTTCTTGTAAATATCTAATCAGATTTCTAAAGTATGTATGTGTAGGTACGATAGTCAATCACGCATGATTAGAGAAACGTGGAATTTAACAAGGTTTATGGAAGCGTTTTAGTTAATTATAGTGTTCGATTTCGATGTTCGAAATTGCTGTGATTACACAGGTAATTTGTGCGTAACACGAGCGGTTCGAGGATTCAAATAACGAAGGTAGGAATATAAATAGTGTGAATAATATATAAAAGCTGTTACATATACCGGGTGTCCTAGTAAAGTACATTATTGGTGTTTAAGTAATATAGATATCGAAAAATTTATAATACAAACATTTTAGGTAATTATGTGCTTCACAATTTAAAATTATTTTTATTTATGCGTAATCTTCGATAATGATAAACCAAGAAAAAAGATTTTTTTCTAATCGAATACTATAGTCGTGTAATTTTGGTAAAGAACACAGCAATAATACGAACTAAAGACCGATGATTCAATACCACTACAAATTTCAATCGGCCGGCACAATTTTAGAATAATTCAACTAATTAAAATTAATATTTCAGGACAAATAGCTTCTACTAGTAAAATACTATTACTTGAAAGCCACAAATTGAATATTGTATTTTAATTTATCAAATGTTACATTTCTACATCTATATTTTATTTCTATTCTGCTATTCTGTGTACTAGGCTAGCATTATTGTCAGATTTTTATATTCACGGAGCGAATGACACTTGACAAGCGTAGCGTATTACAAGCGGATGACAAATGTTTAGTATAGCGTATTACAGCGTCGTTTTATTTTGATTTGTGTTTCTCTTTTTTACCCCTTGCTAAATTTTTGTCTATAAAATCGTTTTTTTAAAAACTATGTAATAATACCGAAATCTTTGTGCCGATAAGCAAAAAGATTTGTAGCTTGCTTAATTTTAATTTTCGAGGAAGAACGTGTAATTTCTGGACTCCTTATTCCATTTGCAAATATTCAAGAAGTAGAATTATTAATGTTAATAAATGACCATTGTCGTTATCTTTGTTATCAGTCCCCCTCAAAAATTTGAAATAGTAAATTGTACACCGTACAAAACTCAGCGTAGTATTGCACGGGCGAATCGGAAATTTGTGATGGCAAGCAGATGGCGATGCGAGTCTATCGTTAAGTTGCGCCTGAACTGATCGCAAGATTATTTACAAATGATTTGCAAAGAGTAAGATTATGTACAAGAAAATGAGCAAAGAACTCTTATTTCACATAATTACACGACCTTGCTGTTAACAGTGTTTGAGTTTTTAGCGGTACCTACAGAAATGTTTTGCAGTTTGAATTTTATAACGAATATTTGACATATAAGAATTCAAGCTAAATATTGCAAAATGTGTTTTCCAATTTACTTGTAACAGGCATAAGAAGTGCTGAAGGAAATGTTTTTTTAAACAACTTAATGATCTTTAAAGTACTGGTCACTTATTTTTATTATTTTTATTTAGTTTTCATGAGCTTTCCCTTTGAAAAAAACCGACAAAAAGAATGTGCAAAATTCAGTTAATGGTACGTGAAATAGTAGTTCTCTATCCGTAGAATACGAATATGTACGTGCCCTGTACAACGCAATTGTCTGTATCGAGATATTAGGTTTTTCGATCTTTAAATTAAGGTCACTTATTTCAAATGTATGGATGCTAGAAGCGAGTAGATAACAAATATCCATATTTGAATGCCAAATTTGTGTTCAGCACCCTTCAAGACGTCTGTATACACATTTTTGTACTCACCGCCTGTAAAGTGACATTTGGCGCTTGTGTAGCTCGACTGGGAAATACGTTTTCCCGGTTGAGGCGACTCTAAAAATTGAAAAAAACACTGGCACTTTGGGACATTTAAAAAAAAATCTAACTTGGTAGTAATAAAATTTAGTCTATAAAATACTACTTCCCTCCAATATTCTTCACTAAAAGTTGGGGGAATAGGAGTAATAATTAAAAATTCTTCGAAAAAATTGTGGCGCCATCTATTTGACGATATTTTAAGCGACATCTTAAGCAAGATTCACGCGCCATCTATTTGTACCACATCGACATTCATATTGGCAGTTCGGAATTGTTTGTATTTAAACCAAAAAATGCAATAAATGTACTATAAATTTATAAATATAAGAATAAATACCTCATGTTTGCATTGTGTAAGAATATAATAACTTAATTTTAGGGTAAGGTGAGTAATAGTTACGCACATGAAATGCTTAAATTAATTAGGTAATCTATCTTAGGTTAGGTATGATACCAATGACATTAATCAATAATATTTTTTTAATTTAATGTTCGTACAAAAAATATTGTAAAACCACTTGCTTGAAGACATCTTCCACGCATTCGCGCAATTAAAAGCACTCGCTTCCTGCGGTCGCTCGTGCTTACAATGTGCGCTCATGCGGGAAAATAGTCTTCCCGCACTTGGTTCGTAAATAACTATTCCGTGGCAATTGGTAACTTGACCAAAATTCCCATTTTTCATGAGTGTTTAACACTAACTAGCAAACAAAATTATTATCAAATTAATAGTTACATATTAGAATCATTGTTGGTAGTACTAAAACCACGATGTCTAACTGATTATTTATTTTGAATTTTGTGGCGTCTGTCTGTTGTGAGAATGACTTATATGCGCTTTTTTTACATTTTATGATAGCTCTATAGGAGATGATTAAACTGACATTAGTTAGTATTAGCTAACTTTAGACTTCTTCTGAGATACGGTAATTTGTCGTCAAAAATTCAACAACTTTCGAAAAATTGCTATAATATAACGATTAATGATGAAAGTCCTATTATGGGCACAGTTAGTAGATATATCAGTTTCAGCATGTGAATTTTATGTTTATTCCTACATACGAACGCATGTCTTTCAGAATTATTCATTTATTACATGGAACAGCCTGAATACTTATGTCACTGAAATGTACTAAACATTTACTATTTAAAAGTACCTGCTTTCTTGCGGCTGTGACTAACCGGAATTCAAGTTTTCATTCCAGAGTTGGATGAATAAGTAAATTATGTATGTAATGTTCAGGTATACGTATGAGTTCGTCAACTCGCCTGGCCTTCAATAAAAATGTTTACAACTTACGATATGTGTATATAACGATTGCATCTATGGCGGCGAATGTAGGGGACCTAGAAAGGCAGGATTTTGCGCCGAAAGTTTTTTAGTAAAATTGTAACCGCTGTTTGTAGCGGAGCGACCTATTGCTTACTTGCATTAGCTATATGCGTTCTATTGCGTAGATATGTCTCATCCACATCCGTCGCTAAACACTGTTGAAAGGCGGCTAAAATACTAGTATGTACTATAGTTCGACGATATTCAACTCCGCTACAAAATTTGCAATGTTTTACTATGGTGGCAACTGAAAACCTGTCTAGTAAAACGTGTGTCGTCAGATACACATAAAGCACGTATTGCTGGCTCTGCAACTGCTTATGAGCGACAGCAAGCATTGAAGTGCTAGCAGCGTGTAACATTGCATGGAATTCGGTGAATAATCTTTTTCAGTTTTGACTGAAGATTGTATTTCGTATTAATTACTTTTAATTATTCCTAAGAAAGCGTTCTGTAAATGAAAATCCATCGTTCAAAGAAGTCTCTGGTTTGAAATTACTTTAATTATTGGTATTATTAAAATTAATAATGATAGTGTGAAATGCAACATTTGCGAACGTGATTTTCAATATGGTGGAAATACGTCGATCTTAATAATTATAGAAGAGAAGACATTCGACGATAAAATACGTCTAAGGCCAGTTTAATCACTAAGGGCAGTTGCAAAATAAAACAAATTTACTGATTTTTCTGAATATATACATTTTCGCTTACAGCTTATATATATAATAATAATACGAATAATAACTATAGAAAATAGCGGCTACCGATTAACGATAGTCCAAAGTATCGATAGTTACTCTCGATAATTCCACTCATCTTTACAAGTTTATAAAAACTATACTCGAAACACAGACAGTAATCCTCTTCCTAGTTGAAAAACACAATTTCTAATTTCTATTACAATACAAGAAGTGACGAAAGTATAGTAAATGTCACGTAAACCCAAGGAATTGCACAAATTCCAAGATATTTGACAAGAAATTGCTTATAAAGAATTAAAATGTGTCCAGACAGTAACGTACGAAAGAAATAAACTAGGAAATATTTATTCTAATGATACACAATGAAAACAATTCACAACGCTCGTAGTGTATTCCTGTCATACACTGTATAAGTAGCAATTTGTAAAACATGAATATAAATTAGAACCTCAATTTGTTGAACGCAAAATTACATTTGTAACTAGCATGTGTTGCACGTACATTGTATATGTGTGAGCATGGAGTCGTAAAAATTGTTGAGCGTTGTTTAATAAGAAATTGAGGAAGTATGAATTTAGGTTAGACGCATACTTATACAAATGCAGTAAAATGTTGATTGATGTTACTTTTTCTTAATTGATAATAAAACATATCTGGGATACGTATAAGTATGTTTCATACCGTATAAAACGAAGCAATATTTGAAAACAAACTTTTATAAATTCAGAGATTTAGACTTTTAGCAAAACTTTCAAAATACTATATTAAAGTACAAGCTTCATAAGACATGATTTTTGCGCAGTTTAGCTGATTCGCGAGGCGAGTTTTCTAAAGAACAAGTGCCCAAAATATCTTGTGAAACGTGTATCTTATACTATTTTTTTATATTTTGTTCAAACATTTGAGAAATTCGTTTTTTACTTTCTTATACGTAGTATAAGGAAGTATTGTGATGATGAAAATTTTCGACCTCGAGATTTTTGCAGATGTCCACGTTTTGAGGTCCCCTGATTTTAAAAAATGTCTGTGTGTCTGTGTGTCTCTGTGTCTCTCTCTCTCTCTGTGTGTGTCTCTCTGTGTGTGTGTGACCACGATAGCGGTCAAACCGCTGTAGATATCAATTCCAAATTTTGTATTTACGAATATAATCTCCCTCTTGAAAACTGATTAGATTTTGAGCAAAATCGGCAGACCGGAAGTAGTAGTTTACTTCAGTGAAAAAATCGAATTTTGCAAATATTTCGTCAATTACTAAGTTTAAACAAATTTATAAAGAATTCAAATGTACTCAAAATTAAATATGAGAAAAATTGTTTTAATACAGTTTTTCGAAATTCCTACCGGAAGTAGTTCTTTTACTCTTATCGAAAATCAGTTTTTTGCGAATATCTCGCAAGTCATGCTTTCTAGGCAGGTACATTACGAGTATAAAAGTATTTAGAACATACTTTTAAATATCTTTTGTATAAAAAAAATTTCAAAATTCAGACCGGAAGTACCACTTTTACTCTTATCGAATAGCGATTTTTTGCAAATATGTCGTAAATTATGCATTCTATATATATTTATGAAGAGTACAAAAGTATTTAGAGTTGGATTTGGAATATTTTTTGTATAAATGAAATTTCAAAATTCGGACCGGAAGTAACACTTTCATACGTATAAGAAAGTCGTGTGGTGGCCACACCTCATTTTTTTTTTTTTGAAGTTGGGTACTCAGATTTTTAACTGGAACATTTTAAATATTTGAATATCGGCGGTGTTATGTGTCATTTTGTTTAAAATTTAGACTGATTTATGCAATAAATTATTTCAAATTATCTACAAAAGTATTGCACTCCACCAGAGATGCGCAAAATAGAAGAAGATAATTTACAAAATCATTTGCCAACAAAGTCTCGACATATTTATCAAAAACAATACCAGCACTTTTTAATGTTGGTGTAAAGTAAATAATTTCGCGAATATTACCGAAAATGTAATAATTGCTTATTTTGATAAAGCAAGCAAGATAAAAAATGAGGTGTGGCCACCACACGACCTTCTTATACGTATGAGCGTTTCAAACTATACAATTTTAAGAATTTTTTTATACAAAACTTATTCAAAATCCTATTCTAGGTACTTCTATTCTCTTAATAAATCTCTATAGAATGCATACTTTGCAAGATATTATCAAAAAAGTGCTCCTCGCTAAGAGTAAAAGTGCTACTTCCGGTTCGAATTTTGAAATTTCATATATACAAAAAATATTGCAAATCCAGTTCTAAATACTTTTGTACTCTTGATAAATATATATAGAATGCATAACTTACGACATACTCGTATTTGCAAAAAATCGCTATTCGATAAGAGTAAAAGTGGTACTTCCGGTCTGAATTTTGAAATTTTTTTTATACAAAAGATATTGAAAATTATGTTTTAAATACTTTTATACCCGTAACGTACTTGTCTAAAAAGCATGACTTGCGAAATATTCGCAAAAAACTGATTTTCGATAAGAGTAAAAGACCTACTTCCGGTAGGAATTTCGAAAAACTTTTTAAATAAAATTATTCTCAATTTTAATTTTAAGTATATATGAATTCTTTATAAATTTGTTTAAACTTAGTATTTGACTAAATATTCGCAAAATTCGATTTTTTCGCTGAAGTAAACTGCTACTTCCGGTCTACCGATTTTACTGAAAAACTAATCAGATCTCAAGAGGGCGATTATACACGTAAATACAAAATTTGGAATTGATATCTACAGCGGTTTGGCCGCTATCGTGGTCACACACACACACACAGACAGACACACAGACACACAGACACACAGACACACAGACGCACAGACACACAGACACACAGACACACAGACACACAGACACACAGAAATTTTTTAAAAACCACTTTTTCGGTATCAGGGGACTTCAAAACGTGGACATCTGCAAAAATCTCGAGGTCGAAAATTTTCATCATCACAATACTTCCTTATACTACGTATAAGAAAGTAAAAGGCATCGTCCTTATGGTCTACATATTCAATATTAGCAGGTAAATACCCTAACCACCTTTCAACAGGATCTCGCGACGGAGCTGAACGGGACATGTTTACGCAAAAGAACACATGCAGCCAATCAAAGTAAACAATAGATCTAGCTGTAATACACAGTGCTTACGATGTAACTAAAATACTTTCGCCACAAGGCCTGTCCGCCATACAAGGTCACCTACAATCGCCGCGTTAGATGCATCTAACTGTATACAGGTGTGCCAGAAATAAAAAGACGGAGTAGCAGGTATGTAAAGTCCGAACAGAAACAGGCCCAAATATACCGAAATAATGAAGAAATTAAAAATTTAATTTTCTATGTTGTTTTTTAGATAAAAAAAAAATACATTACGGACCTGGCACAGAATGTATGTTTATAAATACACATAAGAATGCTCATTTGTAAATAGAAACGAACACGTATTCATAGAAAAATACGCATTTATTTGTATAAAACGGGAAGAAAACGTTAAATCGTACTCATTCATATAAAACATATTTTTTGCCCGATGGATCTAGATAACGCAGCTATGTAGTCGGTTGTTGACCCAGATGGGCGACCCACTTTATTGCAGACAATAAAGATTGTTTTTATTTTTAAAATAGGAAGGTTGTTGCTCTTTAATGTGTTTGTAGTCGGAAACAGCTGATCATTATTATTTTAGAATATTGAATAAATCGTAGTTTTTCTAGCCTTTATTACAGTAAATATCAAGAATGTAATTATTTTTTTCTAGCAGGTGTAAAACTAAAGTAATTAATGGTTTGATATTTATTATGAAGTATCTATTTCTCCTCCTGTTTTTAACACAAGTAATATGGTGGTCTTGAAAAGGACCGATTGTGAAAGTGAAGCAGGTGGATATTTACTCCAGGTCGGCGTAAGGCCAATTGAATTCTTTAATATTTTTTTTCTGCCGTCTGCGCACGAATAAAGACTTGATATTTTGAGGGTACGTTTTTACACTATCTAGCTTCCGATTTCTGCTATCGTTATTGAAGGCAAGGAAGGAGATGCCAGTTGCGTTGCCTTGACGAATCAAAGTTGGAAAATTTTTTATATGTACTTTAGAACTTGACATTTATTATTCTATTACCGCTATTACTGTGCTCAATTTCGTATTACATTATTCATTTAAATGCAGTCCTGGAATGTAAACCTTATTTCCGATCCCTACTCATTAACCCTCACGCTAATATTATCGTTTACACAAAATAAAAGGGCTAACAATTTAAAAGTGCGGATAATTTTTTTTATTTCATTATTTGTAATGCGGATATTTTCTGTTCACGCCACTATTATCCTAGGCCAAGGTTCACAATCCAAACAAACCGGATACTTCTTTTTATCGCGTTTAAAGATATGAAGTTAAAGAAGAGACTATTTCATTTAGTAATTTTTATAAGAGCTGTGTATACATTGACCTTTTTAGTGTTAGGTATAATATCTGCAATGTATTCTAACGATTCATTATAGTTTAACACATGAAATACTTGTATTTTTAGATTTATAGACAACATATCTTTGGTTATTTATTTAGGCACTCTTTATTAAAATACTTAGATGGACTCTCTTTACTTTCACACTGTATAATTTACACCGGAGAAAAATGTGCGGTTTGTTTGGATTACAAACCTTGACCACTCTCAATAATGATGTCAGAGAATTGTCGTGCATTCCGTAAAAAATATACTAAATAAATATCAAATTAATCAAATGTAATTTGTAGTCGGTACAGTCCAATGTCTATGCTTATTTTTAACGCTTGATTTTCAAGTACTTAAAGATTTTAAGTATAGAGGATTTCCCATGTCGTGCACTTCATGGCACATTGCTTGAATATTCTTCTATGCTTCTAGAAGAAAGTGCATTTGTTTTGCTACACACTTGTTATGTTATTACATGTCCATGTTATTCTCTTATTAATTAATTTATTTTCATTCTTTCATAATGACTCATCTTTCAACACAAATATAGTCGAATCGTATTTTGTCAGAGAAAAGTAATGACGCGGAACGCGCTGTCATGTAATTATTTAATTGGAGCCGTCATTCGTATAAATCGATATTTTATTGATATAAATTGCCGTTTTGCAGCGACGAGAATTAACTTGCTTTTGTAACAGAAACCAACACAAATTAAAATTAATTGAAATGTTTCTGAAGCTTGCCGCATTTTCGTGTTATACAGAGTGATAAATATTCCAAACACCCTTGCCATTTAAAATTGTTGATACATCTTAAAGCGCCATCTGTCAAACTTTTAAAATGAGACATGGTCATAAAGTTAGTACTTTTATAGTGGTTTTGTTTTCTTTTTCTTTTAACGTTTTATTGCAACCGCGTTTAAAAGATAACGAGCGGATGACGTGGGGAAGGGGGGTACTACACTTTAAACGCACACTGTATACACACAGTATCCAGGCCACTTTTGCCACTTGCAATTTGAATTTTATTTGTACGAATCAAATCGGTACTCCCTAGTCAACTTGCCATTGAATTAGTGGGAGTTTTTAGCATTCATTTGAATTTAGTTGTTCATTACCACAGTATATAAAGCAGATTCAAAATTACAAGAACTTTAAGAAATACCTAATTGCATTACTATTGGAAATATCGTAATATGTCTTATTTAAGAGGGGCGTTTACTAACAAGTAGAACCTTATGCAACTTATATTACTCGCGGGACGGGTAGCCGCAAGGGGGTGTGAGTAGGTGGAGGTAGACGATATTCGGTTCTGTCCCAGCGCTTCGGTTTTATTCACAGATTCTGTCATAGATAAAGGAATACTATAGATGGGAAACATAATGTATACAAAATGAGTACTTACGGAACTGTTGATGTTGTTGATGTTTTATAATAAGCCAATTTTCGCTTGCCCATAACCTATATTATTAAACACTCGAATATTATAGGTATATATGACATTTCTTTTTAATTACAAACTGTCACTCTGACTTAAGTCTGGAATAGCCGACCGATTCCGATAGATTTTCGTCTTCGCTAGGACCGGTGGAGATAGCGTAAAGTGGCGATAGATGACGCAATAGCTTGGAAAAACCTCGTGTGAAATGTGTGTGACAATGTTTACTATTTATTATTTTTATCTTCAAAAATAATTACAGAAAGTTTTTTTTTTATATCGTTCATCAAATGTGCAGCTGGCGCGTGGAGGTTGTTTTCTTCTTTTGTTTATCAGCCTTAGTTAGTAGACATTAATTAAATTCATGCATTTTTGTCGTTATTTCTAAGACACATAACTTTTTTAAGAAAATAAATTAGTACAAAAACTAAATTCATGCCTTTTGCATCACTAACCCAAATTTGAGATTCTAAAATTACAAAATAAATTCGAAAAACGCGAAACCGCAATGCCTTAGTTTCGATAGGTAAACGCTCCTCTCAAATGATTTTTTTATAATCATCCAGAAATTGCAGCCATGCCTTTTTTGACGTATTTCGAGCATTTTTTGATTTTTTTTGTACTGACAAATAAAATTATTATTATTATTGTTTAAATATCTTAACAATAAAATACAAGCTAAAGACTATTTAAGGAGATGAAAATTCTAATAAGTACTCCGTATACCACTCTTATACATAGTAGTATTTTAAGGCTTGTTTGATAAGGTTTTTTCATCTTTGGCTTTGTGTTAAAAAAAAGAGCATTTTTATTTCAACTTTTCCATGCGTTGGAAAGTAAAACATAAAATTTATGATTTGAGAAAACAATAATTAATTGATATATGAGCGGTAAATCAATTGGAAAGTCTGTGCTGATCAAGTATAAGAAAAAAGGGCTAAATTTCAATATTAGTGGCGCAGAAGTCACGAAATTCTATATTTATGTACCAGCATGTGTGAGATGTGTGAGAAATTTGCTATTTTTTTTTGGATAAGAGTAAAACACCTACACACTTCCGGTAGGAATTTCGACACACTGGTTTGATAAAATAATTTTCAAATTTACTTGTGAGTACTTTCATATTCCCTAGAAGTTTGTTTAAACTTAGTAGTTGACGAGATATTGTTAAAATTTGATTTTTTCTGTGAAGTAAACTACTACTTGCCGACTGCCGATTTTACTGCAAATCTAATCAGCTCTTAAGAGGCCTCTCAGGATCATAAATTTCCTTTCGGAATTACGTCTGCAGACTCATACAGGTTCTGGTGAAGTTTCTGAGAGAGGAAGTATTTGTCATTTATCCAGATTCTCATGTCTTTTACAAATTGTTCAAGTTTCCGACAGATGGCGCTACCGTACAGGTGAAATAAGCACATTTTACAAGCGCCAAAATAATAGTGTACGCATATTATTTTCTACTGATGTATATAGATGTCCTTATTTTTCACTTATAAATCTCCGTTCCGACCTGAACAAATTTGTTTTTAATTATTTAAAATGTGGTAAAAGGTGATTTAAATGAAACATTTATTACGATGATTACTAGGGCGCGAACACGAACGGTTGATGACTCATCGCCCATGAGCGCACTATAAAATGTTGTATTTTTAAAGAGGTTTTAATTTTATTTATATAATTGGATAACAACCGGCTGGTGATCTATAAAATACAAAATACTTTATTATTTGTTCATTTTCTCTTCTGTAAGACTTGTTCTCTTTGAATTAAGTACATCCTTTTAGATAGAAAACGTCCTTTCTACATCGCAACTGGTTATAAGTGCGTACTGGAAATATTCCTTTATTTCAGCGTATTTAGCATACACAATTGCCGCAATGTTATTAAATCTGGGTTTCTATTAAAAAATGCGTCTAACTTTTGCCGAAGGCCACATCCGAAGTCACTTGGAATACTTTTGAAATTATTAATAGCCCACGTCTAATGTGGTTAATCCACCTTTTAATTTGAGATTTCGATTTTCAAAATATGTGATTAGTTTAGGCAAATTTCCAAAGTGTTCCTGAGGGAATAACAACTGATTTTTTAAATTTGGGATTTGTGTTAGTTCCTTGCACTCAGAAATACTTCGAGCATCGTCATTTAAACATGTAACGAAATTTTGTAAACTATCGAAATTCTCTGCATAAAAACTATTTCTGTGTATGTTTTAGCAAAGCTAAGTGGCGAGCATGCAATATATTGGCATTCTGTAACGATATTTTACAGACTTTGTAATAAATTTTAGAATCATTCATATCAGAAAAAGTAACATAAACAACGTTCTAGATCTAAATAAATGATAACTAAAAATGTACGCGTATGTTATTGAAATCCAGTGCATACTTACGTCTAGATAATTGGAAGATGTCGATTCAATAAACCGGTATTAAACAGACTATTACGAAAATTACGAAGTACGTAATTAAAAGTCAAAACAATGAAGAAACGAAACTAACGTAAATATGAATGAAAATTTTATTTCTCTTGTGAAATATAAGGTAAATATAATAAATTTTAAAAACCCCTCACGCTCCTATCTACGCCGGTGAAAAAAGGATTTTACTCATAAATTCCTTATTTTTTGGGCATTTTTTGTCCTCTTTCTCGGGCACTTCTCGGGCGTAAACAGATGTTGCAGTTTACCATATGAATTAATGACATTCAGTAAGCGTGTGTTGTTTACATTATTTCTTTGCTCCGTTGTAACTTCGTCGTAATTTAAATCGGTCATGTCCGCGCTCTAATGATTACAGATAATATTAGTTGTAACGAAATGAAATTGAATATAAAAAAAACTGCTGGTGGAGTATTTGTGCGCCTGTGTGCGCTGCGCAGACGAACCTACTAAACTTACAGTCGTAAAATTTGGCACACAGGTAGTCGAAATGGTGACTCAATGCACCCAGAAGCCCGAATTTTAAATTTTAATCTATAAATTTGTTTATTTAATGTTTTGTGTTCTTTTGTGTAGTTCGAGAACAGACATAATAATAAACACATCACAGACAACGCCGCGCGGATACTGCTAGTACATTTATAATGCACAGTAACTTAATTAGATATAAACACTTCTATCAACGATAGAAAAATACGATGTTTTTAGCTCATGTATGTATAGATATGTAGATTTTATAAGTCATATATGACAATTTGATATTTCACGCGAAAAACAGTTTCATTATTGTTTTGTTTACCATAGTGTGAAGCATTGTAATTAAATAAAGCAAGTTAAGAATGTTTAAACACCTTCTATCTTGTTTGAACTACTACTATACAGTATATACAGGCTGGTTGATATAAAACGCCCCATGTCGTAACTACTTTATTTATTATTCAATCTCAATAAAAAAGAAAAAAGTATAAAGATGGTTTGACAAATTCTATAAACTAGCCGTAATACCTACCATTCTTTTTCAACGCTGTGTTGAACACGTAACGATAGTCAACTTTTTTTTTTTAATAGACACCTGTAATTTTTTTCCTTTAGTCTGGTAGGTAATTTTTTTCTGAATCTAGTAATGTTCATTTTGTTATCGTTTGGTTGATATTTAATTAAAAAAAAATTATTTATCTGCAACCTTTATCCGCTTACTATGAAATTTTCAAGTGTGCCGTGAAAAAAAAAGCCAGGTACAGTAATTTTCCAATCACACACGTTTGAATGACATATTTGTCGCATTTGTGTTGTGTTTTTCTTTTCACGGCACACATGAAAATTTCATAGTTAATTCTACCAGATTACAGGAAAAAAACTACAGCTGTCTATTAAAAAAAAACAAAGTTGACTATCGTTACGTATTGAAGACAGCATTTATGGATTATGGTCAATTTATAGAGTTTGTCAGACCATTTTCATACTTTTTTTATTTATTGAAATCGGATAATAAATAAAGAATTTACTGGATGGGGCGTTTTTTTATCAAACAGCCTGTATATTGCATTTCAATATTTAATTCATATTATACGCTAAATAGACAAGTGTTTTTCATTTGTACATGCTTCTATCCTTCTCTCTTATATAGAAGTTATATGATATGGATTGAACGGCGTTGGAATATTACTGTTACACGAATTAAAGGAATGATGGTAAACTTAGATCTTAAAACCTCTATATCTTATCTAACTTTTTTGTTTTGTGTTGAAACTGTCTTGTAGTTTCTTCTTCAGCCGTTGGAGTTTCGACAACTAGCAAACTTTATCTCGTTTACGTTTTATTTAATATGTATCCTTGTTTTTCTTATAATTATTTGATCGTAACATAGTTTCAGCTAAGTATACATATTATTACTATATCATCCTAAAATTACTACATACCCAGTTATAGTAATTTCGTTTATTTAACTTATATTATGTCCTTTTTTGTTTCACTGTTGGATGTTAAAATATTCTTATTATTACTTGTTAAAGAGAATTGCGTAACAAATGTCTAAACGCTGTAAGGAAAAATATACAAATAAAATAACACTGACAAGGTTGTAATTAAATAGTATTAATGGCATGCAACACCATAAAATATTGCATGTAGTATACATGCTTCGGTGCAGTATTATTGTTTTTACCATGCATATCGATAAGGTTTCATTGTGAAAAATAGCAATAATTCATTAATACATTGCATTTAATTTTAAAGTTGGCAATTACATTTATTTGTTGTTAATCTTTGAAACGAGTTATGTGCATTACGTAGATCTGAAATAAAATATTTTAAATTCACCTAAAGTATAGCTAGACTATCTTTTATTTTACACTTAGGTATTATTAATGGGACATAAAAGAAATTATAGAAAGTAATTTGGTGTGGGTACAGATGTCTTTACTAAAAAGGCATTACATAGTTATTTACGAATCAAGTGCGGAAGACTATTTTCCCGCATGAGCGCACTTTGAAAGCACGAGCGACCGAAGGAAGCGAGTGCTTTTAATTGCGCGAATGCGTGGAAGATGTCTTCACGCAAGTGGTTTGTATAATATTTTTTGTACGAGCATTAAGTTAAAAAATATTGATGAAAAGGATTAGTATCATACCTAACCTAAAATGAATTACCTAGCTAATGCGCGAAATGATTCACGCACGAACTTTGTACAATATTTTTTGTAACGAGCAAAATGTCAATAATTTTATTAATATAAATTATATCGGTACTACGTTTTTGTGGAGTAATGCAAAAAAGAAGGACTCATAACTGTCGCTCATTGCCGTCATGTGTATTATGACAAGACGCGTTTTCGGAAAATGTATAGCATTAACCTGACCCGGTTAGAAAGTACCTACTAACAGGTTCAGTAACTTTACCCGGTTAAATGAAACATTTCCGAACGCAATTGCGGTGACGTTGAGTAACGTAACGTAAACGTCTGCATATAACCTTATAAATAGCTATCTTCATAACATAATTTAGCTATACTGGCAATACGACAGAAGAAATGGACCGGGGAGGGGATAAAACAACCTGCATTACCCTACTCACTTACCAGAGTTATGAAAATCGAACCGGGGTGTTGAACCCGGTTACTTTTTAGATTTTACGAACAAGGTTGTTTTACCCGACTGAATTAACGAACACATTCGTGCTAACCGTGTTGTAACCCCAATGACCGGGTTTAATTTCCGAAAACACCTAAGGTGTATTAAATAATTTGCATAGGTACCAATTTTAACATATTTCTGCGCGAAATATTTCCACACAATACTTTTGAAAAAACGAAACTTTGTAAATACTAGATTTACGTAGGTATTGTATTTTGTTGGCGGAGTAATCAACAATTAATAATATAGGCATGTAATAGATGGCGCCATTGTTTTTTTTTTATTTTTAATTAATTTTATTAAATTTACAAGTTGTAATACACCAAATTTAGTTGAAATGGACATGCGCGAAATGACATGTGTTGATAAGCAAGTACAAAAAGATTATTTATGCAAGAATTGTTCCAAATTAAGTTTCAAATACCTACTTAGGAAGATGATTTCGTCACATATATGTAAGTCTTGATCAGTGTTTGTTTGCGTAAGAAATTAGTATATAATTTTCTAATATACCATGCGTTTACAAGAGGATATCTACATTTTCAATATCGTCTGACGTTTTGGTTAATAGGGGAGAGTGGATAACACCAAAAAGCTTTTTTAAAATATCCTGAATTGGGGTAGTGTTAGTCATAATTAATATACAGGGTGTTCCGCGACTCCACCGATAAACTTATCCCATATATTCCGGCGGTCATTACAATCAAAAAATGTTATATGACCTATAAGTGAATTCCTCTAATTTAGTCAGTCTTGACGAATTGACGTATGTTTGACAAATTAATGAGTTTTGTGCTGTAATATTAATTTAAGCCATTATGCCGCGTTTTAATGCAGAATATGCCGATATGGTTTTCTTGTATGGTTTTTGCGATGGAAGTGGACGTGCTGCAACTGCGGAGTACCTCAGGCGATACCCAGATCGCATTCTTCGTCGTGTAGAAGAAGATGGATTAGGGTACGCTGAAGTAGTTTTGAACGCAGTAGAACGAAGTCCTTCTACCAGTATCCGTAGAATATCTCATACAACGGGAATTCCTATGGAGAATTCTGCACCACAATGGGCTTTATCCCTGCGGTAAAGTATGTATATTATCATACAGTCATGGACAAATAGTTATATTATATCCCTTTTCCTAATTTTCACATAACCATCATATGACACAAAAATCGCAGGTTAGCTTATTGTGAAAACAGTGGTTGACAGTATCAAGTTCAAAAGTAGATTGGTATATTTAAACCCTAAAACACTACATACTTCATCAATGAATTTTACTGAGTTATAAACGCGAAGGGATTGTATACCTATATTTACACACACAAACGCGAGCACACACGAAGCGATGGCGAACATAAGCGGTAGATAAATGTAATCTTTCCGTCATATAAATCGAGTGGAAATTGCCGTGTATAATGCCGGCGCTGTTACTATCCTTCCGTGATACACATGCTCGAACTATACTGGAAATAAATCTTTGCAGATTAATGTGTCTTCGGATAGATACGTCTGGCCCAATTATACGAGCTCGAAAACAAATTATTTTCGAAAATCATGAACGTGCATTACAGACAATGGTGCCGGACACTTTATATTTATTTTCAGAGGTAACGAACGTTTGCCTGTGCACATTGCAAATTATGCGCTGAATACTGAGCTACTAGAGGAGTCTAAATACTGTCGACACGGCTACCGTACGAACTAAAGATGACGATTCAATACCACTACAAATTTCGATCGGCCGGAACAATTTCAAAACAATAAAATTAAACCAATTAATTAATATTTCAGGATATATACTTTCCCATAGTAAAATACTATTACATGAAAGCTAGTTACAAATCATATATTATAACAAATAGAAACTTATGCAACTTATATTGAACGGGTAGACGCAAGGGGGTGTGAGTAGGTGGAGCTACACGATATTCGGTTTCGATCACAGCCCTTCGGTTATATTCACAGATTCTGTCATAGATAAAGAATTACTATAGATAGGAAACATAATGTATAAAGAATGAGTACTTACGAAACTGTTGATGTTGTTGATGTTTTATAATAAGCCAATTTTCGCTTGCCCATAACTGTTATATTATTATACACTCGAATGTTATAGGTATATATGGCATTTATAGTGATAGGTGATAGTTTGTAATTAAACTGTCACTCGCATTTAAGTCTGCAATAGCCGACCGATGCCGATAGATTTTCGTCTTCGCTAGGACCGGTAGAGATACCGTAAAGTGGGGATAGACGACGCGATTAACTTGGAAAAACCTCGTGTAAAATGTGTGTGACAATGTTTACTGTTTAATGTTTTTTATCTCTAAAAATAATTACATAAATTTGATTTTTTTCTTTATATCGTACATCAAATGTGCAGCTGGCGTGTAGAGGTCGTCTTTTTCTTTTGTGTACCAGCCTTAGTTAGTAGACATTAATCAAATTCATGCATTTTTGTGGTTATTTCTAAAACACATAACTTTCTTAAGAAAATAAATTAGTACAAAATCTGACCTTGGCATTATAAATTTATGCCTTTTGCATCACTAACCCAAATTTGAGAATCTAAAATTACAAAATACGTTTAAAAAACGTGAAACGACGATGCCTTAATTTTCGATAGGTAAACGCTCCTCTTAATGTATCCTGTTGGGTATTTATTCTCTGAAAGTACTGTTTTTATTTTGTTGATGTTTTCTTGTCTGTGTTTTCTTATATATTAACTATATTATCTTAACCTATTTCAGTGAAGGATTGTTTATGTATACAACAAGAAGTTTGTGTTTATATTTGTTTATATACGAGACCCTGTGTGATGACCTTCTATTACTTTTGCAATATTACGTGTTCTAGATACGTTACACTAGATGCAATTACGGAGTTACAAAATGAAGATAATCTCAGAGAGGCTTTGAATAAAATTAATGTAATTGATAAAGAAAGTTCGGCACCTGATGATGCGGAGGTATTAGACAACTAAGAAGAGGTATTAAGTGCACCTAGTTGGAATGGACAGTCTAGAATCACAACAGCCAGACAAGAAGACTCAGATAACTTAGCTAAGTACGAGTGGACAGTCTCAAATTGCAGCAGCCCGACAGGAAGACTCAGAAGCCATAGCTAGTACAAATCGGCAGTCTCAAATTACAGCTGCCATAGAAGAATCTTATGTAAAATTGACAAAATAAGCCAAAAAAACGTAAATCGCTTCTGTTACAATACATACTCCTGTGAAAAGGGGGGATAATATAATTATACCTGTTTCCGACGTCGACAGAGCAAAAGTTAAAACGTATTGTGGGTTGCATTTTCACCTAGTGAGGCCTGTCATCTTACGTGAATAACCCAGTATATGTATCATAAATACTTTCTCATAGTCAGTAGTGCTTGTAGATTAAAAATATGGAGTACGATACAAAAAAATTTAGTTGAATTTAAACTGCAGTGAGTATAAATACTACTACTACAATATACGGCAAATAATTGAGTTACTAACATGGTTACATTCGCAACCGACATTTAATGAGCAACGATGTTAACCGCGTGTACATATTCTCGCAGAATGGTCTCAAATGAATACAACATGTAAACCGCAAACGTTGACAATTAATAAGTTTGGACGATCTCAACATCTGAAATGTAAATTATTGCTGTATTTATGTTAGTACACTTGTCCAAATAATTAATCAGAAATGAATAGAATTCACCTATTAAATTTAATTATGAAATTTAACGAGGAGGCAAGTACAGAATCGACTGAAACCTTTTGTGATTTAGGATTCAAATATTTGACAAACTTATCTTTGTTCATTAGTAATATAGTTGTTGCATCAAAGAGAATTTCAAGTCAACACAGTCTCCTAACTTCCGAAACTTCAGTATCTTTTTGTTTTAGTTTAATGTTGTGACAATTTCTTGAGTATTACAGACAATATATAAAATAGAACATGAAAAAGGTGTATTGTAAAATCTTGTACAAGCTTGATTTATATTTATCAATATGCACAGAAAAGTGCAATCAATATAAAGAAGGGCTGCAAATAAATCGGAAGAAGATGCCTTTTTAATATTTTCTTGTCGATTGGTTGAATAAATTCGAATATCTACAAACTTGTAAATTCAATGAAATTTTGCTTAATACATACAGGGTGAGTCATTAGTAGCCGCGTATTCGATTGCTCTTTTGTGTTTTAAATAAAAGAAAAAACAATTAGTGGAAGATTCATGGTTGCTTGTGGCGCATATTTTAAAAATACTTTAAGCTTAAACGCACTTCCGGTTTCACCGGAAATGCACGGAACTTAAGTTTTTTAAATGACTCACCCTATATATTTTTGGATTATCTTGTACTGCTTTAAATTATCTGTTCAACTGTTCTTTCTTTTTCAAAATTGAGCCAATGGTTTTTGAGTATTTTTTTTTGAAAGTATTTGACCAAAACACGTGTTCAGAAAAAATCATTTTCACATTGTTTTTAAAAGTAAAAACCTTAACTTTGATGGTGCTCGTAGCCAAGAAAAGTCTGCATCATTTGTTAAAGTTGCACTCGACAATACCTCAAATAGCTTTGTTTTTTCAAAGCCTACTTCCTGAAATTTTCACATACCAAAAACTTATTTTTTTTAAATGGAACACCCAGTATTTTATTGCGGCATTTAGTTCCTTTTTTTAATAACTTTCATTTTTGTTAACAATGTACTATACCAATCTTTTGTAATTTCTGAGATAATCACTATAGGAACAATTAGCGGTCAATTAAAGAACTACGAGGGCTGTTGTTTTATGCACCAAAATATTCGTTCAACCAATGGAAGGCAAGAATGGTGCTTGACTTCCTTAGTCAACTGTCAAACAAAGTAAATGTTAAATCCAACTATCCCAAAAGTAATAATTTTACAGAATGAAGAGCATCGCATTTCAATTTTTTAATTCGGGCAATGTCCAGTTGCAGTATTTAATTTTTGACTGTGTTGGCTAACATCGAATTAAATAAAGGTTATGTTTACTGACATATTTGAAAATGTCTCCAAAAGGTTTTGAAAATCCGTCCGTAGATAGCGAAGATACTCTCCTCCATTAACATTTTCATCAAAGAAATAAAGTCCAATTATGTAACTACCCGCATTCCTCCCCATAGTTTTAATGACCAACGATTTTGAAAGTTTACAGGTGTGATAAAGTGGGGGCTCTATGCGTTATAATAACGGAAATTGTGACGATGAACGTATTCACTTGAATTAAAGGTGGCTTCGTTGGTAAACAACAAAAAATTGAGAAAGCGGAGTAATTTATCTGCTGCCAATTGACAACAATGTAAGCGATTCTGAAAATTTTTTTCATCTTACCATGTGTATGAATATGCTACGGGTGAATTTCATGTTTTCCAATTATTCTGGATTCTCAAATTTGACTTACATCTAACTGACGACTAATTTTCGTAGTACTAGTATGGGGGGTGTTCGACTACACTCGCAAGTACCATAAACGTCTTATCCTCACCAGTTATTGCTTTTTCTGGTCTTTCTTTCATATTCAATACTTTCTGTTCAGTCAAACCGTCCACTTTATACTTTCGAAGGTTTCTGGCTTCGGTTGATTTCTACCAAGGATCGCTGTGCGTAAATTATGGATGCTAGCAAAGAGTTTCTTTCAGATACGCCCAAAACGTCAATAATATCTATTAACTCTTCATAAGAATAATTCATTTGGATGATAACTAATAGCGATGCTTTTATAAGTTTGACATAAATGTATACCGACTTTCTTTAACACTTGACTCAGTCAGTCAGCCGCATTCCAGCCTTTATTGGACGAATATTTGGGTGTATAGAACAGCACCCGTATTCCTTACTTGACAGCTAATTCCTCCTATAGTGATTATCTCAGAAATTACAAAAGATAGGTATAGGACATTGCTAACCAAAATGAAAGAGAATAAAGAAATTAACAAAATGCCTTTTGAAAAAGAAAAAACCGTTGAACAGAGAATTTAGAGCAGTACAAGAAAATCCAAAAATATATAGGGTGTCATTTAAAAAAAATTTCCGTGCATTTCCGGTGAAACCGGAAGTGCGTCAGAGCTTAAAGTATTTTTACAATGTGCGCCACAAGCAACCATGGATCCTCCACTAATTGTTTTTTCTTTTATTTAAAACACAGAAGAGCAACCGAAGACGCGGCTACTAATGACTCACCCTGTATATAACGTAGACATCGTTAACATTGTAAGGAACCAGCAGCGTTAATTATATACAAATGTCGTTATTGTACATATTTGTAATGCCTGCAATTAATCATTTAAAATATGTATGAAATTTTTATTATGTTTTCTAATTAATGATTTTGTGTAACCACCTAGTATTTTTATAATTTGTTTAAAATTGTATTTACTTTTTGAAACCTTAGTGTGTGCAATGGATAAATACCTAGCACGTCACATTTTGCGCGCGGACTTGTATACGACTTTTACAGTCAGGCGGGAGGATTTTGACGGGCTCCAGTAACTATTAAAGCTCGAAAAATTTGTATGCAAAACACTTGTTTTCCTAGCAAGCCTTCAGACCATCCCTAGGAGGACGGTCTTTCCTTAACATCGGGTTTCGATACTCGGAGTTCCTTTCCGTTAACTTCTGGTCAAGGCACCAGGAATTAACATCCGTCTGTCAAACATTCGTGCCTTGGCGCATGAATATCCTGACCGACGAGACTCCGGTCCAGGCACCGGAATTTTCGTTAATTACTTCCGTAGGTTAATCGAGCACTTGGTTATCTTTCTCTCCGACTTCCCGAAATGCAAGGTATGAGAAAACCGATAATTAAATTATCCGGGTATATATACATGTTAATGTTATGAAATTAATTTACGAGGCGCAAAAATCCATCTCAATTAATGTATTCAATCAAATGTTTATTTTGTTTATCAAAATCAATGTATGGTCCAAAATGGAGAATATAATGTTGTCCATAATAACCATCACTTGGAAGTCCGTACAAGATCCTAAGATCCTCACGGTCATATGACAGGTATAATTTTTCAAGTTTAAATTCAAATTGTGTTTCTTTTAGGAAGATTGGTCCAGTTGTTAAGATTTGTCAACTTAATATCGAAGGTATATCTAAAGACAAATGAAATTCATGCAGCATCAATGAATTGACTGGTTTCAAGAGGAGAATAGTATGTTTTTCAATTGGAATATGATCGCGCTTGCGATTGCGAGCGTGTGATTGCGGAGCTGAGATTGAAACAGTTATACATATTGTTGAAGAATGTCCTCTAGATAAGTTTGAATTTGGGTACACGGACTTACATAATTTAACTCAGAGGCCGTTGCTTGGATTTTAACAACTAAAGACCTTTGGTTTTGTGGCACTGTGATGTAGGTTTTTTATTCTACAGGTTTTTTCCTACATCCTAGACCAAATGGTATAAGGTCATTAAGAATAAATTACCAGAAAGATAATAAATGTGGCCGATAAACACATTTAAATGTCCGAATGTCAAAGGAGATTATGTTAAATACCTCGCATAACTTGATTGGAATATTATAGAGTAATTTCAAATTGTGAATTTTCTTTTAGACTGGATGAAATGAATGTGTGGTATATGTATATAAATGCATGTATTTATGTCTACTCTTTAAACATGTTGAATAAAATGTCTTGAAATCTAACACGTGTGTTTGCCTAATTTTATAGTTTCTAGAAGCAATAATCAATTAAAAGAATTACTTACCCTGGTTTGATATTATTTTTCTTTCTACCACGGTATAGCTACCCGATGGTCATTGACACTATTAATTAACACAGTTTGTAAACATTAATCACTATTATTCCGTAATTAATATACTTGAGATTATGTGCGACTGTCAATTGGCGAAAACTATTAGAACGTATTCACCCACTGATGCGTACGCCGGTTCCGTAAAGTACAGGGCAATATTCCCGCTGTCAACTGTGAGAGAGAAACGACGCCGTCTACCATAGGCAAAATAGTTAATTATTCAGTCAAATAATTTTCTTTAGAATGCACACGCATATTTAATTATTTATTAAAATTAAATTACGCTTACCCCGCAATCCAGAAGCAGCATTATCAGGAATCAGGAAAGCTAAACGACGGTACATTAATATCACTCGTAATAACAATGTTGATTAAGCCAAATACAAACAGTTCCAGCTATTATAAAAATAATTCAACATCAGTAATATTAATAGCAGAAGGTTAACATCAGGAAAGTTAAACGATGGTACATTAAAATCACTCGTAATAACAATGTTGAGTAAGCCAAATACAAACAGTTTTTACAGTTTAAATCTAATTTTTAATAAATTTAGTTCCCGACCTTGTCGCCTGCCACTTTTTACAGTCTTTCTTGTTCATATACTTTGGTACTTTATCACAGTCATCTGAATTGAACAGTTGATTTTCTCGCAACTCTACTTGTTGATGCAGGCGGTAACATAACAGCTTCGAAACGCCAAGGCGAAGGGGAATCATCAAAAGAAAAGTAGCTGAGGGCTACATATGATTTTAATAACGAAAATTTGCGTCACATCATGCCATCACAGATTTGCTAGATATGTATTGTGAAAAGTATTGCAGATAGTTGAAAGTTAAAAAGTACGTCTACATATAACGTTAGTGATCGGAGAAGGTAACTTTACCGACGTACAGCTATAGTGCCTATCGGTGAAAAACCTGTCCAACTTAATCGCCATGGGTAATGCAAATCAATTTCTATTCGGGGCCCAAGCTGTCGTCCGAGCCACAGCTATCGTCGATATGTTAATCAACAAAAAAATTGCTCTGCTTTTAACGGGGGACTACGTGCCGTCAGATTCGCTGAATACACGAACAGTTAGGTTTTTTGTTTAATATTCAACAGTGGAGAATTTCTCTTGTTAAATTGACAGAACTCGAGTAGAGTATTTTAATTATGTTTTGATTTCTCCCGACAGCATTTCAAATACTTTTTTCGTTATTTTCCTCCTGGCGAATAATTTTTAATCGCTTTGGCGTTTACAACAGTCAAATATAAAATCCCAATCTGGAATATGTATCATTCCAACAAATAAAAAAATATTGATTTTGAAATATATACCGCAATTATTCAAGGATTTTAAAATAAATAAAACACGTTTTTCTCAGCGTAGAAATGTCTAATATGATTTATCTGCCTTGCACTAAGTAATTAATTTTAGGTAAATTTTAATTGGAAAAATTTACCAAGGGTGAGATTCGAACCCACTCCTTCCAATTGCTAGTCAGGTGCGCTACCACTACGCTACCTGGGCAGTGAGTTCGAGTCTTCCTAATCGTCTTAAAACATCTCAAGAAACAGATGTTATTATATATTTGCCGGCAGTACGAACAAATGTGTAAATTTTAAATAATTTTAAAATTCGTTTTTCTGAGCATAGAAATGTCTAATATGATTTTTCTGCTTTGCACTTCATTGGGTAAGTTTTAATTGAAAAAAATTATCCAGGATGAGATGCCTAACCCCTCTACTCCCACTTGCTTTTTTTTCAATTAAAATTTACCTAACTAATTACTCAGTGCAAAGCAAAAATATCAGGGAATTCAAGGATTGTTGAAACAGTGTATGGAACTCAAAAATAATATATTAATAAGTAAAATAAAAAAAAAACTTTACTACAAGCAGTAAAAGATGTCAAATGATGTAAACTGCACTAACTACAATATTACAGCTAAAAGAAAAAAAGAACACACAAATTAAGCTACTGAAAAATTCATGAAGACTAAATAATTTTTTGAAATGAATAGTGTTTGAGCCTTGTTTTAATTTTCAATTTCAAATAATAATAATAATTTTGTTGTCGCATAAATCACTTTACAATAAATATAGTATCACTATCCTGGAGTGTTACGATAAAATTCAACCACTTTGATGTTGTTGAATATTTTGTAGACAGCATAAATCTGCTAGATGTCGGTAAAATAAATAAAATGGAGAAATAATATAACGTGTAAGAATAGTTCTGTTGTGCTTTTAAGTATTTTTTTTTTCTGATAGAACGAATTTCCTTTTCTTGCCAAAAAGAAAACAATCATTATTTGAATAGAAGAAAATCTATAATGTAAAGAATAAAACGGAACTCTTTTCATGTATTTCTGTGTCTACATTCAAACTAATTAATATGAAAAACATACAATTATTTTTACTCAAAAACACAGAAGACGAGAAACAATAAAGTTATTTCAAACGACAAATCAAAAAGTAAAACGGCAAAGAAAAGTTAATCTAGTGAAATAAATGCAGCAGTTCATCTATATAAATAAATATGGAATGCTTGTTCGTTGGTAAGTGCATCACTTCAGAACAGCTGGACCGATTTGGCTAATTTTTTTTAATATTTGTTATAGTTCCAATTAGGTTTTTAGGGAAAGAAAAATTGGAAAAGTTGCCCGGAACATTGGAAAAGTCGGGAAAAACTGAAAGTGAATTTTTTCTATAGGATTATAGACCATAACTCACGATTAGAACGATCAGATATCTGTAATTCTTTTTTTGTTTTGTTAGTTATGGTCCTGGAAAAGTTTCCAGGAAAAAAAAAGTTGGGACTATTTACAAAGAAATGTCGGAAAATTCGGACAAACTACAAAAGTCATAATTTTTAATGCACTCTCGATCTTAACCGATGACACGACTGACATATTTGGTTTATTCTTTTTTTGTTTTGTTCGGGATGAAAATAACTCAATTGAATGTTTTTGATTGAAAAAAAAAATCTGGAAGATCTGGTGAAAAATCTGGAAAAACGCAATCCAGTCTGAATTAAAATTAAAATAAAGTTACATTTGTTTTTACTTTTGTGTTGTTGAGCGATTCAACATATGCAGTTATTTTGGGATCCGACAGGTGGCGCTGTGATCAAGTTATTAACAAATTCTATATTCATGGACTAAAATGGAATATGAATCAGTTTAGTCTATAAATATAGAATTTGTTGTTTTAGTGCTAAAAAAGAAAATTACAAAATCTGGACCCGGTAGGTGGCGCTGTGGTCGACTCAAAGCCTTACCTACCGGAAAGCGCAGAACAAAGTCTGCCGGGTCAGCTAGTATTACATAAAAAAATAGTATGGAAAATATAAGGCGAAGAAAAAGCGAAAAATTAATGGAAAAAGTAAACATAGTTCTGAAATCTTTCCTCTCGACTTGTAGACCCTGTATATATAGACATTTCTTAACATACAATATTTACTGTTTCACAAATTCTTCTGCAACTGATTACAACAAAGTCTACTGTTTTCGAGAATGTAAAGGAACACCCTTATAATAATGAAATTAATAATAATATGATAGATGAATTAATAGTTTTCTAGGGCATTCTTTGGTGTAATTTAATAAAATACTATTGTATAAGTTTAGATAATGATTACATTAGAAATCAATGATTTTTATATTTTATTACAAATATAGTAAAACGCTTATACAATAAACTGTTTGTAACAAAAGCAAACACATTAACAAATAAGTTCAATACATTTGTATAACGGTAACATTTAGTAAGATTTATTTACATCATCCATTCTAAGAAGCAAGATGATAACATTGGCTGGACCTAACAACTTGGGCTAGATACTTTTCACATATATCTGTGTGTATACACTACTATGGCAAGAATAGATCAAAATTACAATATTGATAACAATTTGGAAACGCTGATACTTTATTATATTTATACAATTTATTAAAGATATTTGTCTCTCCTAGATAAATATATTTATTTATTTCATTTCTACTTTAGAATGAATATTTAGTTCTTTATTTTATTCAAACATTTACATATAACAATTTCTAAATATCTTATTTTAATACTTATTTCTTCTTTATTGATCTGACGGAAATCTTCTTATTTTTTGGTGTGTTCAGTAGAGTCTTCTCATTCGACAAACAAGACACCGGTAGCTTTCAGTTGGACTTTCTATCTTCGACGAACAAGACGTCGGGAATTTGCACACACTGCCATTTGTAGAATAAAAACTTTTTAACGGAAGATATGATAACTTGAACACTTAATACGCGGTCGATTTCACAAGATTCTACTTGTAAATATATATTTAATTGACCGCTGTTTATATATCTGTTGCAGTCGACACCCTTTTAAACTAAAGGACCTTAGTCGACACTCTGCTTGAAGTCTACTTGTCGACTCTCCTTTTGCATCACGTTTTTAAACTTCTTATAGTTTGAAACCTGGAATTCCCCTTTTACTTTCTTATACGTAGTATAAGGAAGTATTGTGATGATGAAAATTTTCGACCTCGAGATTTTTGCAGATGTCTACGTTTTGAGGTCCCCTGATACCAAAAAAGTGGTTTTTAAAAAATGTCTGTGTGTCTGTGTGTCTGTGTGTGTGTCTGTGTGTCTCTGTGTGTGTGACCACGATAGCGGTCAAACCGCTGTAGATATCAATTCCAAATTTTGTATTTACGTGTGTAATCTGCCTCTTGAGAACTGATTAGATTTTGAGCAAAATCGGCCGACCGGAAGTAGTAGTTTACTTCAGTGAAAAAATCGAAATTTGCAAATATTTTGTCAATTACTAAGTTTAAACAAATTTATAAAGAATTCATATGTACTTAGAATTAAGTTTGAAACAAATTGTCTTAAAAAAGTTTTTCGAAATTCCTACCGGAAGTAGGTCTTTTACTCTTATCGAAAATCAGTTTTTTGCAAATATCTCGCAAGTCATGCTTTTAAGACAAGTACGTTACGAGTATAAAAGTATTCACAACATAATTTTCAATATCTTTTATATAAAAAAAATTTCAAAATTCAGACCGGAAGTACCACTTTTACTCCTATCGAATAGCGATTTTTTGCAAATATGTCGTAAGTTATGCATTCTATATATATTTATCAAGAGTACAAAAGTATTTAGAGTTGGATATGGAATATTTTTTGTATAAATGAAATTTCAAAATTCGGACCGGAAGTAACACTTTCATATGTATAAGAAAGTCGTGTGGTGGCCACACCTCATTTTTTTACTTTCTTATACGTAGTGTAAGGAAGTATTGTGATGACGAAAATTTTCAACCTCGAGATTTTTGCAGATGTCCACGTTTTGAAGTCCCCTGATACCGAAAAAGTGGTTTTTAAAAAATGTCTGTGTGTGTGTCTGTCTGGCTGTCTGTCTGTCTGTGTGTGACCACGATAGCGGTCAAACCGCTGTAGGTATCAATTCCAAATTTTGTATTTACGTGTATAATCTCCCTCTTGAGATCTGATTAGTGTTTCAGTAAAATCGGTAGACCGGAAGTAGCAGTTTACTTCAGTGAAAAATTAGAATTTTGCCAATATTTCGTCAATTACTAAGTTTAAACAAATTTATAAAGAATTGAAATGTACTCAAAATTAAATTTGAGACAAATTATCTGAAAAGGGTTGTTCGAAATTCCAACCGGAAGTAGGACTTTTACTCTTATCGAAAATCAGTTTTTTGCGAATATCTCGCAAGTCATGCTTTCTAGGCAGGTACATTGTATAAAAAACGTTTCAAAATTCGGACCGGAAGTACCACTTTCACTCTTACCGAATAGCGATTTTTTGCAGATATGTCGTAAATTATGCTTTCTATATATATTTATTAAGAGTACAAAAGTATTTAGAGTTGAATTTGCAATATTTTTTGTATACATGAAATTTCAAAATTCGGACCGGAAGTGGCACTTTTACTCTTAGCGAGTAGCACTTTTTTTCGAATATCTTGCATTCTATAGCGATTTATTAAGAAAATGAAAGTACTTAGAATAGGATTTTGAATAAGTTTTGTATAAAAAATTCTTAAAATTGTATAGTTTGAAACGCTCATATGTATAAGAAAGTCGTGTGGTGGCCACACCTGATTTTTTTTATAATGTCTGGGTATTCCCGTTGTGGTTCATACACACACAGGGTCACGTATGCCGCGCGAAGTTATACATTTCGCGACACTTATCTTCAATTAATACAATTGTTGGGCGCCACTATCCTTATCAAATTAATACTTATTTTATATACATATGAACATATAGGAAATGCAATTCAAACAATGTGGATATATTGATTTCTAATATATATATATATACATATATATAATTAATAAAATATCATTCATCCGATTATTGAATATTATAACGTTTATTTAAAAGAATAAAATAGGCCGTACCATTACAAGATGCATGCGGTTTTTTCAAGGCGAGGTTAACTTAGAGGTTCCTTCTAATGGCCTCCTTATGGAATCTAAAATAACGAAATTTTATAATAAATAAATAATAATATATATTAATAAAATTGCAGATTAAATAAATTAAGAATCAATAACAAGCTCTTGTGCAATATCCTCTATACTTTTACTGCTACAATTTATATGTTGATATTCTACTACATCTAACTAGTTTTCAGAATAGTCATATAATATTGAAATGATAAATTCTAAGCAGAGAATAAAATATAAACCCCAGTTCCCAATTTTTTACATTAAACGCACTGTTGATATTCTTATGTATTGCGTATTACGTTTTATTAATTCGTTTTATGGGGACATTGAAAAATACTATCGATTTAAAAGAAATAAAATGAAACAGTTACGTATACCCTAGTAATTACCTATTGATTTGTTATTTAAATACGTACATGATTGCATGAAGAAAATCAATATCTCTCCAATCATAAAGCGTCAGTAATGCTATGCATATTTTTATAATGCAACTTTATTACACAATTTACCAGAATTACATTGGAGAACATGACAAACCACTCTATAGGTACGTCGTATTACAGACGCCTAATTGCACTAACAACTTGCTGATTGAATGAACCACTTTGTTAGTTGCTTGCGAGAGTATTAGACGTAATGATTGATAGGTTTATATACAAAAGCTATGTACAATATACCAGGTTCCTTTAATCAGTGGTTGTGATGCTATACTGCATTAGTGTTTATAATGTTTATTGAGGGTAAATGCAGGAGAGATGAGTGTTTGGAGAGAATTAGTACCGCATGATGTGACATTGCGAAAAATAATTACAAGATAAATTAATTAACTATGCCTACTGATTCGGCGACTAAAGTTTAGGGAAAGTAAACTAAAATTTGTTGATTAACAATGTGAAGTCTATAATATTACTTAGTATGAATATATATATCGCAAATGTGTTCAAATATTTACTAATCTTAGTCGTACCACGGAACCTCCTGTTATGAACAGTTTATTTACAAGATAATAGTTGATCATGGTGATAATAATGGAATTAGTGTGGATCTACCACAGAAAATTATAACGACGATCTTAGAACCGCTCGTGGCTTTAATAAACCTGTGTCTGGAAAAGGTTGCAAGAGTTATTCCAGTATGTGGAGATATCAACTGTGAGTCTAACTATAGGCCCATATCGGTCTTGCCTACAATATCCAAGATATTTGAAGCTGCAATAAAGAAAAGACTGTTGAAATTTTGTAAAAAACATGAAATCCTCACAAGTAATCAGCATGTATATCGTGGTAGCAGTGGCTTTTATACAAGTGGTACTGCAGACTCGGGAAAAACAGCAACACATAGAAATCTTGCTCATTGATTTAAGCAAGAGTTTGATTCTGTGCCACACGACACGTTAATGGAAAAGGTGCATTATTATGGAATTCGTGGTACAAGCTGGAGATTGATGGAATCATATTTGACCAATAGGAGACAAGCAGTGATGTTGAACAATAGATTATCAGAGTTTAAGCCCAGGGGTCAATTCAAAGGTCCGTTCGTATATATTAACGATTTATCAACGAGTGTACATCATCTTAAAGCGGGCAGAACCACTGAAATATTCAACAAACAACACCCTAACAAACATCTAAGTCGTAAGTATGTTTCGGAACTAATTTCTAAATTTCACGAAACGGGTCCGTACAAATTAAAAAGTGAGGTGTGGCCACTACACGACTTTCTTATACGTATGAGCGTTTCAAATTATAGAATTTTAAGAATTTTTGTTTACAAAAATTATTCAAAATCCTATTTTAAGTACTTCTATTCTCTTAATAAATTCCTATAGAATGTACACTTTGCAAGATATTATAAAAAAGTGCTACTCGCTAAGTGTAAAAGTGCTACTTCCGGTCCGAATTTTGAAATTTCATTTATACAAAAAATCCTGAAAATTCAGTTCTAAATACTTTTGTACTCTTAATAAATATATATAGAATGCATAATTTACGACATATTTGCAAAAAATCGTTATTCTGTAAGAGTAAAAGTGATACTTCCGGTCCAAATTTTGAAATTTTTTTAATACAAAAGATATTGGAAATTAAGTTCTAAATACTTTTATATTCGTAGCGTACCTGTCTAAAAAGCATGACTTGCAAAATATTGGCAAAAAACTGATTTTCGATAAGAGTAAAAGACCTACTTCCGGTAGTAATTTCGAAAAACTTTTTAAATAAAATGGTTCTCAATTTTAATTTTAAGTACATATGAATTCTTTATAAATTTGTTTAAACTTAGTAGTTGACGAAATATTTGCAAAATTCGATTTTTTCACTGAAGTAAAGTACTACTTCCGGTCTACCGATTTTACTGAAAAACTAATCAGATCTCAAGTGGCAGATTATACAGGGTGTCCCAGAAATAAAAAGACGGAGTAGCAGAAATCGGAAGCTAGATTGTGTAAAAACGTACCCTCAGAATATCAAGTCTTTATTCGTGCGCAGACGGCAGAAAAAAAATAATAAAGAATTCAATTGGCCTTACGCCGAACCTGCACTAAATATCCACCTGCTTCACTTTCACAACCGGTGCTTTTCAGAACCACCATATTACTTGTGTTAAAAAAAAGGAGGAGGAATAGATACTTCACAATAAATATCAAACCATTAATTACTTTAATTTTAAACATGCTAGAAAAATACGATTTATTGAATATTCTAATAATCAGCTATTTCCAACTATGAACACATTAAAGAGGAACAACCTTCCTATTTTAAAAATAAAAAGAACCTTTTATTGCCTGCATGAAAGTAGGTCACCCATCTGGGTCAATAACCGACTACATAGCTGCGTTATTGAGACACATCCCGCAAAAAATATGTTTTTACGATTTAACGTTTTTTTCCCGTTTTATGCAAATAAAAGCGTATTTTTCTCTATGAATGCGTCTTCGTTTCTATTTACAAATGAACATTCTTACGTGAATTTTAAACATACATTCCGTGCCAGGTCCGTAATGTAATTTTTTTATCTAAAAAACAACATAGAAAATTAAAATTTTAATTTCTTCGTTATTGTGGTATATTTGGGCCTATTTCTGTTCGGATGTTACATATCTGCTACTCCGTCTTTTTATTTCTGGGACACCCTGTACACGTAAATACAAAATTTGGAATTGATATCTACAGCGGTTTGATCGCTATCGTGGTCACACACACAGAGACAGACAGACACACACAGAGAGAGACAGGCAGACACACAGACATTTTTTAAAAACCACTTTTTTGGTATCAGGGGACTTCAAAACGTGGATATCTGCAAAAATCTCGAGGTCGAAAATTTTCGTCATCACAATACTTCCTTATACTACGTATAAGAAAGTAAAAGGAATAGAAATACATAATATTTAAATTTCCCGGTTCATTGGTTTGATCCATTTTAGTACTGCCTGTAGTTGGCAGGCGGCGCTAAACATTGTCTAAACTTTTTACTATTAAGTTATACTATCTTCTAGTTATAGTGACCTGTGATTATAATGACATGACATTTGAAATACTTGTTGGTTAGGATATTATTCTAATATATTATTATAGCTGCGTTCCAGAATTACCTTATTTGATCTGAAATTCAAGATCAGAGCGAGCAGATTTTATATCACGTGACGTACTAGTAATATGAAAACTACGTGATCTCAAAAATCAGATCATGCTGTCAAGGAAAAATAAATACTTGTCATTATTATGGCCAAAGCAATAAATTTGATTTTAAACGAAGTAATGTCTTCTGATGATGAAGAAGAAAAAAGTATTATTGAAAAAATTGAACATTTTTGGGAAATCACTTAATTTCAGCGATGAACAGTTTAAGAAACGTTTCAGGATGATTCCAATTACTTTCAAGGAACTATTATGGCAAGTTCATGATGCTGTTGCCGAAATACATCCAAGTACATAGAAGTCAGTCATAGATCCCAATTGAAAAGCAAACTTGTATTTTACACAATATATCTGTTAAATGCTTATTTTTAATGGTGTAATTGAGAATGATGATGCTGCTGCTACTATTGCTATAAGAAATTTATTGTAAATTACATGTATAATCTTCAAAATGAAGGTGTAAAGGAATGTAAATGTCAGTATGAAGAATAAATTTTATTTTTACGCGGTACAATATTATTCTATAAAAAAAATATATACAAATAAAACACGAACATTCTCACATCTCTTAGTGAATATCATAACACCAGTTATTCTAGCTTTTATTTATCTTTATTGGCCGCATTCAATACAGTTTAAGCATAACCCTATTCATATATGGGTGCTATAACCTCACATTCGTTAAATATCTCGCCCGACAATTTGAGAAGTAGCTCACAAAACTCGAAGTGAAGCGAACAACCTCTACTAGTGAGAGATTTTTCTAAGAACGCAAACTTATTCAGCTGTTTGCTCACGCTACAATAAAAGAACGATTTTGAGCACCCTGAGTAAAAAATGTAATTCTGAAACACAGCATAAATTATATAATAATTTTACACTTGACAGGAAGTTGTGATAGTTACACCACACCGATAATATCAACCATAAACATAATAAATCGAACTGACAACATTGCCTTGAAATAAAAAAAGATAGTTTATTACAAATTGCTTACGGTAGTAAAAGAGGTATATATCCCATAAGATACTGTACTGAATACTAAGGTTGAGACGGTCTATAATAATAATACGTGAGTCCTGTCGTTTTCATGTATGCCCTTACCAACGAATAGAATTTAATTTTTATTTATATACCTACAGATGATGCATCCATTTCTCCTATTAAAAACAAAAAATGAGGGACGTTAAAAAATATACATCGAAAATCTTTATTTCTAACTCTAAGATATACGAAACATCTCTTAATGTAAATCTATAAATTTTCAAGTAAATATCTCCAACATTTAATAGCCAACCTGTATATATTTAACTCTATAAAATTCTTAAAATTATTATTTATTTTATACAAGTCAAAATTCAATAAATATTAAGTTATTATGACATATTACATTTCCTATGGATCTTGTTTGATTTATAACTCCCACGCTTTATCAGAATTTGGAATACATCACGGTGACACATGCAGTTTCTTATAGACTTTTCGTAACTGAATAAGTGTATTAACGAAATATTCCATTTTAATGTTTTATTTATCAAGTGTAGCGATTCGAACTCATGAATTTTTATTGAACATGTGTTTGTTATTGGCCGTCTCTTTTACTGACCATCGAAAAAGTTAGACACGCACACAAACACATACCCAGCCACGAACGTCCACTCACATAAGCTTACCCTTCGGATGATTGATCGTGGAGTCAGTCCTTCATCAAAACGAAAGATGAGGTAGAAAAATGTTGTGAAAGGTCTCCCCGGTCCTAATGTTCCGGTCGGCCGCGCTGGAATTACAAATTTTGACCTTGCCTACCTGTACCTGATTTGAGGATGTTATCGAATTAAATAGAATCCTGTTTTAATAACTTGCTTCCACAAGAATGGCAATTCTCGGTTTAACATAATAATCTTAAGTTTTTCGGAAATTGCTTTTTTTTTTTAAAGAATCTCCATGCTATATATTAATGTTAGTGAGTATGCAAAAACTATTTTAAAACATTTTTCCGATGATCTATATATGAAGGATATAGGGCAATATAAGTGGGTCGAAGATTAGAAGCTCTTCAACTTGCAGAATTTGAAATTTGGCAGGTCGCCATAATCGATCATGACTGTTTTCTCAGGAATATTTTCAGTTATCTAACTATACAGTGTGTGCCCAAAAATCGACGATAATTTTTATTTGAACTATGTGATAAAAGTGAAGCAACTTATTTTTTTAAAACGAGAGTACTAGATAATTAAAATGAGGTGTGACCACCACAAGACTTTCTTATACGTATGAGCGTTTCGAATTACACAAAATTGTTCTAAATTGTATTAAATAGTTTTATCTTCTTTGAAAAATAAGCCAAATTTTAAGAAGCTTTTTATATAAAAGTTATTCAAAATTCTATTATAAGTATGTACTTCTATTCTCTTACTAAATATAGAATGCATACTTTGCGAGATATTCTAAAGAAAGTGCTACTCGCTTTGAGTAAAATTGTTACTTCCGGTACAAATTTTGAAATTTCATTTATACAAAAAATATTCCAAATCTAGCTCTAAATACTTTTGCACTCTTGATAAATATACATATATAGAATTGCAAAAAATCGCTATTCGATAAGAGTAAAAGTGTTACTTCCGATCTGAATTTAGAATTTTTTTTATACAAAAGGTATTGAAAATGAAGTTCTAAATACTTTTTATACTCGTAAGGTGCCTGTCTAAAAAGCATGACTTGCAAAATATTGGCAAAAACTGATTTTTGATAAGAATAAAAGACCTATTTCTTTTCAAATTTAATTTTGAGTACATATGAAATCTTTGTAAATTTGTTTAAAGTTAGTAGTTGACGAAATATTGGCAAAATTCGATTTTTTTACGGAAATAAGCTACTACTTCCGGTCTGCCGATTTTACTGAAAATCGAATCAGTTCTTAAAAGGGAGACTATACTAGTAATTGCAAAATTTGGAGTTGATAGTTATAGCGGTTTGACCGCTATCGTGGTCACACACACAAACACACAGACAGAAACACACATACAGAGAGAGACATTTTTTTAAAATTACTATTTTGGTATCAGGGGACTTGAAAATGTGGACATCTGTAAAAATCCCGACATCACAAATTTTCATCATCACAATACTTCCTTAAACTACTATAAGAAAGTAAAAGAAACTATTAAAACAACAATAAATTTTTGTGTTATTCTTTGCAGCACTGAAAAGTAATCATATCGAACTCCACTCTGATAAATATATTAATAATTGACAACGATACTTACTGAACGCAGAAGTCTTCTGGTAATTCAAACTATTCTGAATTGTTACTTTCTCACAACTTTCGTATAACAAACTCGAGTTTGAAATCTGCCTAACCCGCCCCTAATCAGCCGTGTCTTGCACCCGATGATTGGTATCCATTGTACCAGTAATTACCTACCGTTAACTGGCCGTGCGTACCACCTGCCGATTAGACCCTTTAATATACACATAAGAATAATCCCTTATCGAACTGACATTTAATGACCGACCTAGTATAATAGTAAATATATAGATTACAATCCAAATCACAGGCTGGCGTAATATTTTATTTTTAATTCTAACGCTTGGCACGTTACGACCATTTACTTATGTTAACGTAATCACACGTAGTGCTACTAAAGTCATTCCACGAATTTTGCAAAGTGATATACAGTTTAGAAACTAACGCTTAATATTTATTAATTTATTGATTCACGTTAACATGCTCTGGTAGAAATAAATTATCGATTTTTAATTAGGTTTTCTTGTAAATAAAAGTTATATGTAAACTACTCCTCTTGTTTTATTGTTTATTATGATCCAAGTTATAAGGGATTAAAAGTAATTACAAGCTTATGAACCTACCTTAAAAGTCCGACTGACCGAACCTGACGTGTTTTGAGATCTACTGCCTAATTCAGTTAATTAAAAGCTTCGTACAACAAGCCCAACAACGTTCATTATTCTATAGAAAGACAAGTAGAAGTAGGGGTGGGATATCGATGCTGCTATGCGTAAGCTGTTCATCGAAGATCAACCCACTGACTTAACATATGGGTCTATTTCATCATGCACGTTGGATGTCTGAAGCAATTTACTGTCGTAAAACATTTTTTTTAGGATCAATTTAAACGAACACAAAAAGAAAAGACAAATAATATGTACAGTATATAAAAGTATGGTTTAAATGCAAACAGAGCACCATTTCTTGGTTTATAGCTTTGTAAAGAACTAAGTGATTATAAAAACATAGACAGTGGCATACCTAAAACCTAGACAGAGGCCGATTCATGTAGGGCTTCTACAAGGCGTTGTAATAAATCCATTTGATATGAAATATATTAGAAAATTCATACTTGTCGCACGTAAAAATTTCTGACGAAATATCAATAGATGACTCGAAAGTTCATCTTACAAAAATTACCTTTAACATGGACACCTCTGATTACTTAAATGAAGATTTCTACAAAATGCCTTATAAAACGAGCGCTCATTTCTTCCCTACATAACCTTAATCAACGAAGAAAATTAGTTTTCTCACAACACGAATTGCGTTGATGATATCAGGAAAAAAAACTCGTTTAAATTGCAATGCAAATATATCAATTTGAAAGAAAACCCGCGAGGCTTCGTCCTCTTGTAATTACGCTATTTCCAGGGAGCAGCACGATCTCCTTCGCGACAAGCATCACACCGACAACCAGTTAAAAATACCTAACGGCTTTCTTAACAGCCCATCGTAACACAATGTGCATAAATTTCACGTCCAGTTTGAACTGTCGCCGGATGATCATCACGAGAAAGACGGTGGTGGTAACGATGACAAAGGCGACAGAGTGTTCAGCCAAAAAGTTCACCCAGGCACACCGTAATTAAAATACGAATCGCAATTAGAACTTTCGGTCTCTTTAGGCAGGGGTGGGGAGGAGGGGATCGCCTTGTATTTACATTAAAATTGGCTTCATTTTGTCGGATAATAAAATTGCGATGGGGTACCATTTCATCCCTTAACTGATAATGTGCGGAATTTACTTACTACAATAGTAAAATTTAATTTATAAATATTTGATTAGTACTAATAGCCAATGTTAATTTAAATGAGCGACATGTATGTGAAGAAGTGTATGGAAATTCAATGCAAGTTTAAATAACCGTATTTATAAAAGAAGAAAAGCTGGAAATTTTTTTTGTTTTTCATCTGCTTTAAGACTTATGTCGTCATAAAAAATAATCGTAAAAATAGTTTCAAATTATTTTTATTGTTCACTACAATATCGTTTCGCCAAACTTTGGCTTCATCAGGTGATGACGAAGTAATGCTTACAAAATGATTACACGCTTTGTTACAATAATTTTGGACAGTTCTGTATATTCCGGAATTTTGTTTCTTTTATTTATTTTGGTAGGTTTATTGTTATTGTTTTCTGTCATTTTGACGTTAGTAATTTTCACTTTGAATTATTTTTATTTATCGCATTATTATATTTAGTAGTAACGACCTTCAGTTTTCATAATTTAAATATGAATTAGTTTTAAGTCTAATATATTTGATTATCCCGCCATCTACTGGCGAGCACGGTCGTTAACGTATAGTAGACATATAAGATATAAAATAGATATCTACTTCGCGGGCCTCTTACAGCGAAGCCGTGGGTAACTGATACGTATGCAACTTTAGTTGCGCTGGGCTTAGTGATTTAGAATTTAATATTAATTAAGTGCCTTTTACTCCTTGTTTTGTCTTGGAGAATTTTATTTTATTTTTCCCTTTCTTCCCTAGGAATTATTAAGCTTTCTTTTGTTTGTGAATTGTCGACTCAAATAACCGTCAAATATTTCCGTACAATTGCATTGTTCGTTTTCGTTTTGTCCGTCTGGCGTTGTTATCTTTGGTGGGAGTTAATTAAAATTAGAGGTCTTCTCGTCTATTTTGCCGTTTGATTTGTTAAGAAGCAGACTTATACCTCCTTAGCTTAATCTCTGTGATTATATTGATGGAATTTACCGTTACCGTTTCGTAAAATATGCCTCTATAAGTGGATTATTATTTCAGGGATTAATAAACTTGTTTGAATACCTTTTACGACGTCTAGTCAGATTGTTTGCGTTGGTGGTTTTTATATGCTGTTTCATATTTTGTGCGAAATTACACGCATGTGTGTCGTCCTACTAAGAATTGAAATTTTCGACACTTGGTTTCGCCATTAAGAAAAAAGAATTTTCGTTTGAAATTTTGAAACAACGGTTTTGAACAATTTGTAACATATCCTGCGCAATCAAACAGGAACTGTAAATAAAATCACAATAGCAAAATATAGATAGCGCCAAAGATTCACAATGACGTGACCTCAAAGTAGAATTTCAAATATGCCTTTTGGCATGCACCACTTTCCGGTAAACGATTATTTGAAATATGTAATTACAAATTAGATTTTAAAAAATCAGTATGACATTTCGAGCCAAAAATGTACTGACATCAAACAAATCTGTATTAATCATATTATATATTAATAAGTGTAACTTCCAAGCATAAGCTTGGAAGTTATATTTATTAATAGATAAAATGTCATTAATTTAAATTATAAAAAGTAGCGGGCCAAGGATAGGTGTTTTTCCAGATAGGTAAGATTGTAGCAAAACCAACGCATCATCATACAACGAGTCAATAATGACAGTTATTATTCCCGAGAGCCGAATTTACGAACTAAGCCGTGAAGCGGCGAGGGAGTAACTCGGCTCGACGGTATAATAGTCATTATTGCGAGTTAGTATACACTACTACTATTATGAGTCCTATTATTAACCAATAGTGATTAATATAATACTTACTTTATTGTTTAGTCGTCGATAAAATCTATAATATTTGAGCCTAAAAATAGGCAGCTGATAACAAATCCTATCAAATCCTTCGAGTAGTTCAAAAGAATAAGCACACAATTCAATCCATTATCAACACACATAAGTCAACGTACTAGCTGTATTGAAGCCCTTCCAAAGACTAGCTTAATAATACCGACTGTACTATGCTTGTTTGTTTACATTTTCGTTCATACATATTTAATTTTACATTCTATATTTGTCAATGTATTTCTAAATAACAACCAGTTGTCATAATGTTATTACTTTTGCTCATCATATTATTGCCACAACTAACAGGAAGATATTCATTTTTTCAATACATTTGTATATTTAGCAAAGAATTTTATAGTAGTTTATACAACGAGTCAATAATGACAGTTATTATTCCCGAGAGTCGAATTTACGAACCGAGCCGCGTAGCGGCGCGGGAGTAACTCGGCTCGAGAGTGTAATAGTCATTATTGTGAGTTAGTATACTTTATCTACGACTAACCGAAGACTACTAAAAAAATCAAAATAATCAAACGAAAATGTTAGATTACTATATCGATATGACATTTGACAGTTAGTAAAATGGCCGGACTTGTCTACCGTTACTACGACAACGTTGGTTCTTATTGACGGAATAGAGGGAATAATGGTAACGTTATGTCACATTATTCCCCGGTCGCATTTCATTATTCCCTCCGGGTATTATGAGTCCTATTATTAACTAATAGTGATTAATATAATATCTACTTTATTGTCTAGTCGTCGATAAAGAGTTTTCTCTAGATCTTCCACAATTTTTTTTTCAGTTGAAAACAATCACTTGAGCTATTTTCATCCAAGGAGCACAACAAACGAAACAAAAAAAGACTCAACCAAATATGTCGTTTCGATCATCAGTTATGATCGAGAGTGTATACAAAAATTATTATTTTTGTAGTTTGTCCGAATTTTCCGACTTTCCTTTGCCATTTTTTTTCCTGAAAACTTTTCCAAGACCATAGCGAACAAAACAAAAAAACAATCACGCATATGAACTGTTCGAATCGTGAGTTTATACAAAAATCCTTTAGAAAAAAGCTCTTTCAGTTTTTCCCGAATTTTCCTATTTTCGGTCAACTTTTTCAATTTTTCTCTTCATATAAACCTGAACAGCTGTGCCGATTTGGTTAACTTTTTTTAAATGCTCGTAATACAAGTTCGATCACGTACATTAAAAAAAACATTGCCAAATCGGTACAGCCGTCTCAACTGACGCGCTTACATATGAAAAGCATTTCATTTTTAATTATATAGATTGACGAAATTTATTTCTATATAGTTTTCATTTTGCTTTTATTTTTAGAGAGTTGCAAAGAAATTTAATCTGTTTAGATAGAAAGAAAAAGAAGGCTTTTAAATAACGTCCTGGATTATGAAAACTTCAATTAACACTTTGTGGAGACTCCACTGTTGAAACAGTTGGAACTTTAATGAGTTTTTCATGTATCAAAAGAAACATTTTAATCACGAAAACGAACCGACCTAGACGTCCAAATAAATATTTTTACTTTATGAAATAGATTTAAATGTAAACATATCTTTGTTAAATCCTTTAGCGAACAGACTATTGATACTAACTCTAATAGATGAGGTTTACTTTGTACTCTGATCTGATTCATGTACGTTATCAAAAGAATACGATGCTTGCTATTCACTAAAATAATGTAAAATTTAGAACTTTAAACGTATGAAAGCCGATTATTTTACTTTCGTGATAAAACAAGCTAATTAAACATATTCTACGTCTTTATATATTAGTGTATATATGTTACCGATGATCTGGTTAAGAAATGTGTGTTAAATTTAGTAATTTTCATGCAAGATTGAAACAAAATACAATTAACATTGGAAGGAAATGTTGCTGATACATAATAAAAATAGGAGAAAATATGTCGGGTTATTCCGCTGCAGTGCAACAGCAGACACGTATTGCGGACTCGTTGATCATCATCAGTACGGTGTAGCCAAGGAATAAGGTGGGATATCCTTGGAGATAGAAACAAGAGGTAGACCATCGGGAAGACATACCACCAATTGCAGCTTAAATGTTAGAATATTCTGAGGTCTGAGTGACACCTCTGCGAGGCAGAATTTGTCCACTCGCGTGTCGTCCAACCCGGAAATTATAAAATATTTCATGAAGAGGGGCGTTCACTAACAAATAGAACCTTATGCAACCTATATTACTCGCGGGACGGGTAGACGCAAGGGGGTGTGAGTAGGTGGTGGTAGACGACATTCGGTTCTGTCACAGCGCTTCGGTTTTATTCACAGATTCTGTCATAGATAAAGGAATACTATAGATGGAAAACATAATGTATAAAGAACGAGTACTTATAGAATTGTTGATGTTATTGATGTTTTATAATAAGCTAATTTTCGCTTGCCCATAACTTATATTATTAAACACTCGAATATTTCTTTTTAATTACAAACTGTCACTCTGACTTAAGTCTGGAATAGCCGACCGATTCCGATAGACTTTCGTTTTCGCTAGGACCGGTAGAGATACCGTAAAGTGGCGATAGACGACGCAATAGCTTGGAAAAACCTCGCCTGAAATGTGTGTGATATTGTTTACTATTTAATGTTTTATATCTTCAAAATTAATTACACAAAGTTTTTTTCTTTTTTATATCGTTCAACAAATGTGCAGCTGGCGCGTGGAGGTTGTTTTTTTCTTTTGTGTATTAGCCTTAGTTGGTAGGCATTAATTAAATTCATGCATTTTTGTCGTTATTTCTAAGACACACAACTTTTTTAAGAAAATAAATTAGTACAAAAACTGACCTTGACATTATAAATTGATGCCTTTTGCATCACTAACCTAAATTTGAGATTCTAAAATTACAAAATAAATTCAAAAAAACGCGAAACGGCGATGCCTTAGTTTTCGATAGATACACGCTCCTCTTAATTGATTTATTATTATTATTAAAATTCAAAATCCGAAATATACAAGAAATTCTTTAAAAGTAATCAATAATATTGGCGTAGCGGCATGATTCAGAAGTAATTAATAACAAATTGACGACTGGAAAGCAAGAATATGTAAAATATGTAAAAATGTGAACGATTAAGCATAGAACAGGCGATACTGCCCATGAAATCAATCATAGACATGCATTTAACTCCACCACACAAATTATAAGGACGAATATTTTTATGATTAAAAGAGTAAATGTAAAAATTGAGTAGAGCTGTCGTATATTATTCATGTGGATTATTTAGAAGGCTTTGATCTATTTGAAACGAACATCAAATTTCAGCACAAAAATAATACTGAAATACCTTATTTGGTTTCTTCAATGTGGCCTATGTTTTATTAGTTTTTCCTTTTTTCACAATATTTTTGTATGTCGAATTGCACTAAGTAATCAATACATTTGGTTCAGTACCATTCAAGTTTGTTGCACTTTGTTATTTATTTATTCCATAATAGAAATTTTAAAATATGTGTTATGATCAATCATCTTATCAGTGTGTACAGATCACTTCCAACAAGGACATTCAAAAGTCGATTTAAAAACTTGCTCCTAGGGTGCCCACTTTATAAAAAAAAGTAATTTCTTGTAACTTCAAATAATGTCTCTTACTAAATTAAAGCATATTTGAGAGTTGTTTGTGTACAATCGATTCTAACATTTTCGATTTTGTTTCAGATTCATTAGTGCATTAGAAAAGAAGGGCTCACTAATTCCAAATTCATCGCCAGACTCAAGAAATAAACAACTTATATAGTGTTTTATTACATAGTAAGTGTGTCGTGTGTTCTAAGTGTTTGTGTAGTTTGATTGAAGACCCCAGATATAGCATCGAAAGTAAAATCAGATAAAGTATTTTTTGCACGACACATTTTTCGACCGGAAAATACTTTCAGCATAATTTATTTATTATAAGTGATATAAATTCAATACCGCTCAATGGTTTAAGATTTTCAGTGTGTACAAATAAATTTATAAAAAGAAATATCTTCAACTAACGGGAGCTTGTGTAAGAAAGAAACAGAACATTTTAAATTAAATATTCTGTGTGGAGTGTGGGTGTTACAACGTTTTTGAAAGCTGAAAATATTTGATATTGGTAAGTGTGTCTATTTATAAACTATATCTATATGTATGTTTATTTTAATATTTATATATGTTGTATATGTTCATATTAAAAAATGTACGATAAGCGTTGAATAGGAGGCAAAAGAAAACCAGTCCAGGTTTCTCATTTATTTGGGTTAATGGTTTGTGAAAAGGGAGATTTATAGGACTCAGTGTAAAATCTAAGCGATTTATTTTAATTTGTGGTCAATGTTTGCGTTTAATAGCCCGTTTTCTTATTTAATATTTCACAGTGCTTCTGTATGTAGATTACTTGCCTGTGTACAATTAATTACTGTACATATGTCAAGGAGAAATTCTGGTTTTCCTTATAGAAAAATACTGTTTTGCCGTACTGAAATACTTATTGATTTTGTTTCCATGTTATTTTATTATGAAACGGTGGGTCATTCCAACTATATTATATCATGAATGCTTTCTTATATAATATTTAATATTCCAATCCCTTGAGACTTAAATAGAAATCGAGTGATTCTACTATATTAGATGTTCTCAATTTTTTCAGTCACGGAGCATTTGAAATTAAAAATTCAACGCGGAGCACTAAATTTTATCTCGTAGCTATTTACTGTATTTAGTAGTTATATTTACTAAATACAGTAAACAGTACAAATAGCATTGACTAAATAAGTTAGTTTCATCATTTAAACATACAGAACATTGGGCTTTATCGTTTAAATTTTTTTGCACAAATTTCCCATTGCAAACAGAAAACACACATATGAAACAAAAACATTTGTAAATAAAGTCAGGGCAAATATTGCAGATCCCAATTTGTTATTTTATTAGCCTATTTAGGGCAACTATTAGAAATTTGAAAAAAAAAACGCTGCTGTTTTTATCTATATGTTACAGCGAAAACACATAGGGAAAAAACAACCACTACGCGTTGCAAAATCGAAAAGACCATTAACTATCTATAGTTACTTAGTTTATGCATGTGAAAATATGCGGAATACTGAAATATATAATAATAAATGAAACTGCCTTAACAAATATGTTGTACTGTTTAAAATGAACATTTAAATAAGAAAAGATCCTTAGATACCGAGAAAAAAAAGATTATTATTGATTTTTTTGAATGGAGAGTAACAAATTAGTGATATAAAAGAAGAGATTTAAAAAAAAGGAATGTTGAAAACAGTCTATTAAAAGTTTAAAATAACTTATATATCGTTTAATTAAGCATTTAATATAAAAAAAACTTATTGGACCCTTAGGTGTAGCTCTATATGCATATTGTCAGTTTAGATTTTGTTGTGCACAAACCGCCACTCTTCTTTGTCTCTTGCAAGTTCTTTTGCTCTTGGTTGTGTTACGCCACGTTCTTAGAGTATCTTCATCACATTCTTATTCTATGTCTTGGCCCTTTTGCCCTCTTTTCTGGTGTCCTTGATTCCTATACTTTTCAATTTTTGTAGCAACTGGTTCCACTTCAAGCCGCTCTCTTATTGTCGAGTTTCTTATCGTATCTCTCTAAGTTACTCCTCGGACTCCTCTAAGGCATTTAATTTCCATACGTTGCAGTCGAGCTTTCATTCATTTGGTACCCAGCTTTCACATTCGTAGATCAGGGTTGAGTTGAACACTGCTGCATATACACTCATCTTAGTTTTTCTGGATATTTCTTTTTTCCATATAAAAAAGCAGTTCTCATGAGGTGGTGTAACTTGGCTGCAGTCTCTATTCGGTGGGTTATTTCTGCTTCATGTGTTCCCTTGCTATTTATATGAACTCCTGAGTATTTAAACACTTCTACTTGCTCTAATTCATGGCTGCCCATTTTCATGTTTAATTTTGTTTGTGTTTTCCTCATTGACACGACCTTGGTTTTGTTCAGGATGATATTTAAGTTTCTGGCTAATAGTATTTCATTCCATATATCCAAGTTGTTTATCAAATCTGTCCCATTGCGTGCCAATACGACCAAATCGTCTGCGAAGGCACATATGTTTACATACTCTGCGCCTAAGTTTCTGTGACCTATGTATATGACGTTCGTTCTTATTTTGACCTCTGTAATAACGTCGTCCATGATAATGTTAAAAAGGATCGAGCTCAGAACTTTTCCCTGTCGTATTCCCACGCTGATAATGAATTCTTGTTATTATACTTTCTATTGCTCGTTGTAGCTTGGTTGATAGTACCTTCTGCCTTAACCTTTCTAACATTTTTTCCCTCGGTACTTTGTCAAACGCTTTTTCTAAGTCTAGACAAGCCAAGAGATAGTTCTTTCTTGTAACTGTTTAATAGTGAAAATTAATAATCATACTTATAATAAATACTCTATGAAATTATCAAGATGGAAATATGCATATTATAATTGAACAATGACTGCATCATAAAAATAAATAAATACATCTTCAAGGAATTTTCTAAGATTAAACTGTGTTTATATCTAACTGAGAAACAGTTATTGATGTATCCTCGTTCCCTGTCACCTTTATGCTAACACAACATCAATTTAATAGCAATAAAATACATTATCGAATGCATAAGAGACATCCTGTTTGGGAGAACATCACGTCACGTTGATGGAATATCAAAACTGATGGAAATTATAAAACCACTTACAACGATAAATTACTTTCTGATGCTCGTCACGCACACGGAACGCAGTTATCTCCCTTGAAACGTTGATATTATTCTTTTTATATACTGTTTTAAAAGATAACGTTCAATATAAAACTGAATAGATTGATCCTTTGTAAAAAAAAAACATTGCCTGCCTGCAGATGTTATATTCACGGGGAAGATAAATATTGCTATGGAATAATAACAATAACGAGGCTAGACATGCTCTAATGTTAGAAGACAATATAATAAAGTAAATAACATAGTACAGATAATATAAGGTATGTTTTGGCGCAGCTTCTTTATGACGTAATCGCACGCACCTACGTCATACCATTGATATTAATAAAAAAAAATACTTACTGTGACTTACATATATACCTTTATACGTAAAACGTGTGTTTCACCGGTGTTTCGACCTATGAGGTCTCATCAGTGTGCGTGGAGGTTCTCAACAATAGCTTCAAGACTTAAATCGCTGCTTATGTCATTTTAGCGTGTTAAATGTAGTGAGAGTATCACAGCGACATCTAACACCCAAAAGATGACACAGAACAAAGCGATGGCAAACACATGCATATATGCATATACGTTTTACGTATAAAGGTATATATGTAAGTCACAGTAATTATTTACTGCTTGATGTTAGTTTTAACATCCATGTGTTCACACTTTTCATTTTCGTTAAAAAAGATTACTTTTGAGTAATCACAGATGTAATAGTATATAGATTGCTATATAAAGAATAATAAAATAAACATAATACACAGCACATCTATTTACGAATGTGTAACTGAAATAAAATTACTTTACAAATTATCTGTTTAAAAACGCATAAAGCAAAATAATAAAACTGTATTAATGAAAATTATCCCACTGGATATTATATAACAGTTTAGTTAAGAAAGCTGTTTTATATTTTTTGATAACACAATTTATAATTAGTTTACTGACAAAGTAATTTATTAAAACAATATATTTATTTAAGTCTTGAATATGTCCACTTTTTCTTGTATTTTGCTTTACTGATACCAATGAATATTGCAAAAGTTAGAAGTATTTACACTGAGTAAACTATTGGTTTAGTATAGGATTTACGTTTATTAATTCTTGTTAGTTTACAGATAATAAATAAAACAACAAATATGGTTACTTTTTTTAATCGGTACATATATTTAATGTTTTTCAATTTTCTTTTTTGTTGATATTTTTTTTTCTTTATCTCTATGATACGTATATAAGTTCATACTCTCACATACGCTTGTATAACTTTTTCCAGTAAGGACATTTTAATATTTTTCACCAAACGTTTTAATATGTCGGTTATCTTATTTATAGAAAACCCCTTCGAGAATACCTGGTTTCAATTCCATTCTTGTCCTCCATTTTCTTAACGTTGACAAGCCCGCCAGTGAATACTATCTAGAACTTTTTAAATATCTATAGGCTTTAGAGGAAATGCGCAATACACAAATAATACTTTATATTTCACAAACTGTAATTGTTTCATTAAAAAAATGCTTATAAAAATATATACCTTTACTGTTTATAGCGTATTAAAAATAATTATTATGCAACATAATCTTAATCAGTCGAGTCTACAATATTATTACTTCAATTACAACTTATGGCCAAGCATTTCTGTAAAAATGGAACATATATATTAGGTTCGTTTGTATATTTTTTGAAATTAGTAATAGTGGTGATACATAAACTATGTATTACAGATTAACATTCTTTCTCAACAACATCGAACTTTATATAATAAATATATATATCATTAAAAGTTTTTCAAATACAGCAAATACAAAACTTTTTTATTATTATATCACAGGCTTGTATCCACTGCCAAGATAGGTTTGATCACTAGGAAAACGAAAATATCAAATATTCCTTCCTGGAGTGTTTTCTGGCCTACTTTTGCAGTTCAAGACATAGCATTAGATGAGCTAAAGGTAGAGGCAAATCTATTGCATTATAATTATAGACCGGACACGAGAGGCCGATGACTCATCGTCCATGGGCGCACTATTGAAATGTTGTATATTTAAAGAGGTTTTAATTTTATTTATATAATTGGACAACAAGTGGGTGGTGATCTATAATATACAAAATACGTTATTATTTGTTCATTTTGTAGTTCAAGTTGAGTAAAGGAGTATTAATATTTACTAGCAATACTTTCTCAAGGTTCTCTTCTGCAAGATTTGTTCTTTTTGAATGAAGTACAACCATTTAGATAGAAAACGTCCTTTCTATATCGCAGCTGGTGATAGGTGCATACAGGAAGTATTCTTTTATTTCGGTGTATTTAGCAGTTAGATTTTGTGTCATTGTCCCCATACACAATTGCCGCAACGTTATTAAATCTGGATTTCTATTAAAAACTGCGTCTAATTTTTGCCGAATGCCACATCCGAAGTCACTTGGAATACCTTTGAAATTATTAATAGTCACATATAATGTGGTTATTCCATCTTTCAATTTGAGATTTCGATTTTCAAAATATGTTATTAGTTTAGGCAAATTTCCAAAGTGTTCCTGAAGGAAAAATAACTGATTTTTTAAATTTAGGATTTGTGTTAGTTCCTTGCACTCAAAAATACTTCGAGCATCGTCATTTAAACATGTAACGAAATTTTGTAAACCATCGAAATTCTCTGCATAAAAAGTAGTAGCTTCCAACCATGTTCCCCTAGTTATTACTGGCGACGGAGGCAGTGACAAAGATGGAAGTTTTTCACTGTAAAGAGCTACTGTCAATGGTGCTTTTCTGAAAAATTTTAAAAGCGGATACAAGTCTATCAACTTCCGGATAGGTGTCTCTGATATATTCAGAGTTTCTGTGGAGAGTATATGCTACCCAAATAATATGCAGCATATAAGGATATGTTTCCTTTAATAGTCTGCCTGTTTTTAACATATATGCGGCACTGTCACTAACAAATAAAAGTATTTTGCCTTGTACCTGTCGTCCCAATGAAGAATTTTGTGCAAATTCTCGTCAATGGTTTTAGCAACTGTTTCCGCATCAACTTTAGATGCTATATTACATATGCGTTATATGAAATAGTTGTATAATAGATGTAGTACACCAGCTACAACATTTACCACACAGCGTCCTAATATATCGACAGTGTCGTCGGCACCTATCCATAGGTACTGATTTGAAAGATGTCTTCTAATGCATTCTACTGTTTTCGTGAAGCATTTAGAAACATAATATTTGCGTAAGGTGAATTCATCAGGAACATTTCGACCAGTATATTTCTGGAGAAATGTTTTGAAAGTGGGATTGTCAAGTTTATTTAATGAGATATTAACCGCCATTAAAGCTTCACAGTGTTCTCGTTAAAATTGTCAGCTTCCAACGGGTCCAATTTCTGTGTATGTTTTAGCAATGTTAAGTGACGTTGACCGTGCGATTTTTGGGCATTCTTTAACGATATTTTACAGACTTTGCAATACATTTCGGAATCACTAACAATGGACATACAATCAGTATGAGCGTTAATCCAACTCGCCATTGTTTCACGATGCCATTCTCGACGTTCTTCCATATCATAGTAACATAAACAATGTTCTAGATCTAAATAAATGATAACTAAAAATGTATGCGTATGTTATTGAAACTTAACGAAATCCAGTGCACACTTACGTCAAGATAATTGGGAGAAGTAGATTCAATGAAACGGTATTAAACAGGAACTATTACAAAAATTACGAAGTATTAATCAACAGACAAAACAATGAAAAAACGAAACCACCTCTCAGTACTTTGTTTATCTTACGAAATATAAGGTAAATAGAATAAATTTTAAAAACTCGTCAATCTTCTTTGAAAAAAGGGATTTCGGAGTAAAATCGTCTTTTTTGCTGGCGTTTTCGCGACAACAACAGATATTGCAGTTCACCATATGAATAGTGCTATTCAGTAACTGCGTGATGCTTACATTATTTCTTGCTCCATCACAATTTCAACTAGGTACGTCCGGTCTATAGTAATAACTTACAATGACTAATGCAGTCGTAGGCTCTAGAGAAATCCCGAAACACTCCTAGCGCCATGTTATTATCCTCGATGACTGGATAAATATTATTTATATATTCAAATAATGCTGTTTCGGTTGACTTTTCATTCAAAAAACCATGTTGATTATTACCGAACAGTTCATTTTTGCCAAAGAAAGTTATTCTGTTATCTCATAGTAACAATTTGAATGCAAGGGTTATAAAAGCAAATTGTAACCGATTTGCAAAGTAAAATAAATTCACATATACTAAAACCTTGAATATGTCAATTATTTTGAAAATATTGTTGTTCGTAAATTGCGAAAAAAAAAACCAATATAAATGAGAATCAAATGACTAGTTTCAACAAGGCATTTAAACGACCGCAACACGAATAACACTTTATCTCGGAACACATGTTTGCGTGTCAGGCGTGCTCGACCTCCAAAGGAGATTTAATCGCCGTGAAATAAACAAAAACAATAATGTTACTTGCAATTCGCACAATTTTCTGAGTATCTCCGTACTTTGTATGTGCTCGTATCGTTCGAAGCGACGGTTGATTTATAATGAAAAGAAAACAATAACTCATCACTTTTGAATAGCGTTTCTAATCAGATTGTTGTATTTACGCCGCCCGCTAAGTCATGCAAACGCAGTCAGTCAATTGAGTTATCACTCCGTTCGATCGCGTACTTGACCTTCCTTAACAGTCGTCGATTCGAATGCGCTGCAAATTCAAAGTTGTTGTTAACGCTGTTTAAATAGCTCTGATTTATTTATTTATTTCCGTCGCCGCGCTCATCTGACGTTGGTATGTGATTGAAGGATGCTGGTAAAGTGAAGATGCAATTTAATAATTACAATAGCTGGGTTATGTAAATTTTTATAAAGTAAAATGATTCGTTATTTGTTTACTGATGAATTTAAATTGGTTCTATGTGATTTAAAATAGCCCTCGTGTTAATGTTAATGATGTAATGTTTTCTTATGTACGAAGGCTGTAATTCTGGCAATTGGGTTTTTACATCGTTTCAGACTTCATGTGTTTATTTGAGCAGGTGTATACGAACAAACACTTCAGAAAGTAATTATTCATAGAGGTCCAGGTATAAGAAATAATATAGATATGTGTTCATAATATTTTTGTATACTAATAGTGATTATTCCAACACTCCCACTCAAAAAATTAAGCAATGACACTTGTGCAATTTAAATATAAATATTGTATATATTTTTGGATTTTCTAGTACCGATCTAAATTATCTCTTTAACTGTTTTCCTTTTTCAAAATTGAGCTAACAGTTTTTGAGTTATTAATTTTTTTAGGAAATTTTTGACGAAAACACGTGTTTAGAAAAACGTTTTGGGTGAATCTGAAAGAAACTCTTTGCTAGCATCCAGACTCTATGCACAGCGATCCCTGGTAAAAGTCAACCGAAGCCAGAAACCTTCGAAAGTATAAAGGAACGATTCGAGTGAACAGAAAGTATTGAATATGAAAAAAAGAGCGGACAAAATCAATAACTGGTGAGGATAAGACTTTTATGGTACTTACGAGTGTAGTTGAACACCCCCATACTAGTACTAAGAGAATTAGTCGTCAGTTAGATGTAAGTCAAATTTGAGAATCCAGAATAATTAGGAAATATGTAATTCATCCGTACCATATGCATACCCTGTGTATGCATATGTTATTTACAAATAACTTATTTGTAAAAAGAAAATATTAGAAGTATTTTTTCTCGTTTACTTTTAGTTATGCTATGTGTAATGTAAGTCATGTCAACTCATATTTTTAAGTCGTAATCGGGTTTAATCAGATATAACACCCTATAACTTTTGCAATATCGCCCACAGGCGGAAGAAAGTAGATATTTTTGAATAGTAAATTTTAAGAACTTTTCAATGGCACATTAATATACAGGCTGTTCCATTTAATTTTTTTTTAGAATTCTTAACTTTTGCGAATGGCATGTAATTCTAAAGAACATGCGTAAATATGTCAAAATAAACATTACTTTCACGTACTGAAAAGGTATCTCTACTAATTGAGCCCATAAAAAGTATTTCATCATCAGTCGTTATTTCATAGCAACTAGTCAAATGTTGCACAATTTTTAACGAAAAATCGCCATATCTCAGAAACAGTTGAAAATCGGCAAATACAAGTTTAATCAATCCTTTAAGGGCTATCATAAAATGTAAAAAAAATTCATAGAATTCTATTTAAAAAAACATAAGTTTGTGTTGGTTCGTCGTTGTCGAACACTCTGTATAAATTAATAAAAATTAAATTATAGAGTTTATGATTATCTACAATTTTTATATTAAAAATTATTCGCTATCTACATTATTAGATACCAATAATGAACTTTACTGCTAGGCTGGTACACGCGGTATAAGTAACAACATAAATAACTTCCAACCAAGATTACGATAAATCAAATTTTATGTTGCATTTTCTTGAAAGACCTTGTTTCAAGATCCACGAAGTAAAAGCAAAAAAAAAACGAAGAGTCACAATTACAACTTACACGCAACATACACTTATTTTGTTTTATTAATATACATTTACATAATTTGGCCGATGTTCAGTTGGCACAACGACGGCGAACATTCTAAATGATTCAGTGATGTGTATTTTAGAGATTTTATTAAAAGAAAGATGGCCATTAAAAAAATATGACCAGATAAATTGTTAAAAATCGTGTGACATTGTTGGAAATTACACTCAAACTTACCACGGAAAAGATTGGGCAAGGAAAATCTAAATCCTCTGTTTGTTTGTTTGTTTGTAGTTAAGAAAAAAGAATACAAAATTCTTTCTAAATTTCACTTTGAAATTTAGTATTTACCCAAAAGTTATTAGCCATGACTACTAACTACACACAATACACGTGTGTTTTGCATTATGTGTAGGTTTAGTGTGACCAAATAGTTTTGGCAAACTTTACTTCCTCTCTAATAAATAAATCTAATGTTTATGCGTTTCTAAGTTTTAATCAGCTTCTTCATACATATTTAGTTTTTTTTCTTTCTAAATGTTTTTTCTCATTCAACTTTTATTAATAGGTTTGTAATAAATAATCTATTTTAGTTTTATTATCTTTCCCAATTTGATACCAATTCACTGATGATTATAACTGTGAAAATGCAAGAAATATGTAACTATGTTATTGGTACTATTTTAACGGTAATTTTACAGGGAATGTGCTGACCAATAAAATGATTATAGGTTCGATTTAAAAAAAAACGTAGGCACGACATACTTAACACCCTGTATATGTATTCACGTTGTTCAACCTCAACCAAATAACGTGTTAGTCCATATATTAGTAACACAAGAATTACGTGAGGCACTGCACTCATTTTCAGACTAAAGCTTAAAATGTTAGATGGTGCAACTGTTAAGATTTTAACAAAATTATCAATAAAACCAATACTAACAGGTCTAAGTGCACATATTCGTATATCATTGCAAAGATAATTTAGGTGGCTATTATCATAATAGCTAGAAAGTATTGGAATCTATTTAAAATAAAAAAGTTGAAAGTGGTTGCGGAAATTTAAAACACCCTGTATATTTTTAAATGAAAATGGAAAATGCACATATTTTTACATTCAAACACCCTGCATGCGTTAATTTTCATATTTTTTTTTTGATTCAACATGTTTATTTCTGACAAAGAAATTAATTTAAACAAATATATTTCTTTGATTTAAAGAATTGTTTTTTTCTGTGCATAAGTTAACTTCGAAAATGATATGAGAATACCCAAACCCTTGTCGCAAAAATATTACAAATAAAATTAGTAGAACGTTATTTCAAGTGCTTTATTTTAATTTAAATATAATGTAATAAATTATTTAAATCAGTATTATAATAATATGTTTTCCGGATCATTTTAGTAAAGCAGAGAACATTATAGTCTAGGAAATTATTATTAAGACTTTTGTTTATACAGTAGAACCCCGATTATCCGTGCTCCACGGGACCGGACGAAGCACGGAAAATTGAAAAGCACGGATAATCCGAACATTTATTTCTTATATGTACGTATGCATACATACTAAAAAGATAACAGAATAAAAACCAGAATTCTACATAGGTAAACTTATACACTAAATTAGAAAAAATAAACTCTATATAGGTAGGTTAACTTGCATTTATGTAATTTACATTGAGTGTTTTAGAGTTTCCAGTTTAATTATTCTGGAAGTGGAGTGTAGATTATTGGGTGATAAATCTTATTACTGTTATTATTATGAACGTTTATTTGTTCCAATCAGAATTAAGTATAATATTTTACCGGTGTATGTCTTTCATTTTAATGTCTGGGCAGATTGGTTTATTTGGCTCGTTATTAAATTCACTACAAATACACTATACAGTGTGACCAGTGAAGTCCGCATCATATGGGATTTTTTTTATTAATAGATTTATTCTAAATTTGAGTTTGGCATCAATTTCTGCTTCGATCAAGATAAAAATTAACCAAAAAAATAATAGTCACGTGATTCGCATTATCTGTCAAATTTAAATTTTTTTCCAACAAAAATTCAAAAGTGGGGTTATTTCTCAAAATATCGAAAAAAGTTATTAGAAAAAGTTTTTCTAAAAACAATTTTTAGCGCATATGCAAAATTTCAGCTGCATAAGATAATTTAGATTTTTTGCCAATTTTTTTGTAAATTGCACTACTGTTGCGAAATAAGACAACGCAACCTACATAAAACTTCTTAGTTTTAACAATGCTTTATTCCAGACACATTTTCTTTAAGGCAGCGCCATATTCAATGTGTGTTTTTCTACAAAATCCAAATAGGGCTATTAAAATTTGGTCACATGTGATGCAAAGTTTATTTGTTTTTGACCCTGTATAAGGTAACTTCATAAAATAACTATTTTTGAAAATGTAGTTGTGTCTAAAAGTAATACATATTAATATTAAGAAAATAGTTTAATTGAAAAGTCTAATTTTCTAATAAAATAATCATAATACATTATAAAAATGAAACGCATTTAAAATTCCACCTTTTCAATTAATAACAATATGTAGTTTTGGTATTTGAATATTAAATTAAACATAATTTGAAGAACCTAAAAATTAAAATTATATTTCTGTGTGCCTCCCATTGCGTTCAATACAAACAATTGTTCTTCTTGATACATCTTTAATGGAGTTTCTGATACTAAGGGGCCTTATTTCTAAAATACAGTTTCGAATCACCGTTTCCAAATGATCAACATTACGGAAAGGTTTTTCTTTGTAAACTTTTTGTTTTAGGTAACCCCACAAGAAAAAATCAAGTGGGGTTAAATCCGGAGACCTAGCCGGCCAGTATTGCTCCACATTACGCCCAATTACTTTGCCCCTAAATATTTCCAAGAGGCGTTCTTGAACCCGTCTTGTATAGTATGGATGGGAGCACCGTCACACTGGTACCACAAATTATGCCTTATTTCAATAGGCATATTGTCCAAAACTTCAATGACCTCGGTGTTAAGGAAGCGTAGGTATTCTTCAGAATTTAAATTGCCTCTAAAAAAAAGGCCCAACAACTTGATCGTTTAAAATACCGCACCACACATTAGTTTTAAAGGAATACTGGTCCTTGCATTCTATTATAAAATTTGGATTTTCTTGAGCCCACCATCTACAATTTTGAGAGCTAACAACGCCGTTTGAAGTGAAAGTGGCCTCGTCTGTCCATAAAACGTGAAACAGAAAGGACACATTTTCTTCTTTTTCCCCCTGGTACCAAAAAGAGAATCCCAAACGTATGTCAAAATCTTGTTCCTTAAGAGTATTTATAAATTTAGGTTTATACGGCTTAAATTTATTTTTGTGCAAAATATTCCTTACACTCTCTCTTTGAACGTCAGTTCTGCGAGAAACATGTCTAACACTAGTTTGACCATGTTCCACAATATTCATTTATTTCATTTATTCATTTATTGGTGCCATGTAAAATGTTATACTTACACAAGTCAAAAAACAATAATAATAATAAAAATAATTAATGTTAAGAATTTAGACATTAACAAACATTCAGCTACGGTACATCATTACACGTTAAAAATTCCTCCATGCTATAAAAAGCCCTACCAAGGAGAAAGTCTTTTAATATGTTTTTAAAACTTCTTAGAGGTTGAGACCTCAGATGAGGTGACACCTTGTTAAAAAACTTAACCGCCCAATAACCCGGACCACTTCGACATCTTTCCAGGCGCCAACAGCCAATAGCTAGGTCCCCACTATGTCTGGTGCTATACGAATGCAAGTCACTGAGTGCGGGGTACTCGTTCATGTGATTCTTTACGTAGACAAGATTCTCAAGAATGAACACAGAGGGCAAGGTCAAAATCCCCTGATCCACAAAAGCCTGCCGACAGTCAGCTCGGTATGACAGACCCGAAATTATTCTGACTGCCCTTCTTTGTATGCGGAATACTCTCACAGCTCCAGCAGAATGACCCCAAAGCAAAACAGCATACATAATATGTGAATGGCACAGGGCAAAATAGGCACTCCTCAGCACAGACCCAGACACATTACCCGCCAAACCCCTCAGAAGGAAAGCACCCGAACCGAGCCTACCGCACAGTGCCTCGGTGTGAGCCACCCAGCGGAGCCCCGGGTCCAGATGCACCCCGAGGAAAACCACACTCTTTTCATTTCTTCCCTCCGGGACATCCCTCGTCGAAAAAATCATTTTTTGTGTTTTATTGTTGTTAAGAAATAGCTTATTCGATTTAAACCATTGCCCAGCCAAAGACTGTGCCCTCTCCACACTCTCCCTAGCCTCAAAATAGCCCCTATCCACCCTGGAAATAGTGGTGTCATCGGCGAAGAGCGTAAAGTGGGACTCTCGATCACAGGCCGGAAGGTCATTGATGTAGACCAGAAAAAGCAGTGGCCCCAGAACGGAGCCCTGGGGTACCCCCATGTCCAATCCCCGCCTCTCAGACAACACCCCTCCAACCCTTACTTGCTGATACCTGTCTGACAGATAACTTCCTATAATGGAAACACTTCCATCGTCAAATCCATACCTTCCCAGCTTTTGCAAGAGAATACCATGCGAAACACAGTCAAAAGCCTTACTCAGGTCACAAAAAACACTCGCCAGACACTCTCCATCCTCAAACGCCTGATAAGCAACATTGACAAGGTCCAGCACACCAAGCGCCGTATTTAAACCCTTCCTAAACCCAAACTGACAGTTTGAAAATATGTGGTTCAATTCGAAGAAATCTGTAATTTGTTTCGCTAGACATTTCTCAAATATTTTTGAAAAAATGGAAATTAAAGCTATAGGACGATAGTTACTGATGTCATGATAATCACCCTTCTTAAAAATAGGGATGACTATTGTGTTCTTTAGCTTCGATGGAAAGACACTTTTTTCCAAACACAGATTCACTAATTTAGTCAGCGGGCTTATAATTAAATTTCTGACACGTTTTATTAAGTCAGTAGTTAAACCGAAAGTGTCCCTACTTTTTTTATTTTTCAAGGAGGCAATTGTATCTCGCATCTCGTTCAATGTTACTGGGCGAAAATGAAAGTGCAACGAGGGATCAATGCTCATATCTGGCGAGACAGGATCCGCCCCAGATGGATCCATCCCGCTTATTATATCATGTGGGGCATTTGCGAAATAGTCATTGAAATCGTTTGGTTGTATATCACAGCATCCTGTGACATTCTTCCTCTCTATTCCTCTCTGCTCATTAATAATATCCCACATACATTTTATTGGATTAGTAGAATTTCTTATCCGATTGTCATTTACCTTCACTTTTGAATTTCTAATTGCGTGTTTATAGTTTACTTTATGAGACCCAATCAGAGTCCTCAGGCCAGGATCGGGCCGTCTCCTATAGAGTTCACTGAGAAATCGCAATGTCTCACGCATGTTCCGTAATTCATCATTGAACCAGCTTATTGTTCTGTTCTGGTTGCTTCTCTTATAATATCTTTTTTCAGGAAAAGAATCCCCATATGCACTTAAGATCCGTTGCAGAAATAAAGAAAACTTACTATCTGCAGAAATATCAGTCCTATCAATAAAACTCCACTCAACCATCTCAACACGGGAGAAAAACTCCAACTTACCCATTTCCGTAATCGGTCGACAAACAACACTAAGTCCATTATTATTTACAATTTTCTCTGGGACCGGAAGATCAATTACTTGTGCCAGGTGGTCAGACAGTGCCGTATCACACTGGTGCACACTGCAACCAACATCATCGAAGTTGACAAAAATGTTGTCAAGGCAACTGTTCCCTCTTGTAGCCACCTCCACCATCTGTTTAAACCCAAATGACTGGAGTAGGTCACAGACCCTAAGGCACTCACTGTCATCAGTACCAAAGTGAACATTAAAATCGCCCACAATGACCACCCTCTCACCGCACCCCAAGACTGTCAAGGCGCTATGCATGGCATCCAGAAAGATGCCGAACCCGCCCGAGGGGGACCTATAAACAGACAAAACATTAAGTTTAATTTTTTTTATGTATACACCACATAGCTCTACAGACATCTCCGTAGTCAGGGCTCCTATGTCATGTAAAACCTTAAAATTACATTACAAGTCCAATAAAATTGCTGAACCTCCACCCTTGTGATGGACTCTACACGATGCGGCAGCCAATTGGAAGCCCTGAAGATGAAGGGAGGCCATCTCCAACTCTTTAAGCCCATGTTCAGTAATACACAGTATATTTACACTCTTATCAATTATGAAAGCTTCCAGTTCACTGACCTTGTTTTTTATATATCTGATGTTATGATGAAAAAGTCTTATGCGACCATTATTATCCATACATGTCCCACTCCAAGGCGTTTTGTGTGTTTCAAACAAACTATACTCGGCTACGTCACGTGTTGATTTTTGCGTAGATGCCTGAAAAAACGATTAACGCAGACTCCCACGGGCCAAGTTTCCGGTTTAGTCAAGTCCTCCAAGTATTTAGCAGGTGCAGACACTTTAAAGGACGAATAAATGTCGGGAAATTTACTATGTAGTTGTTCACACTGTACATCACTTATATTAATTGATTTTAGGAAGTTTATTATATCATCCGGTTTCATATTTGGAGCCAAACGGTAAACATGCAAATAACAAAATTTACCCACTCCTTTTACGGTAGAGCTTTCTTTGTTGCTACCTACTATTACATTAAGTTTTTTAGATTTTTTCGTCTTCATGACGGTTGTCCATTTTTCACTGGACTGCGATTTATTATTATTGAAGGTAGTATCTTCTTTAGGAGCAATTTTTGCGTTTGTTTTTGCGTTTGTTCCGTGTACAGATTCCACCGTCGGTCTTAGATCGACGATATTTTCTTGCAACGTGTCCCTGCTTTTTACGGTATTAGCAAAAGAAACAGAACCCGTTTTTATTCGATCCGACGACACCGGAGTTTTATTATTTTTACTTCCATTGATATTCATATGACAATTTTTGTTTGTTAATAAACCAATCAGCTCTATGTTGCTTTCCTTAAGAATTTGAACTTCATTCTTTAGTTCATTAATGAGCGCTTGTAGTCCATTTGTTTCTTTTCGAACAATGGATGTAATTAATTCCTTGAGATCATCAATTTTCAAACTAACTTCAGGATACTCATCCTTGTTAGTATTCGCTCTAGTTGCAGGAGGCATGATGCATACTTGTATACACAATCACTTTAATCGTTTATCACAATTTTACACACTACACACCACACAGAAATACGTGTTACTCCTACGAACGTATCTCTATCTAGGCAAACATTTAATTGGACTTCTTCACTATGTTTTATAGGATTGTGAGGTTTTTAAATGAACTTTCCACCGATCCAGTTGATTTAAATTTCACCATAATCCTACTCACAGTAGATTGTTGCACATTTTTGCCTGGATGCCTTTCATTAAAAATGTTGGCCGCTACACGATGACTTGTGTTTTCACCACATATTAATACAATTTCAATTCTTTCCTGTACAGTTAAAATTTTTTTTATTTAATACGCAATATTAATTAAAAGCCACTATGACAAACAGAAAGCGATTTGACTGTCATTAATAAAGCAAGGGCTTGTTGATCTTTTTTATCATTTGTTTTGCGGCCAACTTGTGTTTGGTGCATCATCGTAAGGTACAAAACTAGTTAATTTTTTGGAAACTGAACTTAAATAATAAAAGACTATTCTTACTTTTTATAACATAGCTCCATAACAAATTTTAATAAAGGGGTTTTGAATTAAATCATTGAAACTAGTTAAACTTACGTAAAGTTAAACGAAAATTTATTTTCCACTTAATGCAGACTTTACTTGTGACGCTGTGTACTTGTCTGTATTAATATTAATGTGTATTACTTTTAGACACAAACTACATTTTCAAAAATAGTTATTTTATGAAGTTACCTTATACAGGGTCAAAAACAAATAAACTTTGCATCACATGTGACCAAATTTTAATAGCCCTATCTGCATTTTGTAGAAAAACACACATTGAATATGGCGCTGCCTTAAAGAAAATGTGTCTGGAATAAAGCATTGTTAAAACTAAGAAGTTTTATGTAGGTTACGTTGTCTTATTTCGCAACAGTGGTGCAATTTACAAAAAAATTTTCAAAAAATCTAAATTATCTTATGCAGCTGAAATTTTGCATATGGGCTAAAAATTGTTTTTAGAAAAACCTTTTCTAATAACTTTTTTCGATATTTTGAGAAATAATCCCACTTTTGAATTTTTTTTGGAAAAAAATTTAAATTTGACAGATAATGCGAATCACGTGACTATTATTTTTTTGGTTAATTTTCATCTTGATCGAAGCAGAAATTGATGCCAAACTCAAATTTAGAATAAATCTATTAATAAAAAAAAATCCCATATGATGCGGACTTCACTGGTCACACTGTATATATATATATATATATATATATATGTATATATATATTGTTATAGTATAGATATATACTATAAAAATATCGTATCTATTATTTTTATGAAAATTAATTTGCTTATTGAAAATTGAATAATTATTATAATGTGGAATAAATGATTTCGATTATTTCTTGAGAATTTTATTGATTATATAAAAATAATTATTTGATTAGTAAACATTTATAATGTGAACAGCCTGTATAGGGAGAGGTCGATCAGTTTCATTTTGAATTGAATTTCACCATAATCTGGAAAGAAGAGATTTAAAGATTAATTGTTGTATTGTGATGTGTATTTTAATATTGTAAAAACTTGTTTAATTGACGTTAATGATGTGAAAAGGAAATAAGTATTTAATTTTGAAAGATGAATCAAATAGATTGATTAAAATTTCGCGCGTAGAATTCAAATTATGGAACTGACAGTTCTATGACATTTGATAAGAATTTGAATAGAACTAATTTTTGATACATTAAAATACATGAAATTGTACTAAAATTATGGAGAGAATTAATATGATAAAGTAACATAATATTAGTCAGTATATTAGGTATTCAAACAGATTTAAAATCTATTTTGGTGAAATATGTTCATTGGTCAAATTTGAAAACGATAAGAATCGTCAAGGCGATAAAAAATAAATAAGGAGAATTTTTCTAATTCTAAAAAAAAGAGGATGTGTTTTTCGGGAATTTGAATATTTTCTCCGATATTAACACAATAATAATACACAAATAGTTAGTAAGTGCTAGAATTAACTATTCATACATAATTCTACGTATATAATTAAAATAAAAGTGATTGGAAAAGTTTAAAGAAATATTAGCTACAATATTATATTAAAAAGTTAAATTACTCACCATATTGATTAGAAGACCAGAAAATTGCGGATACCTTCCAGAGGAAACTGACAAGGTCCTGAATTCTAGAGAGGGTTGCTATATTCCTGAAGAGGTCCTGTATTCCAAAGAGGGCTGCTATATTCCTGAAGAGGTTCTGAATTCCATAAAGGCTGTTATATTGCTGAAGAGGTCCTGTATACCAAAGAGGGCTGATATATTCCTGAAGAGGTCCTGTATTACAAAGAGGGCTGCAATTATCCTGAAGATGTAACAGACGAGATCCAGAGCTTATAAGTTTGCTGTTATTATCAAGATTTCAAAACCAGAAAACATCAAAAAGGATTAAGTATCATCAGAATCATCCGGAACGTAGGATTTAAATCTACAAGAAAACACATTAAGTATATGAAAGATTACTAATAATATTTGGACAAATTTAAGAAAAGGTCGAATAAAATATTAATTATATTATAGTTATAGTTGAAATATCAACCGTATATATTACTTTGAAAATTCTTAAAAGGTAATTTAATTTAACAGATGTACTATATAAACAGCATAAAATTTAAATCTCAACTTTTCAGATATTATAAATGTCATTTAACCTCTCAATACTAAGAAAATAATAATTAATGCACAAATATAGCCAAAAATAACAATTATGGCCATTATAAAGAGTTATATTTACTACTAGATAATTTTAATAATTGAAATTGCATTATAATATAAATATTATATAAAGAAATAGAGAAAGGTTACCTTGTTTTAGTAGAACGGTCATTATTTTAAATTCCACATCACACTTTTAAAATAAAAACGAAGATATCTAAGGGATATTGAATTTTTCTTGAAAATATATACCAATAATTTCTTATATTTTTAAGAAAGAATGCTTTCCACTTATCGGGAATAACAAAAAACAAAAACGCCAAATGCATTAGTTACTCATGAATAAAAATAAATAAATATACTTATTTACGATATCCTTGGTTTTCTATCTCAAATATTTATTCGAGAAACTACATAATAACTTCGCAATAAATCAGAATAACAACAGAAAACAAGCTTTAGAAAGTTGAACTTTCCAACATGGACTTACGGGCTGAAAAGTTTTGTCATAGGCGTCCACCCGGATGTTCCAAAATGCATACAAAGTTAACTTTTTAGAGTTACCATCTATACACTTGCACGTTTATCTATGTACATATATGTACTTTCCTGTGGTGTGGTCCTTCGAGCCAATCCAATAAAGAGATAAACAGAATGAACGGACGTAGAACTACCGTTCCCAGCCTGCTACGCTTGTAATACCGTGATGCGATGTATTGTGTTGGTTTGTTTTTGTATTCAAGTCCTATTCTGACTGCACTAGCTGTCGAATGGGAATGATATACAGCCAATAATAACAGCGTAACAATAGAAGTGAATGTATGTATGTTTGTTCACTAGCAATGGACGAAAGTCACTATATTTGTTTTGTATTTACTTACAGTTCTTTAAAAACAATGGGTAACGTATATATAAGGTTATTTATTACATTTATGACAAATTTAGGCAGATGAAAACTATTGTAATTTTAACAATTTCTTTTATATGGCTTAGAAATGTTACATGCCATCATTTGTCTGATATATTTCTTTACGTTTTGAATAGGTAAATGAACTGTGTTTAAATTAAACCAAACGGCAATGCTGTATAAAACGGTACGCAAAACAAAAACCCTCTTTATATTCGGAAAGCCATAATTAAAAAACGTTTTTTAAATTTATTACAAATAAATAGTTTAAGGGGGGTTTACTTGATCGGCGTATGCCACAAAATGGTCAATTTCAACGTAAAAAATCGCAAAAATTAAGGCACTTGAAAAAGTTGCCGCTACATGCACAAAATAACCAATATTTGTTCTAGTGACTCACGATTAAAATTTGCAATTATATTAAAAAATAATTAAAATACAGCACTTTGAATTTTTTTCGTTTTATAGTGATATAAAGCTTACTGTGCTTAAAAAAGTACTTTTTTGAATCGTGAGTATCTAGATATTTTTATTCTGAACACGACAAAACTACTTTCAAAATAACTCTGGTCTCCAAAAAATTAATTATATTTAAATATATTGTTTACTCCCGAGCAAACTTTAAATCACTTTTTTGTTATTATACACTCTGTATATAATATTTACGCTAATCTTCGAACCGGACCCTTTTCTTGAATTGCATGTACCACATCTGCTATTTGTTAGACATTGTAAATAATTCCCGAGATACACTCAACTTTTTCTTTATTGTATCTTATTTTATTACTTAATGGTACTCCACCGAAACTAAGGGCCCACTTGGCCCCTAATAAATATTGTAGGCATTTAGGAATATTTAAAGAAAGTTTAACTGTAATTTTATGTTATGAATTTTAGTGTGGCCCTTTGTGGCCATAAATCAATATTCGTTTTCTATAGTGTATATGAAATTGGCTAGCAAGAAATTGTATACTTTTGTTTAACTTCTTAGAAACCTTCGTTAAAATATCATGCGGACTCTTCTTGTAAGAAAAATAAATTTGAAGTCAGTTCCTTAAAATACATCTAAGCTTCAAGAAGGGCTTCGCATTTTCTGTAATAACAAATTAACAGTACAGTGTGTAATGCGCCATTTATTTCTAATATCATTAGGGTGATACTTGTTTATTTTAATAATTAAAAACTTTTGCATTTACCATTTTGATTGAGTTATCTACACAAATATACGAAGTTTAGTGAGTTTCTGTCTTTTTAATCCAACTAACTGTCGCCGATCAACTAACAAATACAGCCTATACGGCCTTACAACCCATGGGTGGCGAACTCATTGAACATTACGCCTTTGACATAATAAATTATCATCGCCAAACAGTGCTAGTGTTCGCAATAACATATACCTATGTTGTTATTATTATAATAATAAGTATACATTAAACATATTTGTAAAAGAAACTACACGCAGTTGGTATATGCAAGCAAATTGTAATATATTTCAGATATTTTTCGGTGTTCATTTATGATTGATTACGTGATTACATTGATGCGTCTACTTTGTTAGACATTTTTTTCTGTTCGTTAATATTCTTCTCACTTTCAAAATGCATTTTATTTTTCAAGGACAAGGTTCCGGCTTTATGGAGTTTCAGAAATGCAGTTTTCTTCGGCAATAATATTATTATTATTAATTATAAAGCTGCACGACTTATTATTATTTCTAACCTTATATGTTGCAGCTTTTTAATAATATGAACAATGTTTGTAGAAAACTAAAATCTGACAAAAACAACTTTATGTCTTTGTAAGATACGAACTTAGAAGTTTGCCGGACTCTTCAAACTAAGTGGCAGGAAGTTACACAATTTTCAGTTTTCTAGATGGTAAAAGCATTTATTTGAATATCTGAATTTGTTGTGCCTTCATGTTTTTATTTTATTTATACTTTGTATTTTGACTCCAGGAGAGTTTTTAGATTTTTTTTTGTATATGTGAGTAAATAAAAGAGCATGGACCAAACGAGCTTATAAGTTTAATTACAGCGGTTTATCAGGAGTGGCAGCAATTGTTGGATGGCGAACGAAAAAAAAATTGTATGTAGACGTAAAAAACAAATTCTATTTAATTTGTGCAAAATTTGGTAAATCTAAAGATCACGTATGTTACAAATATTAGTCTTCGTCGTCAACAGTCATGGAGTCGACAATTATTGCGCAAGGTTTCTCGTGAAATGCACGGTGTAATTTAGTGTAGATTAATAGGGGACGGTGATAGCATCGTTCTTAGAAAACTACGTGAAACGGTCCCTTAGGGGCCCCAAGAAATTATTGAAAAAATCGAGTGCCGAAATCATATGGCTTCTTACTTTTGTCAAGGATCTAAAGAAGGATACTTGGTATGAGACAATACATATAGATGTAGAACTCTGACCAGAAATGGTAAGTAAGTTAGAGTAATTTTATTTTCTCGCTTTATTATCTCAAATTATGGATCCTCGTATTTTGAGAAATCGAGAAATTAGAAACGTCAAATTGGAGAATTAGTATGTACCTACTGATTGTGATACGTTTAGACAAAACGCTACTTGGCCATTCTTGTTTATTTTCTAGACTGTCTATACTTTTGTAAAAAAAAAAAGTTGTTGTAAAAAACATGAATTAGGCCTACTAGGAATACCATGAGAAAAAAAAAACCTTTGCACTCTACCTCTAAGGTGGTGCGGAAAGGATTGCGTTTGTTGACGTTTTGTCTGCCACATATCGGTTATTTAAAAATTTTATCGAAGCTTTACTGAAAAAAAATTAAACAGTGCAAGATATAAATAAAAAAAAATGATAATATCAATATCATTCGATTTCATGTTTTGGTATTAACATTGGCTTCTAATCAATGATTAGTTCGGTGTCCGCGCAGTTCGTATCTTACCCACGGTGAAATTTTTATAATTTAATTTCGCTAACAAACAATATCAGTGTCGATTGTGAAGAATATAATTTTCAATAACCTAAAACATGGGGCTACTTAGAGAATATAAATATTAAACTCCGTAAATATATTCAATATATTTCAGGCAACCCGACATACGCCGTTCGAGAATTTTTCTTAGGGAAAGCCCACCCTTAACTTAAAAAGAACAGGATGCGGCAAATATACTTTAAATAAGTATAATTAATAACAAAAATACAGAAAAATCGCTACAGTATACTGGTAATCACACAATTCACGTCACAACTTAACTAAAGAAAATATACGTTACGAGGGTATTTATTGTTAGGTCACCTTATCAATATTTTAAACTAATGTTTCCTAGTATTATGAACTGTCAAGAGTTGATATATTACCTTATTGTAATTATTCGAATTGTTGGTAAAAATCACTTTTGTCCTGCTAGATTGTCAATATATCGCACTGTGGAGCTATTGTAAAATTTATACAATCATTGTGTGGGCAGGGGCATACCGCAGGGATCCATTCTCGGCCCTACTCTTTTTTTAATTCATGTCAGTGACTTACTGAATTAAATGAGCTATTGCACTATTACACAGTACGCGGACGACACTTCATGCGTAATAATAGCTAAATGTAAAGAGGAGCTCGTTGTGTTGGCATCGCGTGTGATTGCTGATATGCAGTCCTGGTCATTAAAAAACCGTCTCAGTCTTAATGCAGATAAGACAAATATTATCAACTTCGCCAAAACTAAAAATTTGGATTCCAGTTTGTGTTTGAGCTTGGGGGGGGGGGCAAATCATTGACGGAGAGTGAGTCGTCCGTCTTTCTAGGTTTGACGGTGGACATGTGTCTTCGTTGGGGCGAGCATTGCGTGGGCCTATCCAAAAAGTTGAATCCCATTTTGTATGCTATTGGTATGCTGAGTAGGGTTGTCTCTTTGGAGAGCCTGAAATTATTCTATTATGGTTGTATCGAGTCACGTTTAAGATATGCGATCATTTTTTGGGGATTATCTACATACTTTAACGACATTTTCATTATTCAGAAACGTATGTTAAGAGCCATGAGGGGTGTTCCCTCACGTAGTAGTTGCAGACCTCTGTTCCGGGAAATGAATATAATGACGGTTGCCTCGTTATATATTTATGAATTGATTATCTTTTTGCTCAAAAATACAGATAAATACAGACGCAATAATCAGATCTACAATACTATGGTGACGCGTCATAATAATGATTTTTCTGTCCCGCTACATCACTCCAAATTTTATGAAAGATCTCCGAGATACATGGCGGTAAAGGCTTATAATGCATTGCCGGCTAACTTAAAATCGCTAAGCGGTACAAGTCTCAGTGCATTCAAGAAACAACTAAAACTTTATCTGTTGGAGGGAGCCTTCTACAGCATTAACGATTTTATACTGAGAAAAATTTCCAGCAAAATTATTTATTGAACTGATTTGACTTATAGTAAACAAAATTTATATTTGATATAAAAGTAGTCTCTTATTTAACTTAAAAATAAATTTATATTTAAGAGGCAAGTAAATAATATATTAGAAAAGATAATAAAATATACTTGTAAGAAAAAATTTTTTTTTATCCAACCACACATGTTGTATGCTTAATAAATAAAGTGTTTATTTCCAGTAAAGTGTGACAAAGATTAGAAAAACTTTTATCTGCCTTTCAATAAAGTATTTGTTTCTCAACCTTCGTAAAAAGTCGGTAATTTTCGACTAAATAAGAATAAAGAACAAGAAGAGGTTAATTTCCGTTATAATCACAATACTGTTAGATAGATTGGTGCTTTATAAATTTATAAGTGTGTGTATTTGTGCAAGATGCAAAAAGGGGCTCCCAAAACAAAATATGTAAAATGGATGTGTAGTACTCTTACTGATTGGCGTATGGGAATATGTGGACAATTTCATAGGTAGGTATGTATGTACATAATAAACTTCTGTATGTACGTATTATGTGCTTGTACCTACTGCCTTTTATATAGGATATCAAGGTGCTGCTGTTTAATTTTTGTTTCTTTTTTTATATAGCAAATGGTATTGATGCTCACTGTTCCGACTGCTCTACAAAGAAAAGAAATTATTAAGGGAATTTTCCCCAAGGCCGGTCATAGACTAAAATTCCTAGAAAAGTACGATGCATATTTAGAGGTTAGTAACTGTTAAAGTATTCACGTATTGTTGAGATGTATGTACAGTCCTCTCAATAATAAGGTTGCCAATCTGAAGCAGAAATTCTGTCTAATATATGTAGGTAGAGCTGTAACTGTATTATGAATGAAATAGTCTATCTTTCCAACGATCCAGTATCGACCTAAAATATAGGGTGAATAAGGTATATAGTATATACATATATTCATGAAGATACACTTAATGTAAACATAATAAATCACCGGGTTTTTATTTGGATGTTTTACAATTTTATGTCAGCTTTTTACTGGCATTGCAAGTTATATGCATTTCACATATTTTAGAGTTTGCTTTATTTTATGAACAAGACACTAATGGATACAATAATAAAGAATTATTTTATGATGAACCAAAATATATTTAATGTTTTTTATACATATATACACTTAAAGCCTAATGTATTAATATGAATAACAAACATTATTTTTTTATGTATAGCAAATCTTATTTATTTTCGGAGAACTTTATTTTCGGCCAAAATTAAATGATATTTTTTTGTTTATTGTCATAGCGACGCGCTATAAAGTATAACAATTCTGGCACAAAAAACTGGTTTTACAACTGTCTCTACAACGAAGTCACTGGAAATATTATTTTTATCCTAAATTTTGTGATTTTTGTCCACCTAGAATATAAAAAATTACTTCTGTCAGGCGCCGCCGGCGTCCAGTCAAACTTCTAGAAACCTCGCGAAACTATTGGGGATAGTAAAAATTAGTAGGTAACTCAAAAACTATTGGCTCAATTTTGAAAAAGAAAAACTGTTTAATAGACAATTTATAACAGTACTAGAAAATACAAAATATATAGAGTGAGTCATTTAAAAAAATAAGTTCCGTGCATTTCCGGTGAAACCGGAAGTGCGTCAGAGCTTAAAGTATTTTTAGAATATGCGCCTCAAGCAACCATGAAATATCCACTAATTGCTTTTTCTTTTATTTAAAACACAAACGAACAATCGAAGAAGCGGCTACTAATGACTCAGCCTGTATACATATACAGGGTGAGTTTTTTGCCGACGTTTATTATGGGGTTCTCGGAAACTACAACAGATACAGTTTTGATTAAATGGGAATAGAATTGCAGCTTTAACAGCTCTATTTAATTAGCGCTTTGTTTTTTGGAAAAAGTGCATAGCCTACCTAGATATTTTTTTTATTATTTTGTAAAAATGTTTTTTTTTGTTATTTCGTTCGATTTAGATGAAATGTGTAAAGGAAAAAGTTTTAGGATATTATATGGTAAATAATACAGTTAAATCTATTTATTAAAACAAAGAAATGGTCATAATTTATTTATTTATCAAAAGAACTATATCAAGTAGCACATCATGTGAATCGTTGAGAAAAGATCTTTTTTTATAAAGTCATGGCCTACTATGGTTAGCATTTAAAAAAAATACAAGTTTGTGTCATAACTCAAAAAATAAAGCTAGAATAAAGAAATATAGGTTAAACTGTATTACTTACCATATAATAAAATAATATTAATAACAAAACTTTTTTTGCGAAATATCTAGTAAGCCACTTTTTCCAACAAAGAAAAATTTAATTAAATAGAGCTATTAAAACTGCAATTCTTTTCCCATTTTACCAAATCTCTATCTGTTGTAGTTTCCGAGATCCTGGTACTAAACATTGGAAAAAACTGACCTTGTATACATTATGAAAATTAATACTGGAAGTATTTACTTTGTGATATTCCCTACTACAAATAAAGAAAACAACTTTATATACTTTTCATACCACTATAATTCGATGAATGAGTGTTTTATTCCAACTCTGCATTTCAAGAGGAATTTTTAAATACACAGAAAATTGTCTATCGTAAATTTTTTTTATACATTTCATCTTTGATATTGGAGAACACCGATTTTTTGTTGTGTTGATTTTATAGTATTTAACAAGCTGGTTATTTGTGCCTTTGTAAGGTTTTATTCGCAAGGTCAATTTATGAATGAATGTGATGCGTATGCGTTCAAGTTAAAGTCCGTCCTAAATGCGCTCGGTTCGTGTAGATTGGCAACCTTTTTGTTGAGATGACTGTACTTACACTAATGTATGTCAGTTCTTCAGCAGTTAGTAATTAAGGCCGTTGTTCAAAGTCAAAGAACTCAATAATATATAAGAAAATAAGGCTCAGTTTTAGGATTGTTCGAAAAATAATTTGTTTAGTGTTTGTTAGAATATTATCATTGAAATCAAATATAGAAGGTTGGTACGTACGCTAATGCTCTTGTGCAAAGTCAAATGTAGGTAGGGGTTTCTTGAGGCTAGGGGGGCCCTCTTATTAGGTTCTAAAATAGATGGAAAAAAATATTTGATAATTTACTCAGATAGGAATTCCTTTGCCACAATCGCCGTCTTTTGAAATGGCCGATCTGCATTGAAAATCTGTCCGCAGATTCGAGCATGCTCACATTGTAATAGTTGGGTTTGTTCACATACGAAAACATCTTCTGCAAAATATTTTGTACGTGCATATTTTCTATAAATAATTTTACCGAGAATCCTAAAAATATGTCCTACTTTCTTTTATTATGTTGTGTAGTATGGAATACCTTAATAAAAGAATGTTTAATGTTTAACAAGTAAATGTAAGGTAAAGAATGAAAGTAATAGGTAACATAATATTGTCCTAACATTTTAATAGACTTTGTAAAACTATAAACCTAGTATATGTTTTATTATTTTGAAGTATATGATGTTTCATCAAGTACTAATTGCAACAACCATAAATTTTCTTAGTCCTTTAAAGAAGATGATGCTCACTCTTCGCCATCGACTATAACAGTTTCATCAAATGAGAGTTTGGTGAGGAGTTTGAAGAAAAGGTCTATATGGACATAGACAACAGGTCCCATTCCAAAAGTGACTTATTCCGCGGTATTAATGCTTTAGTAGTACAACATTAGTTATAGTTATTAGTTATAAGTATACAATGCCTGTATTTGTAGATCGAATTACCGAAGAGGAAAAAGAATATTAAGCGTAGCAAACAAAGATGGAGCTATCTTTAAAACAGGGCCCACCTAAAAGATGTAAGTTTGTGGTAAATTTACTATTACATTCTTTATAAAGTTATGTTTTAGTGAAGCTTGCCGAATGCGAATAATATGATGATAGCCTTTTCCCGGGAGTAAGTAGTTTCCTGTACTCAGTAATTACTCATTAATAATTAATGCTGTAAGCCGTTACTTTGTGATAATCCATATTAAAACAATAAAAACACATTTACTTTGTTGTATCACTATATTAAACAAATGGTGTGACCGCGGTTTCGACCAACATGGCCATTAACGAACACAGTGTTGAATTCAACACTGTGTTCGTTAATGGCCATGTTGGTCGAAACCGCGGTCACACCATTTGTTTAATATAGTGATACAACAAAGTAAATGTGTTTTTTTTTTTTTTTTTTTATTGTACTCATTAATACTTCAACAATTGTAAGTACTAATTCAGTAATTTTACTCTATTATTTTAGGGTTTGATGGCCTATTTACAATCAAGAGTGGATGAGCAGGTAGTCGTTAAAAAAATAGAAAACACTGTTGTTATAAGCTAGTTCTTTACCAACTACATTTTAAGTAAATAATATGATACTATACCTAAAACACACGTTTTATTTTGTTATTGAATATTTCCATAAGTTCTAACTGGATTTCTGTGTTTCTAATAAATCTTTGCACTGTTACTGTATCTTAATGATTTTTTTTCTTTCCTACTAATTAGTGCGAGGCTTACATTTATAACATTCAATAATAATCTGCTGTATCTATTTGTGAAATAGTCGTATGATAAATAGAACTCTAAAGATTTGTGTTTTTTTACAATCCTCTATACTTTAAAAACCAGTGCAGCTACTTTCATAGATAAAACCTTCATTTTCAGATCGAGAAATACTAACTGAAGATTTGTCAGCAAAGGCTAATAAAGAAGATGTGCTTTTGTATACAGTACACAAAGTATTAAACTTATCTATTGCAAAGAAAGAAATTTACTTAAAAAAATATGAACAATGAACAAATTTTCATGGTGTTTATCTTGCAACTACATTTTAATTTCTTTTTTTTACATTATTAATGAAATTTGTAAATATTATATATATTCTTTTTTAAACATTGATGTCAAATTTTTAATTATTTTCAGCTCAAAGATGCTGTTGTAACTTCCATACCACTTGCAATTTTTAAAACAAAGAGAACTGTGGAAGATACAATTTTTTGAGTTTTGTTTCCATTGTACTAATTTAAAAGTATGTATGTGTATATAGTAGACGTAAAGAATACTTATACTTCAGCTAAACAAATTGTTTATTAAGAGTAAGTATGAAACCGATCTATTTTCAGTTAATAGTTTTCTCAACATCACTGTGTAATTTTTTAAAGTTTAACATTTCGTTTATTTAAGCTAACAAAATAATATTCTTCTTTCTAATATATTGATTATTAGGATTGAGGATACTTCACATTTACAATAAAACTAAATTTTATTAGTATCTACAATAACTTTGCTTAACATTGATAATATTTTATTTAAAATCAAACATTTAACTTTATTAATATAACAATAAATTTTGCTATTTTTGAGCACTAGCTTTTACTTGATTTAAAAAAAGGTGTATTCGTATTAAATATAATTTTTGTTTAACGTTTAAGTATATAATTTTTTTTAAATTTAAAAAATCGCGTTGCTGTCCTATATACAGCAACATTTTATATTAAGCGTACAGTATAAATATATTTGATTCTAACAAATATTTCTCTCAGTGATAGTTTGACTAGCGTTATATATTGGTTCATTACTACCAGGTAATGAGTCTGTAATCTGCAAGAGTTGTACCTGATCTGTGTAATTTTTTATATGACAATGTCAATGTTCTATTGAATTTACGATAATAAATATGTTATTATTATTATTATTATTATTATTATTATTATTATTATTATTATTATTATTATTATTATTGGATCACACTTTGTAATAAACAGTAAGTATAAACAAAAATGTACTCGTAAACTTAGCGAGAAGTTACTAAAGGACGTCGTAACATATCACCAGGCCCGTGATATTTTAAATTAATTTCACTTTCATGAAATAGACACATATTTAACACTTAGTGTTTCGTGAGAAAGGGCACGTGATACGCAAAAGTACACCCCGAAGACCATAAATAATAAATATCACCTTTTATATTCGGTCGTTTTCCCGAATTTCTCACCTGTCAGAACTTTATTATCCGTGTTTCATAAATAACGGACATTTAATCCATTATTTATTTGTAATCTAACTTCGTCGACCGCTGCCGCTGGTTCCCCATCACCGTGTTACCATACAAAGATTAACTGGCAAATTCCTAATTAATTGATGTTGTCCCGTGACTCGCTCATTCCTACGTTTCATTCATTCTTATTATCTGCCGTCCTTCTTTCTCGTTCTGCTTTTTCTGTCTTTGTTAATCTTCGTCCGGAAGATTATGCCTCCGAGAACGGATTATATCGCATTAACTTAAACAACTGCTCCCTAACAAGGACAATAAAATGATCACACGTAAATGGTTTATTCATACGCAGAATATGTGGGATAATACGCCTTGGTGTGCAATTAATGTGATCCGGTTTCACAAACTAAAAATAAATTACGAATGTCCAGAACGACCTAGGAAGGAATGCATGTATTGTCTGCCAAACAAAATGGTTTAGAAAATGGAATATTATTTATTTTTATTAACGAAACGTGTACATGTATTAATACATATTGAATTTAGAAAATAATCATGTAGAGACCGGACACGAGGGGCCGATGACTCTTCACACACGGGCGCACTATTGAAATTTTGTATATTTAAAGAGTTTATTTATATAATTGGATAGCAAGTCGGTGGTGATCTATAAAATACAAAATACGTTATTATTTGTTTAGCAATACTTTCTCAAGGTTCTCTTCTGTTAGATTTGTTCTCTTTGAATAAAGTACTTCATTGTAGATAGAAAGTGTGCTTTTACTTTCTTATAAGTAGTATAAGGAAGTATTTTGATGACGAAAATTTTCGACATCGAGATATCACAGACAGATATCCACGTTTTGAAGTCCCCTGATACCGAAAAAGTGGTTTTTAAAAAATGTCTCTCTCTCTCTCTCTCTCTCTCTCTCTCTCTCTCTCTCTCTCTCTCTCTCTCTCTCTCTCTCTCTCTCTCTCTCTCTCTCTCCCTCTCTCTCTCTCTCCCTCTCTCTCTCTCTCCCTCTTGAGATCTGATTAGTTTTTCAGTAAAATCGGTAGACCGGAAGTAGCAGTTTACTTCAGCGAAAAAATCGAATTTTGCCAATATTTCGTCAACTACTAAGTTTTAACAAATTTATAAAGAATTCATATATACTTAAAATTAAAATTGAGTATAATTTTATCTAAAAAGTTTTCCGAAATTCCTACCGGAAGTAGGTCTTTTACTCTTATCGAAAATCAGTTTTTTGCGAATATTTCGCAAGTCATGCCTTTTTGGCTAGTACGTTACGGATATAAAAGTATTTAGAACATAATTTTCAATATCTTTTGTATAAAAAAAAATTTCAAAATTCAGAACGGAAGTACCACTTTTACTCTTATCGAATAGCGATTTTTTGCAAATATGTCGTAAGTTATGCATTCTATATAAATTTATCAAGAGTACAAAAGTATTTAAAACTAGATTTGCAATATTTTTTGTATATATGAAATTTCAAAATTCGGACCGGAAGTAGCACTTTTACTCTTAGCGAGGAGAACTTTTACTTTCTTATACGTAGTATAAGGAAGTATTGTGATGATGCAAATTTTCGACTTCGAGATTTTTGCAGATGTCCACCTTTTGAAGTCCCCTGATACCGAAAAAGTGGTTTTTAAAAAATGTCTCTCTCTGTGTGTGTGTGTCTGTCTCTCTGTCTGTGACCACGATAGCGGTCAAACCGCTGTAGATATCAATTCCAAATTTTGTATTTACGTGTATAATCTCCCTCTTTATAAAGAATTGAAATGTACTCAAAATTAAATTTGAGACAAATTATCTTAAAAAAGTTTTTCGAAATTCCAACCGGAAGTAGGTCTTTTCCTCTTATCGAAAATCAGTTTTTTGCGAATATCTCGCAAGTCATGCTTTCTAGGCAGGTACATTACGAGTACAAAAGTATTTAGAACATAATTTCAAATATCTTTTGTATAAAAAAAATTTCAAAATTCGGACCGGAAGTACCTAACACTTTTACTCTTACCGAATAGCGACTTTTTACTAATATGTCGTAAATGATGGATTTTGTATATATTTATCAAGGGTGCAAAAGTATTTAGAGTTAGATTTGCAATGTTTTTTGTATAAATAAAATTTCAAAATGCGGACCGGAAATAGCACTTTTACTCTTAGCGAGTAGCACTTTTTTTCATAATATCTTACAAAGTATGCATTCAATAGACATTTATTAAGAGAATATAAGTACTTAAAATCGGATTTTGAATAATTTTTATATAAAAGAATTCTTAAAATTCTACAATTTGAAACGGAGGGCCACACCTAATTTTTTTACATCGCAGCAGGTTATAGGTGCATACTGGAAATATTCTTTTCCGTTTTGGTTGCATAAAGTATTACTTTATCGCAGGCTAATTTTATTTTTTTGTGGTTGGTAACAAAAAAAAAAATGGAACCAAATCATATTCAAATGTCAAAATATAAGCCTTTAATCTAACAAACATGTGCAAGAAGTTGTACAAAGAATAAGAAACACACTTACGAACATTTTATTTACGCTAATTAACAACATAAGTTTTCTGATGCATCTATTGAAATTTCCTTCCCATATTGAATAGTACAGCTGTTATAAACGTTTACTGTTACACTAGAAGATTCGTGTGTATTAATGGACGTTCCAGGCAGATTTTGGGAACACACCATGTTTTGTATCAATTCTTGTTGCTTCATATTGAGTGATACATCATTGCCAATTGTATCAGAAGTCGATGGATTACGAATGATTTTAGTGAATGCATTAGGTACACTAGACAGTATTTGAGCAACCCCAACTTTTTTCTTGGTGGAATTATCAATGTAACCTAGGGCCACTGCTGAGGATTTCCATCCTCCATGGCGCTTAATTGTCATTAAGTCACCTCCACTATTAGCCAAGTGTGTCACACTGGAACGTCTAAAGCAATGTTCAGTGAAGAACCTCAGGATTAGGCAAAATTAAGTAAGTAGCAGTATTTTTTGGTACTTTTTGTATGGTATTAATACCAATTGGACTATTCAAGCAAGATCCATTTCTATATTGCAGGAAGGAGCAATTATGTGTAACATGGCTGGAACAAAGTGCATAATATTTTTTAACCAATTCAATCCATAATCTTTGTGTTATATACATATAAATTGTCTAGGAACATAAGTTTTAGTTTTTGGCACTGCAACTATTATGACATCATTTTTAAACTGTATATCGTCTAAAGTCATGTTCATTATTTCTTCATGACGACCAGCTCCATTATAGCCCATTATAAGGATAATCTAACAGAGTATTAATATGACTATTATAACAAAATAATAGAGAAAATTAGTAAAAAACAACTACAATGATGTTCTTATTACTTACTTTAATTGCTAAATATCTTTTATCACTAGCTCTATTATAAACTGGTTAATATGATCTATTTCTAAAATCTTATGCTCGTAGCCTTTAGATATTCCTTTTAAAAATGCAAGAAGTCTAGAAAATGTTGAGATATCTCTACTTTTACAAATATTTAAACAACATCGTAACATTGAATATGTAGACCACAAGGACGATGCCTTTTTTATCTTGCTTTCTTTATCAAAATAAGCAATTACGACATTTTCCGTAATATTCGCAATATTATTTTCTTTACACAAACTTAAAAAGAGCTGGTATTGCTTTTCATAAATATATCGAGACCTCGTTGGTAAAAGATTTTGTAAATTGTCTTCTGCAATTTTGGGAATCCCTGGAGGCATGCAATTATTTATTTTGTCCATTTTGTTGATAACTTGAAATAATTTATTGCATAAATCAGACTAAATTTTAAACAAAATGACATATAACACCGCAGATATTCAAATGTTTAAAATGTTTTACTTAAAAATCAGAGTAACCAACTTCAAAAAAACAAAATTTCTAAATTGTTCGAACAAAACATGTCTCTCATTTTAAGCTTTTTTAAACTTTTAATAACCGAAATAGAAAAAATAGTATAAAATACACGTTTCATAAGATATTTTGCGCACTAAACTTGAACGCGAAGTGAGAATAACTTAGCTCAGAATGTAAGTCTGTCGATACAGAAACGGTTGAGAGCATGTGTAAAGCAGAATGGAAATATATATGAACACATTTTAAATTAAGATTGTTTTATTATGGAAAATGTTCAAAATGTAATTCTAAAACTAATAATAAAGCATTTAAAAAACAGGTGTTTGTTAAAATTACTTTGTTTTATTTTCATGGCCAACCAACTATTAGATGCCTCGCATTTTGCATGTTATAAACATGAATATATCCCATTAAAGGGTTATAACTTTGAAAATACTAGAAATAAGTACTATGTTATTGCTACCATTTTAAAGGCAATTTTACAAGGAATATGCTGACTTATAAAAATATTATAGGTTAGATTTAAAAAAAAACGAGAAAATAACCAATAAAGATCGATAACTTAGACACGACATATTTTACACCATGTATATTTCTTCACTTTGTTCAACCTCAAAACAATATCGTGTTAGTCCATAAATTAGTAACACAAGAGTTACTTGAGGGATTGTATTCATTTTCAGACTACAACTTAAAATGTTAGATGTTGCAACTGTCAAGATTTTATCAAAATTATCAATAAAATCAAAACTAACAGTCTGAAGTGCAGATATCCATATATCATTGCAAAGATAATTTGAATGGGTATAATTATAACATATAGAAAGTATAGCAATGTATTTAAAATAAAAAAGTTGAAGGTGGTTGCGAAAATTTGGAACAGCCTGTATATTTGTAAATAAAATTAGAAAATGCACAGTCGCATACTACATACGTACCTAAAGTCTCATTGCTACAGCATTATTAGTTTTCATACTAAGCTCCGCCGACACACTATTGCACCACTAGGTATATACAGGCTGTTCCTAAATATCATGTACATAAGGAAGGGGGTAACTATTTGGTTTATTTTGTGCCTAAAATTTCATATAAACATAGGTCTGCAAACGCTTCGTTACCAATATGCAGGGTGTTGAAATTTCAAGAATTTTTCACTTTTTACTGTATAGCTCCTGCAGTTTTTGAGGTATTTTGTTCAAATTTGGAAGGTAGGTTACGCTATAAGGCCTGCATCATTAGCCATGCCAAATGATTATGTAAATCTACAGGGTAATAATTTTTTCGGGGTCATGCCCTCTTTTCTCGCCCTGAACTTTTTTGCGATGCGCCACTGCTAGATTCTAAAATACGCAATAAATTTTCTGTCTTGTTTAGAAACTTTTTGATCTCTTATATTTTTTTCTTATCTCTGACCGTTATCGAGAAAAAAATAGAAAACAATTTTCTGTAATTCGCCAGAGAAAATTAAATTTTTTAAAATGGTCTAGCAGGCTCTGGCATTATTCAGATAATCACTTGAGTTTATTAATTTGACAGTTGACATTAGAAATCGTAAAAAAACTGCAGGAGCTATTCAGTAAAAAGTGAAAAATTCTTGAAATTTCAACACCCTGCAAAATGGTAACGAAGCGTTTGCAGACCTATGTTTATATGAAATTTTAGGCACAAAATAAACCAAATAGTTACCCCCTTCCTTATGTACATGATATTTAGGAACATCCTGTATATGGATTATTGTACAAGTCAACGGTGAAAATACTTGTTCCAATTTTAAATTACCTTATGTATTCTGCCACGACCTGTATTAATTACTTAATATATATTTAATTGTATCATTACAGAAAATTTGTAGTATATAGTGGCTTTTTAATCTAACAGCTTCTCATATTATCTTTAATTGCGGAGCATACACTTCATGAAGACGCCCTATTCTCGCGCCAGTGAACCCGACAATGGAACTCCCTACGAAACTGCTGAACCTTTCAAGGAGGATTAAACAGCTAAACTATGATGTCTAATTGGCGAAGGCCACGGTATAAAGTTCTCAGTGAATTTCTATACAGCAATAATTGACCTATCTAATGTCTTACAGATATATACAGGATGAGTCATTTCCGCAGGTAAGGCCGATTATGCCTTTATGGGTAAAGATATTTCGAAGCGGTTTTTTTTCAAATGATAGCTGCTCATTAGGAACACATTTTAAAAATATTTTGTTTTATACAGAGTGTTCTATAACTTGGCGGCTTTAGGTATAATCTTTTTTTAAATTTGTTTATTGAACCATGTTCTATATATTTTATGAAATATATTACTGGCATAAAGTGTATTGTAAGTACAATATATATATAGAAAAAAGAAGTTAGTAAACATCTTTTTGTCATTCTTCCAATACGTATAAAAATCATATATCCAAGCTAATTTTTAGAAAAATTTAGATTTTAGGCCTATACTGCTATTATTTTTGCCTAAAAATTATACGGGGAATACAAAAATGCAATAATTTAGAAAACTATAACTATGGTCAGCCACCAAGTTATGGAACACTCTCTATAATACAAATTACTTTTGAAATGTGGTCCTAATAAGCATTTTCACAAGAGAAAAACCGCTTCGAAATATTTTTAGTCGTAAAGGCCTTACCCGCGGAGATGTCTTACCCTATATATAAACATATTCAGTGAAAGATTTAACTCTAAAACTACATTCCTATTGTCCAATAACACTAGAATCAAAAGTTTCGGATAATTCTATCTTTAGGTGTGGGTATTTTGTATTTATTAAACGTTCGCTATTTTATTATAAAACGTGACTGAAGGTAGCAAGACTAGATCGAAAGAGTCACGTCTGGCTGTGAAATTTCGGAAAATCTAATCTAATACGCAACGTTAAGCAAGTCACGAACTTGAGCGAATGACATAACCTCACATTTTATTTATGGATGACAGGTGACAAGCGAACCTGGGCCGTCCCTATTCGTCTATATTATTATCACGTATCGATTTATACTTAATGAGATGGGATACATTATACTAATATAAATTATGCATAATTTAAGGTTTGTTATGTCGTAAAATATCTATCGTTAACGTTGACGTGCCATTAAATTTGATTTCAATGGTTGTTGTTGAAATCGTTACCTTCTTTGCAAAATATTTAAATTAATAGCTAACCAGCTATGCATATTTCATACAATAATAGCGTCACGTATAATTTGTAATTTGCATACATAATCAATTAGATTGGTATCGAAAAGATATAGATTTTGGATTATAAATTTTGAAATTTTATTAGATAAACTGTTTCTACTGCGTTTGTAATTAACTTTTTGTTTAGAATAGCCTACATTTTCATATACATCTAATACCATTAATATCAAATATATTATATTAACAAGCAATTTCAGACAGCCCTTCTAACGTATATCAATTTAATTATTTTACAATTAGTTGTACAATTATTATGTTTAAAGTTATGGATTTCTGTATTCGTTTTATACAACTTAAATTTTTGATAGATATCACTTTCTACATATATTTGTGTTTGTAATATACAGGGTGAGTCATCTCCGCTGGTAAGGCCGATTGTGCCTTTACGAGTAAAGATATTTTGAAGCGGTTTTTTTTCTTGTGGTAGCTGCTCATTAGGAGCACATTTTAAAATATTTTGCATTATATAGAGCGTTCTATTATTTGGTGGCTGACCATAGTTGTAGTTTTTTAAATGGAACATCCTATATATTATAACATTTTTGTATTTCCCGTATAATTTTTAGGCAAAAAGTAATAAGATAGTATAAGCATAAAATCCAATTTTTTTGACTTATTCCCATTTTTCTGAAAAATTCAAAGTTTTTATAAAATTATATTTCTCGAAAACGACATATTAGATGGACACAATTTTTTGTGTACATTCATTGTTTATAATAAGAGATATTAATAGAAGCATATTTTATTTATTTTTTTTCAGTTACTAATTGCATGTGCAGAAAACTGGATTAAAATTACATGACACGTTTTTATATGAAAGTAATTTTTATCAAATGCAACAGCCTGTATATCTGTTTATTTTTGAATTACTCATTTAATTTTATATCAAAAACATGTAAAACCTTAAGACTTTAAAAGTGACTATTACAGAGCTATTGTTGTTTCTTTTGATATAATTTTGTTAACTTCATGTTTTTTATTTGAATACGCCATAGTGGGCCATGATATTTGTTGCAACATTGATAATTGAATGGATGCAATTTAATAAGTTGTTACTCAGTTGACAAACATCATTTTGTAATGAATTCTTCTAAAAAATTAGCTTGGAGATGTGATTTTATACGTATTGGGGGAATGCCAAAAAAATGTTTACTAGCTTAAGATTTTGAGTTGTTTATAAAACTGCATTCCAAAAATATATAACAGGGGGGGGGCAACCTGCGGCTCTTTGATGGATTATTTGTGGCTCTCGATAAATGCACCCGAGTTCCCTTTTCATTGTGCTATTATATTTTAAAAATTTATTATTTTTATTAATATTACATTTTGAATTTGTAAACTTTCATTGCAACGGACAGTTGACATTGTGCTCTGGAGGAAACAATTTGTAGCACTCTTGCTACGGATATAATTAGTTATCTGGAATTTTTGGTAAATTAAGTAAATTTGTTTCGTGTTGTTATTGTTTTAATAACACAAAACTTGTATTTTCTAAATTTCTTTATTTATTTACAGTTCTTTTAAAAATATGACGACAGAGAACGAAAATAAAGAAAGAAAATACGAGCAAGAAAATAGAAGTTTTAATAATGAGTGGGAGGAGAATTTCTTTTTTATTGACAATAACGGAAAAGCAAAAATTATAAAGCTAGCAATTTACGTCGACATTAAGAAACCAATCATCCACAGTTTTCTAATCAGTATCCACCAAATTCCAAATTAAGATCAGATAAACTTGCTTCTTTAAAATCAAATTTAAATAATCAACAGTCAATTTTGATGACCTTTAGCAATCAAGCTAATAATGTGGCTGAAGCTAGTTTTGTTATTGCCTGGAACATTGCTCGTGCAACACTTGGAAGATGTACTTAAAGTTTTAGATCCAAATAATGCAGCATTGCACAAAGTTGTTTTGCAAATTCCCATCTCGAGACACTCTTGAATATAATTTAAAAAGTGATTTGAAGAACTGTATTGCATTCAGCTTAGCCCTTGACGAATCGACAGATATCACAGATCTTCCGCAATTGGCAGTTTTCATACGTTTTGTTTCACCTGACTTCGTTGTTAAAGAAGAATTATTTGTTCCAATATTAAACAAGAAAAACTCAACGAGTATATAAAAAAGCTAGAAGGAATATTGACGGAATTCCAAGATAGATTTCAAGACTTGAAATATTTTAAATCGACTCTTGATTTTTTTCTGAATCCATTTGAAATTAGCATAATTCAATGTGAGTTTTCCATTTCCGATATAATTATGACCCAAAAAGCATCTGGAGAATTAGAATTAATAGAGATGCAAGAAGATCAAGCTCTACAATTAAAATATAAGTCGACGTCGATTACTGAATTTTAGAAATTTGTACCAGAATCAAAATATCCTGAATTAAAAAAGGCTGTTTGTCGAGTTATTTCAATATTCGGAAAAAGGTACGTACGTGAATCATTTTATTCCACTTTAAAATTCGTGAAATCCAAACACCGGTCAGTATTAACTAACCAGCATCTCAAAGAATTACTGAGAAGTGCTGTCAACAATTATTAACCAAATTTTAAAGAATTATCAAGAGAAGTAAAATAAATGTGTTTAATTTTTAATATTTAAATTCAATACACATATTTTGTACTTTTATTTAAATGTTTTCAATAAATATAGTTTCTGTAAAAAATTTTTTTAATAACCTTTTCTTGCATACCTTTTAAATACGTATTTAATTGCGGCTCGCGAAAAATTCAAATTTTGAAAAATGGTTCGGACTATCATGGAGCTTGGCCAACCCTGATATATAATATAACATTACTTATTTCTTCTTTTACTAATATAATTTTGTGATATTCGGGGACCAAGCAGGCCAGTGAATAGGGCCTTCACGGCTCATCCATTTTCCAGGAAAAATGTTTAGAAGTGAATGGAAACTCATTTGAATACTTATTGAAATATTTTTTACTTATTTTAGTATACATATTTATTGTTATTTTGCAGTTTCTTTTTCACTAAATACCGTTGACATAACCTCCTAATTCTTGTTTCTGCACTTACTATGGTTACGGCATTAATTTGTTTTGTTTTAAAATTTGTTTATTGTACCATATTCTATATATTTTATGAAATATATTGCTGGCACAGAGTGTATTGTAAGTACAAGTGTTTCGGAATTGCACGGCACTATTGTAGGTATTTGTTCTCCAGCATAAGCTAAACAAAAAGTCCATATAAACATATGTCTCAAATTAATTTATTACTAAAATATTGGAGCATAAAGATATTTATTTAACAGTACAACATCCAAAAGAACTGTTTAAAGTAGCCACCGTTTTGTTGAATGCAGCATTCAGCACGACAAATTCATGCTTCTTTAGTACATCGTATAGCATCATTATGATTCTTGATAGTTGCTGCGGCTTCCACGATGCGATTACTAAACTCTGATGAATCCCGATATCCCGATCTAGCGCCGTTAGATCGGTAGTTTAGTAATCGCATCATGGAAGCCTCAGCAACTATCAAGGATTATACTGATGCTATATGAAGTGCCAAGGAAGAATGAATTTGTCGTGCTGAATGCTGCATTCAACAAAACGGTTGCCACTTAACACAGTTCTTTTGGATGTTGTATTGTTAAATAAATGTCTTTATGCTCTAATATCTTAGTAATAAATTAATTTGAGACATATATTTATATGGACTTTTTGTTTATTTTGTATTGGAGAACAAGTACCTACAATAGTGCCGTGCAATTCCGAAAAACCCTATATATTCAATTTTTGCATAGATATACAGGGTGGGGCACCTCATTTCCGTCGGTTTATATACGAAAAGCGGTAATATGTTTTATTTTTATTTTATTAAAGGTTGTGTAGGTTCATTAGAGGCACGTTTTAAAATTATTTTGAAATATACAGAGTGAGATAGGTATATAGGAAATCCTAATACAGTTTTAAAAACAATTAAAATTAGAATCTAAATATGGTAATAAATATAGGGTGTTCCATTTAAAATAAGAAAGTTATTTGCTTTTAATGTTAGTCAAAACACAAATGTAGGTTTTAAACACCCTGTATAATTTTTAGATTTCAACTTTAGCTTATCTTAGAGTCTAATGCTTTGAGTATACATTAAATACAATTTAAAATAATTCGCTCAAATATGGAAGACTGCAATGTCTCTGAAGTTTTGATCTACATTTTCAAAAATAGTGAAATAGGTCGAAAAGAGGTTGAGTTAGGTATAGGGAATATAACAGTAAGTGGCCTTAATTTAGCCTATAGCATCAAAATATCCCATAATATACAGGGTGTTCCATTTAAATTTTCGTAACTTTGGTGTGTCACATTTTTTGGATCACTCTGTATATTTCTAAATAATTTTAAAACATGCCCCTAATGAACCTACACAACCTTTAATAAAAATAAAAAGAAAACATATTACCGCTTTTCGTATATAAACCGACGGGAATGAGGTGCCCCACCCTGTATAGATATAGAAATGAGACACTTACCAAGATTATAGAAGTAAAAGAAAAAACAAGAGTAATGTTATATTATATATTTTTGGAATGCAGTTTTATAAACAACTCAAAATCTTAAGCTAGTAAACATTTTTTTGGCATTCCTCCAATACGTATAAAAATCATATCTCTAAGCTAATTTTTAGAAAAAATCATTATAAAATTATGCTTATCACCTGAGCAACAACTTATTAAATGGCATCCATTCAATTATCAATGTTGCTACAAATATCATGGCCACTATACCGTATTCAAATAAAAAACATAAAGTTGTCAAAATTATATCAAGAAAAAAATTGCTCTGTAATAGTCACTTTTAAAGTATTAAGGTCTTACATGAACTGATATACAGGCTGTTCCATTTGAAAAAATTGAGTTTTATACAAAAACGTGTCATATAACTTTAATCCAGTTTTCTGCACATGCAATTAGTAACTGAAAAAAATTAAAAGACGTCTTATTATGAACAATACTACAAAAAATTGTGTCCATTTAATACGTCGTTTCCGAGAAATATAATTTTATATAAACATTGAAGTTTTCAGAAAAATGGGAATACGTCGAAAACTTTAGATTTTAGGCCTATACTATCTTATTACTTTTTGACTAAAAATTACACGAGGAATACAAAAATGTATGTGTTCCATTTAAAAAACTATAATTATGGTCAGACACCAAGTTATGGAACACTCTGTATAATACAAAATATTTTTCATATGTGCTTCTAATGAATAGCTACTACAAGAAAAAAAACCCTTCAAAATATTTTTACTCGTAAAGCTACAGTCGGCCTTACCCGCGGAGTTGACTCACTCTGTATATACCAAAAATATGGCTAGTCCTAAATTTACAGTACTGAAACGATAGGCCTTGTAGTGGTTAAACCTCTACCAATTGACTTTTAATGTTATCTACTGAAAAAAAAGTCTCTTTAGTTAAGCAGTACTTTTGCTCCTATGGTTTAGGTAGACAAAATGGTGCAAGCATTAAATTCGTCCGCGATCAATTTTCAGAACATTTCAATAAACAGACACCAAGTAATGCTATTGTACTGAACAGTATAACCAAAATTAGAAGAAGTGGAAGTGTGCTACACCAAGGTAAAGGTAGATGTGGACGAAGAAAATGGTGGATACCAACGAAAATCACGAACAAGTACCTATTCAATAAAATTATGGATTTACCACGTCATAGTCAACGGGGATCTCCTCCAAAATTGAATATGAAGAGAAGGACGTAATTGTAAAGTATCTCAATTTTGTGGATAAATCAGTCAAGGATTTACCAGAGATATATGGTACTATTCTTTTACCTGAATCATTTTAAAATAACAAAAAACGTCACTTAGAATTGAATTAGTGTTTTACTTTCTTATACGTAGTATAAGGAAGTATTGTGATGACGAAAATTTTCGACTTCGAGATTTTTGCATATGTCCACGTTTTGAAGTCCCCTGACACCAAAAAAGGGTTTTTTAAAAAATGTCTGTGTGTGTGTGTGTGTCTGCGTGTGTGTCCGTGTGTGTGTGTGACCACGATAGCGCTCAAACCGCTGTGGATATCTATTCCAAATTTTATATTTACGTGTATAATCTCCCTCTTGAGATCTGATTAGTTTTTTAGTAAAATCGATAGACCGGAAGTAGTAGTTTACTTCGGTAAAAAAATCGAATTTTGCAAATATTTCGTCAATTACTAAGTTTAAACAAATTTATAAAGAATTCAAATGTACTCAAAATTAAATTTGAGAAAAATTGTATTAAAGAATTTTTTCGCAATTCCTACCGGAAGTAGGTCTTCTACTCCTATAGAAAATCATTTTTTTGCGAATATCCCGCAAATCATGCTTTCTAGGCAGGTATATTACGAGTATAAAAGTATTTAAAACATAATTTTAAATATCTTTTGTATGAAAAAAATTTCAAAATTCGGACCGGAAGTAACACTTTTACTCTTACCGAATAGCGAATTTTTGCACATATGTCGTAAATTATGCATTTTGTATATATTTATCAAGAGTACAAAAGTATTTAGAGTTAGATTTGCAATGTTTTTTGTATAAATGAAATTTCAAAATTCGGATCGGAAGTAGCACTTTTACTCTTAGCGAGTAGCACTTTTTTATAATATCTTGCAAAGTATGCATTCTATAGGGATTTATTAAGAGAATAGAAGTACTTAAAATAGGATTTTGAATAACTTTTATAAAAAAAATCTAAATATTCTATAATTTGAAACGCTCATACGTATAAGAAAGTCGTGTGGTGGCCACACCTCATTTTTTTTAATGTTATGAATTGCTATTTAAAATTACTTACGTACTAAATTTACTGTTGAAGAGAACACTGAAAGGCTGTTTTATTATTACAATGAAGACCCGAACCCAACCCAACCCTAAATAGCAACATGGATGTATAATTATTTTCTTTAGATTGCTTATTTGATGATTCGCCTTTGTAGTGAATATTTCAATTCCAACAGCGGCTTTCCACTAATGTCAATTTAGAAGTCAACGTTATTTCGCCCGGTTTTGTATTATTGTTTTAATCTTTATTAATTTGTATTAGTAATGTATAGTGCCTGAATATACCTACTTACACATCTAGTACCTACCATACATGCTTTGTTTGAAACTTGGAAGCGAGATTTATTCCACTTGGTTTGCGACCGCCTATGTTGATTTGCGTATAAACCGTAATTAATTAGCTTTGCTTTAAGATCACACAGGAATCATGTACTTCTCACATTAATTATAATTAGAGGAAAATGTATTGTTCGTCTTATGAATTAAAACCGCATTCGTAAGTTAAACAACATCCTGCGAACAATGCTTACTTCTTTTACTGAGAATTCTTTGTATTTTATTCATTGTACAGTGACATTCTTTTCAGACGTTAACATAATAAAATAGTTCTTGTATGCGGCTTTTCTTTGTAAATCTGAGCATCTATCCTTGCTTTGATGTAGCCCATTGATTAAAGCCATAAACTAATGCAAAGGGTTTTGTGTAACGAACCACGATGTGGTCCGAGCATCCTTATGACTTCGTTACTACAGATGCTTTATTTAGTTTAGTTTTGGGAAGATATGCATATCCGGTATTTAATTAAAAAGTAATACTATTTTGTAGGGGAATATATTTGTGAAGAATAAAATTAAATTATGTAGAATATTATTTCCGTAATTATGAAATATACACGGTTCTTTATTGGTTTTATGATAAGTTTTAGGAAACCAAAACCGACGTAATTTTATTTTTATGCCTACATAACTAATTTTACAATCGAATACAATGAAAAACGTCGACTTTTTTTCCCTCAGAACCGCTTATAGGTATATGAAAAATAAAAAAAATTAAGAAAAACATTTCTTTTGCACAGAAATTATGTAAAATCAATAAAATAGATTCAATTTTATTCAAATAGTTTCTATTCGATGTGTATTCTTCGATACGATTTCTATTCGATCAATTTCAATCGATTTAAATACAATAAATTGTCAAGAAATGATAAAATTTACGTTATTTTGTGGTTTTTGTGCCTCACCTTTTTAAATTAAAATTTCTCGAAAGCGCGAATCAACTTTTAAAAACGGTTGGCACTATTAGACTAAGCGTATTCGGACTAAGTTTACCCCAAGGTGCCCAACTTGTTGCATTTTGAAACTAGCACACAGTGTTACTAATAATAATTCTTCATTGCCTAGCAGACCAATGCTCAATGACAGAGGAATTACAAATTATGTACAGCGTTAAATACATTCACACTTATATGTTGCGTGAAAAGTTTGCGGAGCGACATCTATAAGTAAACATTAAAATTATAAATTATAGTCTGTGAAATAGAAGAACTCTTCATATGAACCTAGGTTAGGTTTCATTTTCATCGGTTAATTCTGTCAGTGGTGACAAACGAATTGAAGTTGACGTGTCATTATATTTGTTTACAATGTAAAATTTGAAACATCGTGCAGTCATTGACTACTTTTTAAAAAAAAATGTTTAAAAGCCATAGAAATTTATTTCGAAATTGTAAATGTGTTAGGGGAGTCTGCTTCCTCAAAAACAATGATTTGTAAATGGGCACTTGAGTTTCAACGTGGTCGTGCACGCATTGAAGATAACCTACACAGTGGACGACCAAAACACCAATCAACACCAAAAATCGTTGAGCAAATATACGTTACTGTTTTTGAAGATCCAAGTATGACTGCGCGCGAAATTGCTCTTACCACAAGCATGTCAGATGAATGTGTACGGCAGTGGTTCTCAACGTGGGCGGTAGCGCCCACCAGTGGGCGCTGGAGGATTTTGGGTGGGCGCTGTACGGTGTAAAGGTAAAGCTACACTACACAGTAAAAAATTAGTAAAAGTATACAAAAATGCAAAATGTTTAATATCCGCGCTCACCAATGTTCCTATTATGCATTGTTAACCCCATCGTTGCTATGGTTACGTACATGCTGTTTCTATTTCTGTGCTTAACTATGTTATTGTATGTATGACGCAACGCGCGGACTCTGTGAGTCAACGTGAGTATAGTGGACCGCATCTCGAATGTTCCAAGGTCGAGAGAGTTCGACTTCCAGAGAATTCCATGCAGTGCGGTATATATAGCGAAGTCATTATTCGCATGATTCATTCTATTTACGATAGTCAGCGATAACGTTCGAACAGAGACAAATATTCAGTGTGCGATAGTTGTGTGATTAATTAACAGAGTGTTAATCAAAAATATTGTACATTTAGCACACACGGTTCTGTTATAAAATAAACAATATATATTTGACCTGAATTAAAACTAGGTAGAGCAATTTTTATAATCGAAAACCGTTTATTACAGGTAATAATCATTTATTGATGTTGGTAATGCTTTTAATAACTCAAATTATTTTAGAAATCTAACTTATACAAAATACTTTAATTATATTGCTCCAACCAAAATTGTTTAACATTGTTTAACATCGGTCTTTTTTACACGACAGCAATGGCCCCTCCAGGCAAAAAGCAGAAGGTGGTACGCCAGTATTCGGTCGACTATATAGCCTTCGGTTTCGTACCAAGCCCAGCGGATCGCACAAGACCGATGTGCCTCATTTGTTGTCTTCTCAAATGAAGGTATGAAACCCTCTCGTATGCGTGACCATCTAGAAAAGATGCATTCGGACAAAAAGGACAAGCCCGCAGAATACTTCAAGAAACTGCGTGATGACAGGGAGAAAACTACCCCGTCCATATCGTCTGCTTTTGCCAAGGTGACAGAGATTCAGCGTGATGGCCTGCTGGCATCGTATAACATTGCATATATGATTTCAAAGGCTGGCAAGCCGCACACTGTGGGGGAAACACTGATTCTGCCTGCCGTGAAAGAGGTGATTTCGACTGTCTTACATAGGAATGCGACAGAAATAGTGAAGGCTATCCCCGTTAGCAACGACACGGTCTCCAGAAGAATAGATGAGATGGCAAGTGATGTCGAAATCCAGTTGGTGGACATTCTCAAGAAGACCAACTTTTCCATCTAGCTTGATGAATCGACTTTGAGTGATAACACTGCCCTTCTCATGTTTTACGTGAGGTACTTCGACGAAACTGGGGAAACAAAAGAGGACATGTTGTTTGCAGAGTCCTTACCCCTTGACACAACTGGTACATCCATCTTTGCTGCTGTCAAGAAGTACTTTGAAGAAAAGGAAATCCAGCAATGGTTGGGCGATACAAGGGGTTCCTTGCTCTTCTCAAGAAGGAGCATCCAGATATCATCTGCATACATTGCGTAGCGCACAGAGAGCATCTTGCAGCGAAACGGTTGACCCCCAGCCTTCATGACTCTCTCAATCTCGTGATCACGGCCGTGAACGTAATAAAAACAAATGCAAAAAGCGATCGACTATTCCGCAACCTCTGCCAGGAAAATGACGAGATCTACAATCGGCTGCTGCTTCACACCGAGGTGAGATGGCTCTCTAAGGGCAACTGCTTGGCTCGATTCTGTGAAATGTTCGATTCAGTTGTCACTTTCCTGCAAGTCAAACATGAGAAGTTGGCCGGTGAGCTGAAGAAACACAAATTCGACATTTTCTAATTGGCTACAATCTTCAGGAAACTCAACGAGTTGTCTCTCCAGATTCAAGGTAAACTGGTGACACTCATCGACTGCAAGAGCGCAGTGACCACCTTTATCGACAAGCTGGCCCTTCTCCGCAGTAATATCGTTAGGAAAGAACTTTACCAATTTAGTGAAATTAATCAAATGACAGAGACACCCACAGATGAAGATCTTCTTCGATATGGGGCTCATCTTCAGCAACTAAAAGAGGACCTTACACCGCGCTTCCAAGACATCATCGAACTGGATGTACCTGCCTGGATCACTGACCCGTTTGGAGTCGTGCTGGAAGACGTTGACGTTAAATTGCAGGAGGAGTTGGTGGAACTTCGCAACAACGAGGATTGCAAAGTCCGAATCAAAACAGGCTTCAAGAAACTCTGGCAGAACCACAGCATGACAGGACTATTCCCTACAATGTGGGGAATTGTTCACAAGCTTCTTCTCACGTTTCCGACTTCATATTTAGTGGAAACCGGATTTAGTGCGGCTACATTTCTGCACTCAGACAAGAGGAAAAGGCTGGACATGGTCAACAGAGGGGACTTGCGGCTTTATTTGTCTCTGCTGACTCCTCGCGTGAAAGAGCTGGTGAGCAAGCACCAACCTCAAGGATCGCATTAGTGAAGACTGCATGGGTTGGGCTCACAAATTTATTAATTTAATTTTGTTAAATAAAATTCAATATTTCAATAATAATTTTTGTTTGTATTAATTAATATTTTTAGATAAATTTAGAGGTAGAATTTATTACTTCTTGTTTTAATTAATGTGCCCAGGTTAACTAGTCCATAATCCATAGTCGTAGTCCATGACGTGTCCCTTCGCGATTTTCTGCAGTGGCCGCTGGGATCTATACAAAATCCAGTAAGTGGGCGCTAGGCGAAAAAGGGTTGAGAACCACTGGTGTACGGCATATTGTGCATAAAGAATTACAAATGAAGAAGCTGTTTGGAAAAGTGGTGACGCACTTGCTCACAATTCAACAAAAACTTGCTCGAAAGCATATTCAGAATCAATTAATATCTTTATACTATAATTTGATCCAGAGTAGTTTGAGATGCGATATAGTGCCCGAGCGACCAATATTCGATGTTTATTTGTAATGTACAAGTGTTTATAAATAATTATAACATCATCTAATCATTTGTAGGTACTTACACTATTGAAACGTTTTGCAATTTAGTTTGGTATGCATTGCATTGGAAAACAAAAATACCAAAACGATACTACGCTGTTTACGAAATTTTAAAGGTTACACACATTGAAATGCTCTAACAAGTTGATAAGAAAATATTTTACCAATTTAGTTTTACAATTATGCGGCAGCGTACATAAAATGTTAGTTGGTATTTAGGTTAAATAATTCATGCACTTATTTCAATTAATACTCCAAGCGAATATTACTGAATAAATGGCATTTTAAAATACTATATGCCGAATTTCATATGAATATGCAAGTAAAATGATGAAATAAATAAAGATTTTGTTTAAAACCTGTTGTTGTACAAAGGGTTGATAAAAATCACGATTTTTTTGAAAAAATCGGGAATCTTGGTTTTTTGATTATTTTAAATTTTAAATACCGATACTTTATAAACGCGTCCGAGGCTCTCTTCATAAAGAAGTACTGATACAATATTGTCAAGAACCTGAAACTGGTGAACAGCTGACACGTTTTGTTTCTGCAAAGAAACTGGCTTGACACTAAAGAACACTAAAACACCTTTACCATACTAACGTACAAAAAAAAGGCTAAATACGTATTTCGACAACTATGTTGTTATCTTCAGAGGGACTGATTGAAAAACGCGTTGTCTATACACTGTAGCGTAACACAACAACTCTGATTTCAAATTTATAAATTTATACTTATACCTAACTTATTAACTACATCATTAACGGTACCTGATCAATGTACCGTTAAATTCGTCACGCTTAATACTATAATACTATCGTTTAATTCTAATATTCTATAAAAACTAAAGGGTATCGTTGTTTACACCACCAACTTAAAACAAGGTTGGGGAATCGGCCCGTCATCTGAATTCATTAACCTATTTCTATTTTTGTGAATGTATATGTCGCAGGGAGATGATGAAAACGGAGATTTGATCAAATCTCTAAGGTAGATGATCAATTCACGGAAGATGTTAACAACTCTGTGAGGTAATTTCCCTAAAGAAAATAAGTGATTTGATCAAATCCCGTAACTGTTTTAGTGAAAAGATGAAAGAAACAAGTCAGCCGTATGTTTCGTTTATTACCACTCCCCTTTACCTCACCGCTCCCCTCAGGCGGCCGTGTTTTGTCATATTTCGAAAGAGTTGCTTGAAAAACTTGTTACTGAAGAGGACTTGAATCTACTTCTTAATCAGCAGGACCATTACATTATTTTAATACCAGAAGACTTACCAGCAGCTTCCTATATACTCTCATAACTATCTAGTTTTCTATAATTATGCACTTGTTTTATAAATTCAAATGTATTAGGAGTAAAACAAAATAAATGTGGCTCCATCTTCAAAGTAGCCACACTATATCGTGAATATAGAATTCTATATTCACAGTAGTATCTACTCGTAATACATTTGATATACCTCCTCGCTTTGCTGCTTCCATGATACTACGGACGAAATTTCAAATGTAGACTAATTACGGAGATAAATTTCGTAAATTACAGTTTCGTAAAAGAATTTAAATTTGAAATAGTTATTTACGAACCAAGTGCGGGAAGACGGTTTTCCCGCATGAGCGCACATTGTAAGCACGAGCGACCGCAGGAAGCGAGTGCTTTTAATTGCGCGAATGCGTGGAAGATGTCTTCACGCAAGTGGTTTGTACAATATTTTTTGTACGAGCATTAAATTAAAAGTCTTAGTTTTAATACATCAAAATTCAGAGCAAACATAAATGCAACAGGCAATGATTATTGTTTACTATAACATTCAAATATATTCCCTTGATATTGTATATATATATACATACATACCTATTCAGATCTTGACGACTTAATTTTATACTTGCCTACATAGATTAATAGTACTATTTAAAAAGGAATTAATGCATATATATGCATTTGGAATATGACAGTTCTATTGTTACTAGAAACAATTGCAAACGCAACTTAATATGGTGTCAATTCAACAAGTATAGAAGTAATTGTTTCAGTTGACATTTATATTTTTGCAGCAATTTGCCAGTTTCTTTTTCAAGTGCACAATTTTCTACAAAATCTATGTCTGATAATTCATGTACTCCTCCCGAAATTCGGGAAGCTGCAAATGCGGCGGTACAAAATTTGCTGCCAATAAAATCAAAACGACGATATGAAGTTGTCTATAAAAAATTTGTACAATGGTGCAAAGACAAAAATATTAGAAATTATACCGAAAATTGTTTATTGGCATATTTTCAAGGCTTTTCTAGCAAAAAGTCATTGTGGCCAACCTATTCAATGTTGAAGTTCTGTTTAATTATTTACAACAATATCAATATATCAAAATTCGAAAAACTAATCGCCTTTCTCAAAAGAGAAACAGAACACCAGTCTTCGAAGAAATCAAAAATTCTCGAGATTGAACACATTGAAAGATTTATTGCAGAAGCTCCGGATTCCTCATATCTTTTAATGAAGGTATTATTATACATAATTACTTCAAGTTTATTTATGTATTATTAAATATTACATTTCAATTTAGGTGGTATTAATAATGGGTATTGCTGGAGCATGTCGCCGGGAAGAATTATGTAAAATGTCCATTGATGATATCGAGTTCAAAGCAGATGTGATATGTGTAACTGTACCAGAAACAAAGAATAATATATGCCGTCGCTTTGCAGTGATCAATCCTGCATGGATTAAATTGGTTCTAAAATATAAAGAATTAAGAAACACAGTAAATACTAGGTTTTTTTTAACATACCGTAATAAAAAATGTGTTAATACTCCAGTGGGTCTAAACACAATTGGAAAAATTCCTTCAAAAATTGCTGAATACCTTCGCTTAGACAGTCCTGGTCAATATACAGGTCACTGCTTCCGCAGAAGTTCCGCTACTCTTCTTGCGAACAATGGGGGGGGACTTGTTGACCCTTAAAAGACATGGGGGTTGGCGTTCTTCAACAGTGGCCGAGGGTTATGTAGAAAACTCCCTGCATAGCAGGAAAATGATTGCAGATAAAATAATGAAACCAGGACCACTTTCTACTACTACAAGTTATAACATAATGCAACCAGGGCCATCATCTGTGACTGCAACTTATACACCTGAATCTGTAAATGTTGCACAAACTTTATCAGTTGCAAACCAAGCCACTCCAGGAACTTCGATTTCTAATTGTCAAAATTTTACTGTAAATGTTAACAATAATATCTGTAATAGTTGTAGATCTTCCCAAAATAAAAATATTGTTGATTAATGTGATTAGTATCACACCTAACCTAAAATAGATTACCTAATTAATTTCAGAATTTCGTGTACGTATCTATTACTCACCTTTCCATAAAATTAAATTATTATATTCTTACACATGGCAAACATGAGGTATTTATTCTGATATTTATAAATTTATAGTACATTATTGCGTTCTTTGATTTAATTACAATTTATTAGAATAGCCAATATGAATATCTTCAGATAGATGGCGCCACAATTTGTTCGATGAATTTTTAATTATTACTCCTATTTCCCCAACTTTTAGTGAAGAATAGTGGAGGGAAGTAGCATTTTATAGACTAAATGTTATTACTATCAAGTTAGATTTTTTTTTAAATGTCCCAAAGTGCCAGTGTTTTTTTCAATTTTTACAGTCGCCTCAACCGGGAAAACGTACTTCCCAGTCGAGCTACACGTGCGCCAATTATGACTTTACAGGCGGCGAGTACAAAAAATAATTATTCTCTGCACTTAAGGTAATTTTTAATTATGAACGGAATCGCGGCTGACAGATTTTATTTAGCAAGAAAAAGAGCGAGGAGATAATATATTTTATTTTACCCCTGATACATTTGATATACCACCTCGTTTTTCAGCTTACCTGATACTAGGGGCGTAATTTCAACTGTTAAATGCTAATATCATACCAGGTGGTTATAGTAACTTTAAAATATTTTTATTTTTATTACAATTATACATATATTCTTAAAGTATTAACTGAGAGTATTTTCGTAAATTACACTCTCTTAAAAGAATTAAATTAAAAAAAAATATTGTCGGCATTTAAGGTAATTTTAATTATAAACGGAATCGGGGCGGCAGATAATGTCTAAATTTTGTCTAGACAGACTTTTTTAGTCTGTCAAGAAAGAATATTTCAAGTAACTGAGCCGAAACACTGCACATTCATTTGAAATTTCGTCCGTAGCATCAGGGTAGCAGAAAAGCGAGGAGGTATATCAAATGTATTAGGAGTAAAATAAAATAAATGTGGCGACATCTTCAAAGTAGCAGCCACACTATATCGTGAATAAAGAATTCTATATTCACATGCATTAGGAGTAAACCAATATAGAATTCTATATTCACAATAGTAGCTATATTTAGGATATAATCCAGCTACTATTGTGCAGATGACGCCAATATATTTAATTTTACTCCTGATATATTTGATATACCTTCTCGCTTTTCTGCTGCCCTGATACTACGGACGAAATTTCAAATGTAGTCTAATTACCGAGATAAATTTCGCAAATTACAGTTTCGTAAAAGAATTTAAATTTGAGAAATAATTATTCTCTGCATTTAAGGTAATTTTTAATTATGAACGGAATCGCGGCTGATAATGCCTACCTTAATTAGGTTTAGACAGACTTTATTTAGCAAGAAAAAGAGCGAGGAGATAATATATTTTATTTTACTCTTGATACATTTGATATACCACCTCGTTTTAAGCTTACCTGATACTAGGGACGAAATTTCACCTGTTAAATGCTGAGATATCATACCAGGTGGTTGTAGTAACTTTAAAATATTTTCAATTTTATTACAATTATACATATATTGTTAAAGTATTAACTGAGAGTATTTTCGTAAATTACGCTCTCTTAAAAGAATTAAATTTAAAACAAAATATTCTCTGCATTTAAGGTAATTTTAATTATAAATGGAATCGGGGCGGCAGATCATGTCTAAATTTTGTCTAGACAGACTTTTTTTAGTCTGTCAAGAAAGAATATTTCAAGTAACTGAAACCGAAACACTCACTGCACATTCATTTGAAATTTCGTCCGTAGTATCAGGGTAGCAGAAAAGCGAGGAGGTATATCAAATGTATTAGGAGTAAAACACAATAAATGTGGCGTCATCTTCAAAGTAGTAGCCACACTATATCGTGAATATAGAATTCTATATTCACAGTAGTATCTACTCCTAATACATTTGATATACCTCCTCGCTTTTCTGCTTTCCTGATACTGCGGACATGTGTAACATTAATTGTTTTTCAATGTAACACAATGTGTTCAATGTGTTCCATTGAAAAACAATTACTGACATCAACACTAAAATCAATGAATTAGTTATTAATCATTTTGCTGATCGTAAGGAACGGCGGATGGATTTTATTTTCAAACAAGTTAAATAAATAACATATTGAGTTTATTTTTTTGTCTGTACTTAATTTTTGATATTAAATCTGATACCAAAAAAGTGGTTTCTAAAAAATCTCTCTCTCTCTCTCTCTCTCTCTCTCTCTCTCTCTCTGTGTGTGTGTGTGTGTGTGACCACGATAGCGCTCAAACCGCTACAGATATCAATTCCAAATTTTGTATTTACGAATATAATCTCCCTCTTGAGAACTGATTAGATTTTGAGCAAAATCGGCAGACCGGAAGTAGTAGTTTACTTCAGTGAAAAAATCGAATTTCGAATATCTCGCAAGTCATGCTTTCTAGGCAGGTACATTACGAGTATAAAACAAACAAATCTATTAGAGAAATACACAAAACTGACATTTATTTAGTTGTTTATGTCTAGAATTTGCAATTATTTTCTAGGCCTACTTGTGAATTTATCGAAGTTTAAGAATAAGCTTGTTATTTCCTGCTTTAGAGATACTAAAGGAAATTTTGCTTAAAACAAACAAGGCTTGGTACATAACATGTTCTAATCTTACAACTAGTGTTATTTTCTAGGTTTTTTGACCATTATGTTTGAAAAATAAACATTTTTAATATACGAAAATATGAAAATAGTCCAAGAATGTCCTCCACTTTTCTTAACGAAATCTTTTATTTAAAAAAAATATACCTTATTCTGAAATACAAATTGTTTTTTTTTTTTGTTTATTACATGGTAACATAGGTTTTTATCAGAATTCGAGAGAAAAATACACTTAAAAAATATACAGGCGTTTTTTTACAAAATTATGAAAAAAAAATTAAAATTAAAATTTTTGTACGAAACTTTGGATTTAGGATGTCCACGAAAGTACAAACAACTTTTTCTTATGGCATCTTCTTATATTTTGACAAATAATGGCACGTTTGGACGTTGGTAATTTTTAAATGACATTTACGCATTGAAGCAAATGCGATATGTTAAATATTTTAGGTTAGTTTTTGGTTTCTAATTATGCAAAAACAAACTACAAAAAAATAATTTTAAAAATTAAAAGAGTAAATTTTTTTTCCATATGGTGCAGACTTTTCCGCGGGCACTGTATATATATAGAATGCATAAGCATTCTATATATATTCATGAAGAGTACAAAAGTATTTAGAGTTGGATTTGGAATATTTTTTCCATAAAATGAAATTTCAAAATTCGGATCGGAAGTAACACTTTCATACGTATAAGAAAGTCGTGTGGTGGCCACACCTCACTTTTTTTTCTCACATATATTACAATTAATTTCGTAAATTCCACATTTTTGTTCTACCTCATGGCATGAATTCGGGACAGGGTTCATAATATGGAAGCGCCTAATGAACAAAATCATAGAATTTAAACCAATAAATGAAAGAATATGCTATATCAGAATCAGAATGAAATTCTTTAACCTATCGACATTTTCGGTACATGAACCAACTGAAGACAAAGATGGCCCGATGAAAGAAGAATTCTACACAAACCTGGAAAGTGGACTGGATGGAACATCCAACAACGATACCAAAATAATAATGGGAGACCTAAATGCCAAGATAGGCAAGGAAACGTTATATTCCCCAATTATAGGACAACACAGCCTACACGAACGAACTTCCAACAATGGGGCGAAGCCTATTGAGTTTGTCACAGCGAGAGGACTGATAATTAAAAGTACGATGTTTTCTCATAAGCAGGTCCATAAAAGAACATGGATCTCGCCGGATATACATTTTCAAATGAAGTAAAGGTAGATATGTTGGTAGTTTATTTCAAAGTAAATAGAATCTCTGAAAATGCTTGCACAAATTACGCTCAGCGTTTTCCGGAAAGACCACGACCACACCGGGTAATATTTTCAACGGAATAATCAAAAATTTAGTGAACTATGGAAGTTTCGAACAAAAAAGATCAAGTTAACAATGCTGATATATTTCAAAATAATATTTACAAAATGTTATGACCGATCCAAGTACATCAGTACGTCGAGTGGGTCGACAAACTCGAATTACAAAATCTAGTGTTTATAGCACGTTGAGAAAAATCAAATACGACCAATACAAAACAACAATTGTACACAGTTTAAGCGATAATGACTATAATTTAGCAAGTGGTATCTACAAAAATGTGAAAATGGTAGTGATTTTCCTCGGAACATAAAGATAAAAGAGATTATCCAAAACGAAAAAACTCAAACTCAAAAAACAAAAAAAATTTCAATAAAAGTTCGTACCAATCAAACCACAAGAGAGATTAAAGGCAAATCGAATTTGAAATCTTCTTTGATTTACCAAATGTGGATTTTCTGTAGACCAGTGATGATAGTTATGCTTATTGAATACTCCGCAATTGGTAAACCGTGTTTCATTTGTTCAAAGTATTTTCCTAGGAAAATCAGCATCATCTTCAGATTTTTGTAGATATACCACCTGCTAAATTCTAATCTTCTCTGATAGTCATTATCGTTCAAACCCTGTACAACTGTTGGTTTGTATGGGTGGTATTTGTTTTTCCTCAACGTTCTATAAACACTAGATTTCGGAATTTCAGTTTCTCGAGCCACTCGACGTACTGATGTACTTGGATTGTTCATAACATTTTGTAAAATATTATTTGGTCGTATATTATTAATTAGATAGTTAAATCTTTTTTGTTCGAAGCTTCCATAGTTCACTAAATTTCTGATTATTCTGCTAAAACTTGTCTGGTGTGGTTGTGGTCTTTCCGAAAAACGCTGAGCGCAATTTGTGCAAGCATTTTCAGAGATTCTATTTACTTTGAAATAAACTTCCAACATACCTAACATCAAAAAAATTGTCTTAAAAAAAGTGTTTAAACAATGTTAGAGTATAAATTCAAATCGGGAAATATTGGTTTTTTTCAAAATATCTCAAAATTGTAAAAAGCCCGAGTGAATTTGAAATGAGATTTGTTGCGAGCATTGAATTCTGCAAAACCGATATACCAATGGTGAGCATTGAAATGGGGTCAGACTGCATACAATATAGGAGGCAAAATTAACTGTTTAAAATGTACAAACAGTTTCTGACAGCGCATTCATGCTTTTATTCAATTTAGTCGGGCATGTTCAAAATTTATGTTATTACTAGCTGACCCGGCAAACGTTGCTTTGCCATATAAATTATTTCTAGTGAATATTTTGGTAGTCTAATAAAAAATAAGTTACTTATTGTAAGTGTGTGGGGATGTGGTATATGACTGAAAGAGAAATGGAGCGCTGTGAACGATGGCGGCCCATAAAAATAACAAAACAACAAACATTCATTTGAATTCATTGTACTTTTATTATCTTAACTAATACATTTCTAATTACATCTCTATCACAAATAATGACAATTAAAAAAAATTTTTATCAATCTCTTAGTGCAATGGAGTGTACGATATTTTTAGTGAGTCCATCTTAAGCCAACACAAACAAACTGGATGGCTTACCCACGCGAGAACATGCCACGTATAATTGTCCGTGTGAAAAACACGGTGTGTCCAAATCTAAGCCACAAACAGACATCGTTTGGCCTTGATGAGAATATACTTAATATGAAAGTTGCACTGAGAAAGAAAAATGATAATGATAAGCGTCACTGCTATGATCGACGCACAATCAATAATAATGGCCGGAAAACGGTTTAGGCCCTAAACTTTAGTGAGTGAGAGAAAGCTTATTGTGTGAGAAAGACAGGAGACTGGCTTCGTTCTCATCCCTACTCTGTGCTATTTACGGGGTGAGAAGTGACAACGGTAGACGCCTTGTGGGAATAACTGATCGAGTGGTAACTGATCAATTATCGACCGCCGAGAGCAGAATATTAGTAAAGTACTAAAAAATAGGGGTTGGCGGTAGAAGGGTGAAAATTTATGGTTGTATGTATTTTTTAATGCCGAATCATAAAAAAATTAAAATACAAAATTTTGTCCAAAAAACAAAAAAAAATTCTTGGGGTTGGGTTTTTGTCACTTAGGGGTATGAAAAATAGTTTACGTCCTATTCTTAGACCTGTTGAATATACACACAAAATTTCATAATAATCGGTCAAGCCGTTTCGGAGGAGTTTTGTGACAAACACTGTGACACGAGAATTTTATTTATTAGATTCTACTTGAAATTTAATTAGCACTTTTAATACAATAATAAAGTAGCTCTGCTATCCAACACAGCATTATTCTTTATTTACTCTTTCTTTTTCTAATAAGGGATGGGTAAATACTATTTTCATTACAGTTAACATGAAATATTTGATTCCGGAATTGTAACAGATGTTTAGTTCCTAAAAATATATAATAAATCCAATGTCTGCTGAAGACTGAAGACTAGTTCGTTTTTTTCTCAATGTGAGCTCTTTGGCAATTGTCATTAATTGCGACAAAAGCGCAGAAGAAGGTTCGTAATTACTCTCGAAAAAGTTAGTTTTTACTGTTGAACGCTGACAAGCGCACGGTGCACAATATCTTTAATTTACGCTGGAAGTCAAGAAAAGCAGGAGATACATCTGCACAATGGACGAACGCGCTAAAATGCTTTTGCTGGCTGGAGCAAAAAGAAACGGGAACGACTCGATTGTTCTTAGTTAAGGCGATCGCGGAAACAATTCGCTGAAGTTGAAAGCGTCGCATTAGATGTTGTAGAGATACATTCTGCATTACCTGATTTTTATTCGTTGCTCTTTGCAGATTGAGCTTTGAGTAATTGACGCTACAGACAAAAGAGAAAGAAGTACCGGGACAACAAGTGTTCGTTAAATGACAAAACTTCATAAGTGATATTAAAGAATGTAAAAGAGTAATTATACTGTTAATTTGTCGCGATAACGTCGCGATATAGCAGATAACTCATTATAATTCTTTTTTATTATACCTGAATCATAAATCGGGTATATCAAACGCATTTGCGTGCGATATCGGGACTTTAAAACACCGAAGTGTTTTAGAATCGCTAAATATTGCTCTCAATATTTGTCACATCTGTCAAAATAACACAGCTCTTACCTTCAAAAACAGAAGAGTATGATCTGGAAATTAAACAAAAAAATTTCGTATGTCCTCTTTTCGAAATACCAAAGATTTTTTAGGACCGCAACCTTCGTTTGTTACCTTCATAAACGCATGTAGCTTATAAAATGAGACTATATATGTTCACCCCTTTTTTAATTCTTAGCATTGTTTGTAATTTTGAATGCATGCACTACAGTGTTGACGATTTATAGATAGCGGACTATTATGAAACACGAGAAATTAGATTAATTAATTACCCTTCTTAATAATGTTACTTACCATTTTGTTCATGTACGCAAGCATCAATGTTTCGGCCACCGTGTGGTAATTCTTCTTTGTCATCCAAGCTTTGGATTGAACAGTAGACAATATTGAAAAATAAAATGTATTTGTTAAAAAAAAATTACGTTATCTTTGTTTAGCCTGGTAGTTTCCGAACCACCCTCATATTACCTCTAATCATTGATGCATATTTATTTAGACCTTTCGGTTTCGTCAAAAACGCTTTGGCATGAAAATAAATTACTTTTTCAGTATCTCTTTAGATTAACAAGTTAGATGGGGCTGTAAATATTAAAACGCAGGAGGGAAAAAATTACAAAATATATGTCAAAGTTATTAAGATTTGTTCAATTACACCCTGTAAAGCTTCTACGTAAAGAAATTTAGGTAATACAAAAAAAAGCTATCCAATATTATACGTGCTGAGGGACTATCTTACAACAACAGATAATATCCTGCGTATTCCAGTTAATAATACGTTAATTTTCAAAATTAAACTAATAAGGGGTCACTTATCTGGAACCAAGGGACCGCCACTGGTTGAGTTTTACAGCTCCACGGTAAACAAAGGAAAACACAGCAAAATAAAGATATTAGATTGATTTGCTCCCCCAGTAGGATTTTTATACATCTCCAAATTACTATTCCAATTATTACTCTGTCTGATTTCTCCAAGGTAATGAACTTCTGAGTATTATTTCCCTAAATAGAAAGACTAATTAATTCTTCGCATAAGAAAAATGTCAAAAGAAAAACAAACACGTGGCGTGAATAAAAATGAGATATTAACCAATTTAAATAAATAAATACCTGACTCAAATGAAAACGTCCTAATAAACACTTGAATGATCGCATATACTGTTTCATATACCAAGACCTAACCCATTTGGATTTAACCAACTTATTCCGACATAAGTCGATAAACAGAAAAATTGCAATAGCAGAATAAATCCAAATCCAATGACAAATTTCCTTGATACAGAATCCCATTCAAGAATACTCCGCAAATCGAGTATGCTTAAGGATTTTAATCCATTCAATTAACTGAATCAAGATTCATCGATTTAAAACACACGATTAGTTTGTTACCAGACTACGACCAAACCCAGAATGACATACATCTCATACGCCACCAAGTTGGGTAAAAAAGAACAATATAGACGAAAAAAATCTCTAACAAAGCCGAATTAGTTAAACCTGAATTACAACTTTAATGTTAAAAGTTATTAAGAAAGACATTACAAGAAATTAAACAATGCGAAGTCTAACAAAGTTAAGCTGACGAATAAATTACAAATAACTATAGCAACACTAGGCTAGCTTATCGACTTAAGACTGAAGCGTACTTAAAGTGATTCATAGATGGCCCTACCATACCGAAATATACAAGAGAGAATCTCACTTTATTTGACCAAGACAAAAATTATACGAATTTTACTACGATACATTTAAAAGAAAAAGTAATTAACCCGATTATTTTTAAATTGTAACACTTCCAAGTGTAAACACAATATGATGATTTATATGATACGTTTGTGAATTAAGTATCGAAGTTGTTCTGTGCAGGTAAATATGTTAAATAACATCGAATGTAATGAAGTCAAAACCTTATCTAACTTCAATGCAGCACAAAATAATCAGTAAATACACAATTACTACTGAAATAAATAAGTGCTTATTTTCATTTATAGTTGTTTATATTGACATAATCTAGCTACAATGCATAAGGCTAAGTTACATGCAATGATTACTCATTCGACATTGTTGTACATGCATGTCTAATTAAATTTAATAGGCATCGTATTTTTAACTATTACAACGTTTGTTTGTTTCGAGCTAAGCATGCGTAACACTCGTAACAGAATCGAATTTATATAACAATAGGAATTTCTGATAAGATTTAGGAAAACGGATAATAAAAAATGTGAATCTAAATAGTACCTCCTGTTGTGGTTTTTGTTTATTACTAAACGATTCAATTAAGTAAACTAACTTGGTTTAAGAATAGTCGTAGTTTATAACTAGGTATCGTTAATCAGAGGTACATTGGCAGAATTTATATGTTATAAATCAGGCTCCTAAATGCAAAACCTGACAGGTCACACATTTTACATAAATCCATAAACCTGGCCAAAATATGTTTATTTTAAAGCACTGTAACTTCAAACAGCCAAAGAGACATAGAAAACGAAGAGAAACCAAAAATAAGAGTAGTGTGATACCGCCGGTCCTAGGCCCGCCTCCGGAGGCGGAGGTCAAAGGTCAAAGGTCAAAGGTCAAAGGTCAAAGGTCAAAGGTCAAGGGTCAAGGGTCAAAGGTCAAAGGTCAAGGGGTCAAAGGTCAAAGGTCACGGGGTCAAAGGTCAAGGGTCAAAGGTCAAAGGTCAAGGGGTCAAAGGTCAAGGGTCAACGGTCAAGGGGTCAAAGGTCACCGGAGGTGGAGGTCAAAGGTCACCGGAGGTGGAGGTCAAAGGTCAAGGGTCAAAGGTCACCGGAGGTGGAGGTCAAAGGTCGCCGGAGGCGGGGGTCAAAGGTCATCGGAGGCGGAGGTGGCGCCCTCTGACGGCCACTAGCCAAACTAAAAATGGCAGATTTCTTGATTACCAACCCAACTAATGTGGCGCCCTCTAACGGCCACTAGCCAAACTAAAAATGGCAGATTTCTTGATTACCAACCCAACTAATATGGCGCCCTCTGACGGCCACTAGCCAAACTAAAAATTGTATCTCTCATCATTACCAACCCAACTAAAGTGGTGCCCTCTAATGGTCACTAACCAAACTAAAAATGGCGCCCTCTGACAGTCATTTGCCAAACTAAAAATTGCATCTCATCATTACCAACCCAACTAAAGTAGCGCCCTCTGACATTCACTAACCCAACTAATATAGCGCCCTTCCAACCAAACTAAAATGACACCCTCTAACGGTCATTTGCCAAACTAAAAAATTGCATCTATCATCATTACCAACCCAACTAAAATGGCACCCTCTGACATTCACTACCCCAACTAATGTGACATCAGGCAAAATGACCGACCATCAAGATGGTCATTTGCCAAACTAAAAATTGCATCTCTCATCATTACCAACCCAACTAAAATGGCACCCTCTGACGGTCACCAACCAAAGTAAATATTAAATATATAAGAGAAGAATTTCGAATATAATATCAGCAGTATCAATTGTAAAGCGGTGTAACACATTTTATATAGATAGTGATAATCAAATACCTATAATGACAGTGAAACCATACAACGTGGAGAAGTATGAAAACTTTTTAGCAGTTAATGACATCGAAATACCTATTGGAGTTGGGAATTGGCTATTATCCTCGGAATTGAATCAAAGTGATTGTTTATTCATAGCAGCATTTGCATATCAGAACGATCAATATTTCGATATTGATCAATTAATCCACGTGTTAGAATATTGTAACCCCAATATAACCCAACTAAAAAAGTGTTGTATTTATTGTGAATATGAATATCTACATGAACCTGATTTTGAACTTCGTGATGAAATTTGTGTGTTTGATATAGAAACGTCGAATGTGCTGACTTTAAATAAGAATATACCGGAGATGTTAATGACTTGGTATCCTTAATATGATCATCCAGAATTGGATTATAATGAAGAAATCATCGTGAATGGTGGTGGATATGCTATATACGCTCATCAGAAGTGTTTCGCAAGTAGCTAACATGTACAGATCTGTATAATCTTGTCTGTATTTGTTTGGAAATACATCAGTCGACAATGTACGTTGAACGCAGGCATAGTACGCTAAGATTGAAGAAAGTAGTATTAAACAATAGAATTAAGAGGTTTATATCCGAATTAGAAAAAATTAAAACTGATATCGAAATATATAAAGTAGTTGTAAATATCAGCAAAATAAATATATAAAAATGGATAATATTGAAAATAGAGTTGATCGGGCAATCAGACAAATCGATAAACATTTTTTGGATTATTGGATGGGATGGATAAGACGATGATTCAACATATTCCACTGTTTATTCTCCAAAATAAGGTGAAAAGCTGAATCTGTAAAGCAACACTAGCATTACATTCCTCAGGAGAAGCGATCAAGCCTAAGAGAGTATTTACCCTGTGACTCTCATTATAATCAACCTTGACAAGACAATCATCTGGATGGTTGGACCCCAGCTCGAAGAAATTGTTATTTATGTAACTTTATAGAATAAATATGCATATATGTACAATATAGTATACAATATTTTAAATAAAAGAACAGATAAAATTATTGATTTTTTTTATTTATAGATAGTCATATATATATATTAGAGGTTGAATAAATATACGATTCTACATATGTTCTATACATATTTATTAGGTATATATTATATACATTTCCAAATCAAAATTTATGGCTGACCGAGAAAAATAAATACATATACACTCAAAACACTCAGTGATGTAGTAATAATTTTTGAATATACAGGTTGTTTTAAAGGTAAGATGGCGGATACAATATGGTCACAGCCAGATTATATAACAATTAATCAAATATTTTATATACCATTCCATTTCGAATTTTATGGCATTATAATGTAAGTATAATACTTGAAGCATGTATAAGACATTTAAGAAGCTATCATGACAAGAGATTTAATATTTTAATGTAAAGCACCTTCCAATGAAAGCAGACTTGTAGCATACTTTTATGAAATCGAATAAAATCAGTACTCTTGAGCACACTTAACTTTTTTCATTAGCTATATTATATATTTATATACATGTTCACGCATCATGGATTTTTAAATACCTTGATATCCGGATATTTAGAATACAGCGGACTTTCATCATTCATTGGTTTTTATGGGTACCCAGATAATTTGTTATTTCATGGATCCTAATGCATACATATAATTTAAACAACACGTATACACATACATAACTATATATTAAAATCCGGTCACTACAAACAATATATACATATTATTTGTACATATAATACAAAAAATCATGATATAATCAAACCGATGATGACGCTATAACCGTATTCTACATATGTTTTTATACATATTTATTAATCATATATTATATATATTTCCTAATCGAAATTTATGACTGAAACATAAAACGAAAATAAATACATATACACTCAAGTACTGAGTGACGTAGTAATCAAATTTTAATATACAGGCTGTTTCAAAGGTAAGAGGCGGACACATACAGGATGTTCCAAAGGTAAGGGTGGATACATACAAGATTTTCAAATACCCCGGGTTTTTATTACCAGTTATAAAATACACAAGGTTTTTATCATAAGTTTTAAAACACCAGGGTTCTCGGAAATTAATTGTTCATATCTTTGTAGATGTTAAATTTAAAATTATTACACGCTAGCTGACGGTGGCTGGTATTTAAATTGATTATACATACATTGAGAAGACAAGGGTAAGAGGTGGAACAACTATCCAGTTCTAAACCTTTAACAATATAAACAACTTAATACTCAATATAGTTTTTAATTCAAACTTAGAGATATTAGTTGACAAAAAAACTATATGTTTAACAATTTAATAATCTATTAATTAGTTGATGTTTTTCACAAAAACTAATTTCAATCATTTTATACCAGAATATAAAAGTCTAATTAGATTTAATATTTTAATGTAAATCACCTTACATTTTGAGAGCAGGCTTGCAACATACTTTCATAAAATCAAATAAAATCAGTAATCTTGATCACATTTAAATTTCATTAGTTAAGAGTAGAGATTCCTATTTCACATACATTTTAAAACACATGTTCATATCCAATACACAGATCGACATTGAAAACCCTATTTCAATTATTTTGTTAGAAAGCGCATTTTTTTATGTTGATGTCAGAAATATCTTTGAAAGCATTACGTCGATATAATTTAAAAAATTCCACAGCACTAATTAGACGACTTGAGGTAATTGTATAGTTAGAAAGCGCATTTTTAAAGTTGACGTCATACTGATGTCATGTAGTTTGACCAGGAATTTAATATCCTTTAAGTTATATATTATATAATCTATAATATTTTTACTTAATATTGTAAGAACATTAAATAAAAAAATTGAGGTTGCAGTTGGATTAGTAAACAATGGGCGTGGTCAAGATCTCTTTATTGCATGTAAATATCAATAAAGTAAATTTATAGTTGACGTCAGAGCTAGTATAATTTTTATATGTATATGTATATAATGCCTTGATATAATTAAAAAAAATCCGCTCATACATAAATTCCTTATTGATCAATACAATTTAACGAACATAAAATTACATTGAAGTTCAGAAGTATATCCATATGATAATATTAATGCAGACTTCAATAAGAAACAATGGACGATTCTGTTTTAAATGTATACACAATTTCAACGTTCATATTACTATAAAAATGATGTGGAACCGTGTCTTTCACCTATAAATTATGAACATTTAACACCGATTGTTATTATAGACTCCAGTTATCAAAGTGAGTTGGTGAAGAACGAAGCAGTTGATATTCGGTTAGACTTCAGTAAACGTGACAGAAAAAACTACAGCATTTTGTCTGATTTTACACGATCGGATTGTTAAATATAACCCATTAACAAGTGTTGTAAAATTATTCTAAAAAGAGAAAATGTTTATAATAGATATTCAGGGATATCAGTATGAAGATAGCGAATATTTTATTAAAGAAATCGCAATCTACGATTTAACTACGCATCACGTTAACCATACTTTCGTTCAAATGCCCAACAAGTTGTCATGGTTTTGTCCAACAATTAAAAAACATATGGAATGGTTATGTAATAATATACATGGATTACATTGGGATAACATGGACAAACAACAATCAATATCGATGAATCATATAGAAAACTACATTCAGAGTATCGTTGGTGATGCGATCATAATGGTAAAAGGATTGAATAAGAAGAACATTTTGGGAAATTTTCTGTCCAATACAATTATCGATATGGAGAGATTTACTTGTCCAAATCTAAGTACTTTAAGACAAAATGAATGGAGTCGACATTGTAATTTCCATAAGAACAATAATTTAAAATGTGCAAAAGAAAATGTATATTTATTATATCACTGGTTTATAAAATAATAAAACACAATATTTATTTTTTATTTAAAACCCTTAACCTATTTACATTATATTCTATAATTGTGTAAAACTATATTTCTGTGCAATGTCTTGGATAATATTAATTCGAGGAACAAAGCGACCATCAACTTTCCTATAGATAAAGTTTACATTACTAATTACTTAATATTGTGCCGAATAGAAAGAGTTAATTAGATATGCGAGCTATTTCAATTATCTTGTTAGAAAGTATATTAACAAGCTGACGTCAAGTATTTGTAGGCGTTAATGATTGTACAACAGTGTTATTTATTACATGTCTTACAATACTAATTGTTTTATGAAACAGTTGATTCAATTTTATATCTATCAACGTCACAACCGCATATTTTTATTTAAAGACTTGTCTATACATGAAAAATTGTTAAATACCATGTATTAAGTCTCCTAATAGATTATTTCGAGAAAACATCCATTAACAAGCTTTTAGAAAAACTCCCTAATTATGTGATCAAAAGTATTTAACTATAATTCGATTCTACTTTAATTTCTCTCCTACAGACATTTAGTACATGTAAAATGGTTATTTTCCTAACAATTTCTAATACGGAGAAAACATGATATGATATGAAATATGTCACGATTTTACATGTATTTATATAACCTCAAATAATAAAAATAAAACTACTTATTTATAAATAATTACAATCTAAATGGAGCGTGCATTCCATGTTGTAACAGAAAAATTACTTACGTTTGACGTTTCCCTAGATTTATGTTCATCAACAGCTCAACGGTATATTTTTCTCGAAGTACTTAATACAGATAGATATGGATATAGTTAATTTATGATTTTCATGCCTGCTATAGTAGTATTGAAAATAATTTTTACTTTCTTATACGTAGTATAAGGAAGTATTTAGATTTACGTTTAAGGGAATCTGTAACTCGGGGAAATTAAATTTGATTACATTTTATCGTAATTGTCTGATATATTAAATATAGATTTAAAAGTATATTATTACAATCACCATCTGTTGGTGGTCTAGTTACAATTATATAATACTGAATTTGTTCGAGAGATTTTGAAATTAGACAGCGAACAACATTAGCAAATAATTAAAAGCGAACATTTTGATTAACACGTAAAAGATATCTTTATAGGAACATAATAATACATATCAATATAGCAAATTTAAATAAGAATCCATAATATTTTTACTTAATATTGTAAACATATTAAATAAACAAAAAAAATTGAGTTGAAGTTCGATTAGTAAACAATGGGTGTAACCAAGATCTCTTTATTACATACAAATATCAATAAAGCTAATGATAGAAACCTAAAATAGATGATGTAGGATATTTTCACATACATACATAGTAAACAATATGTAAAGTATATATTATAAAATGTTGACATCAGAACTCTAGAGTATAATTGATATATTAGTCAGATAAATTGTGAAAGTATATAGAACGAATGATAATCATTCTTCATAATACCTCAACTAAATTTTAAAATGTATCTAATCCTCATCCCAGCAAGTCGAACATAATTTAGCATTTTCTCGATGTATTGTCATCTAAAAATTACAAAAACAAACAAATATAACAACATGAACCGATATAAATATGTAGAAAGAAACCAACCTTATCATAGTTATACCAACAGTGTTATTTATTCATTGTCTTACTGTGCTAATTATTCTGAATTCAATCAATCGGAATGTTGTTTTATGAAACAGTCCAATAAAAACAAAAAATCACTAATTTCTTTAAATAATAAAACTGAATCATAGAGATATATTTAAACCATAAGCAGAATTAATCATTCGAATTATTATACACTAGTTGACGGAAGTTGACATTTAAATTAATTATACATTGAGATGAGAAGGGTAAGAGGTGGGATGGCAGATTAGTTCTAAATCTTTTTAACATTATAAAAAAAGGAAAAACATAATCCTCAATATACCTTTTAACACTAACTTAAAACTATCAGCTAACAAAAAAATTATATGTTTACACATTTAGCAAATTAATTTCAATCATTATGTATCAGAATATAAAACGCTAATTAGATGATGTAAGATATTTTCAACTGTTTAGTATATATAACAGTAAACACACACACAAATAAAGAAAATCTCAAGCAACAGGATAATTTTCAATTTATTCAAATCAAATCATGAAGATATGTTTGTCGACAATATTATTAACAGACATTTATAATTTCCACATGGAACAACATTCTGATTGGTTGATACATTGGTATGAATGCAAACGTATTTCAGAACAATTACTACAATAAGACAACGAATAATTTGATTCTATATTTCCACAAGTTAATGTACATAATTCAATTTCTCTAAATTTGCCACAGACGGTGCATTTCTTTCGATGGGAATAATAAAATTCGGCATCATTATGTTCACAGCCATATACTTCATAATGCAACATAAAACGCAAGGGTTTAGACATATCTACAATATTATTGAAATTAATCCTATTATACTCGTATTATATGAGTTTATATTATGGAAAGATGGTATATTTAAAAAAATAATTGTATATAATAAAAATACTTACTTACTACACTCAACACAAGAACAACAATGTTTATTCTTAGACTTACATATATCTTCAACTACACACTTCTTACCACTTAATGCAAAATGTATCAAGGAATTTCTAAAATTTTTAACGACCGTTGTTTTTCAACTTCATATTTTCCGTACTTAGAAAGCGCAATCAAGGGATTTCTAAAATTTTAATGACCGGGCTAATAGACATCACTTAAAAATTTCTATTCCTTAATATATATAATATATTATATAATAGAAATTTTTTTTAGGCGATGTCTATTAGCTCGGTCGTTAAAATTTTATAAATTACTTGATTGTGCTCTCTAAGTATGGAAAATATGTAGTTGAAAAACAACGATCGTTAAAAATTTTAGAAATTCCTTGATACATTTTGCATTAAGTGGTAAGAAGTGTGTAGTTGAAGATATATGTAAGTCTAAGAATAAACATTGTTGTTCTTGTGTTGAGTGTAGTAAGTAAGTATTTTTATTATATACAATTATTTTTTTAAATATACCATCTTTCCATAATATAAACTCATATAATACGAGTATAATAGGATTAATTTCAATAATATTGTAGATATGTCTAAACCCTTGCGTTTTATGTTGCATTATGAAGTATATGGCTGTGAACATAATGATGCCGAATTTTATTATTCCCATCGAAAGAAATGCACCGTCTGTGGCAAATTTAGAGAAATTGAATTATGTACATTAACTTGTGGAAATATAGAATCAAATTATTCGTTGTCTTATTGTAGTAATTGTTCTGAAATACGTTTGCATTCATACCAATGTATCAACCAATCAGAATGTTGTTCCATGTGGAAATTATAAATGTCTGTTAATAATATTGTCGACAAACATATCTTCATGATTTGATTTGAATAAATTGAAAATTATCCTGTTGCTTGAGATTTTCTTTATTTGTGTGTGTGTTTACTGTTATATATACTAAACAGTTGAAAATATCTTACATCATCTAATTAGCGTTTTATATTCTGATACATAATGATTGAAATTAATTTGCTAAATGTGTAAACATATAATTTTTTTGTTAGCTGATAGTTTTAAGTTAGTGTTAAAAGGTATATTGAGGATTATGTTTTTCCTTTTTTTATAATGTTAAAAAGATTTAGAACTAATCTGCCATCCCACCTCTTACCCTTCTCATCTCAATGTATAATTAATTTAAATGTCAACTTCCGTCAACTAGTGTATAATAATTCTGATTTTAATATTTACAAAGATATGAATGATTAATTCTGCTTATGGTTTAAATATATCTCTATGATTCAGTTTTATTATTTAAAGAAATTAGTGATTTTTTGTTTTTATTGGACTGTTTCATAAAACAACATTCCGATTGATTGAATTCAGAATAATTAGCACAGTAAGACAATGAATAAATAACACTGTTGGTATAACTATGATAAGGTTGGTTTCTTTCTACATATTTATATCGGTTCATGTTGTTATATTTGTTTGTTTTTGTAATTTTTAGATGACAATACATCGAGAAAATGCTAAATTATGTTCGACTTGCTGGGATGAGGATTAGATACATTTTAAAATTTAGTTGAGGTATTATGAAGAATGATTATCATTCGTTCTATATACTTTCACAATTTATCTGACTAATATATCAATTATACTCTAGAGTTCTGATGTCAACATTTTATAATATATACTTTACATATTGTTTACTATGTATGTATGTGAAAATATCCTACATCATCTATTTTAGGTTTCTATCATTAGCTTTATTGATATTTGTATGTAATAAAGAGATCTTGGTTACACCCATTGTTTACTAATCGAACTTCAACTCAATTTTTTTTGTTTATTTAATATGTTTACAATATTAAGTAAAAATATTATGGATTCTTATTTAAATTTGCTATATTGATATGTATTATTATGTTCCTATAAAGATATCTTTTACGTGTTAATCAAAATGTTCGCTTTTAATTATTTGCTAATGTTGTTCGCTGTCTAATTTCAAAATCTCTCGAACAAATTCAGTATTATATAATTGTAACTAGACCACCAACAGATGGTGATTGTAATAATATACTTTTAAATCTATATTTAATATATCAGACAATTACGATAAAATGTAATCAAATTTAATTTCCCCGAGTTACAGATTCCCTTAAACGTAAATCTAAATACTTCCTTATACTACGTATAAGAAAGTAAAAATTATTTTCAATACTACTATAGCAGGCATGAAAATCATAAATTAACTATATCCATATCTATCTGTATTAAGTACTTCGAGAAAAATATACCGTTGAGCTGTTGATGAACATAAATCTAGGGAAACGTCAAACGTAAGTAATTTTTCTGTTACAACATGGAATGCACGCTCCATTTAGATTGTAATTATTTATAAATAAGTAGTTTTATTTTTATTATTTGAGGTTATATAAATACATGTAAAATCGTGACATATTTCATATCATATCATGTTTTCTCCGTATTAGAAATTGTTAGGAAAATAACCATTTTACATGTACTAAATGTCTGTAGGAGAGAAATTAAAGTAGAATCGAATTATAGTTAAATACTTTTGATCACATAATTAGGGAGTTTTTCTAAAAGCTTGTTAATGGATGTTTTCTCGAAATAATCTATTAGGAGACTTAATACATGGTATTTAACAATTTTTCATGTATAGACAAGTCTTTAAATAAAAATATGCGGTTGTGACGTTGATAGATATAAAATTGAATCAACTGTTTCATAAAACAATTAGTATTGTAAGACATGTAATAAATAACACTGTTGTACAATCATTAACGCCTACAAATACTTGACGTCAGCTTGTTAATATACTTTCTAACAAGATAATTGAAATAGCTCGCATATCTAATTAACTCTTTCTATTCGGCACAATATTAAGTAATTAGTAATGTAAACTTTATCTATAGGAAAGTTGATGGTCGCTTTGTTCCTCGAATTAATATTATCCAAGACATTGCACAGAAATATAGTTTTACACAATTATAGAATATAATGTAAATAGGTTAAGGGTTTTAAATAAAAAATAAATATTGTGTTTTATTATTTTATAAACCAGTGATATAATAAATATACATTTTCTTTTGCACATTTTAAATTATTGTTCTTATGGAAATTACAATGTCGACTCCATTCATTTTGTCTTAAAGTACTTAGATTTGGACAAGTAAATCTCTCCATATCGATAATTGTATTGGACAGAAAATTTCCCAAAATGTTCTTCTTATTCAATCCTTTTACCATTATGATCGCATCACCAACGATACTCTGAATGTAGTTTTCTATATGATTCATCGATATTGATTGTTGTTTGTCCATGTTATCCCAATGTAATCCATGTATATTATTACATAACCATTCCATATGTTTTTTAATTGTTGGACAAAACCATGACAACTTGTTGGGCATTTGAACGAAAGTATGGTTAACGTGATGCGTAGTTAAATCGTAGATTGCGATTTCTTTAATAAAATATTCGCTATCTTCATACTGATATCCCTGAATATCTATTATAAACATTTTCTCTTTTTAGAATAATTTTACAACACTTGTTAATGGGTTATATTTAACAATCCGATCGTGTAAAATCAGACAAAATGCTGTAGTTTTTTCTGTCACGTTTACTGAAGTCTAACCGAATATCAACTGCTTCGTTCTTCACCAACTCACTTTGATAACTGGAGTCTATAATAACAATCGGTGTTAAATGTTCATAATTTATAGGTGAAAGACACGGTTCCACATCATTTTTATAGTAATATGAACGTTGAAATTGTGTATACATTTAAAACAGAATCGTCCATTGTTTCTTATTGAAGTCTGCATTAATATTATCATATGGATATACTTCTGAACTTCAATGTAATTTTATGTTCGTTAAATTGTATTGATCAATAAGGAATTTATGTATGAGCGGATTTTTTTTAATTATATCAAGGCATTATATACATATACATATAAAAATTATACTAGCTCTGACGTCAACTATAAATTTACTTTATTGATATTTACATGCAATAAAGAGATCTTGACCACGCCCATTGTTTACTAATCCAACTGCAACCTCAATTTTTTTATTTAATGTTCTTACAATATTAAGTAAAAATATTATAGATTATATAATATATAACTTAAAGGATATTAAATTCCTGGTCAAACTACATGACATCAGTATGACGTCAACTTTAAAAATGCGCTTTCTAACTATACAATTACCTCAAGTCGTCTAATTAGTGCTGTGGAATTTTTTAAATTATATCGACGTAATGCTTTCAAAGATATTTCTGACATCAACATAAAAAAATGCGCTTTCTAACAAAATAATTGAAATAGGGTTTTCAATGTCGATCTGTGTATTGGATATGAACATGTGTTTTAAAATGTATGTGAAATAGGAATCTCTACTCTTAACTAATGAAATTTAAATGTGATCAAGATTACTGATTTTATTTGATTTTATGAAAGTATGTTGCAAGCCTGCTCTCAAAATGTAAGGTGATTTACATTAAAATATTAAATCTAATTAGACTTTTATATTCTGGTATAAAATGATTGAAATTAGTTTTTGTGAAAAACATCAACTAATTAATAGATTATTAAATTGTTAAACATATAGTTTTTTTGTCAACTAATATCTCTAAGTTTGAATTAAAAACTATATTGAGTATTAAGTTGTTTATATTGTTAAAGGTTTAGAACTGGATAGTTGTTCCACCTCTTACCCTTGTCTTCTCAATGTATGTATAATCAATTTAAATACCAGCCACCGTCAGCTAGCGTGTAATAATTTTAAATTTAACATCTACAAAGATATGAACAATTAATTTCCGAGAACCCTGGTGTTTTAAAACTTATGATAAAAACCTTGTGTATTTTATAACTGGTAATAAAAACCCGGGGTATTTGAAAATCTTGTATGTATCCACCCTTACCTTTGGAACATCCTGTATGTGTCCGCCTCTTACCTTTGAAACAGCCTGTATATTAAAATTTGATTACTACGTCACTCAGTACTTGAGTGTATATGTATTTATTTTCGTTTTATGTTTCAGTCATAAATTTCGATTAGGAAATATATATAATATATGATTAATAAATATGTATAAAAACATATGTAGAATACGGTTATAGCGTCATCATCGGTTTGATTATATCATGATTTTTTGTATTATATGTACAAATAATATGTATATATTGTTTGTAGTGACCGGATTTTAATATATAGTTATGTATGTGTATACGTGTTGTTTAAATTATATGTATGCATTAGGATCCATGAAATAACAAATTATCTGGGTACCCATAAAAACCAATGAATGATGAAAGTCCGCTGTATTCTAAATATCCGGATATCAAGGTATTTAAAAATCCATGATGCGTGAACATGTATATAAATATATAATATAGCTAATGAAAAAAGTTAAGTGTGCTCAAGAGTACTGATTTTATTCGATTTCATAAAAGTATGCTACAAGTCTGCTTTCATTGGAAGGTGCTTTACATTAAAATATTAAATCTCTTGTCATGATAGCTTCTTAAATGTCTTATACATGCTTCAAGTATTATACTTACATTATAATGCCATAAAATTCGAAATGGAATGGTATATAAAATATTTGATTAATTGTTATATAATCTGGCTGTGACCATATTGTATCCGCCATCTTACCTTTAAAACAACCTGTATATTCAAAAATTATTACTACATCACTGAGTGTTTTGAGTGTATATGTATTTATTTTTCTCGGTCAGCCATAAATTTTGATTTGGAAATGTATATAATATATACCTAATAAATATGTATAGAACATATGTAGAATCGTATATTTATTCAACCTCTAATATATATATATGACTATCTATAAATAAAAAAAATCAATAATTTTATCTGTTCTTTTATTTAAAATATTGTATACTATATTGTACATATATGCATATTTATTCTATAAAGTTACATAAATAACAATTTCTTCGAGCTGGGGTCCAACCATCCAGATGATTGTCTTGTCAAGGTTGATTATAATGAGAGTCACAGGGTAAATACTCTCTTAGGCTTGATCGCTTCTCCTGAGGAATGTAATGCTAGTGTTGCTTTACAGATTCAGCTTTTCACCTTATTTTGGAGAATAAACAGTGGAATATGTTGAATCATCGTCTTATCCATCCCATCCAATAATCCAAAAAATGTTTATCGATTTGTCTGATTGCCCGATCAACTCTATTTTCAATATTATCCATTTTTATATATTTATTTTGCTGATATTTACAACTACTTTATATATTTCGATATCAGTTTTAATTTTTTCTAATTCGGATATAAACCTCTTAATTCTATTGTTTAATACTACTTTCTTCAATCTTAGCGTACTATGCCTGCGTTCAAGTACTATGCCTGCGTTCAACGTACATTGTCGACTGATGTATTTCCAAACAAATACAGACAAGATTATACAGATCTGTACATGTTAGCTACTTGCGAAACACTTCTGATGAGCGTATATAGCATATCCACCACCATTCACGATGATTTCTTCATTATAATCCAATTCTGGATGATCATATTAAGGATACCAAGTCATTAACATCTCCGGTATATTCTTATTTAAAGTCAGCACATTCGACGTTTCTATATCAAACACACAAATTTCATCACGAAGTTCAAAATCAGGTTCATGTAGATATTCATATTCACAATAAATACAACACTTTTTTAGTTGGGTTATATTGGGGTTACAATATTCTAACACGTGGATTAATTGATCAATATCGAAATATTGATCGTTCTGATATGCAAATGCTGCTATGAATAAACAATCACTTTGATTCAATTCCGAGGATAATAGCCAATTCCCAACTCCAATAGGTATTTCGATGTCATTAACTGCTAAAAAGTTTTCATACTTCTCCACGTTGTATGGTTTCACTGTCATTATAGGTATTTGATTATCACTATCTATATAAAATGTGTTACACCGCTTTACAATTGATACTGCTGATATTATATTCGAAATTCTTCTCTTATATATTTAATATTTACTTTGGTTGGTGACCGTCAGAGGGTGCCATTTTAGTTGGGTTGGTAATGATGAGAGATGCAATTTTTAGTTTGGCAAATGACCATCTTGATGGTCGGTCATTTTGCCTGATGTCACATTAGTTGGGGTAGTGAATGTCAGAGGGTGCCATTTTAGTTGGGTTGGTAATGATGATAGATGCAATTTTTTAGTTTGGCAAATGACCGTTAGAGGGTGTCATTTTAGTTTGGTTGGAAGGGCGCTATATTAGTTGGGTTAGTGAATGTCAGAGGGCGCTACTTTAGTTGGGTTGGTAATGATGAGATGCAATTTTTAGTTTGGCAAATGACTGTCAGAGGGCGCCATTTTTAGTTTGGTTAGTGACCATTAGAGGGCACCACTTTAGTTGGGTTGGTAATGATGAGAGATACAATTTTTAGTTTGGCTAGTGGCCGTCAGAGGGCGCCATATTAGTTGGGTTGGTAATCAAGAAATCTGCCATTTTTAGTTTGGCTAGTGGCCGTTAGAGGGCGCCACATTAGTTGGGTTGGTAATCAAGAAATCTGCCATTTTTAGTTTGGCTAGTGGCCGTCAGAGGGCGCCACCTCCGCCTCCGATGACCTTTGACCCCCGCCTCCGGCGACCTTTGACCTCCACCTCCGGTGACCTTTGACCCTTGACCTTTGACCTCCACCTCCGGTGACCTTTGACCTCCACCTCCGGTGACCTTTGACCCCTTGACCGTTGACCCTTGACCTTTGACCCCTTGACCTTTGACCTTTGACCCTTGACCTTTGACCCCGTGACCTTTGACCTTTGACCCCTTGACCTTTGACCTTTGACCCTTGACCCTTGACCTTTGACCTTTGACCTTTGACCTTTGACCTTTGACCTTTGACCTCCGCCTCCGGAGGCGGGCCTAGGACCGGCGGTATCACACTACTAATAAGCCAAAATCTTGTATTTTACGTTACTCGGTTAAAAAGCATGATGGTCCAATAGGTCCAGTATGCAGAAAGGCGTTTCAAGACATTTTAGGCGTTAAGAAAGATGGAATTTTGTATATTCTAAATAAAATATAACGAAACACTAATACCCATTGAAAGAAGAGGTGGAAGTCCAATTGGAAAGAAGAATGAAAATAAAGCACAAGCTATAAAACACTTTATTGAATTTCTAAAATGTATACTGTCTCACTATTGCCGGTTAAAATCTTTCAGCAGAATTGATTTGCCTGCTGAATAAAGTATCTCAAAACTCTGGTTTACCAAATGGCCAATAATGAGGAACTCAAACTAAAAGAATGTTTTTTTTTTAGAAATTATTTTAATAAAAACAACGTTGATTTTGGTACACCAAAGACAGAGTTGTGTGGTTCCTCCAAAAGTAGACTGAATACGGACAATGTTAAATCGTATGTTCGGATAGAATTGAATTATCATCGAAGTTCATATGAAATTGCATCATCTTTATATCACTTACTTTTAAATTTTGACTTTGGGGAACGAGACAAATAATTCGACTAGTTTGTGTTGGATGTGGAGCACGAATAGAAAAGCTCCTTTTACTTTCTTATACGTAGTATAAGGAAGTATTGTGATGATGAAAATTTTCGACCTCGAGATTTTTGCAGATGTCCACGTTTTGAGGTCCCCTGATACCAAAAAAGTGGTTTTTAAAAAATGTCTATCTGTCTGTCTCTCTCTCTCTCTCTCTCTCTCTCTCTCTCTCTCTCTCTCTCTCTCTCTCTCTCTCTCTCTCTCTCTCTCTCTCTCTCTCTCTCTCCTCTCTCTCTCTCTCTCTCTCTCTCTCTCTCTCTCTCTCTCTCTCTCTCTCTCTCTCTCTCTCTCTCTCTGTGTGTGTGTGTGTGTGTGACCACGATAGCGGTCAAACCGCTGTAGATATCAATTCCAAATTTTGTATTTACGAATATAATCTCCCTCTTGAGAATTGATTAGATTTTGAGCAAAATCGGCAGACCGGAAGTAGTAGTTTACTTTAGTGAAAAAATCGAATTTTGCAAATATTTCGTCAATTACTAAGTTTAAACAAATTTATAAAGAATTCAAATGCACTCAAAATTAAATTTGAGAAAAATTGTTTTAATAAAGTTTTTCGAAATTCCTACCGGAAGTCGGTCTTTTACTCTTATCGAAAATCAGTTTTTTGCGAATATCTCGCAAGTCATGCTTTCTAGGCAGGTACATTACGAGTATAAAAGTATTTAGAACATACTTTTAAATACCTTTTGTATAAAAAAATTTCAAAATTTAGACCGGAAGTACCACTTTTACTCTTATCGAATAGCGATTTTTTGCAAATATGTCGTAAATTATGCATTCTATATATATTTATGAAGAGTACAAAAGTATTTAGAGTTGGATTTGGAATATTTTTTGTATAAATGAAATTTCAAAATTCGGACCGGAAGTAACACTTTCATACGTATAAGAAAGTCGTGTGGTGGCCACATCTCATTTTTTTACAGGCAAAGACTAATGTCTATAAAAACCGCTTGCACAACTTGGAGGAACTTCAACAAGCGATTAGGCATGAAATTCAAAACATAACACAAGAACAGCTTTGCCATGTATTTGTAAATATGAAACGACGAATAATGTTGTGTTTACAAGCAAATAGAGAACATTTTCAACAATTTTTATAAACAAACTTATTTTTTACTTGTCAGTGTTATTTTTCATTTAATAATAGCGTTTTTAATGTGTGCGCTTTAGTGCTTGTCATTATTCAGAACAATATGGTCATGCCGTGCTTCCATACTCCGCCACTGGACTACACCAACTTTAGAAAAAGAAAATCCATACTACCAACTTAATTCAAGTACAAACATTTACAGACAGTCTGTAGTAGGTACATGAATAGTACATTAATTAAATGTATAGAAAATTATTATTATTTCGCATATTCTTAATATAATTTTTAATTTTAGAAAACTACGTTAATGAATAATATGAATATTTATCACAACTAGTAAATTTAAGTAAGGACTAATTTATTTTTAATCATTGTAAAATAACACATCGCCTATTTACTCTGATTATGTTAAAATGTCATTTAAAATTCCTCGGTAATTCCTGTCGACATACGATATTTTTACGCAATGTAAATTGGTATTCTGGTAAACACAAAACGAATACATGATTTGTATTTTATATCGTTATTAATGCCGCACAAATTATAATCTCATTTTATACAGGAATTTCGTTACATATTCATACATACAAATGAGAACAAATTGTTGTAGATCGTTTTGATAAACTCTATTAAGTGAGGCGTATTATCGCTCATACAAGTATGGTCAAGGACAACCGAATACCAAGGCGAAAGGGTAATTTTCTACTGCAATCTGTAATTACTATTGACGCGTGCTGATATTTGTATTTATCTGGGAACATAAAAGAGAAACTGCTTTTAGTTTTACGATCCATATCTAAGTTGTAATGTACAAAAATGTGTAAACAAAATCAACAGTGCTCTTTATGTAAAATATAATTGAAGAATCAAAAATCGGCACTAATACCATAGCTTTAAGACTAGTGGACGTCTCAAATATGATAAAGTTAAGTAAAGTAGAAATCAAAAATAAGAAGAAATTATTGCGCAAGAAAACAAAATCCATTAATACAGAAAATGATGATCTTACAAAACCCTTTTCTACGGAGGTATTGGATATAGTGATAGAATTATTAAAGATTCGTAAGGCTGCTGGTTTTGATGGAATTTACCTTGAATTTATTAAATATCATATATTATAAACGTGGCAGTTGTTTTGAAGCCAGTAAAGTCAGCAGATGTTGCTTGTAGTTATAGACCAATTTCATTATTATCAGTATGTTTCAAGATGTTAGAGAAATTATTATATCAAAGAATTTCTCCAATTATGGAAAATATCTTTCCCAAAAAGCAAGCTGGTTTTAGACCAAATCGTAATTGCTGTGATCGAATATTAGCTTTAATAAACTATATTGGTTTTCAAAATAATTTGAAAACAGAAATTAGTTTCATTGATTTAACAGCTGCTTATGATACAGTTTGGTTAGATGGATTACTTTTAAAATTATATAATGCGTGGCCTCATGGTAAGTTAATTAAACTTATGGAAATATGTTTACAAATCGTAAATTTAGAGTTTTTATGAATGGAGAATGTAGTAAATTTAAAATATTATGTAATAGTTTACCTCAAGGATCGGTATTATCTCCTCTTCTCTTTAATCTATACAAGTGATTTACCAGATACGACTTCTAGAAGATACATCTACGCTGATGACATGGCAATTGCTTATCAACACAATAATTTCAATCCAATTGAAGTTAATTTAAACGAAGATCTATTGAAACATACCTAGGAGTTGCTTTGGATACATCATTAACATATAAACAACATATTGATAACTTGCGTATAAAGATTAAAACAAGAAATAATATCTTACAAAAGTTGACTGGTTCAAATTCGGGAGCTTACGCAGACATTTTACGTACGTCCGCTCTTGCATTGGTGTATTCTGCTGCTGAATATTGTAGTGGAGTTTGGATGAATAGCGTACATGTTTGTAAAGTACACTGTAAAAAAATTATGGGGAATTTTACTCTGATAATCGGATGTAACTTTTCTACCTCCGATATCCGGGTAAATTTCCCGAGCTGAGTGATTTTACCATCCATGTGTAAAATTCCAAAGTAAGAAGCGAAAATTGCAAGTGGTAAAGTTTAAATTACATGGGAAAGTTACCATGCAAAGGCAATTTTGTTGCGCGGAGGTGAAATTTAATGCTTAATTTTACCATTAAGGGGTAAATTTACGTCTCGCAATTATCTCCTAATTTTATAGGGGAATTTTAACCACAGAAAGTAAAATCTGCCCTGCTGTAGTAATTTTATCCACATACTAGTAGTAATAAAGTTGCATCCGATTCTAGTAATAAAATTACCTTGTTTTACTCTTCACTTATACTGTATGCATTCACTGTAAGTAGTGACATGTAATGCACTTACAAGCAGACCTTGCACACTCTTTTCATTGTCCTGAATCCAATCATAAGTGAATAGAAGTCTACACTTTCTACTGGAAATTATTTTAAATCAACCGCGTGTAAAGTTTTTATAAGAACTCCGAATATATAATTATACTGCATAGAATTAATTGACATTCGTTATTCTACTATTCACTCTATTGACGTCGTGAGCAATTAACGAAAGGTGGCTGGTATGCTCAGTTTTCATACTTGATGTCGGTACTGTGTGGGATATGACAATATTTTTCCGAAATGGTGATACATTTCCTTCAAGACGAATTACAATACTTTGGTAATAATTGGCAAATACGTTTGAAATCGATGATAAACACTAGTAAAGTCAGTGATTAATAAATAGGTTAAAGTCAAATGGTAAAATTTCACTGCGGCCAGAGTTGGGCATTATATATATAGTTAATTCCACGAAACTCTTAAATTGCCACAAAAATCTGAAAGAATAAGATTGACCTTTTGGTTGCATAAGTTACGTTTAAGTACAGCTCTTATTGCAGTGCGTCATTTACACTATAATTATATAATTTGGTGAGTGTTACATAATTTACATTTTGCCCAATTCTGACTGAAGTACGTTTTTTTAATTTTTAAAACTATAAGTAGAGAAACACCAACTTTATTCAACATCGTTTTATTTCTTGTTATACATATTTACATTAAACATTATCTCTTAAATAATTCAGTAAGTTTGCTACTTTTGCTTGTGTTTTCTTTTTATTTTTAGTGCCTGAAACAGAATTTATTTTCATACAATAATATTGCAAAAATAAAATTGTGTGTGATAGGTCTTTTGGATATTCCAGGTTAAACATAAAATATATAGCAAATAATTGATTTAATGCCTCTCTTAAATATGGGGTCCCTTGGTTCAGGTGCTGCTGTTCCATTTTTTATGACATAACGATGAATATTTTCGTTGCCATCTGAAAACAGAAATATAAATAATTCACCATCACCTACATATTTGTATTTTACCATTCCTACATAAAATGTATGGTGAACTATTATCTAGAAGTTGCTTTTCGTCCTGGAAGTAATTCAACCTTAAATATTGTTCGGCATTTTATAGTGTCTTAAGGGTTAGCAAAGCAACTTTACGGGAACAAAGGTCTATAGGAGGTGATGAATGATAGCAAATTAGCAACTTTTAAAATATATAAAGAATGTACATGGACATTTGTAATAAAAATTGAGTATTTGAAAAAAAAATGGGTACCAATTTCTTGTGTTTATCACTGGTTATCGCCACTTACTGCAAATCCTTAAGTTAAAATTAAATTTAACTATCTACATGTTGTAATTTACATACTTACATTGATTTTACAAATAATGAGCTTAACATTCTCTCCAAAATATCTGCATATAACTTTAATTACACATCGTAAAACTCCGTCTTCATCAGTAGGAATAGATGATATTTCTTTTTTTTTTCCAAATTCTAAAATTTTAGAAGCTTTGCTTATCATTGCTTCAGAAAATATTTCCGCTTTGTGGTTCATGAGTTTTTCATAGTGCCAATAAGTTCCTGACTGACTCAATAAAATTGGCTACTGTTCTTTAATTTCACATAGAGCAGGATAATTCGTGTTTAGAAAGTCTCTTTGCTTTGCATAAGTTTCGTTTAACAATTTTATAACGGTTTAATCAAAAACATCGTTGTTAACGTCTTAGTTTCTCCTGATCATTGTCAGTGTCTTCGTTATTTTCTAGTGGTGGTTGCGAATTGTGACAACCAGATTTTGCATTCTCTTCTTTTTTATTTTACTTGGTGCAGTGTTGCTGTCGTTGGACGGTGTCCTTTTTCTGTTCAGTAATGATTTTAGGTATTTTGCTCGTTCTTATTCGTAACTGTAACATTATCCTCATTGATTGAACTTACATCGCGCTTAATTTTATAAAAATGATATCGATAAAAATGTGCTTTAAAACTACTAACACTTTGAAATAATCCTCTTTTGTTACATAATGGACACTCAATTATTTTTCCATCCCTAATATGACCGTATAAATGAGCTAAAAGAATTTGTAAAGATCAACCGTGAAATTACATACAGTGCAAGAAAATGCTGGTGGTTTGACTTTTGGCAACACACTTCTATGTGTTCGGTAGATGTGCATGTTGAAACGTTTGCATTTACTGTATTCCATAAAGCATTCGGGATATTTGCAGTAATACCGAATGTTTCGTACATTTCGATGTTTGTATTCATGTTGGTTATAATCTGAAGCCTTGAATTACAAACAGTGCATTCATAGTTATTATCCATCTTATTTCTACAACAAATAAGTATGTAAATCAATCTATTAATTAGCAGTTATTTTCTTGTGTTATTTAGAGAACATGCACAATTATTTGAAATAGATATGGATATCTTAACATGGCTGCTAAATTTATAACGCAAAAGCACACATACAATAAATATATTTTCTTTTGAAACCAGCTTTATATCAACAATGGACTTTTGTATATATACGTGAGGAACATCGATGCTTCGAAATACTATCAAAAATGTAAAATACCTGTACATAGGCTAATAAAATAATGTACTTAACCCTCCAAACATATCACGTACACACATGAACAAAGCAGGTACTGTTGTTTTGATCTTTTCATTACAGAACATAGTAACTCATATACTAATCTACACTTTCTTAATAAAAAAGATTTTCACATAAACATTATTATTAATACTCACCTATCGTAGAAATCGGCAACACAAACAAAGTTAACAAAACATGCAAGAGCATACAATAGATTATAGAATGTGTAACGCGACTGTCTTTGAGAGCATGCGTAATAGGTATGGTTTACTTGCAATTCTTCACTCATATTCCACACAACCCAGTGATATAAAAATATTAGTACCTATACCACTTCAAATTCTTTAGTCGCATAAAAAACGTTTGCTATGATTTGTGCCTCCGATATATGTAATTCAGTTCAATGAGTGAGATCAGTTATAATGTACATACTACGTTAGATAAAGCGAAATAGACGACTCGCTTGTATATTTCAATACCACATATTTTCACTTATCAGTAAATAATATTACTTTTTGCAGACAGTTTTCCTTGCTATAGATAGGGATACTCCATGCATTCGGGAATACTACTTTTCTTGGAGTAAATTTACTTCATAAAGTGAGTAAATACCCAACTTAGAGCTAAAATTGACTAACTCCTGACAATTTTCCCCATAAATTAATTTTACCTTAAAAACGGCAAAAATTGTTCTGTTTTTCCAGGGATTTACGAGGAAAATTACCCTCATTTTTTACAGTGTAGTGCTGTAATAGACCCTATTACAGCACTAGTGAAATAATTGGTATGATTACGGTACTAATTGCAAAAAAATATTACTACCTGTACCACTTCAAATTCTTTAGTCGCACAAAAAACGTTTGCTATGATTTGTGCCTCCGATATATGTAATTCAGTTCAATGAGTGAGATCAGTTATAATTCTTAAAAAGCAAACGCACTCTACGAGTTTTCAGTACAGACTATTTATTGAAGTATACACAAAAGTACATGTAATGAGTAGAGGGCGCTATTCAAAATTTAAAATTTGACATCATTCTAACACCCCCACTATGTCAAACATTACAAATTTGAGTTAAACCTAACATTCTTAAAAACTTACAATGTTTAACAGAGTTTAAACCTTTCGTTAGTAGATCAGCCGGCATCTCAGTAGTTGATAAATATAAAATTTTTACAAGTTCTTTTGCAACAGCTTCTCTTACAAAGTGATGACGAACATCAATGTGCTTAGATCTTTTGTGATACAATGGATTAACAGTTAATTTCTGAGCACTTTGATTGTCATTGAATAAAATAACAGTATTCAAATTCCCTGTCAATTCAAATAATAAATTCCTTAAATATATGGCTTCTTTGGAAGCTTCAGATAGTGCCATGTACTCTGCTTCGGTACTAGACAAAGCAACCGTTTTTTGCTTAACACTTTCCCAGGAAACTGTAGAATCAGAAAGCCTAAACACAAAGCCTGTATAAGACCTTCTATCGTGAGTATTACTTGCCCAATCAGCATCTACAAAACCCTCTAATTCTACTTTCCCTTTTTTAAATTCTAAACAATAATTTTTAGTTCCCTGTAAATATTTCAATATTCTCTTAGCACATTTCCAATGACTATCATTATAGCAGTTATTGAATTGGCTTAAGAAACTTACACTAAATGCTATATCTGGCCTAGTTAAAACTGATAAGTACATAAGGCTTCCAATTAATTGTTGATAAGGTTTATTACTAACACATTTATCATTATCATCAAGACTTAAATTAGTTTCTAATGGAGTACTGATTGGTTTACAATTTACCATATTAAACTTTTGTAATAACTGATTTATGTAATTTTCTTGGTCCAAAGTTATAATTCCTTTATCTTTATCTCTATTTATTCGCATTCCAAGACATTGCTTTGCTTCCCCTAAATCTTTAATTTTAAAGTTCAAACTTAATTTATCTTTCAAGAAATTTGTTTCATTTACATTATTTGAAAAAATAAAAAAGTCATCTACATACAGGGCAATTACAGTTATCTTATTGTCTTTATTTTTTATATATAAACAATGTTCTAATTCTGACCTTTGATAACCCAAATCTGATAAAATTGTATCCACTCTATTATACAAAGCTCTGGAGGATTGCTTGAGTCCATAAATTGCCTTTTTCAACTTACAAACCCTATTTTCATTATTTTCAACAATAAAACCCTTAGGTTGCATCATAAAAACATTTTCCTTTAAAATGCCATTTAAAAAGGCTGTTCTTACGTCGAGGTGAGTTATGTTCAAATCTAAGTTAACTGATAATGCAATTAATAGTCTCAATGTTGAGTGCCTGACCACTGGTGAAAAAGTTTCGTCATAATCAATTCCACGCTTTTGTGTAAAACCTTTTGCAACTAATCTTGCTCTGTATCTAACACAATTATCACTTCCGAACTTTCTCTTGAACACCCACTTACACTGCACTATAGTTCCCTTTTCTGGAGTGTCCACTAAATCCCATGCCTCATTCTCTTGAAAGGACTGGATTTCCTCCATCATCGCCTGCTTCCACCTCTCACTATCTGGTCTCGACAGTGCCTCTTCGAAAGTAACTGGATCGCTTTCCAAGTCTATGCAGTCTGTAGTACACATGTAAGTTACATATTCATTGAACAATTTTGGTTTCGGTTTTCTTTCTGATTTTCGTGTCACAGGTTCTTCTTGAATGTCCCTCGATCCATCTATACATTCTGTATCGACTTCCAGTTCCTTCTGTTTAACTTCCCCCACTGAATTCACTATGCCTTCATCTTCTTCTTCAGTGTTTAATACAATCTCTATTTGTTCTGATGCATCTTCTATAATCGTGACGTCTCTACTGGTAATAACAACATCTTTGTCTGGATTGTATAATCGGTAACCTTTAGTATTTTCACTAAATCCCATAAGAATCATTTTTTTTGCTTTCTTATCCCATTTTGTTCTCTTTGCTTTAGGTATCTGCACCATAACTGTGCTGCCAAAAATTCTTAAATTATTAATATTTGGTTTCTTACCTGTCCATATTTCAAAAGGGGTTTTGTTTTCCAAGCCTGAAGCAACTGATCTATTTCTTAGATATACTGCAGTATTTGCAGCTTCTGCCCAAAATCTTTTTTTTAGTTTTGCATCAAACATTAAACACTTTGCTCGTTCCACTATCGTACGGTTCATTCTTTCCGATAGTCCATTCTGCTCTGGTGTGTAGGGGTTTGTCTTTTGGTGGATAATTCCATTCCGTCGTAGATACTTCTCAAATTCATCATTACAAAATTCTTTGCCATTGTCCGTTCTTAAAGTTTTTATTTTACAGTCCTTCTGATTCTCAACCATGCCTTTGAATTCCTTGAAAAAACCAAACACTTCATCTTTTGTTTTTAAAAAAAATACAAAAACAAATCGACTAAAGTCATCTTCAAAAATCAAAAAATATTTTGAACCACCTATAGATTTAACCTCCATTGGTCCACAAACATCAGCATGTATAATTTCTAATAAATTTGTTGCTCTCGTACCTTTATGTTGGAATGGTAATCTGGTTTGTTTCCCCTGACAACACACAATACAGTTTTTTCTTTCAATGTCTGTCACATTTTTGCATGACATTCCATCTACGATGCCATTTTGCATTTTATTCAAATCATTGAAATTAATATGACCAAGTCTACGATGCCATATATCATTAGATACTATTGCTGTTGCTGCCAATAAACAATCCTGTGATTTTTCTACATTCAATCTGTAAACGTTTTCTACTAAATCAGCTATGCCTACTAAGACATTTTCCCTATTGAAAATTTTACAACCATTTGTCTCAAATTTCACAGTATTTCCAGTTTTAATTAACTGACTAACCGATAATAAATTTGTTGTCAATTCAGGAACACATAAAACATCCTTAACTATAACATCATACCTTTTATTGTGTACAACAGTGGTAATATTTACATCACCAATACCAGTCACTGGTGTTTTCATTTCATTCGCCAGCATAATTTCTTGTAAATTTGTCTGCACAGAAATATTTTCTATCCATTCTTTATTTACCGTCATATGTACACTAGCTCCAGAATCTATGTACCAGTCGTTTTTGTTGAATTTACCACCCATAAATACTACACTAAAAGCATTTGAAACTTTTCGTTTCTCAGGTCTATTTGGACATTTATTTTTAAAATGACCAAATTGTTTACACTGATAACATTTGACATTCCTAACAGTTTCTTCTCGATTTGCAGTACTACCAACTTTATTATTAGATTTACTATGCAAGTTTCTTGTTTTACCGATAAAAGCACTACCTGCTTTATCAACATTAACTTCCATATCTAATAATTTTGTTTTAATGCGATCGGTCGTTATGTCAATGCCAGAATGTTCAATTGCCATTATCATAGGTGCAAATTTTTCAGGTAATCCTGCTAAAAGCAATGAGCCAACCCATTCATCGTCTATCTTAAAGCCGGTTCCTCTTAGCTTTTGAGCCGTTTCTACGATCTGGTTTACGTATGACGCCATTGTGTCACAATCTTCGAGGCGCGTAGAAATTAATGCGCGAAGTAAATTAATTTTTCTGGAAAAACCAGAATCATCGAATAATGACTTTAGCTTTTTCCACAATTCACCTGCATCCTTAGCCTCCTTTATGTGAACTTATAAAGGTGCGTCTATTGTTAAAATTAACTTCGCTTTTGCTTTTGCTACCTTTTCAGCGTCCGTTTCGGTTCCCGTGATGCAGCCATTTAGACCATCCAGTACGAGAAAATGTTCAACAGCAAACGCCCAATCACTGTAATTTTCTCTTCCCCTGAGTTTAGGTACATTCGAAATATAATTCACAGCCATTCTTGTACAACTCGTTATTAACCAGCACTAATTAAAACTACCTGGTTCCGCTGGGCCAATAACCTCTTAAAAAGCAAACGCACTCACGAGTTTTCAGTACAGACTATTTATTGAAGTATACACAAAAGTACATGTAATGAGTAGAGGGCGCTATTCAAAATTTAAAATTTGACATCATTCTAACAATAATGTACATACTACGTTAAATAAAGTGAAATAGTCGAATCGCTTGTATATTTAAATACCACATATTTTCACTTATCAGTAAATAATATAACTTTTTGCAGACAGTTTTCCTTGCTATAGATAGGGATACTCCATGCATTCGGGAATACTACTTTTCTTGGAGTAAATTTGCTTCGTAAAGGGAGTAAAAACCCAACTTACAGCTAAAATTGACAAACTCCTGACAATTTTCCTCTTAAATTAATTTTACCTTAAAAACGGCAAAAATTGTTCTGTTCTTCGAGGGATTTACGGGGAAAATTACCCTCATTTTTTACAGTGTAGATATTTAATTAAATTGTACACTTGAAATTATTACGGGCACAGTAAAATTTACTCCACTTCCTTGGAAGTTTTGAGAAATCGGATGATTGCTTGGTGTAACTCAATAAGAAACGACCCTGGTGTTTTTGAAAAAGTTCAGCAGTCAATGACGAAACGATTGGATTTTTGCATCCTAGCTGGAGGTAGTGATTTTCAACAGTTCTTGTAGATTACGAAGCTCTATTTGTAATTTTTGATAATAAAATGTTGTTTTCGTTGAAAATTTTTTTCGCTTTATATCTTCGAAACAAAGCGGCTTATCAAAAATCATCAAAGGACAAAATATTCTTAAAATAATCCAGGGAATAACCCCTTGAATTTTTGCCGTATGTTTAATAAACAGCCTGTATATCGACTGAAATTTTCATATAATTCGAAAAGGACAATTTGTAATTTGTAATTTGTAAATTGAAAAGAAGGATATAAGAGTATAAGACTTCTGAGAAGCCATAGTTTTAATTACCAGTTCTTTGTCTAGTCACAAACAAATGTCAGTGTAATAGTTATATACACAATGTGTTTGCATTCTCCTAATCAAGTTATCACTTCTCCGGGTGACAATATTATAATTTTGACAAAAGAGTAAAGAGCGAACTTATTGTTCTTTGAGCATTTCCATTAAACATGGTCTACATATGATATTTCACCACTTGTTAAGTTTTCTTCGATGTGTATTAAAATATGAAAGCTGTTTATTCATGAAATATAAAAAGGGAACCTAAATTAAAAATTTATTCAAACCCACAAATAAATATGATAAAAGAACAGATAGTACTTTAAAAACTCATTTTAAAATAAGAAAATGTACGAAATAAATTTATAACGATCATAAATCAGAAACAAAAGATTTTTCAAATATTTCATTGCCCCATCACACACATATTTTATACGTCCCTTTAATACACATTTGGAAACGCACCCTATCTTCAGTATGTACCTTATTGCAAATAAACACTGTCTGTTATCATAAACAATATTTACCTTTTCTGTTGGTGACCCATTTGATTTCTTTTATCCTTTTATTCCACTGAGTCCTACCTCACATAACTTATTGCTTTTACTCTTTGAATATAAATTATTTGTTGTAGCTCTTCTTTTGATTTCTTTAGCCCCTTGCTTTTTGTCTTTTCATATTTTTATGTATTTATACTAAATCTAAATCCCCTTCCCCCACCGTTATTTTTTAAACGAAGTCGAATAAAACGTTCAAACAAAAATAAAACAAAACCACTATAAAAATACTAACTTTATGATCATGTCTCAATTTGAAATGTTGGCAGATGGCGCTGTAGACTATATCAACTTACGATAATTACATAATTGTTTTGCAATCGGTCGTTCTATTACCAGGTTGAGGGTGCTCATTTTGAACATTTAATTTCAAATCATAGTGATATGTTCAGGATTACTTGTTTTTTTTTATTTTAGTACTGTGAAATTCGGGTTTCTTTTAACCAATGAAGTAAAATAAGAAAAAGACATTAATTTTGAACAGATATTCTAACACCTTTCAAATTTTCAAATGAGGGGTCCTGCAGCTCCATCTGTCAAAATTTCAAAATGAGATAGTCTATAAAGTTAGTATTGTTATAATGGTTTTTTTTACGTTTTTCAACGTTTTAATCCACTTTGTTCACCTGTGCTTCTGTCGGGAATTCCAGCACCTCGGCTTTTAATATGATTCTTTGAGCAATACTTTCATTTAACAAGTTGTTTGCCAATTTCAAGAAGAGCAAGTTTTAAAATCCTATGATATATTTTAGCTTTAAAATTACTTCCAGCATAGCTAGAAAATGCAGGTTTTTATGAGATTCACATATTAAGTTGACTAACCTGACGGCTCAAATTACCATGTTTACACTTCATTATAGTCTGATCATTTTGGCTTCCTAGAGGTTTGAAAATAGGAATATTTACAGGTTGCAATTAATGAGTAATGTAACATGGGGAACATCGTACGCTATTTTTTATTCAACTTTGGTAATTATTTATTTAAAATTTCACTAGTTTACTAGAATACTGGATTGATTAGATTAAAAAACTTTACACTTTACACATTTTTTTGTACATTTTCAGCCATTTACTAATTATCTATAAATGTTTTAGTTATAATTAGTTTTTTAAACATTATTCGTCGTCAAAAATTACCCTTCCTATTTGGAAACATATAAAGACATTATTTCTATAAAAAAGTAAAGAAAATTAAATTTACTAGGACTAAACTATTAAATGTACTACTAAACAAAGTTAATTCTATAATAAATAATATATTTTCAAAATAGTTGTCACTTTACATTTGCATTTTGCAAACCATTATAATTTAGTTTAGCATATTCTTAAGATAAATATTTCTTGTTTGTGCGGCGGACCCCCTGAAAGATCTTTGTCGACCACAGGTTAGGAACCGTTTTATACAGTATGAAATTAATTGTCTGTTATTGATAATTTTAACCGTTTGGCCGCTATCGTGGTTAAGCACAAACAAAAACACACACACAGCGAGAGAGAGAGAGAGAAAGAGAGAGAGAGAGGGAGATAGAGAGAGAGAGAGAGAGGGGAGAGAGAGAGGGGGAGGGAGAGAGAGGGAGAGAGAGAGAGGGAGAGAGAGACGCAGATATATCTGGAAAAAACACTTTTTCGATATCGGGAATTGTGAACGTTTATAAGAAAGTTTATACTACATAAGAAAATAAAAAAAATATTCCGCATTAAATATATTTACCCTCGTTTAATGGAGTGTGTGAAGTTAGCCCCCCTTTTTTCGAAAATCGAAATTCTGACGGTTGCTCTAGGTAGTTCTAGGTTAATTAATGACCTAGATGCCAGAATTAGGGTTTGTGGGTATTCAAATAAAAAACTTTATTCTAGAGGTGGCTACACACATGCAACAAAACATCGTGCCGAACTCCGTCGCGTCTCAAGTGTGGACGCAACCACGCAACAGTGCAACAGCGCAACATCGCAACATCGCAACAGAACGGCGTTCCATCAGTTGTCGGTTTTCTGCCGTCGCATCAAAGAAATGTTGCGCGTTCACGTTGCGCTACATGTTCGCATGTCTGGACGGGCCTGGCGAGCATTCTGGCGAGTAAATAATGAATGCCCGAGATTATTTTTAATTTCACTTAAATTTACTGAGGAAAAGTTTTTATGGCGTGGGAACTTTCCTTCCAAATAATGCAAAACATCTGTGTTCATTTTTTGTCTCAAAATAATTCTAAACATGTGCCATATTTTGTGGAAGAAAACGCATTTTCTTACTTTTTCAAGTAATAAAATTTGTCGGATATAATTTTAAATCGTTCTTTTTGGAATTTACGTCAGATTGAGTTTAATCAGACTGAATTAGATATCGGTTCGGTATTGAATGAACGGAGAATGTGATTCTTGCTTTGATCGACATTTATCGAGGAAAAGTAATTTTGTGGAATACCATAGCATCCCAGATAAAGTTAAAAAAAATTGTGCCTGTCACCAACGTCTTCGCCTACGTTTTTTCTTTTCACTAAATGCATAACTATATACGCTGCAATGTCCATCTTGCTTGGAAAACATTCATGAACGGATCAAGAACGATGGGACGGCATTATATTCGCATTGGTGTTACGCGACGATGTTCTGTTGCACTTCAAAACTTCATCACACCGCAACTTCGTCGCGCAACAAGGAATGTTGCCCGACGGAGTTCGGTACGATGTTTTGTTCATGTGTGTAGCCACCTTAGCTTCGTGACGTTTCGGTTCTGTAATTTTGACCTTCATCAGACCTGTATATTACAAAAAAACGTATGTTACAAAATGATTAAAATACAAACATCCTTAATTAAACGAAAAAAAAATTAAAAATTAATAAAACTAACAGGATGTGTTTATACATGTTAAAAAAAACATACAAATATGCAACAAAATTCTTTGAGTACTTACATTCGCTATTCATTTCATATATTTACTAATTGAACAATTTGTCCTCTTGTAAGTGTCTTCCAGTAAAAATTATTAAAATTGTTCGCAAAAAAGTAAAAAAAGACCACCCAGAAAACATTCCTATAGTTCACAAAAACTATAAAAAGCAGCTTCACTAATTAAATACGTGTAGAAACAGATACATTACTTTTTCCGTTTGAAATATAAAGCATCTTTAATTTAAAATTTGTATAGTAAATGTTGTGTGTATGTATGTATATCGATTCTGTTATATAGATAGGGAACTAGTAAGTCAATTGAAAAATAGATATCGAAAGCGTCTCTATATAAACAAACATACATAACGTCCATTTATATGTATCTCTTTACGTATTTGCTTGGCATTGTATTGTTGTCGGTAATGACATTGTGATGATATTTCCTGTGTTGTTGGAAATTATGTTCGGTCCGTTTAACAGCTCTCCATTGAATGTCGAGAGCCTTGAGTGAAGTCAATACATTTTATTTTTTGTAAACGATACTGCCGCGCGTAAATAAAATACTTGTGTAATTCTGAACGGAAATGCTTTTTATTCAACTTCTTTTCTTATATTATTAGGTAACAGGAAAACACAATTTACACATTTTGATTTGTGTAAAATTGGGCTTCAGAATCTGCTCAACAAATTATTTTTAGTGAAAACTATCTACACTGCACAACACTTAACACACAATATTCAAGTATTGTTTTGATTACATATTCCCTTTTTACATACAATAATAATAATAATAAAAGCTTTTTATACAGTAATATAAACGTAGTGTTTGTTAAAAAGTACATCCATACAAATAACGCAATAAAACAGATTCATAAGCGTTAATATTGTGGTAGTTCACTAACTTGGATGAGTAAGGATATGATGGAAGTACTAATGTTAATAAAATATACTGTATATGTTCTTGTAGTGAGTATTAAAAAAATAAAAGATGGTAATATTTTATGGACCAAACTATAATTAAATAAATAGATGTGAGAATATTTAAATTATACTTAAAATAATTGTGAGAATATTAATTGGGTATTTCCCTATAGTTTTTGTGAACCGTGTAAAGTTGGTTGCATATCGGGTTATGTTGAAGTTCGCCTTGCATCGAGTGGTTGGTTGCCTATCAGGTTTCTTTGTTGTAGTAATATTTCCCATTTCTGAAAGTAGAATTGTAAATGTTACTTGTTGTATTTTTATATGTAATATTATTTGTTAAAGCTTGTTTAATTAACACTTTTGAAAAAATAGAGAATATTAGTATGGATTTTGAATCATAAAGGTTGGAAAATGATGTATAGTTACGCGCTAAAATTCAAATGTAAGAAGTGTCAGATTTTGACATTTAAAATAAGATAGTTAAAGTATTGAGTATTTGGTTTGCCGAAGGGTATAAAAGGTTGTGAAAATTAAAGTAAAGAATTAAATTGATAAATTTTTGGAATTACAAAAAGGTATTATAAATATTCAATTACAAATAAAACATATTTTGGATTATTATAATGTGTGGAACAATATGATTGGATATTATAGAAACTAAGGAATTATTGCCAGGGATATGGGGAATAAATAGGGAGATTGGAAAATAATTTGAGAAAAGCGGTAGATGTGTTTTCGGAAAACGAAATTTTCCTTCCGAAAAACACATAATTAAAAGATTCATCATTATACAAAAGTGTAAAAGAAGTGGTTAGGAGATAGTAGAAAAGAAAGCAAATATTTTTTAGAAGAAAGAATTTCGGTAACGAATAAAGAAATAATTGAAGAATATTCATACTTGAGAAGAAAGCGAAGAAATATATAATTACAATTTAAAAATAAACTTACTGCATTGGTAAATATTATTCCATATTTGGCGAGAGATTTATTGCATTGGAGAGTTGGTGAAATTCCAGAAGTTATACAAATAGTTTAGTCCAGGACTTGAAAGATACGAGATATTCAACATAGCAGCTAACACAGGTATTCCAGTCCAGTAGAGGAAAGGCAGGTTTCAAAGGTCTTCACGAAAGCGTTCGACGGTTCGAGATTCTAGTTGATTGCAGAGGTTGAAGGTATTACAGGATAGCAGTCATTACAGTCCACATTCCGAGCATTCCAGACAATTAGGAAAAGGAAAGGATCTCCCTCATTGATTCCAGGAAATGTCTTCGACAAGCTAAAAAGAAAATCGTTTGGTGTATAAATAAGAATACCAGTTCAGTAGTAATAACAGGTCGTATAATTCTTTGAAATAATTTGAATTTATCAGTTTCGAATTGAAAAGTATATCAAAATTTAGAGATCTATTATTTATACGTACATTATAACTGTGTTGATAATCAAGAAAAGATATTTTGTAAGTTCTGTGCACAACATTAATTTGTATCATCATTTGTATAATTTTTAGAAGTCAAAAAAAACTGATCGGCAAACTAAAACTGATTAATTTGTGTGGGTATTTGATTTACATACAAAAACTATACAGTATTTTTAAAATAATATAATTAATATACTTACTTGTATATTTTTCGATCCACGAAAGGTGTATTTTCATGCACATATAAATTGTCAAAAGAATGTTTACGTAAACAAGCTTGGTACTTCCATGAATGTCTTATTTGGTTGTGTGTGTTGAGAACTACCATATAATTTATAATTTGCCTGATTTATTAAACAAATTAGTTTGATACATTTGTTTTTATTTGGTATATAAAGAAGGTTTTTGAATTAAATTGATGAAACAGATATGACGCTTAGAACCGTAACCTATAAATAGAAAAAACAACTGTCAGTGATTATATTATTATTTGAATAGTATGTTAATATATACCTTGAGATTGAGTTCACAGTAAGTATTGTTATTTGAAGATAAAGTTGAAATACACATCATAATTCACTAAAGAATAACTGTTTTGTAAACTGTGATTTATAAAGTTAAGAAATATAAAACGTAAAGATCCTATGATATAGGCAGATATTGAAAAAGTTACATATAGGCAACTGTTTGGGTTTTGATGATTCAAGGGAAGTTAGCAACATATGAAATAATTAGTTTAAATATTTTATATAAGAACTGAGTTAGTGAGGGCATAAATAAAAAATTACCTGAGAGAATTTGAAAATAGATTTAAAAAGTACATAAAGATTTCAATTTTATATATAGACGAGAATAAGTACAGGTTTCAAACACATAGTAAGAATAAATATTATTAAATTTATCTGAGTGTAATCGTATCTTTATTAATTAAAGGTATTGTTACATTTTATGGCGTGCCCAACGTGGAGCGATTAAAATAAGACTCGCAACAACATATTTCAAATATTTTATTAATTATAATAATAACGGTAACATTAGTATCCATTTTACAAAGGTAATAAAATCAGTTTAAAGTATATCAAGGTATAAGAAATTGTGTACTATAATAATTTAGAATGAATACAAGATCCAAGAGTAATTCTGGATTGTATAGAACGGAATCTTCTAGTGATAGTGAAGAGGAGGTAGGACAGAATGTGAATTTACTAGAGGGAGGAGAAGATATGTCACAGGTGCAGGTAGAAGGTCAATTGACTGGAGAGTTACAGGATAGAGGTGATAAGGTGGAAATTCAAGGAGAGACTTCGAAAATAGAAATGTCGACACCAGTAGTAGATTTTGGATCAATTTTACAAATGTTAAAACAGATGAATGAAGATAATAAAAACATGAACGAAGAAAGTAAGAAAAATTTAGTGGATTTGAAGAAAGAATTAAGTGGAAAACTTGATAAGACGAGTGAAGAGAATAAGAAAAATAGGGATGAGGATAAAATGGAAGCTAAGAAAAATAGAGAAGAGGATAAAAAAGAACTAGGAGAAAAATTGGATAAGTTGGAAAAGGCGAGCATTGATACTAGAGAAGAAACTAGAAGAAATCTGGAAGAATTAAAGAAAACTCTATTGAGAGATACCGAAGAAAAGGTTATAAAACTTACTACAGAAATGGATAGCAGGGAAGTGAAAATGCGCAAAGAAATGGATGATAAACTGAAGAATAAGGATACTGAAGTTAAAACTCTTATTATAAATAAAGTACAAGAGGTTGAAGGTAAAATTAAGGTAATACAAGAAAATGTTAAACAAATAGATAAGAATAGTAGCGAGAAATATAAGGAGTTAGCGAAACGCATACGGGATGAAGTTGATCAGGTAAATAAAGAAGTCTCCGACAAAACAGAAAAATTAGAAGAGAATTTTTGTAAGAAAATAGAAAATACAGAAGATAGATGTTTAAAAGAAATAAAATTATCGACTGATACTACTATTGCGCAGAAGTTGAGTATGGAAGATATTCTGAAAGAATGTGAAGAACAGAAGACGAAAATACAAGATCTTTTATTAAAGACTCAGAATATTAACATCCCTCATGTAACATGTCCTCCGGTTTACAATGTTTTAAATAATGGTATCAGAATTGAGAATATAACTCATTTTAGTGGGGATAAAATGTCCACTCATCCAATGGCCTATTTGACAAATATTCTAAGATATATAGAAGAGATACAGGATTTTAGGAGCCAAATGAATATTATTAGAGCGACTTTAAACAGTGGTGCAGCGGATTGGTTTCAACGGGTTGAAGATAATTGCGATGATTTAAGTAAGTTTGTGGAATTATTTAAAAATAATTTCTGGAGTGAGACGCAACAAAGCAGAGCACATCAGAGGTTGTTAACAGGAAGATATCAACCAGGTAAATCTTCGAGGGAGGCTTACGCACAAAGAATGTTTAACTATTGTCGATACATATCTCATTTGGACGAAAAAACTATATCTCAACATTTATTACAACACTTTATTCCTGTTGACACACATGCAATTATTTGTCAGAATGTCACGGATATGAATGAGTTGATTAATATTCTTAGACGTTTAGATGATTATACAGACGGTGTAAAATATAGGGAATCTCGTCAATTAAATGGAAGAAATGATATTCAGAATAATCAGCAACGTATGTCAAATAATAGTGGTGTGAATAATCATTATGTTCGTAATAATACCCCTTTTCAACAGAATGCTTATCCAAGGAATAATCAACCTAGTAGTAGTCAGAATAATTATTTTGGAGCAAGACAACCTTACCAATTTAATAGTCATCAGAGTAATAATTATAATAGAAGTTATAATACACAAGGGAATGGTATCTCAAATTGGAACAATAATCGAAGTATATCAAATGGAGGGAATGGAAGACCGAGTACAAATAGGAATAATCCTTTTATTAATCAATCTGCAAGACAAGTTCCTCATAACAATGACTATCAAGAACAAAATAAAAGGTATTATGGAAATAATAATTCTAGACAGGTGAATAATATACAAATGCAAGATTGGAGAAAATCAGATAGGAGATTTACTGGTAGTCAGGTTCATAATCAAGATAGAAATGAAATTGGAGTTGGTTTGGAAGAAAAAAAAAACGCCAATTTTGGAAATGAAATTGGATCCATATCAGAATGCTATCCCGGGAACATCTCATTAATAAATAATTTTGTTAATAGTAGTGTTAGTTGTAATATAATTAGTAGTAGTAAAATAACAGGAATGGGGAATGTTCAGAATGGTTTAGATATGGGAAATATAATTAATAATTTTGAAAGTTTACCTTTTTGCATAATTAGTATTAGAGATGTTAAATTTAAAACTTTGTTAGATTCTGGTGCTGAAATATCACTCATAAAAGAAGAAATGATAATGAATATACCTGAATATTCTAAATATATTATTAAAGTCAAAAATACTAATGTTATGTCTGCGAATAGGGGAAAAATGGGTTGTATTAATAAGCGGTTATGTATAGATGTAGTGATTAATGGACACAAATTTATTATGCAATTTTATCTGTTAGGGAATTTGTTTTATGATTGCATATTAGGGATAGATAATATGAGAGCGCTGGGAATGAATTTAGATTTTGAAGAAAACAAGATTAAAATTGAAGGAAAGGAAATTTTATTAGATAAGGTTGTGGATTTAAAAGAAATAAACGCTTATATTGAATACAAGGAGGATATACAGTACGAGGTAAATAATGTCATTATAGCTGATCGTGCAGAGAATGATGATGCTCAAGAACATTTGGAAGGAGCAATGTTTGAATTACCTAGATCGGAAATAAATGACGAATATGGAAATGCTGTAATAATAGAAGATAAACAAGAAGTTAAAGTAATAAGAAATGTAGCTGACATTCAAACTTTTATTTTACAACAAAAATTACCAGAACCTTGGATTGAAGAAAGTCTAATAGAAATTTTAGCTAAGAATATAAAATTAATTAATGATGAAGTTGTTTTTGCTAAAGATTATGAGCATCGATTATTGATAAATGATGATTCGCCGTTATCGTGTAAAAATTATCCTATTCCGTATTTTTTCCAAGATCGTGTCAATGAGGAACTTAGAAAATTAGAAGAAGCTGATATTATCGAGAGATCGAACACCTATTTTATTAGTCCTGTTGTGTTGGTTAAGAAGAAGGACAATTCTATTCGCCTTTGCATTGACGCTCGTTTAATTAATTTAAGGATCATGCCTGAGCATGAAATACCACAAAATATTGATGTTTTACTTACAAAATGCGGTAATAAAAAATGGTATAGCAAATTAGACCTTAAGAATGCATTTTGGTTAATAAGATTGGACGAGAATTCTAGGAAGTACTGTGGATTTAACGTAAATGGAATTACTTACCATTTTAAAGTATGCCCTTTCGGCATAAAAAGTAGTCCTGCCGGATTGATTAGATTTCTACATAAAATACTAGACCAATATGAGAAATTCGCCCTTCATTATTTAGATGATATCATAATATTTTCGGATGACATAGAATCTCATATAAATCATATAGAGATTATTATTAATACATTACAAGTTAATGGTATGAAATTAAATTTATCTAAGTGTCAGTTTTGCCAAAAAGAAGTCAATTACTTGGGTTACGTTATTAACCAACAAAATATTTTATTAGATCCTCAAAGATTAGAAGAGATACAAAATTATCCAAGACCTAATAAACTCAAAATGTTGAGAGGATTTCTTGGGTTGTTGAATTACTATAGGAAATTTGTATCTAATTATAGCCAAAAGACAAGTACGTTGTTAAATCTACTAAAGAAAGGAACGAAGTGGAAGTGGACTGAAGAATGTGAGGATTGTTTCGTACAGTTAAAATCAAATTTTGTAGAAAATCTTAAGTTGTATCATCCGGATTTTAATTTAGATTTCATCGTACGAACAGATGCATCAAGTGTAGCCGTAGCAGCCGAATTAGTACAGATCAAAGATGGTATCGAGGTTCCAATATATTTCGCGTCAAGAACTTTAAAACCGTGCGAAAGGAAATTTGGGATATCAGAACTCGAGATGCTTGCTGTCATTTATGCTTTAACTAAGTTACGCTATTACCTCATAGGGAAGAAATTCAGATTGGAGACAGATCACAAGGCGTTGCTGAATATTATGACTACGAAATTAAATAATAACAGGATTTACCGTTGGACGTTATTAATACAGCAGTATGATATGGAAATTATATATAGACCAGGTAAAGAAATGATTGCAGCTGACGTACTGAGTAGAAAACATGGTGAAACAAAAACAACAAATGTACATATAAACTTAGTAAGATTGGGATCAGAAGGTATTTTTTCAGTACAAAGAATCAGAGAAGCTCAAGATACACCTGAGTTGGAGATAATTAAAAATAGATTACGGACAATAGGTACATATAAAGGAATGAGAATGAATGAAGGGATAATTTTAAAGAAGATAGGCGATCTGGAGGTATATGTTACGAATGAAGAACACACGATTAATATTATACGACATTTACATGTAATGTATACACATATAGGAGCTAGGAAATGTTGGTTAATGTTCCGAGAAGCTTATTATTGCCGGAATGACGAGAAGATAATTAAAAGAGAAATTAAACGGTGTGAAACTTGTATTTTAGCAAAAGAAAAGAATTATACAAATCAGAATATAAGTTTAAGTATTGTTGCTGATGATAGATTACAATTAGTAGCAATTGATTTTATTTCAAATCTGATTCCGAGCACGAGAAGATATCGAAATATTTTAGTGTTATGTGATATATTTTCGAAACATGTGCGATTAATACCAACACAGAAATGTGATACAGATACTGTATTACAGGCGTTACAAGAATATATAACTGAGTATGGGACTCCAAGAACAATATTATCTGATCATGCAACATATTTTATGAATCAGAGATATCATGAATTTTTAGATGAAAGAAATATTAAATCTCATCACATATCGATACGTCATCCACAAGCTAATCCATCGGAAAGGTATATAAAAGAAGTTCTTAAATATTTACGGATATTACTCGAAGATCGACATCATAAATGGGCCAGATGTTTAAAACAAATTGAATTTGTAATGAATAACACACCAAGTACCGTACATGAAGCTTGTCCAATAACTATTTTCACAGGACAACCTCCACAAAGGCCTTGGCAAGATGATGAAATTGCAGAAATAGGAGGCAGATATGAACAAATTAAACAAAAATTAATGAGACGAAAAATTAAATGGGAGCAGAAGAAAAAAGAAAAACAACGTAAATATAAGGTGTATAATGAGAACGATAAAGTTATTGTACGCGCGTTACGAGTAACGGATAGAAGGAATAAAATTATAGCAAAACTCATAAGGCCATATTCGGGACCGTATTTAATACATCGGAAAATAGGATTAAACAATTATGAATTAATTGATGAAGAAACGGGATATCTTAAAGGAACTTATCATATTTCAATGTTACATGATTATATTGATGAAGTATAATTGTTAAAAAAAAAAAGGGCATGGCGGTACTGAAGGGCCAGTTACCGTTGGTAAATAGCGCTACCACCCACCAGAGCTACACTGTATATAATAAAGCCCAAAATTTAGGGGCATGGCGGTTGAATTTCATAGGGCGACAACCGTTGGTAAATAGCGCTACCACCCACCAGAGCTACATCAAAATTAATAGAACCAAAATTTAGGGGCATGGTTAATGTATTTTGTTTCTATAAAAGTATGTCATAAAAAAAAAACGGGATATAAGTATGTGCATTTAATTTTTTTTTTATAATTGAGTTAATCATGTAAGAAATTTTAGCTAAAATGATCTAACAAAGGTTTATGTATTTTATTTCCTTGCTCTAAATTAATTGAATCAGGATAGAATTATTTAGACGAAGAAGAGTTGTAAAGATTAGTTAGTATGAAGAAATTAGTAATATTTAATTTATTTTCCTCATTCCTTACATTATAAAATTTGTAAATATAAGTGTTAGAGGAGTATATAAGTAACTTTACAGTAAGTAAAGAAACATACGAGTATAAAAATGTGAAGAAATGTATAAAGTAGATATATGAAAGATGAGTAAGAAGGAACCTTATTAAAAAAAAAAAATTTTTTAAAGGATATTTATCGGAGTAATAAAAGCATTTAATGGTCAAGAAATATTAAAGTCATTAAGAGTTATAAAAAAAAAAAAAAATGTGATATACAAATAGAAGAAGCCTATAAAATAAAATATGTATAGAAAAGATAATAATGAATGCTTGCTATGTATAATAAATAATAAAAGGGAAACATAAAAATATATGGAATAATTTATAGAGATTATGTATGAAAGGGTAAATAAAACCCAAAATGATAATAAATATATAGAATAATAATGTATAAAAGAAATATGTAGGTCACGTACGCCTTAAAAAACGAAAATATAATTTGTGTACTTTCCAAAAGTGAAAGTTTGAAAAGGTAGACGAAAATGTCTATTATAGGTATAGGGTTTTTGTTCAGCTAGGAACAGTTATATAAAATAAAATAATAAAGAATAAGTGAGCATATGTAAAGCATATTTTGTAGAGGCTATTAAATATCTGAAGAAATAACAGATACAACTTAAAAGTAATCACCAGTAAATGTTAAAAGTAGTTTCGATTATAATATTGATAAGAATTTTTAGAGGGTTTAAAATCATGAATAGGATAATACAGAGAAGGTATAAGATTGGATAAGAAAAGGAATAAAGTTACTTATATAGAAAGCATAGAAATGTTAAAAGATACATTTTATGACATTATTGATGAAGACAAATGGATAAAAATGTAAATTTTGAATATGTTGGTATAAATTAGTATATTTATGAGAATAAGATTAGTTAAAATGGTTTGTTGTAAATAATTGAGAGTTAAAAATGAAAATAGATACAGTGAGGTAAATAATTATCTTATATACCAAATATTAAGAAATGTACATGGATTTATATGAGAATGTATAGTTATGCTACAGAAGTAGTACAAATTGAAGTACATCATTTTAGTATAGATTGTTGAATAAATATAAATTTATATATTCTATAGAAATTTAGATTTATTAAAAAAGGGGCATATGTGGTAGTTCACTAACTTGGATGAGTAAGGATATGATGGAAGTACTAATGTTAATAAAATATACTGTATATGTTCTTGTAGTGAGTATTAAAAAAATAAAAGATGGTAATATTTTATGGACCAAACTATAATTAAATAAATAGATGTGAGAATATTTAAATTATACTTAAAATAATTGTGAGAATATTAATTGGGTATTTCCCTATAGTTTTTGTGAACCGTGTAAAGTTGGTTGCATATCGGGTTATGTTGAAGTTCGCCTTGCATCGAGTGGTTGGTTGCCTATCAGGTTTCTTTGTTGTAGTAATATTTCCCATTTCTGAAAGTAGAATTGTAAATGTTACTTGTTGTATTTTTATATGTAATATTATTTGTTAAAGCTTGTTTAATTAACACTTTTGAAAAAATAGAGAATATTAGTATGGATTTTGAATCATAAAGGTTGGAAAATGATGTATAGTTACGCGCTAAAATTCAAATGTAAGAAGTGTCAGATTTTGACATTTAAAATAAGATAGTTAAAGTATTGAGTATTTGGTTTGCCGAAGGGTATAAAAGGTTGTGAAAATTAAAGTAAAGAATTAAATTGATAAATTTTTGGAATTACAAAAAGGTATTATAAATATTCAATTACAAATAAAACATATTTTGGATTATTATAATGTGTGGAACAATATGATTGGATATTATAGAAACTAAGGAATTATTGCCAGGGATATGGGGAATAAATAGGGAGATTGGAAAATAATTTGAGAAAAGCGGTAGATGTGTTTTCGGAAAACGAAATTTTCCTTCCGAAAAACACATAATTAAAAGATTCATCATTATACAAAAGTGTAAAAGAAGTGGTTAGGAGATAGTAGAAAAGAAAGCAAATATTTTTTAGAAGAAAGAATTTCGGTAACGAATAAAGAAATAATTGAAGAATATTCATACTTGAGAAGAAAGCGAAGAAATATATAATTACAATTTAAAAATAAACTTACTGCATTGGTAAATATTATTCCATATTTGGCGAGAGATTTATTGCATTGGAGAGTTGGTGAAATTCCAGAAGTTATACAAATAGTTTAGTCCAGGACTTGAAAGATACGAGATATTCAACATAGCAGCTAACACAGGTATTCCAGTCCAGTAGAGGAAAGGCAGGTTTCAAAGGTCTTCACGAAAGCGTTCGACGGTTCGAGATTCTAGTTGATTGCAGAGGTTGAAGGTATTACAGGATAGCAGTCATTACAGTCCACATTCCGAGCATTCCAGACAATTAGGAAAAGGAAAGGATCTCCCTCATTGATTCCAGGAAATGTCTTCGACAAGCTAAAAAGAAAATCGTTTGGTGTATAAATAAGAATACCAGTTCAGTAGTAATAACAGGTCGTATAATTCTTTGAAATAATTTGAATTTATCAGTTTCGAATTGAAAAGTATATCAAAATTTAGAGATCTATTATTTATACGTACATTATAACTGTGTTGATAATCAAGAAAAGATATTTTGTAAGTTCTGTGCACAACATTAATTTGTATCATCATTTGTATAATTTTTAGAAGTCAAAAAAAACTGATCGGCAAACTAAAACTGATTAATTTGTGTGGGTATTTGATTTACATACAAAAACTATACAGTATTTTTAAAATAATATAATTAATATACTTACTTGTATATTTTTCGATCCACGAAAGGTGTATTTTCATGCACATATAAATTGTCAAAAGAATGTTTACGTAAACAAGCTTGGTACTTCCATGAATGTCTTATTTGGTTGTGTGTGTTGAGAACTACCATATAATTTATAATTTGCCTGATTTATTAAACAAATTAGTTTGATACATTTGTTTTTATTTGGTATATAAAGAAGGTTTTTGAATTAAATTGATGAAACAGATATGACGCTTAGAACCGTAACCTATAAATAGAAAAAACAACTGTCAGTGATTATATTATTATTTGAATAGTATGTTAATATATACCTTGAGATTGAGTTCACAGTAAGTATTGTTATTTGAAGATAAAGTTGAAATACACATCATAATTCACTAAAGAATAACTGTTTTGTAAACTGTGATTTATAAAGTTAAGAAATATAAAACGTAAAGATCCTATGATATAGGCAGATATTGAAAAAGTTACATATAGGCAACTGTTTGGGTTTTGATGATTCAAGGGAAGTTAGCAACATATGAAATAATTAGTTTAAATATTTTATATAAGAACTGAGTTAGTGAGGGCATAAATAAAAAATTACCTGAGAGAATTTGAAAATAGATTTAAAAAGTACATAAAGATTTCAATTTTATATATAGACGAGAATAAGTACAGGTTTCAAACACATAGTAAGAATAAATATTATTAAATTTATCTGAGTGTAATCGTATCTTTATTAATTAAAGGTAAAACTCATCTATGCTATAGAAAGCTTCGATAAGTACCTATCTCAAACAATACAGTTCTTTGCCTTTTTTGCAGTAAATATTTTCTGTGTGAAGGTAAATGATTATACACTTTTATTATTTGGGTGACACAACTCTTTTTTCCACAATACTTTTTGTTGTTTGTAAAGTCACCAAATATGAACATACTGTAACGTTTTCGGGTTCGCAATAAACAACTCGTGCAATTTATTTATTTCAAACAGTCTGTATTTCACACACGTAAAATTGATTACAATATAAAAATATAAAACTAATGTATCACATTTAAAACTACTATAAATGAATTAACACATGTATTTATTTACCAGTACTATTTATATGTCTGTAGTATTTATATCTTTATTGCACTATAATAAAAACTGTACCGTATTTATATCACTTCTATTTATATAACACTCTAATATTTATGTCTTTTCTTCGGCTACCACACAAGGAACTATTTATTTATTTCTTATATTTATTTCTACTTTGGTCTGTTCCGCGCGTCGACTACTTAAGGAACTTCTTATTCCGGAATTACTCATCCATCGGTGACCCAGCCGCATTATATACACATACGAAACATCTGGAAGCATTCGCGTAAACTCCATCTCCCTCTCGATGTTTGTAGAACATTCGACAGACATTCTGTCTCTTTGCAGTACAACGCAAATGGATGATTTATTGCTTTATGATGTTTACCAGTCGCGTCGAGATGATTTACAACCTCTTTTTATTGTCGCTCGGAAGTCTGCCTTTCTTTATGCACTTGTTTCGTTACAATACCATATCTCTAGTCTCGTAATGATGTCGTAATTCTTACTCTTTGAAAAACTCATAGTTCTCCTTCTTCTGGATGTTCTCCATAACAAGATGCAATAGCTAAGTCTTAATTGCACGTAAGCATAATTTGCAGATAGACTTGCCGACTGATTCACAGATCCTGCTATGATACGTAATGCATAACTAAATGATGATATCTTTGCCACCAAGTGGTCAATATGCTTCTTCCAATTCAATCGAGGATCTACAACCTCAAGAACTTAACTGCCATACGTTCCATATTTAGCTGTTGATCTCCAGAAATAATTTTTACTGGGTCTTTCTTGAAATAGCCAAAGTTCAACACAACTTCAGCCTGTTTCTGTCAAACCATGAAGCACAGTCCTCAAAAGTAGTCAGTATTTCATTGTATGCTGCATCTTTTTTAGTTCTTACAATTACCGAAGTATCATCAGCGTATAGTATCGTTTTATGTTTTGTCCTGCGAGGGAGATCATTCACATACATTAAATACAATAAAGGACTCAGGACAGAGCCCAAGGGCACTCCCCTTTTCAGCGTTCCCCAGTCAGAAGCAGCACCCGCACCACTATCCACCACGCACTGCTTTCTAATATATAGATAGTACTGTAGCAATTGCAAACAATGTCCCCTTATTCCAAATCCTTCTAATTATCCAACCAACACACAGTGCTCAACACAGTCTAAAGTTTTACTAAGGTCCATGAAGATACCAATTGTACACTCATTATGATACATACTGTCAACTATCTCATGTATGGCATAATATGCCGCTCTGATCGTAGATCTGCCTGCGATGTAACCATTCTGGTTGGTATTCACTGAATATATCATGTTCCAAAAGGAAATCCAATATACGTTTAAAAATAATGTTTTCAAATACTTTTTAGAAATGTGTCAGTATAAATATCGTTGTGTGGTTTTCTAGTTTTGTAATTTCACATTTCTTGTATATTAATCTTATAATAGATTTCTTCAATTCATTTGGGAATATTTCTGGTTCTATACATTATTGACATATACACTTATTTAAATCTAGATAGCAAGATAGTGGATTTGAAGCCTTTTTAACGTCTTGGTTCTGTGGTTTCGTCCATGATTGACTTGAAAGAACATTTGGAATGCATTCTCTCACAATATTTTTGACTACACTTCAAAATTTCACTCTTCAGTGATGGGTACTTACAGATTTCGTTCAATAACTATATTTGGGGCATACCACTGTGCAATAACCTATTAATCATAGCACTTAGTTTTGATAGCGTTGGAATATTTTGATATTGGAATTGTTTGCTGTTCCCCAAAGTTGTATACCGTTCGTCCATATAAGCTTTAGTATGGCTTGATACTCTAGAAGTTTGTAGCCGATTGATAATTGTGATTCTTGTAAATATTCCACCAGCATAATTTCTACTCCAGGTGCGTGCCAGGGTATTTGACACAGTCAACATGTTTCAATTGTGGCCTTTTTTGTTGTTGTGAATGTTATATGGTTTAATTTACTTTTAACAGCTGTTATTCTCCAGGCTTTCAACCATTCTTGAATTGCGTTCACTTGTTTTCGTAAAATGTGCTGACGCCGTATTTGAGTTACAATGGGAAGATAATACTGCTATATCATCGGAAAAAATAGCTAAAGTTGTTATTTTGGTCTTCGGAATGTCAGATTTCCTGCCTTATTCTTTGGCTACACTATGCACTCACGAAGACCAATGAGTCAGAAACACGTGTCCGCCGTTGCATTTCAGCAGGTTTACCCAATTACACATTTTCCTGTTTTTTATTGATCCGATATATGTATGTATGTATGTGGAGTTTCTTTTTCATGACCTTGTATAATATTTCACTTTTGGTTTCTTTTCTTTTGGTGGTTTTTAGGTCAATATTACTTTTAAATACGTAATAAAAATAGGGCTGCTATGCATTTCTATTTCATACATGTTTCGGCTTAGTGGGTCTTTTTCAATTATGGAATCTGAAAACATAATCATATTTTTGGGTTGAACTAAACAAATAAAATGTAACACGAAGAAACTTAATAATTACCTGACGACATGCATGAATGTGAATTTTTATTTTGTCTTAACTTTAGTCATATTATTTGTTGTTTTTGCCATTCAATATGAATATTACAGCTGACTTAAAATCAATGTGGAGATTGTATGTGTCCGTCGTATGATTTCCCTCTTTGATTTTTTCTTTTTTTTTCTCTTTTTTATTTCTTTGGGTGTTGCTTATTCTTTTGGAAAATCTTTTATTTGTTTGTATGTATGTCTATATATTTTTGTCAAAATGTTTGTGTATTACAACAACATGTATGATATACTCAGTGTTATTAAAAGTCTTTTAATGTGGCAGTTTTGTATATTTTCGTTTATCACATGTTAATATTGTCACACCAGGGGTTATCGTATATCTATTTTAGTAGAATTTGTATCGTGCATCGATGCCCAGTTTCATCGCGTATGCCCTCATTAATAAACAAATCAAGTGAGTCGATACACTTCGCTTCAAATGCGAAGTTATACGTCAATATTCCGATAGAACTAATATATAGATAGACCTTGACTATTCAATGTACTTTTAAAAGGAAGAAGTTTCATATCTCACAATAATTAAGTAAACACTTTGTGACCTTTACGAATAATAATTATTATTTGTTGCACTGTGTCTGCATTTAAATTGACGAAAGCAGTAATTAACAATTCTTCTAGAGCTACGTAATACTAATAAGCATTTGTGGTATTATCATTTTTAATAGAAAATGATTAATATTGATGTGCTGTCTTACAAATGTGATGATAGAAGATGCATGATTATTATAACATTATGAAAAATCTAACAACAGCACTAAATATTCATATATTATTTCATAATAATATTTCTTACTTGTTTTATTATGTTTTTAAGTTGGAAAAAATATTTTTAAATGCTATTTCTGTGTTATTCTACATAAAACAAAACTATATGTGTTTTAGAATTAGACATACAGTGATGTGGTTTCCTATAGGGAAAAATATTATAATATGAATTTTAGGGAAAAAATGAGGTGTGGCCACCACACGACTTTCTTATGCGTATGATCGTTTAAAATTACCCAATTCTATGAATTTTTTTACTATAATTTTTCAAAATCCTATTCAAAGTACTTCTTATCCTTAATAAATCTCTATAGAGTGCATAATTTACGACATATTTGCAATAAATCGCTATTCAATACGAGTAAAAGTGTTACTTCCGGTCCAAATTTTGAAATTCTTTTTTATACAAGAGGTATGAAAAATTAAGTTCTAAATACCTTTACACTCGTAACGTACCTGTCTAAAAAGCATGACTTACGAAATATTCGCAAAAAACTGATTTTCGATAAGAGTAAAAGACCTATTTCCGGTAGGAATATAAAAAAAACTTTTTAATAAAATTCTTCTCAAATTTAATTTTGAGTACATATGAATTCCTTATAAATTTGTTTAAACTTAGTAGTTGACGAAATATTGGCAAAATTCGATTTTTTCACTGAAGTAGGCTACTACTTCCGGTCTGTCGATTTTACTGAAAATCACACACACAGACACACAGACACACAAGAGAGAGAGAGAGAGAGAGAGAGAGAGAGAGAGAGAGAGGGAGGGAGAGAGAGAGTGGGAGAGGGAGAGAGAGAGAGGGAGAGAGAGAGAGAGATTTTTTTTAAATCACTTCTTCGGTATCAGGGGACTTTAAAACGTGGACATCTGCAAAAATCTCGAGGTCGAAAATTTTCATCATCACAATACTTCCAGTAAGAGAAACTAACTTAAAGTATATGGCTTGATACTAAACAAAAACACCAAAACACCTTTACCACACTAAAGCACAAAAAACTAAATACGTATTTCGGCAGCTATGTTGTCATCTTCAGTAGCACTGAGCGAAAACCGTCATAGCGTATACATAACAACACTTTTTTTGTGCTTTAGTATGATATAGGTGTTTTAGTGTTTTTATTCAGGAGAAAAACTGATTCTTTATAAAAACTTTAGGTTGTATCGAAACCGCTTTTGGTAAACACAAAAACCCAAAATAAAATAAATAGTTTGAAATTATCTATGTCGAGTTGTGGATTTTAAGTATAACCGTTGATTGAAGGAATATATAAAGATGCGCAACGCTATAGTAAAATTGCGTGTCTTTCCGTTAAGTCGTCCCGCAAACCCCTTGTCGAGAAACATCATCGCTGCCTCGGGCTGTTTCGAATCTCGGACCCAAACGATTGATGCATCGCTATAGATCTCGGACCCAGTTTTGACTACGCTCAGTGCTATGTAGTTGCGCATCTTTATGTATTCCTTCAATCAACGGTATAACTAAGTTCGAACGTTATAATAGATTATTAATGTTAGATCAAAAGCAAATGTCATATCGATAAAACTTTTAATGTTTCTGTGTTTGTAAAAAAAAATGATCTCTAAACTTTAACATTATTCCACATAACCTCCTCCGCATGAGAATATCAAGAAAATTGGTTGGGCCATTAAAAGTTATTGCATAACGTAAGCCAACCATATATTGTAAATATGCGTCATTTCGGTCCATAAATATAGAATTTGTTAATAACTTGACTTCAGTGTATACTATCGAATGTTGTGATAGCCTATTTTATGAGCATTGACGATATAAATATGATCTGAGAATATCAAGAAGATTGATTAAGCCATTAAAAAAGTTATTGAATAACGAAGGGATGCACCAACGATTATATATAACATAAAGATCATTTATTTTGGTACATAATTTTAAAACAACAACCTAGAACTTTTTTTTAAAATATAAGTAAGTAATAACAAATAAAACACTTGGTATTGTTTCACAAATATATATATAATTACACACTCAATGTTGTACATTACGCCCTTGTTATACCTATAAGTTAAATAGGGCGGAACTTCAAGTTAAGGTTCTCAGAACATATGCGAGCGGTTAAATTAAATTATGAAAATTCAAATGTGGCTATAATCATGTTTTAAACAAGGGGCATCCTTTTCCAATAGATAATTTAGAAGTGCTGTTTAGTTTAAATAAATTTAAAAAATGGATGTTCTAGAAGGTTGCCAGAATATAGTCAATATGTTTCACGAAGAGATTTCAATCACTTCTTTTAATTATTTTTTAGAACTTTTCTTATTATTTTTTCTTTTTTTGGAATAATAAGATTTACACTAGTAATTATTAAAAGAGATTTCAAACAAATACCAAACAAGAAGGGGTATATTAAAAGGTAACGCCATAAAGTGGCGTGTGCTTTTCAAGATTAAAGAACAAAAATATGTATAATACGAATAATAGTAAATGTCACAGGCAATTTATTACATAAGTACATACATGTTATTAACATCAATGTGTATTTATAAAATCTAAATATATTATTGTAAGAGAAAGGCATTTACATGGGGTAATTTAAAATGAGTTCCTAAACATAGGATTTTCCATAATCCCGGAGTAATAATAATATAAATTAAACTGCTTAGGGATTACCTATTGGTACAGGCTTCGGAGAACGCACGCGTTGGAAACACGTAGGAAGATCTAGTTCAATGTTGTGCCTTCGTGCTGCGTATTCGATGCACGATAACAAACTTACCAATTAAGTTAAAGAGTTCTGCCCGTACAAACCGTGCATATATAATTTCTCTCCCAGTTTCCTGAACTTCCACTTTGAATTGTTTACGAGAACTGAATTTCCAGTATAATTCGGTTATCTTTCACGAGACGATAGATTTATTTTAGGTGGGCTCCGTTAAAACTCTGGCGGGTAAATAAATCTTCTTAGGTCTCTTTTTAAAATAGTATTAATTGAAATAGATGACAATATGGTGTTGATATTAGGTTTGTTCCAACAAAGAAATCACTGATCAGTCTTGGATCGATCTATGACTGTTGCAATTGCGCATGTTTTATCAGAAACCAGTATCCGACCAAACTGCAATTAAAGTGTGTTGGAACACTATTTTAGCCTTTTAGTTAACATATTTGTGTGTAGATGTACTTGTTCAGTGCTTGACAAGTATTTGATGAATCGTATGATTACATAAAAGATTATCAGTCTTAATTCAAGTAAACTAGCATTAAAATTAGTATTACATACGTAAAGAAATTGAGAAAGTAAAGAAGAATCATTGTGTCGAAACTAATGTCACTATCACTCCTGTTTATGGTTCATTCAAATCATTCAAATAATGCAGTGATACCTAAATAAAGTAATAAATTATTTTACCAATACAATAGCGTTAGAGATGTAGTGCAATTGGCATTGTTGCGCATGCGCTAAGTATCCATAAATTTCAGTTTGTAAAAGATCAGCAAACCGCTCGGACTATGTTTTGACAGTCCTCAAACTAGATCATGTTATGTTGGAACACATTGCAATTGATCCCGGATTTGTCAGTTCGCGTTGTTGGAACAGTGATTATTCACTGCGCTTGCTCCGTACAATCATGGATCCATTCAAACGTATGTTGGAACAAACCTATTAACTTTCGTCAATGTTTGATAATACTTTCGAAATTGCAACAAAATAATACCGAGTTGACAGTGCATAGGTAGTCTAATTGAGAAGACCACCTTGTAGTCCATAACGATAGTCATCTGAATGTCCTCATTGGTCCAATCTCCTAATAAAAAAAAAATGAGGTGTGGCCACCACACGACTTTCTTATACGTATGAAAGTGTTACTTCCGGTCCGAATTTTGAAATTTCATTTATACAAAAAATATTCCAAATCCAACTCTAAATACTTTTGTACTCTTCATAAATATATATATAAAATGCATAATTAACGACATATTTGCAAAAAATTGTTATTCGGTAAGAGCAAAAGTGATACTTCCGGTCCGAATTTTGAAATTTTTTTTATACAAAAGATATTGGAAATTAAGTTCTAAATACCTTTATATTCGTAGCGTACCTGTCTAAAAAGCATGACTTGCAAAATATTTGCAAGAAACCGATTTTCGATAAGAGTAAAAGACCTACTTCCGGTAGGAATTTCGAAAAACTTTTTTAATAAAATTATTCACAATTTCAATTTTAAGTACATATGAATTCTTTCTAAATTAGTCTAAACTTAGTAGTTGACGAAATATTGGCAAAATTCGATTTTTTTCCCGAAGTAAACTACTACTTCCGGTCTACCGATTTTACTGAAAAACTAATCAGATCTCAAGAGGAAGATTATACACGTAAATACAAAATTTGGAATTGATATCTACAGCGGTTTGACCGCTATCGTGGTCACACACACACGCGCGCGCACGCGCACACACACACACACACAGAGAGAGAGAGAGAGAGAGAGAGAGAGAGAGAGAGAGAGAGAGAGAGAGAGAGAGAGAGACTTTTTTAAAAAAACACTTTTTTGGTATCAGGGGACTTCAAAACGTGGACATCTGCAAAAATCTCGAGGTCGAAAATTTTCGTCATAAGAAAGTGAAAAGAGAAACAGACTGGACATTATTAACCGACGAGATTTGAGATTAAACCTAACTAAATTGATGCTCAAAATTTATTATCAAAGCATCAGGTCCATCCCTCCTACTAAAAGCATTTAGTTTTTCACACCACACTGCACTATAGTTAGAAATTTAAATCTTTCAAAGCCAGTACCCCTACAGCAGCTATCAAAAATACATTTGACGTTTATGCAAAAAAAACAATATCCAGGAAGCATTGGGTCTACCCAAAACCGAAAAACATGGCAAGTGGTCTACGAGATAAGTTTGGAGACCTCTAACACATATAATAAGTGCAATATGAGTGAGCATATTTTATTGCCACACGGTAATGGGACCATCTTGTACATGTATACGAGGTAGGCGCAATAAATTATCGGTCTGACAGGTTTATATAGGTTCAAACGTGTTTAAACCCCGTCACCTCATGCATGCACATACGCGAGGTGTACACTATAAATATGATGGTTCAAACCCTAGTAGTTTTTAGTAACCAGCCAACCAACGTGACTAGCGCACGAGAATGTCTGAAGTAACGAAAATTGAGTACCGCGCGGTAATTTTTAACAAAAGAAGGGCATACACCTTATCACATTAAACAACGTTTAGATGGCGTTTACAGTGATTCATCTCCTTCGTATTCAACTGTAAAAAAGTGGGCAAAATGTTTCCGTTTGGGACAAAAATCCCTGGAAAATGCTGATCGGTCCAATTGAAGTGATAACGCCTCAACAAATTTCAATTATTGAACATTTAGTGCTAGAAGATCGAGTAAATGTAAATTGCCTCCCGAGATAATGAGCAACTATTAATAATAGTTAAATTGTCTCCCGCAACTTTTAGGTACCTGAGATATATGTACAGTGCCCGCGGAAAAGTCTGCACCATATGGAAAAAAAATTTACTCTTTTGATTTTTAAAATTATGTTTTTGTAGTTTGCTTTTGCATAATTAGAAACCAAAAACTAACCTAAAATATTTAACATATCGCATTTGCTTCAATGCGTAAATGTCATTTAAAAATTGCCAACGTCCAAACGTGCCAGTATTTGTCAAAATATAAGAAGATGCCATAAGAAAAAGTTGTTTGTACTTTCGCGGACATCCTAAATCCAAAGTTTCGTACAAAAATTTTAATTTTAATTTTTTTTTCATAATTTTGTAAAAAAAACGCCTGTATATTTTTTAAGTGTATTTTTCTCTCGAATTCTGATAAAAACCTATGTTACCATGTAATAAACAAAAAAAAACAATTTGTATTTCAGAATAAGGTATATTTTTTTTAAATAAATGATTTCGTTAAGAAAAGTGGAGGACATTCTTGGACTATTTTCATATTTTCGTATGTACCATTAAAAATAAATTAAAAAACATAATGGTCAAAAAAGCTAGAAAATAAACTTTTAAAAATGAGAAAAAAAAAGTAATTTTATTTCAACTAACAAAGTTAATTTCAAAAAAAACCAATTCTAATTCTTAAAATTAAATAAATTCACAAGTAAGCGTAGTCAACAATTCCAATTTTACAAAAATACCGTTACTATACAGTTAAACTAAATGAATAAAAAAATGTTAACAATACTACATTTCTGTATGTCTCCCTTCTCTTGCAATACATTTGATGATCCTTCTAGAGAACTCTCTTATAATGTTTACAAAATATGTGGCCGGAATTTCTAGGCAAACGTCACGTATTGTGTTTTCTAGATGTTCAATGTTTCGAAATGGTCGTTTGCGGTACACTTTCTCTTTTAGATACCCCCACAAGGAAAAATCTAACGGAGTTAGGTCAGGGGATCTCGCTGGCCATGGATACGCTGAATATATGCCAATCCATTTGTCCCCAAATAATTGATTTAAATAACTCCTCACCGCCAGTGTACTATGTACCTATAGATGCGCCGTCTTGCTGAAACCATAGGACAGATCTTTCTTCCAATACCATATCATCAATTAAATCGGTTATTTCGGTCATGAGAAAGTTCAAGTACCTTTGCGAATTTAAATTTTCGTGGAAAAAATAGGGTCCAATCAATCTACCATAAAAAATACCACACCAAACATTTGTTTTAAAAGAATATTGGTCCCTGCATTCGATGATAAAGTTAGGGTTTTCATCAGCCCACCATCTGCAGTTCTGCGAACTCACCGTTCCATTGGAAGAGAACGTTGCTTCGTCCGAGAACATGATTTCTTTGGGGAAACGACGGTTTTCTTCGAGCTCTCCTTGAAACCACATACAAAAATCAAATCTTGCGTTAAAATCTCGTTCTTTTAGTATATGGACATATTTTGGCTTAAATGGACGGTACTTATGTTTCTTTAAAATTTTTCTCACTGTAGTCTGCCCTAGTTCTGTTGGAAATAGCAGCAATTGATGTAGTTTTATGCTCTACTACATCTAATAATACATGTTCTTCATGCTGCTGAACTTGCCAGTTTACATGTGACTTCTTAAAATCATTTAGAACTGAACCGGATGACTTGAACTTATCTACAATACGACCAACAGTAGAGTGCGAAACGAATTTGTTAGGGTGTCTTTGATTAAAAATATTTGCCGTATCCCTGTTGGTTCTATTTTCTCCGTGAATTAAAATGATTTCTATTTTTTCTTCCATGGATAACATTTTAAAACAAATCTATTAGAGAAATACACAGAATTTGCAATTATTTTCTAGGCCTACTTGTGAATTTATCGAAGTTTAAGAATAAGCTTGTTATTTCCTGCTTTAGAGATACTAAAGGAAATTTTGCTTAAAACAAACAAGGCTAGGTACATAACATGTTCTAATCTTACAACTAGTGTTATTTTCTAGGTTTTTTGACCATTATGTTTGAAAAATAAACATTTTTAATATACGAAAATATGAAAATAGTCCAAGCATGTCCTCCACTTTTCTTAACGAAATCTTTTATTTAAAAAAAATATACCTTATTCTGAAATACAAATTGTTTTTTTTTGTTTATTACATGGTAACATCGGTTTTTATCAGAATTCGAGAGAAAAATACACTTAAAAAATATACAGGCGTTTTTTTACAAAATTATGAAAAAAAAATTAAAATTAAAATTTTTGTACGAAACTTTGGATTTAGGATATCCGCGAAAGTACAAACAACTTTTTCTTATGGCATCTTCTTATATTTTGACAAATAATGGCACGTTTGGACGTTGGTAATTTTTAAATGACATTTACGCATTGAAGCAAATGCGATATGTTAAATATTTTAGGTTAGTTTTTGGTTTCTAATTATGCAAAAACAAACTACAAAAAAATAATTTTAAAAATTAAAAGAGTAAATTTTTTTTCCATATGGTGCAGACTTTTCCGCGGGCACTGTATGTGTAAATTGTGTCCCGGTCGATAAATAATAAAACAAAAATAGTTAATTAAAATTTTGAATTTATTGACAAAAATGTAGAATACAAACTAAACAAAAGTATATAATACATAAATTATAAGATGTAACATAAACTTTAAATCTACAATTACTTAAATATTAAAATTATACTTAAATAAAACAAAAATGTTCAATCTGTACACCACAATGGAAAGAAATACATTTAATAAAGTGTATTCGGCTTATCTCTTTTTTTTTTATAAGACTCGATCATTTTTGTAATGAATCTTTTGCGATTTCTTACATTCGCGTTATGAATTTTAGCAGTAACAGAAACTTAAATACGTTAAATTACAGAGTGTGCATTTAACTCTGTAATTTAACGTATTTAAGTTTCTGTTTGGAATTCTTTAAGCTTTTCTATAAATACAAAAATATTTGGATGAGCTTTGTAGAAGGAATCGCTAAAATGTTTGTGGAACGATTCACAAGCATTGGTAGTGCGAGTGAGTTCCGCTGAATCTTCAGCCCAAAGATGTGGAGGAAATAAAGAGTTCTCTGATACATAATTGTCTATTAAATAATCAGAATATTTTTGAATATTTTCCAAATCCGGTGCAATAGATAGAAAATCAAATACAAAACATTCGCTAACTTTTTCAGGTTTTAAAAAAGTAAAGGCGAATGTCATTCATAACCAATTTCCGATTTCAGAGCTTTTATCTTTATATGAAGAAGTCAAGCTGTATTCTTGGATTTTGCGATACCAAGATTGTGAAAGATGAAATCGGCAACCTATTATCTTTGCTAACGGCCAAGTTTGTTGAACAGCCTTGTGGATACCTTTTTCAAAATCAATTACGACCTCCAAAAGGTCTACTTTTATTTGATTATTTTTAAAGCTATCCCTAATTAAATTAAATAATTTTAAATATGTCTCTGTTTGTTTAGCAGGCAACAAGGAAAATATTAATGGAATATAATGTCCATTGAAATACCCATGAATAGTGAACAATCGACAAAAGAACTGGGCGCAATAATTAAAGGTGTACCGTCCAAATAAATTCGTGTCACCTTTTCAAAAAACTGGATATTTGATTTACAACAAAAAACAACTGTTTTGTCGATTTTACTATTAGTAAACATTAAAGGTTCACCCTTACATGTTTCAATTGTGATCTCCTCCAGAATTCTGAAACAATCTTCAATGCTCTTCGGCAATGCAGGCTGCTCTTTTCGACGAGCGTTGTAGAGATTCCTTCTAATACAAGCTACATCAACCGTGGTAACCGTTGATGGAAGATTTTCTTGTAATACGCGACGTATAATTTTCGTTGGTTTTTCGGACATATCTTCGATAGCTTTCCTTTTACATGACGTATTAGCAATTTGACGATGTAATTTTTCTATCTCAGCGTCATGACTATGTTCCTGAATATGTTTTGTAACAACTATATTGTTGTCGACTTCGCCCTGGGTAAGAAGGAAAGATATGCACGTTTTATTTGTACAAGTCCACCGTTTTTCACCACTTTTTAAACATTTTTGTAAACCTTATTTATACTTGTTTAAAACTAATATCTGTTTTCCCCTTTCACTAAAAATAATACTGGGATTCATGGTGGAAAACTTTAAGAACCTTAACCAAATGAATGTAGAAATCTAACTGATAAATATTCTTCACCGGTCTTCTTATATATACAAGAAGACCGATAATAAGGTAATTAACAGATAATTACAACAGGTCATTAAGATTAATCCTCTATCATCTATGAAAAAGGCATTAGCAATAATATTAATAAGTAACTTAAAAATAATCCATCCTAAATGATTACAAACGTTTGGGAGGCAATTTACTTATTTATAAGACGGATTAAATCCGACCCTTTCTTTTACTACCTGTGGGGAGGCAATTTACCAATACCGAGAAGATCGCCGTTTGAAAGTGTAGGAATTAGCAGAGATAACAAACATTTCAGAAACAAGTGTTCGCCGAAATCTCCATGACCATGTGGGTATGAATAAAATTAGTGCCAGATGGGTACCGCGAATTCTTTCTGCTCTCCAACGTGAACGTCGAGTCGAATGTACGCAGTCGTTTTTAAACATGTGTGGAGACGACCCGAAACCGATTTTGAAATCCATTGTCACAAGGGACGAAACAATGGCTCTGTTGTACGATCCTCTATCGAAAAGGGAGTCCATGGAATGGCAGCGACCTGATGAACCTCCCAGACAGGGACAGTATTCGTGCAAAACGTCGTGGAAAATGGACAAAAGTTGTGCGATTATTGCACGACAATGCTCCCGCCCATATTGCCGCCTTTTCACAAACTGCCATCCGCGAATACGGCTTTTAAGAATTGGAACATCCACCGTATAGTCCAGATATGGCTTCTTGTGATTTTTTTTTGTTTTCTAATTTAAAAAAAGACGTTATGGGACGTAGTTTTAAGGACGACAGTGAGTTGTGCATGCTGCTGTTATAGAACATTTTGACGGAAAAACTTCAGATTATTTATACAAGGGTATCGAATTATTAATTAATCGCAGTAAATGTACAGAAGTTGGGGGAGATTACATTGAAAAATAAAAATTCTTATATTGTTACAAATTTCTTTTTTGAGAATTTATGGCGCCTACCTCGTACCGGGTGGCCAACTAAGAATAGCCGCCGGCTATATCTCAGAAACCAGTAGTCAGGATCAATGTTAAAATTTAGAATTTCTTCATATTTTTACTAATTAAGGGGTATTGAAAATTTTTAAATTTTATTCCTCACACATTCTTTAATACTTTTAGTCTTACACATTTTTCACTATCTAGTGAAATAAAGTGGTGGGGGCAGTTCAAATGTTTTTTTGTATAAACTAGGATTACTCCCGTTTGGCCTAACCGATTTGAATAAGTTTGGTCTCATTTAAAAGAGCCTTATTTGATCTATAAACTGAACTTGTGTCTTTGTATCTCGAACTTTTGCCGTCACCGGTAGATGGCGTTAACTGAAATGTAAGCAAATATTTGGCCTTTTTTTCAAAAAAATTAAATACAATGATATGTTTCTTTTTACATAAGTTAATAAAGAATTAAAACCTCCACATTTTGGTAAAAAAACCAAATTTGTATGTTTTTTAGAACAGGAGATATTGGCAAAAATAGATGATAATCCATGACTTCTTTTGTTTAAATTGTCTTCTTTTTATTATATACGTAACATAAAAATACGCCCTCGTATATATAATAAATTCGGTAAAATTCTAACACGCAGACCAAATAATAAAATGTCACAAAAGCGGAAGAAATTTGAAAGGCATTCCTGTAACACCAATGCAAAATATATAAAAATAAATTAAATAAAAAAAAATTATAACATTTCGTTAGTTCCTGTTTAAGAAACCAAAATTACATAAATTTTATTTTATGGAAACGTTCGAAAAACATGTATTTAAAATTTTCATATACTATGATTTACTATACTAACAATTAATACTAACACTATCAGAATAAAGCTAATATTAAACACTAAAATAACTACAATTACATTACTGTAAAGATTGGTTTGCAAAATTTTTAATGACGGCCTAATTGTTCAAAATGCCGCCCATCATTGTTAATGCAAGCCTGCAACTTTTGCCGCGTGGAGAAAACAGAAGTTTCAATTTCCGCCTCCGATATGTTTCGTACTGCCGCTATAACTTTCTCCAGCATATTTTGTCTTGTTGTAGGCCGGTTTTCAAAAACAATGTCCTTAATTTTCCCCCAAATATAAAAATCTACTATGTTGAGGTCTGGTGACCTGGCGGGCCAGGGAAATATACTACCCCGTCCAATCCACTTGCCAGGATATGTCTGATCTGAGAAATCCCGAACTTGCCACAAAATGCACCGGGCACCCATCGTGCTGAAAAAACTTATCACGACGAATGTCCAGAGGGACATCTTCTGTTAGAAGGAGCAGCTCATTCATAAAAAAATTTAAATAAACGTCTCCAGTGAAATGTCGGTTAAAGAAAACGGGTCCAATAATTTTACCTCATAGAATACCGCACCACACGTTTACCGACCAGCGGCCTTGATGCTAAACTTCCTGCATCCAACGCGGATTTTTGCTGGACCAATAGTTCATATTGTGCAAGTTCACACCACCATTGCTACTAAATGTTGCCTCATCCGTCCATAGTACGCGAGAAAGAATTTCGGGGGTTTCCGCTACCATATTTAATAGCCATTGACAGTAGTCAATCCGGCGATCGAAATCTTCAGTCGTTAAAGCTTGATGAAGAACGATGTAATAAGGATCATCCTGAAAATAATATGGCAAACGTGAACGAAACTGCGAGATCAAATTTATCCAAACTTGTTGGACACTGTTTAGGTATCTTACTATTATAAAGTATTACTGTGGTCTATATAAACGGTATCGGATAAAAATGGCTGTGACTGGTAAACAGACAATAAATAGGCAGATGGATGTATGAGTTAAACTTAAGGGAACCGAGTACGGAACGTTAAAAACAACTGTTATGCTTAATGCTTAAAAATATTAAAATAAACTGTAGGAGATATAGCAAATCTAACAAAGGCCTTACAAAGTTCTAGTTCTACAAATGCCCAACTCTCTACTTGTGGTTTCGTTCACTACATGTGGATTAAATACAATATATTCTAATACTTTTATAGCATTTTCTTCGGTTCCGCCAGTAGGTTGCCTTCTATACACCGGAAGATTAATATTTCCGGTGGTCCTAAGCCTTTCCGCTAACCTACGAAAAACACTGCTCGCATAATGTCTTCCAGGGAACTGCGTAGCATACACTCTGGAAGCAATTGTAGAATTTCGAATGCATTCAAAATAGACACCAATCATATCGAATGCCTCTTCATTCGCTAACCGCATCTCAGTAAAAAAGAAGTTCTCCCAAACACAAAAAAGTAAACGGAATCAATCAAAAACTGACAATAATATTTATTATTTTCACAACTCGTCGTTTTAACACAGAGTTATTGTTTTATTTTTTCATAGCTTACTTTTTTATTGTCAATGGTATATCTTTTGGATTAAAATAAGTATTAAAAATAATCTTGCTTTATTAAACGGGGTCTTTCAAATTTTTTTTTCTTAATAATAATAATATATTAGATAATAATAATATATGTAGCTCAAAATTGTTAGCTTCATAAAAAAAGGCCAGTAAAAGAGGAGAATTTATGAATTTTGATCTATTTTTGTCAATATCTCCTGTTCTAAAAAACAAACAAATTTGGTTTTTTTACCGAAATGTAGAGGATTTAATTCTTTATTAGCTTATGTAAAGAAACATATCATTGTATTTAACTTTTTTGAAAAAAAGCCTAATATTTGCTTCCATTTCAGTTAACGCCATCTGCCGGTGACGGCAAAAGTCCGAGATACAAAAACACAAGTTCAGTTTGTAGAGCAAATAAGGCTCTTTTAAATGAGACCAAACTTATTCAAATCGGTAAGGCCAACCGGGAGTAATCCTAGTTTATTTAAAAAAACATTTGAACTGCCCCCACTACTTTATTTCACTAGATAGTAAAAAATGTGCAAGACTAAAAGTGTTAAAGAATGTAAAATTTAAAGATTTTCAATACCCCTTAATTAGTAAAAATATGAAGAAATTCTAAATTTTAACATTGATCCTGACTGTTGCGGACATTTTACAAACTCCAAAATAATTTCCAACATTTTCTCTTGGGCACTTTTACTTGAATTTTTTTTACCCGGGAGCAATATGACTACTGGTTTCTGAGATATAGCCGGCGGCCATTCTTAGTTGGCCACCCGGTACATGTGGTGAAGCCAACAGAAAATAAATGACCAAGTCAACCACCTAAATTGTTCTCAGCTTATTCTAAAATATAAAGTAGGTGTTCGTTTTGTGTGCCTGACTAATATCGTTTTACATTTTTGTTTAAATTGAATTATAATTATCTATAATTTTGGTTCATTGGCACGTAATATATTACGAGAGCATTTTGGATATGCAAGCAAAATAAAATTGCTAATAAAGATGCACGCCGCGACGGCAGTCTTTAATAATAAAATCAATTCGAATTTACTAATTCTCGCTGATATTTAATAATAAACATCACACCAGCTGATACAGATCATTCGTTTTTTTTTATGACATTTGTAAATTATAATTATTTTTATCTTCAATGATGGCAGCCCCCACTCTCCCCGGGCGGGCTCGGGTTGTACTTTAAGCCACTGACACACAAATATTCATTTTATAATAGCGGAAACACGGAGCAAAAAATTGTAACGCAAAGAAATAAATAAGACGAAATTGTCAAGTAAACAAGAAAATTGCACAGTGTAGACGTCAAGGGATTCCGTTAAAACGTGTAAACCCTAGCAAATTGGAATAGCAAATTAGATTATTTGGAGAACGGATTCACCATTTCGGCAAAGTTACGATTATAAAAGCACTAGATTTATTTTTGGAAGATTTAATTGCATTTGGATGAGAATCTGTGTTTCTCTTTACTGATTTACTGCTTTAATTCAGTCGTAGAAATTTATATATGGGAAATTAAATTAATAGATTAAACATTTACCATGTAGTTATGAAAAAAAAATGGATAAATATTTATAGATTTACGATTGTTTATTTATATGTTGCTTCTGTAAACTCACATTATTGAGAATAAATTATATTTTCTTAGAATAAAAGTCTTTTATATCAACGTAGAAAATGGTATTCAGATATGCTATAAACTGTTAATTAAAATATTATAAACTAATTAAATTTTTTAGAGATTTTGCTTGTGTTTCTGTGTTTTTTTTCCTATTTTAAATTCTCTTGTTCTATTGTATATTACTTTTACATTTTATTATATACTTTTTTACATATATTTATTTACCAGTAAAACTTACTTTAAATAGATAGGCACAATTTATTTATTTTATAAGCAAATGTTTTGTTGCGCTATGGAATTTATAATTTCAAGTTCTATTGCACAGTTGGTATTAGAAGATTTACAAAATAATATTCCTTTCAAAATTAATTATACAGGCTGTCCAGAAACTCTCCTGACAAACGAAGACCGGAGATTGCTCAGATAATTTTAAGACAATTTAACCCAATTCACCCTAGTCCGAAAAAGCTTCCTAAGGGAGCTAGAGCTCTTTGAAGATGGCGCCTTGTAATTAGTTTTTTTTTAATATCTCCCGAACGCTTCTATTTAGAAAAACAAAAACTGGTATGCTTATTTATCCTCCAGAGATGAATCGATTCCATCAATTGCGAATTTCTAGTACCGGTCATAGGCGTCCGTTTTGGGTAGGTTAACGGTTATTTTAACGCATAACTTTTTTGTCTTTAACTTTTAAGCATTTGTGACACTAGATTATTAAATTTTCAGGTATTCTAGTACTAAAAGGTACTCTTACTTTAAGTCGGTAGGATACACCGTTTTCTAGAAAAATCGATTTGAAAATTTTTCGTTTTTTCGTCATTAAAATTCAATTTATTATTTTTTGCACTAGTTCGCTCTGAACTGCCAACAGAAATAAAACCTACGTTTTTAATTGTCAAATTGTTTCAGTTCGCGAAGTTTATCTTTTAATTTTTTACTTTGTAGCATTCAAACACAACGATTTCAATTTAAAAAAAAATGGTTTTTACTAATGAAGAATACGCCGATATGCATTTAGTTTATGGCGAAATGAGGTGTAACGCTCGAGCAGCGCAACGTAGATACGCTGAAAAATTTCCCAATCGTCAGCATCCCACTCACTCAACATTTACAGCTCTTCATCAACGATTAAGAGAAACAGGTTCAGTGATCCCAAAAAAAAAATGAAACAGGGAGACATAATGATGTAACAGCAGAACATGAAGATGTTATTTTAATGGAAGTTGAGGAAAATCCAGAAATTAGCGTTCGAAGACTATCTGCCATTTACCCCACAATGTCAAAATCTTCCGTAGGAAATATCTTACACAAAGAAAATTTATATCCTTTTCATTTTACAAAGGTGCAAGCACTGCTAGAAGGACATTTTCCTGCTCGTGTAGAATTCGCTAGATGGTTACAAAATGAGATAAATCAAGACGAAAATTTTTTCAGCTACATTTTGTTTGGTGACGAAGCTTCATTCTCAAAAAATTGAATTTTCAATGTACATAATGCACACTATTATTCGTACGTTGGTGACAATCCCCACGTTGTTCACGAATTTAAGCATCAGCATATGTTTAGCATAAACGTCTGGATTGGAGTAGTTGACGATTATCTACTTGGACCTGTGGAATTACCTGCTCGTTTAAATGGTGTTGATTACTTACATTTCCTGCAAAATATTTTACCTGATTTGTTAGATGAGGTGCGTTTAAATATTCGGCAAAACTTATGGTTTCTACAGGACGGCTGTCCGGCCCACTTTATTAGGAATGTACGTGACTTTCTAGATAATAACTACTAAGACCATTGGATTGGAAGAGGCGGTCCAGTTGCTTGGCCAGCAAGGTCGCCGGATTTGAATCCTTGCGATTATTGTGTTTGGGGATACATAAAAGCATTTGTTTATTCCATTCCGATACAAAATCGTGCACAACTCTGGCTAAGGATACAAGATGCTTGCAACGAATTTAGAAATAACTTTGGAATTTTTGCAAGAATTCGGCGTTCTCTAAGCAAAAGGGTAAATTTATGCATAGAGACCAATGGTCATCACATCGAGCATCTTTTGTAACTATCTACCTTTGATACTTGTTCTTTTTTTGTTAGTTTCGTTCCATTGTAATAAATACTTTGTTTTTAAAAACCTTCAGCTAAAATTTTGTTTCAAATTGATTTTTGCTTCTTTTCCCAAACTTTTTTTACGAATTGTGTGCTGCATTTATTGAAACAAAAGATGATTTATTAAATTAATTTTCATCCATGCCTTGATATTCCTAGCCAACTTCGTCGCTAAAAATAAGTAGGTACATAATAAATTGAATTTTAATGACGTGAAAACGAAAAATTTTCAAATCGATTTTTCTAGAAAACGGTGTATCCTACCGACTTAAAGTAAGAGTACCTTTTAGTACTAGAATACCTGAAAATTTAATAATCTAGTGTCACAAATACTTAAAAGTTAAAGACAAAAAAGTTATGCGTTAAAATAACCGTTAACCTACCCAAAACGGACGCCTATGACCGGTACTAGAAATTCGCAATTGATGGAATCGATTCATCTCTGGAGGATAAATAAGCTTACCAGTTTTTGTTTTTCTAAATAGAAGCGTTCGGGAGATATTAAAAAAAACTAATTACAAGGCGCCATCTTCAAAGAGCTCTAGCTCCCTTAGGAAGCATTTTCGGACTAGGGTGAATTGGGTTAAATTGTCTTAAAATTATCTGAGCAATCTCCGGTCTTCGTTTGTCAGGAGAGTTTCTGGACAGCCTGTATAATTAATTTAACAAATAAAGACTAGTATATTTTACGACACCTTAATAGTTAGTTATTATCCAAAACATCAGTATACAATAGAAAAACAAATACGCAATGAAATACATTTTTTTCCCAAAATTTTATCAAAAACCAGCTTCTTCGGGTTGATATTTAAATTATAATTCATGTCAATCAATATCAATTAAAAACTGTTGTTAATTCTCAAATAGGCAGATCAATTAAATTAACATGTTCTAAAGACAGACTAAAAATCCTAAAACAAAATTTACGGTGGTCCACATAACCAATCGAATAATGCTTACGTGTCCTATAGCAAATGACTTGTACATGTAGCGTATGCATATAGACATACATTAACACGAGATGTTCACGTGTTCAATGCATGTTTTTAGGTAAAAAATCTCGATTTACTCGAATGGCGCATGACGACTTGTCCCTGAGTGTGTGAAGTTAGCCCCCCTTTTTTCGAATATCGGAAATCTGACGGTTGTTCCAGGTTGTTCTAGGTTTGTTCTAAATTGTTCCAAAGTATTTCAAAAAAAAAGTCAAAATTGGCCGAGATAATTGAAAAAAACGACTTTTTCACCCAGCCCCCCTTTTTTCGAAAATTGAAATTCTGAAGGTTGTTGCAGGTTGTTCTAGTTGTTCTAAACATTGTTCCAAAGAATCTCGAAAAAAAAATCAAAATTGGCCGAGATAATCGGAAAAAACGAGTTTTTGCCAGCCCCCCTTTTCTTGAAAATTGTAATTCTGATGATTGTTCTAGGTTGCTCTAGGTTTGTTCTAAATTGTTCCAAAGTATTTCATAGAAAAAATCAAAATCAGACGAGAAAATGGGAAAAAACCAAAGCCAAAAGTATGAAGTCGGACCCAGTTTTTGCAAAAATTAAAATTTTGACGGTTGTTCTAGGTTGTTCTAGGTTTGTTCTAAACATTGTTCGAATACGTCAAAACCGTATCTCTTATATATCAAAAGATATGGCAAAAAAACCAAATCCAAAAGTGTGAAGTTAGCCCCCCTTTTATCGAAAATCTAACTTCTGACGGTTGTTCCAGGTTGCTCTAAGGGTGTTCTCAATTGTTCCAAAGTATTTCAAAAAATAAATCATAATTGGCCGAAAAAACGGCAAAAAACTTTTTTTTTCTGGCGGCCCATTTTTCGAAAATCGAAATTCTGACGGTTGTTCTGGGTTGTTCTAAGTTTATTTTAAATTGTTCCAAAGGATGTCCAAGAAAAAATCATAATTGGCCGAGATAATAGAAAAAAACCATTTTCCCACGGACCCCCTTTTTGCGAAAATTCAAATTCTGAGGGTTGTTCCAGGTTGTTCTAGATTTGTTCTAAACATTATTCTTATACATCAGAACCGTATCTCTTATATTTCAAAAGATATTGCAAAAAAACGTTTTTAAAAAAAGTGTGAAGTTAGCCCCCCTTTTTTCGAAAATCTAACTTCTGACGGTTGTTCCAGGTTGCTCTAGGTGTGTTCTCAATTGTTCCAAAGTATTTCAAAAAATAAATCATAATTGGCCGAAAAAACGGCAAAAAACTTTTTTTTTCTGGCAGCCCATTTTTCGAAAATCGAAATTCTGACGGTTGTTCTGGGTTGTTCTAAGTTTGTTTTAAATTGTTCCAAAGGATCTCAAAGAAAAAATCATAATTGGCCGAGATAATAGAAAAAAACGATTTTCCCACGGACCCCCTTTTTGCGAAAATTCAAATTCTGAGGGTTGTTCCAGGTTGTTCTAGATTTGTTCTAAACATTATTCTTATACATCAGAACCGTATCTCTTATATTTCAAAAGATATTGCAAAAAAACGTTTTTAAAAAAAGTGTGAAGTTAGCCCCCCTTTTTTCGAAAATCTAACTTCTGACGGTTGTTCCAGGTTGCTCTAGGTGTGTTCTCAATTGTTCCAAAGTATTTCAAAAAATAAATCATAATTGGCCGAAAAAACGGCAAAAAACTTTTTTTTTCTGGCGGCCCATTTTTCGAAAATCGAAATTCTGACGGTTGTTCTGGGTTGTTCTAAGTTTGTTTTAAATTGTTCCAAAGGATCTCAAAGAAAAAATCATAATTGGCCGAGATAATAGAAAAAAACGATTTTCCCACGGACCCCCTTTTTGCGAAAATTCAAATTCTGAGGGTTGTTCCAGGTTGTTCTAGATTTGTTCTAAACATTATTCTTATACATCAGAACCGTATCTCTTATATTTCAAAAGATATTGCAAAAAAACGTTTTTAAAAAAAGTGTGAAGTTAGCCCCCCTTTTTTCGAAAATCTAACTTCTGACGGTTGTTCCAGGTTGCTCTAGGTGTGTTCTCAATTGTTCCAAAGTATTTCAAAAAATAAATCATAATTGGCCGAAAAAACGGCAAAAAACTTTTTTTTTCTGGCGGCCCATTTTTCGAAAATCGAAATTCTGACGGTTGTTCTGGGTTGTTCTAAGTTTGTTTTAAATTGTTCCAAAGGATCTCAAAGAAAAAATCATAATTGGCCGAGATAATAGAAAAAAACGATTTTCCCACGGACCCCCTTTTTGCGAAAATTCAAATTCTGAGGGTTGTTCCAGGTTGTTCTAGATTTGTTCTAAACATTATTCTTATACATCAGAACCGTATCTCTTATATTTCAAAAGATATTGCAAAAAAACGTTTTTAAAAAAGTGTGAAGTTAGCCCCCCTTTTTTCGAAAATCTAACTTCTGACGGTTGTTCCAGGTTACTCTAGGTGTGTTCTCAATTGTTCCAAAGTATTTCAAAAAATAAATCATAATTGGCCGAAAAAACGGCAAAAAAGTTTTTTTTTCTGGCGGCCCATTTTTCGAAAATCGAAATTCTGACGGTTGTTCTGGGTTGTTCTAAGTTTGTTTTAAATTGTTCCAAAGGATTTCAAAAAATAAATCATAATTGGCCGAAAAAACGGCAAAAAACAATTTTTTTCTGGCGCCCCTTTTTTCGAAAATCGAAATTTTGACGGTTGTTCTAGGTTGTTCTAAATTGTTCCAAAGGATTACAAAGAAAAAATCGAAATTGCCCAAGATAATAGGTAAATCGATTTTACCTATTATCTATATTTTAAAATGAATAATAATACTCATTTGTGATTCAGAATAAAGCAGAAGCAGTAAATATACATATATTTTCCCAAGTAATATAATTCATTTGTTTGAAAACAATATTGTTACTAAATGCTGATGCTCCTAACATAAAATAATATTAGAACAGTGACGTTAGTTACATTATTAATGTAGATTAAAAACTACCTCATAAACATATTGAGAATGATTATACCTTGCTCATAAAAAGATTAGTGTTTTTCTTATGAGCTGCTAGGTTGATGTTTCTTTGTTTATTTTTATTAGAGTTCATGCTTTAGTTTATCCCTAAAATCTAAAATATATATTTTTTCTGTAAAATTTATTTATTGATATTATTATATTATTTGATAACATTGACATAAATAATATATTTTTTTATCAATTTGGTATTGTAAAACAGACTTTCCCAAATCGGCTACTCTTTGACGGATATACTATCTTATATTATCTAAATAGGTACCTATATAATATTTTTTCCAAATAAAGTAATAGTAGCCTTTGAATCGTTTTAGTGAGAAAATTAGACAGCATATTTCAACATGTTTACGAAGAGGGGCTACAAAAAATAAGCATACTTGATAGGAATGTCTACACGTGCTTGCATTCCCGGAGCAAAAACCATGAAAAAAAGTGGCCAGACCACGGCTAGACAAAATAACGTTGTAGTGGTTTACTATAATTAAAATTTTCAAACTTCAAAATCAGTATTTTATTTTTATTATTACTAGACAAAATAAAATAACAAAAGACTTCCCCATTTTGTTTGATTTTAGTTGGGTACCCATATCCAGCGCTTTTTTTTTTTTGAAATACTTTGAAACTGTAAGAATTTCGATTTTTAAGAAATAGGGACTGGGGAAAAATATCGTTTTTTCATAACCGGTTTTGATTTTTTCATTGAAATAGTTCATCAGCATTTGGTGACAATATCGTTTTGTAATAAATGAACATTATATTTCTTGGGAAAATATATATTTATTGCTATATTAGATGTTTATTTCTTTAAATAGAACTGCATCATACAAAAACTTCCTTACACAGTAATGTTCGGAAAGTGCATTCCGCCCATTGTAAAATCGTTTTTTCCTATTATCTCCGCCAATTATGATTTATTTTTTGAAATACTTTGGAACAATTGAGAACACACTTAGAGCAACCTGGAAAAACCGTCAGAAGTTAGATTTTCGAAAAAAGGGGGGATAACTTCACACTTTTTGAAAAAAGTTTTTTGCAATATCTTTTGAAATATAAGAGATACGGTTCTGATGTATAAGAATAATGTTTCGAACAAATCTAGAACAACCTGAAACAACCCTCAGAATTTCAATTTTCGCAAAGAGGGGTTCCGTGGGAAAATCATTTTTTTCTATTATCTCGGCCAATTATGATTTTTCTTTGAAATCCTTTGGAACAATTTTAAACGAACTTAGAACAACCTAGAACAACCGTCAGAATTTCGATTTTCGAAAAAAGGGCCGCCAGAAAAAAAAAGGTTTTTGCCGTTTTTTCGGACAATTATGATTTATTTTTTGAAATACTTTGGAACAATTGAGAACACACCTAGAGCAACCTGGAACAACCGTCAGAAGTTAGATTTTCGAAAAAAGGGGGGCTAACTTCACACATTTTTAAAAACGTTTTTTTGCAATATCTTTTGAAATATAAGAGATACGGTTCTGATGTATAAGAATAATGTTTAGAACAAATCTAGAACAACCTGGAACAACCCTCAGAATTTGAATTTTCGCAAAAAGGGGGTCCGTGGGAAAATCGTTTTTTTCTATTATCTCGGCCAATTATGATTTTTTCTTTGAGATCCTTTGGAACAATTTAAAACAAACTTAGAACAACCCAGAACAACCGTCAGAATTTCGATTTTCGAAAAATGGGCCGCCAGAAAAAAAAAGTTTTTTGCCGTTTTTTCGGCCAATTATGATTTATTTTTTGAAATACTTTGGAACAATTGAGAACACACCTAGAGCAACCTGGAACAACCGTCAGAAGTTAGATTTTCGAAAAAAGGGGGGCTAACTTCACACTTTTTTTAAAAACGTTTTTTTGCAATATCTTTTGAAATATAAGAGATACGGTTCTGATGTATAAGAATAATGTTTAGAACAAATCTAGAACAACCTGGAACAACCCTCAGAATTTGAATTTTCGCAAAAAGGGGGTCCTTGGGAAAATCGTTTTTTTCTATTATCTCGGCCAATTATGATTTTTTCTTTGAGATCCTTTGGAACAATTTAAAACAAACTTAGAACAACCCAGAACAACCGTCAGAATTTCGATTTTCGAAAAATGGGCTGCCAGAAAAAAAAAGTTTTTTGCCGTTTTTTCGGCCAATTATGATTTATTTTTTGAAATACTTTGGAACAATTGAGAACACACCTAGAGCAACCTGGAACAACCGTCAGAAGTTAGATTTTCGAAAAAAGGGGGGCTAACTTCACACTTTTTTTAAAAACGTTTTTTTGCAATATCTTTTGAAATATAAGAGATACGGTTCTGATGTATAAGAATAATGTTTAGAACAAATCTAGAACAACCTGGAACAACCCTCAGAATTTGAATTTTCGCAAAAAGGGGGTCCGTGGGAAAATCGTTTTTTTCTATTATCTCGGCCAATTATGATTTTTTCTTTGAGATCCTTTGGAACAATTTAAAACAAACTTAGAACAACCCAGAACAACCGTCAGAATTTCGATTTTCGAAAAATGGGCTGCCAGAAAAAAAAAGTTTTTTGCCGTTTTTTCGGCCAATTATGATTTATTTTTTGAAATACTTTGGAACAATTGAGAACACACCTAGAGCAACCTGGAACAACCGTCAGAAGTTAGATTTTCGAAAAAAGGGGGGCTAACTTCACACTTTTTTTAAAAACGTTTTTTTGCAATATCTTTTGAAATATAAGAGATACGGTTCTGATGTATAAGAATAATGTTTAGAACAAATCTAGAACAACCTGGAACAACCCTCAGAATTTGAATTTTCGCAAAAAGGGGGTCCGTGGGAAAATGGTTTTTTTCTATTATCTCGGCCAATTATGATTTTTTCTTTGAAATCCTTTGGAACAATTTAAAACAAACTTAGAACAACCCAGAACAACCGTCAGAATTTCGATTTTCGAAAAATGGGCCGCCAGAAAAAAAAAGTTTTTTGCCGTTTTTTCGGCCAATTATGATTTATTTTTTAAAATACTTTGGAACAATTGAGAACACCCTTAGAGCAACCTGGAACAACCGTCAGAAGTTAGATTTTCGATAAAAGGGGGGCTAACTTCACACTTTTGGATTTGGTTTTTTTGCCATATCTTTTGATATATAAGAGATACGGTTTTGACGTATTCGAACAATGTTTAGAACAAACCTAGAACAACCTAGAACAACCGTCAAAATTTTAATTTTTGCAAAAACTGGGTCCGACTTCATACTTTTGGCTTTGGTTTTTTCCCATTTTCTCGTCTGATTTTGATTTTTTCTATGAAATACTTTGGAACAATTTAGAACAAACCTAGAGCAACCTAGAACAATCATCAGAATTACAATTTTCAAGAAAAGGGGGGCTGGCAAAAACTCGTTTTTTCCGATTATCTCGGCCAATTTTGATTTTTTTTTCGAGATTCTTTGGAACAATGTTTAGAACAACTAGAACAACCTGGAACAACCTTCAGAATTTCAATTTTCGAAAAAAGGGGGGCTGGGTGAAAAAGTCGTTTTTTTCAATTATCTCGGCCAATTTTGACTTTTTTTTGAAATACTTTGGAACAATTTAGAACAAACCTAGAACAACCTGGAACAACCGTCAGATTTCCGATATTCGAAAAAAGGGGGGCTAACTTCACACACTCCTTGTCCCTATATAAATAAAAGCATTTTGAATTTAAATTAACTTCAGAGCCCTTGTTTCAACCTACTATTTTGTTGCAACCGGAACTTGAAATCTGCCTTAGTGGCCTGTCTTTTTGCTCCAATCAGTAGTGTCTTACACCTACTGATTGTTATCCAATTTACCCACTGCTAATTGGATGTATGTTCCACCTGCCGATTACATCCTTTTAAATATCAAACATTATTATATTATTTTTATTTTAGAATAATCATCTGCCGAAGCGCTACTCAAGAACCGACCCAGTATAAATATGTGGATATTGTTACATCACTTTACGACGTTGTATATAGTTTAGAAGCTAGCGCATAATATTATTTGATTCACGTTTGCATGCACATATAAATTATTGATTTTCTATAATAAAATTTGTATGTCACCCCTCTTGTTTTAAGACTATTATGATCCGAATTAAGCAGTGACTGAAAGCATTTAAAAGCTAATGAACCTACCTAAAAATCTAACTGATCATACCCGATGAGTCTGATATATTTTAGCGATCATTACAATGGTCACCATATTGTAGGATGCTAAGGGAATCTTGCTTGACGAAATCAAGGAACGTGGTACGATAATCATTTCTGAAGTTTATATTTCGAGGGATTTCAAAAGGGCTATCCGAAACAAACGTCGCGGTGTGCTGATATCTGGTGTTGTGTTGCTGCATGATAACGCTCGACCTCACAGTGCTCAGCGAACACAAGGTTTTTTGCACCAACTCAAATGGGATATGTTTAGTCATTGCCCCAACAACCCGGACTTGGTACCTTTCGATTTTCGTCTATTCATTTACATGAAAAAGTGGCTTTAGGCATAGCACTTCGCTGACGATGAGAAACTTTAAAAAGTTGGTTTTGACTTTTACGTAGACGAAATTTGTAACCTAGTAGAACGCCATGACAAGTACTGGCTATACGCGGTGGCTATATTGATAAATGGAGGATATCCGTACCTTTCAGATTTAAATAAAAAAAAATTTTAACTATGCGGGTTTATTATTTACAGCGTAACGGAAATTATTCTTCGAATTAACCTCGTATATCTTCTACGTATACGAATACAAGTAGAAATACTTTGTTGACTATTAAACAAAAGACTAACAAGAGCACTTAAAGTACACTTAAAGTAAAAATTAAACTTGGCTCCCCAAAAACGAAACATATTACTTTCTTTTATGCCACATTGTGTACAACACACAGGCTTTGTGTATACTGCCGTTATAAAATCTGTACTTGAGCAAATTGGCACGCACAACCGTTATTCCTCTATTATTTTTTACGCCTTGCCAAATTTATCGTGCAATATTCGAGTTACGCTCTCGAATGCGTTCACAAATTCAATATCGTCCCTGGAGAGATGCGGGGTTGGCAGATTCACGTCGCGTGCTCGTAAAAAAATGTAACAATTTTTGAAATACGAAAGTGCCTTTTCTGTAACGGCCCTCACCAATAATTCAGTTGAAAATGCGTGTGCTGTAAATGATGATGGGAATTGAGAAAAACTATCGTAAACTTGACTCGTAAAAACGACTTCATTGTTATAACTAAATTTCGTTGTACAAAGAACTTTACGGATTGTTACATAAAAGCTATATAAAGTTTATATCTTTACTTGTACACAGTACGTGCATATATACAGGGTCCTGCAATAGTGCTTCAGGCTACCATAGCTCCATATGGCAACTCTATTATAAGCTTTATCGCAGGAAAGGATTTTTAGTAATGGCAGAGTTCAAGTTGTACCGGAAGTAGATACGAACTTTGTTATTTTAGAATAGAACACCCTACGTATTATTGTACATTTGAATTCTTTGTTAAATTTAAATTGTACTTTGTTAGGCATTCATGGGGCTTAAGTGGCACCGTTTTGGAATTACATAATGTTTTTCGAAAAAAATTACATTAGCAACTTATTGGAAATTTGGTAATATTTAGAAACATCTCTGAAACTGTAAAAGTTTGAAAGATACGATTTTCAGTTTTGTTTCAAGTGGTGCTGTTGTATTTTGTTGACCACTGGTGAAATGCAAGGTGAAGGTGGCCGGTGCTTCGCAATACGTTTGGATTTTGGATCTATCGTGAAAAACTGAAAAACCGTGACTATCTCCAAAACTGTCTCGTATAATAGTATGTCCAAGAAGAGTAACAAACAACCTTGTATTAGCATTTTTCATAGAAATAAACACAAAAAAGTTTACAATAAACAATCTACTATAAAGTTTTCTCCGTTTAGAAGAAAATGGAGATCCTAAAATATAATTAACTTTTACACTGAATTAAAAGGGGGTCTACGCATTAGATCAGAACCTATTATTAAATTATTCATGTCAAAGAGCAACTATACGATGATCCATGGATATATTTAGAGCAGTATTAGATATGTCATGTGTAAACAGCTACATACTTCTACTAGCCACGTCAAAGGAAACGGTGTTAATAAGTCAAAAAGAATTTAATCTAGGAAAGGAACTTATTAACAACAATATTAAAAGAAGATATCATATAATAATAATAATAATACATAATTTATTTTTCAACAGGATACTCCCAAGCACAGGGAAAGTACAAGAAATGGTAGATAAATTGAACACAAATTAAATTAACCTAAGGTACATGTCTAAATCTATGCCCAAGTGTGCATGAAAGAGTATACGCACACCAATACAGCTATACAGGATGTATTTGAAATAAGGGGACAGAGTATGATTAATGGAAAGATTTAATTTTATTAGACTCAAATCCAAAATATTTTGCGCAAATTCAAATTTTAAAAATTACAAAGATATTTTTAAAATATTCGTCGCGCCACTGCACTTTAATACGACTGTAGGGTATGCAAGAGTGGGGTACTAAATAGGAGTGTGAAGGCGTGCGAGGCCAGTCTCGTTCGATTGTTACGTGTGGATGTTTCGGCTATGGCTTACACAACGCACGAACTGAAATAAATTATGTTTTTTTTTAATTCATTTGCGTCCAATTAAAATAAAAGTTTCTCAAAAGTAGAGTTGGGCAAATTGTACAACACAAATTTGTTTTTGTGAGAAATAAGAAGTAAAAAGTCGTTGAATTTAATCATAATAACAGTAATAGTACTTACTATACATTAATTGCGGAAGAAAATGTAATATCTAAATAATCCTCGCAAATATTAAAATAATTACAAAATTTATACAGTCGGCATCTCAATAAAAAAAATCTCGTTTTTGAAAACTAAGTTATTTTAAGAGAGAACAAAAGAAATCGAATAAAGTACACGCATCAATTTTATCCCAAATCAGCTGATATTTCATATTAAGGTTGTTGAACTCTTAGCATGAACACCTGTTTAGAAATAGTAAACAATGCTATGGGGTTTTTATAACGTTTACAACTGTTATTGCGGTGTGTGTATCTATGTATGTATATGTTTATTTAGTTCCTTAAAAATATCATTTATTACGAGTCAGACGTCGGCTGTCTGGCCTAACTGGAGCCACCTGCTAAATACATAGGCGGCACATTAAACACTTTTCGGGGGTTTTTAATTTTGGCGTTCGTGTCGTAATTGACTCACAATTTTTGGGATTTATATTCTACATAATTGCATCTTTCCATTTATCATACTCTGTCCCCTTATTTCAAATACACCCTGTATATGCACGCATACACCCATACACCCACAAGCTAGATACTTGCACAGCATGTTCTAACAATATCGTTAATTACATGAATTGGATCAGAACATACATCATACAAGTGGCTCACAACATTAAAATTGCTACACATAATTGATATAGGCGATTTATACAGCAAGTTAGTTCTCGGAGTAGGAATGTAGAAAGTAAAATGACTCCGCGAAGACAAGCGTGGTACAAGAAAACCCAATTTATCGAGAAGCCACGGGCAGTCAATATTGTTATGAATTAGCCATATAAAAATCTTACACTTGCTATGTTACGCCTAGTGGCAAGTGAGACGAAGCTAAATCTACTGAGCAGTGCAAGATGATCATATCCTCTAGAAGGATAAACACCATCCGACATGAACACTAAGTATTTCAGAAATCTACGCTGGACGCTCTCAATAATATTAGAATGTGCAGCGTAGACGGGGCACCAGACTAGTGATCCGTACTCAAGTTTAGATCCCACATATGAGTTATATAATAAAATTAGGCAGTTAGTATTAGTGAAGATTCTACAATTTCTATATATAAAACCATACAATCTAAAGAAAAAGAACTGTCAAGATATCTTAAACAAATTATTGAAGACTTACTTGAAATTGAGCCTTGAACGTAAGCTCAACCTACTAAAGATGTTGGTTGTGTAATCGAAAATAACCTTCCGGATGAAGATAACCTATCATCAATGTGGTCAGTAGTTTTCTAAGGAGCATTCGTAAACATCTATTACATATCTTGCAGAAAGGTAAAGTGCATTTTCGGAAATTGTGAATTGAAGAGTGGAAATTAGAAAGGGCGTAGGTGCCAAAAACAAAATTCAGAAATAATCGTGAAAAACAAAACGGGCAAAGTTCAAAATTAAGTGTAGACATAGAAATTTTTTTTGATAAACGTTTATTAAATATATGCAAGTAGTACAAAACTTAAAACATACTTATTAGCAAAAAATTATTATCAAAATAACGTTCTATAACCAATATAAACAAAAACAGAAGTGCAAAATTTGGAAAGGGCGTAAGTGTCATCGACATTTTTTAGTAAAAAATTGTTAATTTCAGGCGTTTTCTAGATTTTCTGAAACATTTTCGTCAATGTGAAGTAGCTCTTTATAGAAACGTTGGTGTGCCGGATTCTTAAGGTAGGGAATCATGCTTCGAAGAGAAACCTTTTTATTTTCAGACACTTTACTTTCTGGCGGCAGCTTGATTATGTTAGCCCGTCTAAGGTCAGCTAAAGTTTTTTTTTTCTTTAAAACATTGACTTTCACTGCTTCCTGAATATCAGAGAAAGTGGTCTTCATTTTAATAAATGGAAGATTAGCCTCTTCAATGGTTATCACTGAAGCTTTACTTATATTTAACTTTGTGGTGTTAATATATGCATCCGCAGCTTTTTTTAGGTCCCAAAAGCCAGAAATTGTCATGTCAACAATATTGAATGGAGGAGAGTACCTTGCTGATTTAACTATTGCATGTAGGTCCGAGGGAACATATGCTTTAGCTACCTTCTTACGCTTTTCTATCAAAGCAAAGTCCCTATCGCAGGGCATAAAACTATGACCGCTCGATAGTCTCAAAAACACCATTGGCTACTAAAAACATCAAGGTAAATAATAAAATTCTATTCTTGTTCTGGCCCCCGCTATTATCACACCATATTAGTAAATGGTTCTTAAAAATCAGTCCTTGATTAGCAAGATGGAGGAGGCATGACGCAATTTCGTTAGCTCCGCGAGACGCTACCCCCTCGTGCCACATACACATGTAGGATTCATTCGTATCGCCAATATGAACACCTAAGTTGTAGCACGATAGCTGTGAGAGGTAAAACATATCGCTGTGGGTCAGTGATGGAACGAACATGATCTATTGTAGGTCCATGGATAAACAACACTTGATGCTTTCGGGTTCTTGAGACTCAATCATATCTTCTTTTAGCACTTCTCTTGCTCTCTCGACCTTGCGGTGATGACGTTCCAGCTGAGTTTTAGCAGATTGACTGGACTCAATGTTGGCCTTGATTTGACAGTCAAGTTTATCACATGTGCTGCACGTATCAACACGTGGTCTGTGAAAACACAGATTGGGAAAATGATTTATGAAAACAGACCTGTAAAATTTATAGGTGACTATTGAATCAGGGTGCAATTGCAGAAATGCTTTAAACAGTCTGTGAATATTTAAGTCGGGGCTAATGTACTCCTTTTCCGATTTAGATCTTGAGTAATGGCCAACTTCCCTTGGGATCCTGTTAATATGAGCCTTGACTAACGACCGGTCAAATTCAGAATATTTTGGCGCAGCATGTCTGGTACGTTTATGTTTATAACAGGCTTCACCCATTCTTTTTTCTCAATAAGTACGCGAATTCTTTTATCATTAACAGCGAAGGTGTCTTGGAAAAGTTTTTTACATACACGAACAAATTTTCCTGTACCATCAGGAACGAAATAAGCTATAGTGGCCTGACGTCGACTGCTTTGCGGATCCTCATATGAACCGTGTGCCGCCTTCTTTGCACAGCACAAATACTCATTAAACCCATTAAAAACGTCCTTTGTATTTTAGCATCTTGACAATAAAGCTTTTCCCAAAGGGAACGTCGCCTTTCGTATGTAACATCTTTACATCCCAGCTTGCATTTACATGATACCAACATATAACATATTTTCAAGATTAGAAGCAGAAAGGGAAACATTATGTTTGTATACCTAACCTGCTTTTTGGGAATAGTTTTTTCAGGTACTATTTTGTTTTTATACGTTTTGTACGACTTTCCATTCCATTTTAAATGCTTCTGTTCAGTATGATATGAGCCACTACCTTTACCTTTTCTTATTCTTTGATTTCCTTCCATTTTAATATACAGACACACAAAACACATAACTAACACCTGCCGATTTTAAAACAAACTGGTAATATTCTGTGATGGACTTAGGACCTATCAAATGAAAACGCTTGCTCACATACGCCAAGCGACATCTATTACTACCTCCTGACAATTAAATTTTAACTTTGCCACTTATGGCTTTTCACAGGACATAAAGTATGATATTTAGAACCTTTCTATGTTGTTAACTCAATTTCGTTAAAAATGGCATTTAGGCCCTTTCTAATTTCCACTCTATAATTATGAAAGAACAAAGTGTCAGAGTTTTGATGTGTAATGCTAATTCGAAAATATAACTTGAAAATGTAACTTGAGTGACCTTACATTTTACGAGCAATATTAAGAAATAGATTTCCAAACCACTTGGCGCCCATGAATATAAAACTCTTGAATGCAACTTCTATTTATTCCTCCGCTGTTGCGTCGAAATGACCCAGTTTATTTTCAAGAGCGCCAGAACACACTGAATTCATCATCACGTTCATAACGTATATGTGTCAGTGTCAGAGCACTTTAAACTGTATCCTTGACTTATCTCTCTCTCGGCATTAAATTTTTATGCGTGCACCTGCATCGCATTCGTGCATATGGGATTTCATTTACATAAAGTGCATCGATTTATTTCGAAGCTGTGCGAGACACCTGGATGCATACCTGTATGAAACGTTCTCTGCATGCAGAAATATGCGCCCGTACTCCTCTAATGAGTATCGATCTCACGAGGTGGGACTGAATGAATGGTAGCACGGGAAAAAAAAGGGACGCAACCGGAAAAATTTAGTAGCACTGTGAAACGCCTGAAAATTCGAATGTATTGACAACACAACGAAAATATCATACAATGATATTGTAACGTTTTCGGGTTCGCAATAAACAACTCGTGCAATTTATTTATTTAAAACAGTCTGTATATTCATACACTTAAAATACTACAAATGAATTACAATAGAAAAAATATAAAACTAATGTATCACACTTAAACTACTACGATTTAAATTAACACTTGTATTTATTTTTATTACTAATATTTATGTCCGTATATTTAAATCACTTCTATTTATATAACAGTCTAATATTTATGTCTTTTCTTCGGCTACCACTATATTTTTTTCTACCGTACGACTTATATTTATTTCTTATATTTATTTCTACTTTGGTCTGCGCGTCGACTACTTATGGAACTTCTTATTCCGGAATTACTCATCCATCGGTGACCCAGTCGCCTCATATACACATACGAAACATCTGGAAGCATTCGCGTACACTTCATTTCCCTCTCGATGTTTGTAGAACATTCCACAGACATTCTGTCCCGACGCAGTACATATTTATTGCTTTACGATGTTTATCGGTCGCGTCGAGATGATTTACAACCTTTTTTTATTGTCGCTCGGAAGTCTGGCTTTCTTTTGTCGTCGCCGGATGCCTACTGGTTTCGTTACAATATATTCTATATCCCTAATTAAAAACAGGTATTATACGTTCTCTCAGAATAACCAATGCTTTAAATATCCCGCCAAAGTCGTACATCATTTAAGAGATTTAATTGGTTTTTGCGCAGGCAAGTTTAATATGGGAAAATAAGGCCGTCCGATTTTCCATTTTATGTTAATAACTAACCCATAAACAGTTCTTTTACAATTTTGCTTTAGTTTATTTTATTTTATTGTTATATTAAATAAAATCTGTATTTGTAAGAATAACACGAATATGAATGATCATCCAGGTCCGAGTAAACCATTAAATTCACCATACAAACAGCGTCAACGATTGGGACATTTACCACATCACAAAGCACATAGATAAACTCAAAAAATGAGAACAACAGGAATTGTACTAAACATATCCAGAACACTAAGTAAGGTATAGATATTAATTACTTCAGTGAAAATATATTATGAAAAATGTATTATAGGTTGTTACGTTAATTTTTGAACAGTGCTGTATGTTCCAGAATTTGTTTCGTTTATTTATTACGGTAGGATTATTGTTGTTGTTTTATGTCGTTTTGACGTTAGCAATTTTTGTTTGATTTATTTTTATCCATCACGTCATCATATTCAGTATAGTAATGCATTTCTGTATTTTAATTTAAATAAAAATTAGTTTAATTATTTATGGGTTGTCCCGCCATCTCTTGGCGAAAACGATCTTTAACGTTAAATAGATGCCTACCTTCGTGTCTGCACAGAATTAATTTTACTTAAGTATATTTAACCCTCTAACGCCCAAATTTTCAAACATTTCAAAAAAAAAAAATTAACTGATATTTTTAATTAATCTAGTATACTACTGTTGGTAAAAACCTAAAACTATTAATATCCATCCATCCCTATAAATTTTAGGGGAATGTTACTTACAAGTTACATCGGACAATGAAATTTAAAAATTTCAACGAAATTTATTCATTATGAAATTTATAAATACGATTTTGCGAAGGAGCTAAGCACAAATGTACTTTACATTTACAACAACAAAAAATTGGAATACCATCACACCGTGGAAATTTACATCTTCCTCTTTTTGCTTGGAATGTAGCCCAATGTCCTATACTATCCCTTCGTGTATCTAATGTTGGCATTTCGGCAATTTTACCTCTTTTAGATTTTTTTTCAATTTCGTGTTGTAAACTTGAAGAGCTAGGACGCCCTTTTTTTCTTTGGTCTTTTTATATGTCACCACTGGCGCATATTGAACTGGCAAGATCTGCTTTGAACTGAAGTAAGCTGAATTGCTCTTGTTTAGGAATCTGATTTAGCGCATCTCTTCTGTATAAAAGCCAACTGTTTACAACACATAGGTCCAGAAGATGAAAATAAATTTTATGATACCATTTTTTACTGCAGATTCTTGTCCGATATAACGCAATTAGGGAATATACCAAAGCGACTCCCCCATAAACTGATTGTAAATAGCAACTGCATTAGGATAATCTACATCATTTAGTTTTAGCATCCCTGCGTTTGACTTGTGCTGTAGGATAAACTCCGACAAAGGAACTCAGTAGATGAACCGGTTTATTATCATACCATTTTGTAGTTATTAGTTCAACACCTTCTATCAGTGTTTTCATTTCTTGTCACATATAAATTCATATCCTTCTTAACGATTAGGACGCACAGTTTCTAAACCATGAATGCCCATTTTATGTAGTTCTATTTGTAATTGAATACCATTGAACCAGTTATCAAAATATATTTTATGATACAGGTTTCTAGGTACTATTTTTGACAAACGTAAAACCATATTACCACTAACACCTTCATCTGGAAGATCAGGATCGTGATCAATACCTCCAGTGTAGAGCTCCCAGTTTATAAACTATGCCATCAGAGCCACATAGAACAAATGCTTTGTATCCACATTTTTTCGGTTTTGCTTCATGTATTGTTATATGGAATGATCACCTTTATATGGTATCATTTGTTCATATACACATAATTTTTTCCCCATAGGAATTTTATTGAAATTTTTGACTATCGAATAAATAAATGGGCGAATTTTGTACAGGTTATCTTTGCCTCCAGCCAAGAGATTATTATCGTTGAAGTGAATTTTTGATTTGATCTGTTCCCATCTATTCCTAGACATTGTTTCTGCTATTTTTGCGACCCGAGTTTCTTTTTGCCAACACATTCTGGTTCGAGGCAAACCATAAATGGACATATAGAATGTTATTCTTATAAATCTTTCCAGTCCCTCAATGTAAAGCGAAAGAGGCCGAGTAATATCTGTTATATGGGAATATAGAATACAGAGAGTTCGGTTGATTTTACGTGACGATTTAGGCATGACGAAAGTGTGCGCCAAATTGGTTCCCATATTGCTGACTTCCGACCAAAAGGGAAACTCGACAACGCATTTGTTAGGACTGACTCGACAACTGGGGAATGTTCGATCGTGTGATTACTGGTGATGAGAGTTGAATATTCCAATATGATCCAGAAACCAAACGTCAGAGTTGTGAATGGAAGAAAACTGGGGAGCCAACAACCAAAAAGGCGCGCATGTCCAAATCGCAGGTGAAGGCCATGATTATCACTTTTGTCGATTCCAAAGGCATCATTTTGAACACTGCTGCCTACTATGTTGAGGTCCTGAAAACATTGCGGCACAAAATTTCACGAAAAAGACCTGAGTTGTGGGCCAACAAGAATTGGTTGCTGCATCACTACAATGCGTCAGCGCATTCAGCCATCTTTACTCGCGAATCTTTAGCATCCACAGGGATACTTGTGCTGGAACACCCACCCTACAGCCCAGATTTAGCCCCATGTGATTTTTTCCTCTTCCCTAAAATGAAGGAGGTGCTCAAGGGGACTCATTTTGCTACTGAAATGGTCATGAAACAGGCATGTACAGGGGTCATGGACGCTCTTGATGAACAAGCCTTCCAAAATTGTATCCAGTCGTGGAAATCACGAATGGAAAAGTGTGTGCGGGCTGGACGACTGTTTATATTTCATGTTGGAAAACATTCAGAATAATAAAATACTCGTATGAGTACAATATGTTCATTACATATTAGTTTTAAATTTAAATGTCTTTTCGCAAACATCATCTCGAAATGTTATAGAATACAATAATCTTAAAATTATTGCTCATTACCGCTGATAAAAATAAACAATTTATTAATAATTCCATGTCCGTATATACTAGCATGCACCCAGCTCACTTCGACCCTAATAACTGCCTATTTAATAAATATAATTTATTACATGACATTTTTAATTTTCAGATTACAAATGGTTGGTCGAATAAATGAGTACGACTACATACCGGGCGACATTTAAAGGTCTCCATTGCTCCACCGTGGGATTAAATATATTTTCTACGTCACTGTCTTCCTCATAAATTGGTAAGTAACATGTAATATTAATGTTTAATATGAACTATTAGACAATCGCACTTAATTAACATATAAACGTTTATAGATGTAAACTTATCAGTTTGCAGAAATAACACGTTTCTAAGATCAAACGGAGCATTACGTTTTAAAAATGAATATATTACATAGTTCATTGCACTTATTCGCTTCATATTGATTAGGTACATTCCTACAGATCATTAAATTTATTTATTTGACTGCGTAGCCATCATATTAGGTACATACATTAATACAGCAAACAGTTACATACATTTCCTAATTTATTGTTATTCGATACTAAAACAACGATTCGAAGAATTCTAGAAAGAAATCCAGACAAAATTGTTTTAGAATATAATGCACATATATTAAATAAACTATTAAGAAGAAAGCAATATGTAGCTTCGATTGTTTATGAAACCACGAAATAGATGAACAACTACAGCAGACGCAGAGTGAAATCAGAAAAGGAAATGGTATCTGCGGCCTTATATTTAAAATTAAGTGAGTCACACGAAAAATTAATAGAGGAGGTGTAGTATTATACTAAAAATTAATAAAACCTATGAACATTTTTGATAATATACTTTGAAAAGTAGTGAAAAAATGTTTCAGACTCCCTAATAAAATAAAAGAATCAGGTGTGGCCACCACTTTCTGCACGACTTTCTTATACGTATGAGCGTTTCAAATTATAGAATTTTAAGAATTTTCTTATACAAAAATTATTCAAAATCCTATTCTAAGTACTTCTATTCTCTTAATAAATCTCAATAGAATGCATACTTTGCAAGATATTATCAAAAAAGTGCTACTCGCTAAGAGTAAAAGTGCTACTTCCGGTTCGAATTTTGAAATTTCAAATATACAAAAAATATTGCAAATCCAGTTCTAAATATTTTTGTACTCTTGATAAATATATATAGACTGCATAACTTACGACATATTTGTAAAAAATCGCTTTCGATAAGAGTAAAAGTGGTACTTCCGGTCTGAATTTTGAAAAATTTTTTTATACAAAAAATATTGAAAATTATGCTTTAAATACTTTTATACCCGTAACGTACTTGTCTGAAAAGCATGACTTGCGAAATATTCGCAAAAAACTGATTTTCGATAAGAGTAAAAGACCTACTTCCGGTAGGAATTTCGAAAAACTTTTTAAATAAAATTATTCTCAATTTTAATTTTAAGTATATATGAATTCTTTATAAATTTGTTTAAACTTAGTAGTTGACGAAATATTCGCAAAATTCGATTTTTTCGCTGAAGTAAACTGCTACTTCCGGTCTACCGATTTTACTGAAAAACTAATCAGATCTCAAGAGGGAGATTATACACGTAAATACAAAATTTGGAATTGATATCTCCAGCGGTTTGACCGCTATTCTGGTTGGAGAGAGAGAGAGAGAGAGAGAGAGAGAGGGAGAGAGAGGGAGAGAGAGAGAGGAGAGAGAGAGGAGAGAGAGAGGGGGGGGGAGAGAGGGAGAGAGAGAGAGGGGAGAGAGAGAGAGAGAGAGAGAGAGAAGAAAGTAAAAAGAGTAATAATCAAATTATGACCCTCTACATCCTTATAGGAGTAGACAGCACAAACTTGAGCTTCTATATACATGGTTTCATATTCTATCGACTGAGCTAGTCGGGTCATCGGGCCCCACCCCACGTTGGGCGCCAAAATGTGTAATTCCTTACTGGTTAGCAAATGTGGCCTCCTGGTGAAGTACTGGATTGGGCGTCAGTTACTTGTGAAAAGGAAGTAATAAACTTCTAAAGAATATGAGAAAATAAACCAGAACTGTGTGACGTGAAGCAAAAGAAAACAAGTTTTTTAACATTTAATAAGTATATTGAAATAATAAAATAACAATTAGTCTTTAATTTGACCAAAGTGAAAGAAATTAGTTTACAAAATTTCTATAAAAGAAAACCCATGAACAGTCTTCCAATCTTCCGGTTCAGCAACTTTAATTTCCTGGAACCACTTGCTGGTGAAACCGATTAAGGGCAGGAGAAGTCCAAGCTTCGTAAGTATGGAATTCCTTTACGTTTCACATGAAATGAATAAATGAGCGTCAGTTCTCATAAACACAAATTAAATATGCAAAGATATAAATATAGATGTGAAATAAAACAAACAAATGTTTATGATTTACACTGTATTTAATAACAACGACAGCTGTTTCGCTACACTGTAGCTTCTTCAGGTTGGCATATATGTCAACTTGTGTAGCGAAACAGCTGTCGTTGTTATTAAATAAAATCATAAACATTTGTGTGTTTTATTTCACATTGAAATGGATTTACATCAAATAAAGACCAACTCAATCCAAGATAAATATAGATATTACATAGGTGTCTTTGCAAAACAATAAAAACAGAGTAAAATTGATTGATACAGCAAATTAGATTCAATTAAGAGCACATAGAAAAATTATATCTGCGAATGAAAGATTCAACAAATATGGTTAAGCCATTTGTAAAATTAATAAAATTCAAGTGTCTAAAATTTATAACGGCTAAATTAATAAAATAGAAGATATTTTTCAGAAAATAGTATTCAGAAGGAATTTAATTAGATGCGTTTACTTACTAGGAAACAAAAAATATAGTTCGTGGCTTTCATATTTCCTCATAGCTAGTTCAAATATTCTGTTCAACAGTTAAATTACAAAATTATTTTCGTTTCCTAAAACAGAAAAGTGTAAGAGTTGTAGGAATGTTTTATAAACTCAGCGCGCTTGTATGTAAGACACAAGTAAAAGGTATTAAAATATTTAAGAAAAGAAAACTTCAGGGGTAATTATGAACATTTTGGATGGATATAAAGTTTACGTGCTAACACGAAAAGAATTTCTTCGTTAATTTTTTTTTTGCCTCAATCGGACCATTAATCCAAAAAAAATCGGATAAAGTGAGCAGATTGGTATCCGTTGTAGCATACGTAACAGCTTCTACATATGACATATGATAACAGCTTGAGCAAACCAATTGAAAAATAAAACCGGGAATTTTCCTTATTTTAGTATTCAAATATTCATTTTGATAAATATTTAAATATTCGAATTATTCGAATATTTGAATTATTCGAATATTCGAATTACTTAAATGTTCATTCGAATATTCAAGTATTTAAATATTCGATTATTTGAATATTTCAACAAGTTCTTCTGTATTGGAATATTCCAAAACAAAAGTTTGAATTTTTATTACCCATTCCATTATTCGGTGTTACCGACTTTAGAGAAAGCCTTTTCTGAGGGTGTGGAAGTGGCGGGGGTGCATTTTTTTAATTGTTTTTCCGCCATTGTAACAGGCACATGTTTTTTGGCGTACAGCATTCCGAAGAATATATATCGAATTTAGAGCCACAATCTGCTTGTTCATTGGGAAACAAAATATCCAAAGCGTTTTTTTTTTGCTGGATTCATGTTACCTTCATCAAATTCAACTGGTGAGTCGTCTTCGTTTTCCAAGATATCATTTAGGTGTTTGTCGCGATGTTAGAATGCTTAAAGTGACCAACAATTGCTGGATTTGCTAATAACGGGGGTTTCCTCTAATATTTTGTTCAAAACCAATTCTTACGATCTCAATTTTCTGAGATCGGCCTGCCAAATAGTGTTTGTGATAATATTCATGAACTTCGGAAAAAAAATCCAAGCTCTAAATACAGTAAATCTTTTGTGCTCTTGATAAATCTGTATAGAATACATTGTTTGCAATATATTTGTAAAAATACTGTTTTTACCTAAACTGAAAGTCCTACTTCCGGTCCGAAATTCGAATATATTTTTATACAAAAATTATTCTAAATCTATAAACACTTTCATAATCTTAATTAATCTTAATAGGTCTGTATAATAGGCACGGCTTGCGAGACATTCGCGAAAAAATAATTTGAAACGGGCTAACAATAGACAGTGGTCAGCATTCCTACACGGATAAACTCCGTCAACGCGACTCCATAAAAATTTAACAAACTTGCGCTGAACCAATTCAAACTGCCGCATATGACAGTGATAAAGTGGGTACCATATCACAGAAGAATACTCAAGACGTGACCTAACCAACGAGAAGTATAACGCCTTTAATGATTCAGGATTGGTAAAAGACTTGCAATTACGGACGATGAATCCCAGCATTCTCAAAGCAGTAGAAGTTACATTGTTTATGTGGTCAACGAACGTGAGTCTCAAGTCAAAAATCACACCCAAGTTCCGCATTGTCTGACCCCGTTCCAAATCCGCGCCATTTAAATTATAGATAAAAGTACATGGTTCCGCACAGCGCGAGAAAGACATAGACTTACACTTCGATAAATTTAGTGGTAAGTTATTCGTAGTACACCAATGGAAGATGTTGTCTAGGTCAGCCTGAATGCGAATACAGTCTGAAATCGAAGAGGCACTACAAAAAATCTTTAAATCATCCGCGAAGAGTAGCTTATCACAACTGATCACGAAAGTGACATCATTAATAAACATATTGAATATTAAGGGACCCAGATAAGAACCCTGTGGGATCCCAGACGTAGCGGTATACGTGAAAGAAGATGATCCATTGTAAAAAATGTACTGAGAACGATTACTTGCATAGGACATCAGAAGGCTAACAAGAGCATCACTGAGGCCGAAGGCTCTGAGTTTCATGGCAAGAATAGTGTGATCCAAACGATCAAAGGCCTTGGCAAAATCAGTATACACCACATCAACCTGCCCCCTGCTATCCAAGCTATCCGAAATGAATTGCGTGACATGGCAGAGATTGGTAACGGTGGATCTCGCATCCAGAAAACCATGCTGATACGGTGACAAATTCCGCCTAACAAATGGATAAAGACCTGAATGAATACAGAGTTCAAAAATTTTCGAAAAATTGAAAGGATTGCAATAGTCCTGTAGTTTGTGATAACTGTCTGATCACCAGTCTTGAAGACGGGCGTAATTCTGGCAATTTTCCAGACGTCAGGAAAAGTAGAGGATCTCAAAGAGAGTTGAAATATTTTGAGTAGCGGCCTCACGAAGACAAACTTGCAGTCCTTAATTAAGAAGGCAGGAATACGATCATGTCCACAGGTGAAATCATTTTTCAAGATATTAATAGCACTGATAATAGTATCTTCCGAGAAGCAATCAAAATGAGGGTACCAAAGATATTACTGCTGAAGAAGGCCGCAAATCCATTAAGTATGTCCTGCGGCGTATTGCAATTGTTGCCGTTATAAGACATGCGACCAGATATACGGCTGTGTTTCCTTTTGTCTTTCATGAATGACCAAAATTCCTTTGGATAATGAGAAACATTACGCTGAACCCGACTCAAGTATGCATTGTAAGCGTCACGAGATTGTTTCTTTACTAATAGACGGATATTTTTGAAATTGGCCAACGAGGAGAGGCAGTTGTAACGTTTGAATTTCTTGAAAAAGTAATATTTCAACTTAATATTAGCTATTAAATCAGACGAATACCACCTCGAATAGCTTCTCGAGTAGCGAGTAAATTTGGCACATATAATTCAAGTGCATTATAAAATATTTCACAAGCCCCATTAAGATCATTACACCCATCCAGCATCATCCAGTCCACATTCAAGAGATACAAGTAAACAAGTAAATGGAACAACATTAGTTAAGATATTTTTTTATATTTTAGTGAAGTAAACTGCTATTTCCAGTGTTCCCATTTATCTGAACCAGATCTTAAGATGATGATTATATTGTAAAATAAAGGTTTGGTATTGATAGTTTTATCAGTTTGTCATTTTTTCTGTGTCTGGAGTCTTCAAAATGTGGATTTCTTCAAAAATCTCGATGTCAAAAATGTTCGTCTTCACAATACTTCCACATGCTCCGTATAAGAAAGTAAAAATGCCTTCTTTTATCTCTCATACCGTAGCCTTTTCAGTGAACAAGTCACATGCATGCCTTTCCTGAACAGACATTCGTGAATTTAAATGTTCCTTGTTGCGTGCAGAAAGTTCTTAGATCTCGCAGTTGTCCCGGATGTTGTAATGCGACGATGGCGGTAGGAAGCTTTATTTGATATACGAAATAAATCGGATAGTCTAAGTCTTTGTCTAGGGAAAAGCGGATTTTCCTACTAGCTTTTGCATACATACATGTGGCGGTACTGTCGTCGAGGAGGAGCGTATATCGTGTTAGACAGTCATTATACGGCCAACTTTCTGTAATATTACTGCAATTTTCAGTGACAATAGATTTACGCTAGGACTACTGGAAAACTGCGGAAAATACTGCCGCGACACATGTTTTCCGACTATGATTATATCACTGAATCCCTAACTCTATACGTGTTTCGGGTTCAAATTCAGATGTCTTTTTAGGAAGTTTGACTTGATATACATGAAATCCCACGATTAAATAGACTAACGTTTACTAATTTCAATTATATACGATGGCCTCTTCCGCATTATCAAGTTAGTTAAGGCGGCTCATTACTGTTATGCTGAAATTCTACTACAATTAATTGTTTGAAACTAGATTCAAAGTAAACGATACAGCTATTGGCTACTTAAGAGATAGACATTTGTTGTTTTCCTAATTCTATTTAGAAAGTGATAACTATTAGGGTAGAGGTTTGGTTAATGTGAGGGTCTTATTACAAATAATTAGAAATTAAAAATACTTGTAATTAGTTATATATTTATTTATGAAAATAACATAAATTGAGGGCTATATAACACTGAGATCATATAAAAAAAATGAGGTGTGGCCACCATACGACTTTCTTATACGTATGAGCGTTTCAAATTATACACAAGTTGTTCTGGATAGTTTTAAATACTTTAATCATAGAAAATAAAGTGTTACTTCAAATCCAAATTTTAAGAATTTTTTTATACAAAAAATATTCCATATCCAGTTCTAAAGACTTTTGTACTCTTGATAAATATATATAGAATGCATAATTTACGACATATTTGCAGAAAATCCCTATTCGATATCTTGTAGTGTTAGTTCCGTTACGTTTGAAATTTTTTTCTTACAAAAGGTATTGAAAATCAAGTTCTAAATACTTTAAACTCCTAATATTTCGTCAACTACTAAGTTTAAACAAATTTATACAGAATTCATATATACTCAGACTTAAATTTGAGAAAAATTTTATTATGAAAGTTTTTTGAAATTTGGACCGGAAGTAACTCTTTTAGTCTTATTAGAAAGCGATTTTTGCAAATATCTCGTAAATTATGCATTCTATATATATTTTTCGAGAGCACAAATATATTTAGTGCTACATTTGAAATATTTTTTGTGTAAAAGAAATTTCAAAATTCGGACCGGAGGTAACACTTTTAATCTTAGCGAGTTGCACTGTCAAATATTTCGCCAAGTATGCATTCTATAGAGATTTATTAAGAGAATAGAAGTAGTACAATAGGATTTTGCTTATTTTTTCAGAAGACAAAATTATTTAAATCTTGATTTAAAACAAATTTTGTATAATTTGAAACGCACGCACGTATAAGAAAGTCGTCACACCACATTTTCTTTTATAACATAGACATTAGTACGTAAACCTAAAATGAGTTGCCACTGTCCATTAAACATTCATTACATGTCTTAAACAATTTCATTTAAAAGTAGACACTGCTGTTTCATAATAAAGAAGTTATTTATATTTTTTTGTCTCCCGAAAATTTTTAAAAATTACAGATTCCTCCTTGTTGCTGTATAGTCTTCAATTTGATGTTAATGACACTTTGAAAACAGACTCCTCTTATTTTTTGAAACATGCATTTATTGTTTTCGCTAGTTATTATTGTCTTTGTGCTTCTCTGTTTTAGGCTTTAAAAAAATAGGTAAACGGTATTTATTTATAGGAGTTAGACTTAAACTTTTTAATAGTCATATGTAATGTATTAGTTGCAAATGGGGTTCATGAATATTAGACAAAAACTGTATGCGCTTATTGCAAGTGCTTAAAAAGGGAAATAGAAAATATGAATTTACAGTGAAGATTATCAGGAATATGATAACTGTTAAACCGGCGTTGGTCAATTCGACCACCAAACAAAATTTATCTCCTAATCGTTCATGTTGCGGATTACCTGGCGTTAATCCGACCCTACAGTTCGACCACGACCTGTACTCGTGATCGAACTGACTGGCGTCTGAGGGGGGGTGTGCATATTATTGTGTTGACCTATTAAATTTTATTTTAAATCATTCTGTTTACTTTAATCAAATTTAAGTCGTATGGAAATATGATAATGGATGAAATTTTAATTTTGTATTTTAAATTATTTTGTAAAAACATATTATTGTGTTGACCTATTAAATTTTATTTTAAATCATTCTGTTTACTTTAATCAAATTTAAGTCGTATGTAAATATGATAATGGATGAAATTTTAATTTTGTATTTTAAATTATTTTGTAAAAACATATTATTGTGTTGACCTATTAAATTTTATTTTAAATCATTCTGTTTACTTTAATCAAATTTAAGTCGTATGTAAATATGATAATGGATGAAATTTTAATTTTGTATTTTAAATTATTTTGTAAAAACATATTATTGTGTTGACCTATTAAATTTTATTTTAAATCATTCTGTTTACTTTAATCCTTTACCTGAACTAATCCCCCCGAACGAAAACCGTGGTCGAATTGACAGGTGGGATTTAAGGACCCCCTGTGGACGTGGTCGAATTGACATACGCCCTGTTAAACACCATCAATGACAAAAAGCTCGTCCATTACAATATTGTTAAGCGATAATGAACTTTTGCATTTGTCGTATCGTGTGCTTTGAAGATGAACACAGCCATACGTTAACTGCCCTACATACACTGTCTAACAATGCTGTTATTTAATGTTTCTCTAGATATCAGATTTAGCGGTAATCATTCATGTATGTAGGTATTTCTGTTGACGCGGCGTTTACTGCTTGCTCGATACGCCAGAAGCACTGGCCTACCTATTATAGTGCTCCTGTCATTGTGTTTGACACATACACGGGTCCGCTTATCTACAACAATAACGAGCGACAACTGTCGGCTTGATGCCAGCTAATAAATTTTGCGGAACGAATTTAACAATAGTTTTGACCTGGGCGACATTAAAATCAACTGTGGTAGCTATGTATATAGAGCATGTATACAGGGTGGCCCGCCGAAAACAGTCTGGTGAAATTTTCTGATTAACCAATCGACTTCAATTAACATTTTCTGTACAAAATTATTTTGACAAATGATGTGGGCAAAAATATTACCCTCTTAAAGATCTGTTTAGTAGTTATAAAGACATTTACATACTAATGATTGCTATATATTCTTCTTCTTCTTCTTCTTCTTCTTCTTCTTCTTCCTTTTCTTCTTCTTTTAGCTAGGATCATCGCCTGTTTGCCCGGCCTGCTTCTATTCACGGATGAGGAAAACCAACTTTGTCCCCATCTCTTGGGAGGTCGTCCTTGTTGTCTCTTTCCTTTTGGTCTTTCATATTTGCATATATATGCTAGTTTGTTGGTTTGCATATATATGCTACATGTTGGCGTTAAAGTGGTAGACGATGTGTCAGTATGTCGTTACAGAATTAAAAATTACTTTTTGTACTCACCGCCTGTAAAGTGACATTTGGCGCTTGTGTAGCTCGATTGGGAAATACGTTTTCCCGGTTGAGGCGAATGTAAAAATTGAAAAAAACTTTGGCACTTTGGGACATTTAAAAAAAAATCTAACTTGGTAGTAATAAAATTTTGTCTATAAAATACTACTTCCCTCCACTATTCTTCACTAAAAGTTGGGGAAATAGGAGTAATAATTAAAAATTCTTCGAAAAAAATTGTGGTGCCATCTATTTGACGATATATTAAGCGACATTTTAAGCAAGATTCACGCGCCATCTATTTGTACCACACCGACATTCATATTGGCAGTTCGGAATTGTTTGTATTTAAACCAAAAAACGCAATAAATGTACTATAAATTTATAAATATAAGAATAAATACCTCATGTTTGCATTGTGTAAGAATATAATAACTTAATTTTAGGGAAAGGTGAGTAATAGTTACGTACATGAAATGCTTAAATTAATTAGATAATCTATCTTAGGTTAGGTATGATACCAATGACATTAATCAATAATATTTTTTTAATTTAATGTTCATACAAAAGATATTGTACAAACCACTTGCGTGAAGACATCTCGTTTCCTGCGGTCGCTCGTGCTTACAATGTGCGCTCATGTGGAAAAATAGTCTTCCCGCACTTGGTTCGTAAATAACTATTGCATGCTTGATGTCATTGATAAAGTGACTGAACAGAATAGGTCTTTTGATTTATGATTACTCACTAATAATATTCTCTACACACGATTGATGAAGTAGAAGCGGATCCATATTTGTGGATACAATATATTTGCCCTTTTACCTATCCCTATAAAAAAACAAATTGTGATGCACGAAGACGTAGCACGCTATTGAATAGGTCCTCCATGGGTTAACCACTTTCCTGGAAGCATTTTACTTAAAATATTTCGTGCTTGTAGCATAGAATGTTCGCCGTCTTGCATCCACGTGCCTCTTCTTAAATTTAGTGGAACATTCCAACAGATTTGCCTGGGTATTAATTTTAGTAATTGCCCATTGGCTGAACACTCTTCCAGCTTCAAAATGAGGGTGTGTGACTCAATATTTTAATGCCTGGAGGTAAAAGGTGCCTGGATTCCAATTATTTGTGAGATTATATACACGTCATCTAATACCGAACCATACAAGACAGCTTGAGATCAAGCATGACATAATTAGTCATATTAACATTTAAAAATGTTGTAAGTGTTTTTTAAAGTCATTTTCATCAGTGATAACCAGAGAAGGCTGAAGAAAGCTTAACGAAACGTCAGTTTTTCAAACTCCAACAAACAATGGAAATAACGTAAACAACATATCAAATTAATATTTACATGTAATGAATATGCACTAGTAGTTAATAAAATCAGAACACAACAAGCCACACAAACACTTTTAACATGTTTGGCGACTAGCTATGTAGCCAGGAGCGACGGAATTATGTGCCCTCAGTATCAGCTGAAGTGGAAAAAGAATATGGAAATTACAATTATGAAGAAAAATCAATTAAACGTAGGATAACATTTTGCATATTTGTACCTTTTAGGTTATAATAATATAAAATGTTTTTCTTTGAATATCAAACATAACAAATGTAAACTACGTAATATATATCTACACCAAACAAAATACAATTAATATTTTTTAGTAAACACAATTTTCTATATTGGCAAAATGTGCATAATAAAAATACCAAACGTGCAATCTCCGGTGAATAAAATATATTACAATGGAAATTTCGGAGTTCGTAGGCAATGGTTGATTGATTTGAGAGTGGCACTGTTTATTTTATTACTTTTATCGATCTGTTTGCACGAATTTGCACACACAAAACTGCAAACTGAAAACGTTTTAATTTAATTTGCACTTTGCCGAACAAAATTTCACGTAAATTAGCATTATGCGACTGCACAAATTCATTCTGTTTTGATCATGTGAAGTTTTCCGCTCATGTTAGAGTCAATTAATACATATTGGACGCGATTAATTGATTCATTCGCTTTTATTTATTGAATGCTATCGCAGTCAAATGTATTATGACGTTTCTGTTTACAATATCCAAACTTCAAAGTCGTATATTGGCTTTTCTACACCATACAAGTGAATGAAATAATACTGCATGAAATTAGTTACAAACAAGTAATTGTCATCTGTCCTGTCACTATAAGGATAAATGATCATCATATCCTGATGTTTGTGGTGCACTCACCGACGAGAAAATCCCGTGTTCGATTCCCGTAATTATTTCTAACGGCACATACGGTTATAAATAACTAATTCCGTAAACTCTCTATCTCACATTTCCCGCTAATTGTCTATGAAAATGCATTCGTCACCCTCAGGCAAAAGATCTGTGCACTCACGACATCATTGTCACATTTTCATTAATCAATATATTTTATTTTCATATAGTTAATTAATTTCCACGAGTATCAAATCATTTCTTCCTTAAAACCAACATCGCGCAGTCATTTTACCAAGTCTTCGTATATGAATACATCGATCGAAGCCAGTCAAAAGTGTATACAAACCCGCGCACAAGAGTAGAATTATTATTTATATAGTAAATAACTGGCGTCATCCATATTAAAATTTTCGTATTCTTTCTTTATTTTATCTTGTGATGTTAGGGTTAAATTTAGACCAGGAATAATAAAATACATGATAATATCTGATTTTATTTAATACGATAAATGTATGTTCTAATTATATATCTTAATGTAAAAGAAATCCTCTATTTATGGATGTATTTATTTTGCAAGACGTTTATTTTCAATTTATAATTTATTTTAGTCGTATGTAAATAAATCAAGTGGCGCTGAATCATGTTGACTTTTATTTGATGTATGTAACCAAAAAATCGTATCTATTAATTAATAAGAGAGCTATTGGACCCATCTTTTTGCATCCGACAGAAGTTATTCGTTGAGCAAGACGTATATTCTTTTTTTTTCACAAGGTGTTGGGGTTAATTATTTTCAAAAATAATAAATCACGCCCGTATTAATTTACTTTGACAGGTGAGATTGAAAAACCTACGCATTTTAATAGTATGCGACGTAAAAATCGCCATAACAATTACCTATTACTTAGTATGATATCGATATTAATTAGTGTGTTAATTTTTTGATTTAATTAATAGCACGCACACAGAGAACTCGTTACAAATTAAACGCATAAATTGCTAAGACAAAAAATCCTGTCAAACGTATTTGTTCGTTAATAATGTGGCAATTAAAGAAAAAATGTTTTACATCAGATCTGGAGATTGTATATATGGTTTGAGCAATTGCCAAACTAATATCGTAGCGCAGGGATCCAGAATGCTTTGTTATGCTGTCCGTGGACTGAGTACCCAGTATACCGATAGGTCCAGCTCGGAACGGGCCACAGTCAGTAATGAGTGGCAACACCGAAACCCCCACCGAAACCCCTCTACCCGCAGCAGCAGCACATTCCAGTTAAGAATTTAGTAAGACTTAAACCGCGCAAGGATATAGTCGTTTGCATATTCGTTCTGTATACGTAATTTGCCCATTTGTTTCAGAGATAATAAGGTCCAATTTATTATTATTATTGTATTCTTAGCTGCTACGGAAAAGTAATTTTAAGTAATAAAAAAACAATAACGTTTTCTAAAAGATAAAAGTAAAAAAATCAATAATTCTACAAAATAAATTCAAATTTTAAGAAAGTCACTCAAAATAGGAGCACGCGGAGTGGTATCGTACACACGTTGCCACATAGCACGTTCCATACGTATATTGTTGCCTATGTATGGCCCGTCGCGAGCTGGACCTATCGGTATAATACCTGCTAGTTATTTCGTTCATGCTTTTTGTCACCGAAAATCTTCCACAAAATAACAGCTGCAGCTTCTTCCTCTATATGATTTTATTGTTTTACTATTCGTCATAGATAACTTTTCAGCAAATGTGAAGCTTTTTAAAACTCTTGGTAGTGGATTACTTCAAAATTCTCTTCCCCACTTGTTTTTAGCGCCAAAGCCTTTAAGTTGTGATTTCTGCCATCCTATAAAACATGCAAGCACATTTTTTTTGGATTGAGACCATGTCTTTAAGTAAAGGTCTTATTACACCAGATTTTTAAAAAATGTTATTCAGAAAGATCTGCCAGTAAAGCCTATGAGAAAATATTTATTCCGAACAAGTTTTAGAAAAGATGAACGTGTTACGGGCAATTTAAATATTTTCAACGACCGTCAGTTGTTAATTAAAGTGTTTCCAAGAGAATAAACCTTCACAGTTCCAAGGCGTAGATGGTACCATCAAGTATATAGAAACCATATATACTTTCTTTCAAGTTAATAGTAGGAGTATTAGGAGGAAAACTCATTATATTCAAGCACTAGGCAGAACTGTCACTTCATATATTGATATTACAGAGCTGATGCTAGTTGAATTAATTAATTTTTCAAATTATATAACAGATATTCAGAAATCATCTTCGTCTGTGGATTTGGCAAGTTTAACAGATAAAACAACTCATTCATTAGTATTCACCACAAGAAGCGCCTACCTTTGTGTAAAATTGTTTCTATAGCAGTCTCTGGTTTTATGTCTTAACAAGATCATTCAGTTCCAATGCTATAGAAGTCATGTTTTTATATCTTAGGCTTAAAGGAGGTGCAACTGATACTACTGATGCCAAAGCAACTGAATATGCTTTGAGATAAATATTGCGGTGTGAAATAATAAAAGCTTCAATATCTGCCAATACAGCTGAAAGAATCAATTATGTTAGTACCACAACATTTTCAAAATCCAGGAAATCATCACCAACTTCCAAACAAACACTTGATCACAACATAATTAATCCTGACTTGATTTTAAGTTCCAACTATTATAAAAAATTAGAAATCTAAGTAATAAAACTTTTGTTTCCGAAAACACAATTTACTCTGCATCTGTTGGTTTTCTGGTTGGGGGGGTTACGTTGTTAAAAAATTAAATGTAATTTTTCATTGTGATCACTAGCTGTGTCCTCTACTATCCAGGGTGGGTAATTCTTGGACCTTTGCTAACGATTAATATATCTTCAAGACCGCCGTAGTTTGACATATTCAAATTATAAGTTTCTATGTCTTTTAAAAGAATTAGCAGATGGTAAAATTTGGGCAACAAAATTTTACTACACTTGGAGTCAGAAAATCTTAGTCAACAGTTAGCGGCCATCCTAATCCACACATCATTTAAAACACTATTTTTAATTGTACTCCAGATAAAGACAAAGTTTATAGAGCAATAACTAATTAATGATGAGACCAACTTTGTACATTTGTTTAGAAAAGTAGATCAATACTGAATAAACCATTAAGTAGTAAAGTATTAAAATTATGAAAAATCAATTACCTACTTCAGCACACTTTTGTTTTGTTTACCTATATGTACATATGAACGCATGTAGTTTTAATTATAATAAAGATGTCAAATATTCAGTATGGCCAATGAACAATTTAATTACACTTTAAATAGAACTAACACATGTAATTATATGCTAATTTGAAATATAAAGTTACACACATGTACAACTAAACACTATTTGAATCGAAATGTAACAGCAAAATTATTTTATATATTGGAATTTAAAATTACAAAGCTGATTCGCATGCCATAAAATAGGGTGTATTTTTTTTATTCCTGATCAAACATGCATAATTATTTTTGGCGTTAGTATAGCAACATTGCAATTTGTTTACATTTTCCACAAGTTGAGCATAAAATTGATGAAACCGATGAAAGTTTAAAATTACTTACCAAAAATAAACATTTAAAACGGTATTTTTAATACAAATTAATGCACATTAATTTGTTATTAATTAGTTTTGATGTTTCTTTAATAATGGAAGTTGTAGATAATCGAATGTATTTTAGTTTTTGAAAGAAATAATTAAGTGATGGTTTATTCATCGGATTCGAATAGAAAATATAATAAACTAGCTGGCCTGATAGATAGTTGGTTGTGCTGCCCTTTTCTGTAGGTGGCGCGATGAGTTTGATTTAGTTAAAGTCCATGTATAAGAAAGTCTTGACAGAAGAGGCAATTCAAAGTGAAATGATGTTTATATGACAAAATTCAATTATACAAAAAAAAATAGCGCCATCTATCGAACGGCAGCATATAACAAAACAATTTTGTTGATCACGCAAACATATTGTGTAGGTACCTCTGAATAAATCATTTCTGTTTATAAATATAAATTGTATTAATAGTTCGACCGCAGCGCCACCTGTCGTGTCCAGCATTTGCGATTCTCTTTTTTGTTACTAAACCAACATATATTGTGAATAAGAGTCATGTTGGTCCATAAATATAGAATTTGTTAATAACTTGTCTTCAGCGCCACCTATCGGATGTTTTGATATTTATTTTAATTTATATTTTACGCGCATTGACGATATAAATGTCGTCTGAGAATATAAAGATGATTGGTTAAGCCATTAAAAACTTATTGATTAACATACAGACGCACTAACGATTATATACAGGGTGACATTGGAAAAAATACAATGCATAGTACCACGCGATAGAGGACCATAAAATACAACAAAAAATTCTTATACACCAATGTCCGATCGCCTTTTATTTTCAAGATACAAAATCTTAAAGTTTATCAGTATTTTGTTCTAATTATTCCCATGACAGAGCTGCTAACCTAATTATACCAATAATTTATCAACATTTGTCGTATTGCTTATTAAAAAAAGCTGTACATACTTCATTATAACATTTATTTTTATTTAATATCTGATAAGAAGAAAAATCGCTATTTGGTCGACTTGAGCTTTAAAAATAACAACACAACAACAAAAAAAACGTCAACTAAATTTAAAAAATATTTTTATAATGTTCAAAATGATGGCCTTCTTGGATACACTTCTCCAATGTTTGTGTTAATGATTGACGACATCGTTCATAAATGCCTGGATTATTACGGAATCTATCAGCAGACTCCATCATTTTATTCAATTCTTCAATCTTTTAACAATAAAATATGAAAATGTAATTCTAACATTATGATATGATAATGATAGTTTTTATTACTTAAAGTTCAGGTTTTACAAAAATTGCCAACTCTATATTAAAGGCATTAAAAGTGTTAACTGTATTTCTGACGAGATCCGTTTAGATAATTTTTCGTTTACAATGAGTAAATTGGGACCTTCCGATGTTGAATGTGGTTTCAATAATAAAAACCGCAAAATTCGTGAATTCATTCAGGATTGCCAATAAAACGGATAACAAAACGCAGACACGTTCATATCGTACGCAGATATGATTAAGATTGATTCTGTAGTAAAATCAGTGTTTACGATTTGTTTAACGCATTAATTTAAGGAAATAGATCCGTGCATATATGTGTAATTATTGAGTGGCAATTACTAGATTAATGGTTTTTGACATTACCGCGAATTACATCAAATCGACTGGCATAATATGCGTGAAATGCATAGTTGTTGTCTATTGATTTGTCTATGTACAATGCACGCGAATATTGTTGCTTTTATTTCATTCAAAAGCAGATATTTAATTTCTCGAAATATTGACAATTACGTCATATAATTATTAATTTCCAGTTTTAGGTAAATACTAAATAAATAAATAAATTTTGCAAAATTACACAATAAAATTCCTAACATATATTATAAATTACTAATTTTAAAGTTTCCATGTTATGCATAAAATCTTTCATTCACATAATAACATCGAGATAATATTGGATTATTTTGAAAACAGATTCATCATCAATATCAAAATATAAATTTTCATTTTAATAGTAATCTTGAAATGATCAGGATTTATTTTCAGTTTTATTATTGTTGTGGTTCTAGATATTACGTAATGAACCGGATTATATTACAGACGTATATGTAAGTCGCTCATTTTTGGCGCCCAACGTGCGGCAATAATTTTCAATAAACATTTGTTACGTACAATTTTTAGTAACAATATGAAAAGTTAGGTACTTATGTGTCAAACATGCTTAAAATTTTAACCTACTCGTTTCTAATTTCTTGCGAAAGTATTGTCATGCTACTGCATTAGACATTATTTTTGTGAGTTTACTTATTTACTATTTCGAACGACACATTTTGGATAACAATAAATTCATTTGATATCATTGCCTTGATGTTATTAGGGAAAGGTTATAGAATGTGTAAATCTTGTCATAAAAAGTAATATTTATGTAAAGATTAGACCGGAAATGACATGATTTATAATACTTTACAAAAATTAATAAAAGGTTTAAAAATTTGATTAGAGTACAATGTAAAATGTTTGTTACTATGGCTAATTTATAAATCAATGTTATGGCTATATTTTAAAAAATAGAGTAGGTTTATATAAATGTCTTCGTTGATTAAAAAAACAAATGATGATAAAAATTCTTATTTACCTGGAGAATTTACTTAAAACCGAATGATATTATTATTTTTATAAAAAAATAATAACAATGAAATGATAATGATTTAGCATTAGTTGTTATTACTGTTGTGGTTCTAGATATTTCTTAATGTACTTGGTTATATAACAGACGCATATATAAGTCCCTCGTTTTTAGCGCCCAACGTGGGGCAATAATTCTCAATAAGTACTTGTATATACAATTTTTTAGTAATAATATGAAAAATTAGGTACCTACGTACTTATTTCTTAGGGCTAATTAATGCCTACTAAACATTCTTGTAATTTTTACGTATTCATTATTTCGTTTTTAATTTCTTGCAAAAGTATTTTTTTTTACTGAAAAATACTAATTTCTGCTGATTATTTGCTTCTTTGAAACTGTCATGCTACTGCATTAGACATTATTTTTGTGAGTTTACTTATGAAATTTAGAGCCTATTTTGCCACGAGACATTTGGTGTAACAATAAATTTATTTCATATCATTGCCTTGATGTTATCAGCGAAAGGTTACTGAATGTTGCCTCAAAATGTTATATTTATTTTACAAAAATTAATAGAAGTATTGAAAATTTTATTTGAGTAGCATATAAATTGTTTGTTCCTATAGCTAATTAATAAATCAACCTTATGGCTATATTTTAAAAGATAGAGTAGGTTTACATAAATATCGGTTGCCAAAAAAACAAATAACGATAAAAATTCTTTTTTACCTTGAGAATTTACTTGTAAAGGAGTAGTGATATTATTTTTATAAAAAAATAACAACATTTTCGGGGTACTTTTCTAGTTCAGAGAAGAAGTTTTCCGTTTTGCAAATAAATAAAGAAATTATTAGTAAAAATGAATTATCAACAAAACGAATAGTTGAATATTGAAATTCTCTACAGAAATAATATCGTTGCATATTAAGGAAATATTATAAATCGCTTTTTAGTTGTATCGAGAAGAGTAAAAACATATAGACACATATTAGAAAGCAAAAACAGAAGATAGAAATATTTAATTGAAAAATGTCTTGGTATCGACGAAAAAAAAGTCAAAATTGGCGGAGATAATTGAAAAAATTACATTTTCACCTAGCCCCTTTTATCGATAAACGAAATTAGTAGTTGTGTAGTGTATTTATTGGTGATCAAATTCTTTATATGACATGTCACATTTCAATTAAATAAGAAAATACGTATATGAAAGTATGAAACATGTTAAAATAACATATACAGACAGAAAAAAATATATACTTAACGTAAAATAAAACAACAAATTTGTTTAAATCTTCACTATATTTATAAAAATGTAAAGGCTGTGTGTGACGCGTTTCGCTAACATTGTAGCTTTGTCAAACAGCGATGGTATAATAATTACTTTACAAGTGAAATACGTATATGTACTTAAATTTGGTAATTACAAGTATATATGACTCACAGAAACGATTAACTAACAAGTACAAAAAGGCTGGGAAAGACATATTAGGCATTTCATCACAATAGGCACACGGAAAAACCCTAAACGAATAAGTTTAGTAATGGAGAACGATTAATATATAGTTGGTCATTGAGTAAATTCCCATAATTTTTGTTTTTATTTATTTCAAGGGCTTCTAAGAGATTTAATTTATGGGATTTATTTTGTACATGTAAAATTTCAAACTCCGGATCAAACAAATGGTTTTCTGATAATAAGTCATTTGAGTAATTAGAATCTAGTTTTTTGTTATCATAACAACGTTTATGTTCTGAAATTCTAGTTTTGAAATTTCTGAACGTTCTCCCAATATAAATTTTGTCACAATTACTACCACATTTTAATTTATATACTCCAGATTTATTAAATTTTGACGATTTGGATTTACTGTTTTTAATGAAGCTAGATAAATTGTTATCTGGTTTAAGTCATATATTTAGGTCTAAAGTTTCTAAAAATGTTTTAATTTTAACTGAGGGTTTACCTATGTATGTTAAACATGTATATTGATTATTTTTATTTTTATCCGAAAGGAATATTTCATCTAAAGTTTGTTTGTGCGTTTTCTTAGCCATGTTATTATCAATTAACTTTGGGTCGTAGTTATTATTAACTGTTATTTCTTTAATAATATTTAATTCTTTGTTATAATTATTAGTAGTTAGGGAATTGTTCTATCTATATCCAAAAAAATTATACCTATATAATTGTTAATAATTGATATTCTGAAGGTTGTTCCAGATTGTTCTGGTTGTTCTAATCATTATTCCAAGGAACCTAAAAAAAATTAAAATTGGCCGAAATAATCGGAAAAAACGAGCTTTTCCCAGCCTCCTTTTTTTGAAAATCGAAATTCTGGCAATTATTCTAGGTTCCTTCCAAATTGTTCCAATGTGTATCAAAGGAAAAAAAAGTATGGTTACAGAACTGCACCTGGCACTAACTTTTGTCATTCCAAGGTATTCGTGTAGAATTTTGAAGACATTGCTTTCTGAAACTCCTAATGAAGCTGATAATTGTCGCTTCTTTAATCTTGGATCCTCCAATACCAAACACCTGGTTTTTTTAGTAACATCGACGATCACGTCAACATGCCGACTTGGACGGGGATCATCCTCCAGTGATTCTTGGCCATCTTAAAACAATTTTGACCATTCGCAAATAGTCGACTTGGAAGGAAAATCATCCCCGTATATAACCAACATTTATTCACGAATAATTTTTGTTTTTTTTTTTGTTTTGTCAAGAATTTTATAACTGCTCGATATTCAAGTTTGTGCATTTTGATACGTGACAACACAAACTGACAGATATTAAAACTCATACGGTTACAACTGTTTGTAAATTGTCAAAGTAAGTAAGACTATAATGAAAAATTATATTAAAATTGAAAAACGCCTAGTCCGGGAATATAAAAACGACCCTTCGTACACAATAATGTTCGGAAAGTGCAAGTCATTCCCTTCATTATAAAATAATTTTCTCCTATTATTTCGTCCGACTATATATGATTTGTTTTTTGAAATACTTTGGAACAATTTAGAACAAACCTAGAACAACCTAGAATAACCGTCAGATTTTTTATTTTCAAAAAAAGGGGGGCTAATTTCACACACCCCAAATATGTTCTCCATAATGTTTCAGTTAGTGTACTGGCGCTTCAATAAAGCGCTATCGTTACGAGCGATAAAATCCGCAGTGCGGTTTTTTATTCCACTCGGTCACGATACTAATTTGTATTAATAACATTTTGCAAGTTTAAAATCGACTGAATTTTACTATATAATCTGACTGCTGACGGGGGGGCATTCGAAAAGGGGAACAACACAGCACTGTCTGTCGAATGGGCGTTCCGCTAAAAGCGCTCTCCACCGGTTTAATGTCATATGAATGTTTCATGTTCAATGAATTAGGCGGAAAGAGAGACAGCAAAAAAGACTTTCCTTTAACATTTAACCCGCCCAATTGATTTTTGATAAATTACTACGTTTCTTTGTGTCGGATGCTCGATGAATGAAAGATGGGTAATTAATTCGAAATCCTTCTTCGGTTTGTATTCTTATTTCTATATGATGTTCATCAATCACTGAAATTAAAAATACATCCTATCATTAATATGCTTTAATATATACCGGGGGTCCTAGCGGAGCGGTAAAGTCAATTATTGGTATCTAATAATTTAGATAGCGAATAATTTTTAATACAAAAAGTGTAGATAATCATATGCTCTACAATTTAAAAATACTTTCATTTATACAGAGTGTTCGACAACGACGAAACAACACAAACTTATGTGTTTTTAAATGGAATGTTAAGCATTTTTTTACACTTAATGATAACCCTTGAAGGGATGATTAAAATGATATCACTTGTATTTGTTGATTTTCAACTGTTTCTGAGATATGGCGATTTTCTTTAAAAATTACAACATTTGCAAAGTTGCAATGAAATAACGATGTATGATGAAATATCTATTATGGGCTCAATTAGTAGAGATATCTTTTCAGTACTTGAAATTAATGTTTATTTTGACATATCTAGGCATGTTCTTTAGAATTACATACCATTAGCTAAAGCTACAATTCTAAAAAAAAAATAAATGGAACAACCTGTATATTTAATTGTCATTGAAAAGTACTTAAAATTTACTAATTAAAAATATATACTCTCTAGTGCCTGTGAGCGATATTGCAAAAGTTATAGGATATTATATCGGAATAAACCCGATTAGGTACGACTTAAAAATATGAGTTGCTTTGACTTACACATAGCATAATTAATGTACGTTATTGAAAACTTCTATAACTTTCGCAATATCTTGAAGACCATATAAGTTATTATTTCAAGCATCACAGAAATTATAAGTTATCATTAGAGACTGGAAAATATGCACTAAAAAGTTTGGCAAATATGCACTTAAAAAATCCCTGAATATGCACTTACAATATGCAATATGTACTTATGATGTGCATTTATTTATTATGTTTAAGGAAATTAAAATTCATTTGTCGTATTCACAAATTGTATATTTATTTATTACAATAAATTGTCGTATTTACAAATTATATATTTATTTATTACAATAAATAACCATATATTTCTTTAAATTTTCCATAGTTAAATTATGTCTACGATCTGTAAGTATATGTTTATATTGGGAAAATGTTCTTTCAACATCGCAAGATGTGATCGGTGCATTCTTAAAACTAGGTATTAATGAGGGGCTTATATTAATGTCTTCATTAAAATTGCCATTAATTACATTATTTATAGATTTTGAATGTAACAAAACCTCCATTTTTGCTTAGAATTGCGGCTAATTTTTCTTTAATTTTTTTCCAGTCAATCCGTTGACTTTTCCAATTTTCTCTTCAATATCATTTACAATGCCAACACCATCATTTAAAGATAAATTTCTATCTTCTAATCTAGTAAAATTGCCTGCTCAATTATCGCAAAATCAGATTTAATATATGATAGCTGATTTTGTATTGTCGAATTATTGAAAATTACGTTACACTTTTCTATGGCAAGACTGGTTGCTGAATCAAATTGAGTTACAACATTTTTGATGCCTTCGTAATTATCGGCAAGAAACACAGCACATTTAAGCCATGTTCACCATCTTGTTAAGATAGGTTCTGGTGGCAAGGGAATGCCGGGAAGCATTTCGTTATATAATTGCACTCGTAAGGGCGCTTTTAAAATACTTTTTTGATATTACTAATTAAATTGTTTACATGTGGAAACTCTAATCTAACTTTTTCAGCAACCCTATTTACACCATGAGCCAAACAAGTACAATGGATTCAATTGCGAAAAAATTTTTCAGACTTTGAGCTGATTTTAACATATACGAAGCGGCGTCAGTTACCATTAACAGAAATTTTTCAAAAGGTACTTTGTCGGGTAAAAAGAAATTCGCTAAGGACTCATTAATAAACCTGGCTATGGTAACATGATTTGTTTTGTCTAAATTACCTACATTAATTAAATGTCTTTTAGATTGAGTTGAACCATTTAAGGTTCCAATAATCAAATTAGCAACCTGACGGCCCTTCGTGTCGGTAGTTTCATCAACAGAGAGCCAAAGATTTTGGTTTTTCAACTCCTTTCTAATACCATCGGTAACATCTTCATAAATTTCGTTGATGTATTTCTTGCGTAGAGCTGAGGAACTGGGTACATAAATGGGTTTATCATCGACTTTGCAATAAGTTTTCAGGATTTCTTGAAATATCGGATTGTCCAATTTATGTAAAGGAATATTACAACCCACAAAAAGATTACAAAAATCTTTGGAAAATGCTTCTTGTGGATTCTTCGAATTATTGAGAAAGCTTTCCTCCAAAAGTTGCTGCCGCGGTTTATTCAAATTTTCAGAAACCCTGTTCTGATGAAATGTTGCGTTCAAATGTTGCACTACTTGAAATTTCTTCTGGCAGGTAATCTGTGTAACAAAATATATTTTTAACATTTAGTTATAATAATTATTATTAATTACTATATTACTACAAAAACTAGAAAAATAAATTGTCTGGTTTTGTAAAGTTCTCCAGTTGTTTAAATTTGATTGATTTTGGTGTTTATGACAAAGAAATATTACAAAGATATATTAGCTTTAAAGAACATAAAATCAAACATATCTAATAATAATTTATTATGAAATTGTTTCATTATATTTATGAACACAAAAAAATTCTCATAATTGTAGAACTTGTTATTGACAAAATATTTCAAAATTCAAATTACCCTTTTGTCGCAGAGTGTGCACAAAACACTTTCTCCGTCAATAATTTTTAGTGCACTGCAATCACTTATCCAATTTTTTTATTAGAGATGACTTCCCTTTAGCTATCTTCGGCATTTTCAAAACTTTTTAATTCACTTTTGTTTCACCAAAAAGCACAGACCTTAACACGTTTACGAATGAACAAACTATGAAGGAAATTATTTCTTTTTCTTATATTGATATTAGTCGTACGGTATAATATACCTGCATTAATACCTACATTTCTGAAAAGGATTTCCTACGTAAGTTCTAATTGCCCTAAACCGATTATCAGTAGAGTTAAATCCTATTTTTGGGAAAGTCCATCTCATTATTAATGAGATGGACTTTTAATGAGTCATTAATGCAAAGTTGAAGGAATGCAATCCCTTCACGTTTACAGAAACAAATTAAATATCTTTAAATATCAGATTTTATTATGGTTCTTATGAAAATGGCGAATATATGCATAAATATGCAAAATAATTATGAAATATATGGTAAAGTGCCCAAATATGCATTATATGCACTAAAAAAATGGTAAAAACGTATTCTGAGGGTGGAAAATGGATAAGTACACAGTATAGAAGGGATATACCAAAAAACAACAAATATCCATTTTGCATAAAATCCAGTGTCTAGTTATCATATAACAAATTAAAAAATCTTCTTTAAGGTTTTCTTAATAAAGTTCTTGCTCATATCAAGGACTCTAAAACGTTCACGCTTATATAAGGTGTTTCTTGAACACATAACAAAAGAGCCTTTTGTGCATATGCGTTTTCCTACGGCAGCTGTAACACGGCTCCTTTTCCATACGGAATACTGCCAGTTTTACTCAAATCGTTAACAATTTTTGAAAAGCACTGATCGATGGCAGTCTCATATTTGGATATTTTTCGTTGCATATTTTTGTGCCAGCAAACAATCACTTTCCCCCAAAACAGACCATATCTATTAATTCCAATTTTAAATATTTCATTTCGCACTTAAAATAAATTCATGTATTTACTTCCCTTTAAACTGAAACTATAAATCTAAGTTTAAACTTGAAAGAATTTTTGACACACAGCGTCAGCGATATTTTTTTATATTATTGCTAATTCATGAACTTTTCATGAGTTTTAAAATTTTAATAATAATTAATTATTTCTAAAAGGAAAATAGAAGTAACTCGTTTCGATTAATTTTAGTTATAGTCGTAGTGCAAGTTATGACAACTCATATTTTTAAATCGTAATCGGGTTTATTCAGATATAATATCCTATAACTTTTGCAATATCGCCCACAGGTGGAAGAAAGTATATATTTGTAAATCTTAAGTACTTTTCAATGACATAAATATACCACTTCATTTTTTTTAGAATCTTTAACTTTAGCGAATGGTACGTAATTCTGATAAAATGTATAAAAAACAGGATCATGAAAATAACCCATGCAGACTATACTAAACAACTGCCCTAATAGTACGGTTAACAAAAGTCTTTCCTCCACTGGCATCCGGAAGATAGTCACAAGCAAAACAAATGACGGAGCCATAGTTTTTGTGACGAAGAAGAAAACAAACACAAAAGCATTCAATATCCTAATTCTGACTAATAAAATGAAGATGCTTTTTCAGGATGTCATTCGTATTGCGTAATACAATCGCCAACACCGCGAATAAACTACTTACGCCTTTAATAGATAGAATATATACTCTTGCAAACAGTAATGTTGTACATCTTCGTACAGTGCAATTAAATATTATGTTTGTCAAACTAAACAATGTCTGAAAGTACGTAACCCGATACATATAAGTGACAGTAATAAAACACCCTCAGAGATGCAAAATAGCGTAGTCCTTGAGTCGCACCAATCACGATATTACCGTCAAGAACATCCAAATTCGTTTTTAGTAGCCCTAGCCCTAAGAACCGTCAATGCTAATATCAATAGAATATTAATTCCAAACATGACGCGTAAAATCACAGCTAAATACAAAGACAATGTGGCTCGATAACTAATTCATGCAAGAGCCTTTTCTACAGTAAAGGATGGGGGCATTCTTTACTGAGTTTTGAGTCCGCACCTGTTACAGCTAAGAAAAATTATTTCCCAGATATTATTTTGAATCGCAAAAAACACCGGATAAAAATACTACATATGTTCACCTGTGCATCTTTTATATTAATGGACATTAAAATAGAGATTGTCAGGTTACACTTGTAAATAAGATATTGTTTTTAAATATGCTGTTAATTATTTTTGAAGTGTTCTAATTATAAGAAAAATCAGACAAATGCAAGCCACGATTTCATTTCGTGGGTGACTACATAATAAACATTAAATATTTATGTAACTAACATAGATGTTTTTGTAAGTACTGTTTCAACTACAACAAAATTTTATTATGTATTAATTATTTGTTTTGGGTTTTCCATTTGTTTATAATACGCATATCTGTTGAAAATTTTGTAATAAATTGAAATATCAACATTACATCCAAATAGTATGTTGGAGTTAACTTATACCGAACCCATAATCCTGCCTAAACAGTAATTTCTATTATTTTCCTATATACCTATGTTTGTCGTAATAAAATTCTAAGGTATGTAAGTATTAAATTAAACTATTGTAGCATAAGACATCCTTCATCTAATTGTGCTGATAGAGTTATTAAAGAAGTATTAAGATACCTTAGAATTTTATTACAACTTGTATAGCATCATATGTGGCAATCCAAATTAAAGACCGTAGAATACGTGATGAATCATACTCCATCCACAGTCACAGGAGAACTGGAGATACACAGTTCTCCTAAAAACAGTTAGAAACCCAGAAAGACCTTTACGGATGGATGATGATGTAGAGATTTGACTGAAACGTACATAGAAATTGGAGGAAGAAAATAAAAACAAAGGTATGAAAATTAGAAATGTATTTATTGAAGAAAGTGAAGTCAATAAGTAGTAATGTGAATGATAATGAGGTGGAATGGTTAGGTACCGCCGCCTTTAGGCGTATGTATTGAATGCACGTATAATATCTACGGTTGCCCGATTAGTAGTTGTACTGCGGATGGTTCAACATTACCTTGCGTTGTCGCGCTTGTGTAACAGATGCCGCTGGGAATCTCTCATAGGCATTTTTACGTAAGTCGACTATATATGCATGTAGTCCAAGCTTTTAAGGCTCCTGCACTGATGAGATCTATGATCGAAGCAGCTGTCTGTACGTTGTTGTTCGCAATGGTGTAGATGTGCATTCATACCATGTTTGGATGGTTGTCATTAAATAACGTCGCCGTTTGGGAATAATTTTTGTTTGCAATCCCATATAAAACAACAATTACAGTTCTCTCTTCCAGAGTGTAAACTATTTCAGCAAAAAAGCCGAGACTTCAAGAACAATTTTACAAGTATTAATATTAATCAAACACAAAAGTTACAATTTTGACAATTCTAATTTAAAACTATTACCGTGACCGATGGGGCAGTATGAAATACAGTGATCATTGCCCCACTATATCCTAAACAACCACCCAAAATTCAAATTTTGTCATCAAAAACACCAGAAATAATTCAATATTAAGTTTTTGTATGTGCACACGGTATATACAGTATGTCGCCGGATTGGGTTTACAAGAGAAAAAAAATATTTTTGATTTTCCAATAAAATGCTGAAGGAATTAAATTTTATGCTTCATTTCAAATGATCAAATCTGTAACTAGAATTACAAAACTGTCAACTCCATATTGAGAATTACAAATTTTTATTTTCTTTTTTTTTCAATCACAACATTAAAAAAAGAAGTAGGCTAGAAACACTAATGTTTAAAACTATTCTATTAAGTCGCCATCTCTTTCAGCACACGATTCAACTCTAAGCCGCAGTTCCTCATAACTGTTGCGAACTTCTTCAAGTGTCAAGGACGCAACAGCATCTCTTATACGATTATTTTAATACTTCAACATTGTAAGGCAAGTTTTCCATGTAGACTAGTTGTTTTAACCGTCCCCACAAATAACAAGAAAATGGGTGTGCTTAAAACCACACAGCAGAAGTGTAAACTTCATCAAGGCAAGGTTAATAATAATACGAAATACAACTTTTTTTTTCGTTCTATATTACATTTAAATAATCGAAGTTACCAATTCGCGAACGCAACCCAGCTCGCGAAATACAATTTCGCGGCCGTTGCTATAGCAGCGGCCGTTAAAGTAAATACACATTTTGACACATGTTTAATCACACATTTTACGACTTATGGTGGAATTCTGTAACTTTCTCGGAAGCTCCGGCTATCGTAGGCCCTGGCAACGAAGTGACGTTGCGATGACGATTTCAGAATATTGAGAGTTAGTGACGTAGAACTGTCAAAACGTTCGTGAGTAAAGATTTTGTTGGTTATATTGTGGTTATATTATTATTATATAACTATTGTTAATATACTGTTCCTGTTGTTATATTTATAGTTTCTGTTAGTTTATTTGTTATAATTATTATTGTTTTATATTTGCAAATATGAATGGCTTTATAGCATTATTATTAGATGAAGATCACAACAGGTAGGTAATCGATAATATAAAATATATAGAGTATACATAATATTCTCTATTTTCTTTATTTTAGAAATTATATGCGTATATTCCGCAAACGTTTAAGAGATCACGGAAATCCTTTTGAAATACCAAACAGGCATTTTAAACAAATGTTTAGACTGAATAAGGACACTGTTCAAAACCTGATCCAGTTATTGGATGGACATATTGAACAAACAAATATACCATTACATTTGAAGGTTATTATCATAAACATCACTTGAAATGCATATTAACTTTATAGTGCACATTATATATTTGTTACAGGTCTTAACAACATTAAATTTCGTAGCATCAGACAGCTATCAGAATAGTGTTGGTATTAATAGCTTTGTTTCTCTCAGTCAGAGTTCAGTAAGTCGAATAGTTCATCAGGTCTGTCTTGTAATATCAAACAATTTATTCCCTGAATGCATAAAATTTCCCAGTGATTGTGAATCGAAGAATCGTGTCAAGCAAGGGTAATTATGTTGTATCAAAATATTCTAAAAATAATTCTTTATTTTGTTTTTATGATAAAAAATGGGAGACCGGTGATGTATTTTGTTTAATCGATAGCACCCAGTTCATATATTTAATTTAAGGGTACCTTTTCTAAACGTTCTAAAAATTATCCTTCTGTATAGTTTTTATGAAAAATGGGGTGCACGAGATGTAGGTGTAATTGATGGCACACATGTTGATATACTTGCTCCACCTTTAGCCAATGAAGAACACTCTCCTTTTGTATATATATATATTTTTTCTATTCACATACTGTAATTTTTTTTTCTAAATTTCAGCACTACTTTTATGGTAAGGTTGATAAAAGAAAATATATTTGACAATAAAATGTGTTTTATTTTTGAATATTTATACAAACAATCTCTATTTGAGTACCTATTATTCAAAGTTCACATTTCTAGTTCAGTATTATTATTTTTCTTTTTGATCTTTATTGTTAAGATTTAATAGTAAACATATAATTCATATCCAATATTAGTATAATTATCCGAGTCAAATGTCATCTATTGTTTTATAATACTTGCTGGTAAATTTATTAAACAATAATTTTTTATATTCTTTTGAGTTGAAAAAGTGCAAATTTCAGCCTAATGAATATTACTCTCCTGTAAAAACTGCAAATAAAGAGAACTTTCAATTACTATAATTTCAGAGGCTCGACAACAAAATCCTGCAATAATATCAAATGATTTGGTGTACCAAGTACAAGAATACATCACAGGATTGGTCGATTTTCTAAATACAAAATCATCTATATCCTTCAACCATTTATATACTTTGGCCTATGCTATTAAAACTTAATGTTACCTTTTTGGATCCTCAAACATTAATCGTTCAATATAGTTACACATTGATAAAATCTTTGCGGTTTGATTTACAAATAAAGTCATTGACTAAACAGGTAAATTTCCTCTTATTTTCTTCAACATAATATAAAGTTAAACATCCTCTCAATTTGATGTAGTTTTATTATTAGAAAATCTTATGAAAAAGTCAACTTTAAATTGTGAAGTTATTGTGAACATGATACCATAATAGACTTTTTCGAACATTTAGTTTGTGCACATTTCACATGCTTTATGTTGTGTGAATATTGTCTGCTAGGTTTATGTATTTTTTTGTGTTTAGGTACTCTTGTAAGAAAAACAATGTCGACTTTATAGGGATACCTGTCCTTGTTGGCTTTATAAAAAAATCACATTTCATCATCCATAAATGTGCCTCAAATGACATTTATCTGCAAATTCACTATACACTAGTGCGATACTACGTCCTTTGAAACTCTCCTAATGATAACAGTTCTTGTTGAAATTTTCCAAAGTGTTTCGTGCTATCTTAGCAGCAGTATAAACATATGTTTATACTATATCTTGGCATTACAAAATGTTCCGTACATTTTCTTTAAAAAAAATGTTAGCAATCGCTATATTATATTTCAAACAATTTTCGTATTAGTTAAAATTTTAAATTGAAATATTTTGGTATATGTTTACGAGATGATATGTCTGTTTACATGTTAAACATAAAGGTTATGTACAAAAAATCGTAAATTGACACTTCTACGTCACTAACTGCAAAAATTCTGAAATCGTCATCGCAACGTCACTTCGTTGCCAGGGCCTACGATAGCCGGAGCTTCCGAGAAAGTTACAGAATTCCACCATTATTTTGACAAGTATCAAGTATTTGTAGTTTATTATATTCGTCTCATTTCCATGGTAACGCATGTAAAGCAAGTAAACCACTTTAATTTAGCACCTTTAGAACTAAATTAAATTAAATTGTGTCTCAATTTAAATTAAATCTATTGAAAAATTTAACGGTTGCCCAAAAAATTGTGTGTATATCTTGACCGCGAAAAACTTTAACGTACTCGAGATTGTCTTGCCTCGGCCGCAAGCATTATTAAGGAGATTTTCTGACGCATGTATATATATATATATATATATAGATGCTTTAGATTGATTTTGTTAACAACCAGCCACTTTCACTGATGTGATCTATTATGAATATATAGATTTTTACTGTTTATAAAACAGAATTTGGGTTTTCAGAATTTATTTTGAAAATAAAACGCAATTTTTCCTTATGACGTTTCGGGCCTTTATTTGGTCCTTCATCAGACCTATTAACAACCAAATTAGTAATATTAATCACTGTAAAATATAGTGGTAACATTTAAAAAAGAGAAACATTCATTGTGTTTACATACAATTTAAAATAACACTGAACAGTTTATTCAAGTGAAGAAGAGAAAAAATTTTCATTTTAAAAACAAAACACAAAAAAAAAAAAACTTACATTTAGAAACTTATTGTTGAAGACACCATTTGGTTAATACTATAAAAAACAACAATTTCATCTACGGAAAGTCAAAACGATTACATTTTAAAAATTTTTCATATAATGAAACATTCAATTTCTGTCTGTGCCGTGCAAGATATAGGCACTCTTTAATATGTATTTAAATAATTCAGGAACATTATATTATTTTTGTGAATGAAAAAACTCGAGAGGCTAGATACAAGCAAATACGCTTTATACAAAAAGAAAACCTTACTTTGTGAGACAAACGATCACGACGGCCGATATACAGGTCTGTCCAAACGAATCTTAAGAATAAAAACATATTATTTTATAGTTGTATATTGTCAATTTAGTGTGGGGGATTAATTTTAATGTACCCAATTAACCCGCTGTACACGCTACTGCAAATGCGGGACTGCTCCTTGGTATTTCATATTAATTCAACAAAACACAGTGTTAACTTCAATGGGGTAACAGCAGTATTTAAAGAAAATAATTACAACAAACGAACTTTCCTGGAAGCCGTAGCCATCAAACTATTTTCCAATAACCTAAATACCAAGGAGCAGTCCCGCATTTGCAGTAGCGTGTACAGCGGGTTAATTGGGTACATTAAAATTAATCCCCCACACTAAATTGACAATATACAACTATAAAATAATATGTTTTTATTCTTAAGATTCGTTTGGACAGACCTGTATATCGGCCGTCGTGATCGTTTGTCTCACAAAGTAAGGTTTTCTTTTTGTATAAAGCGTATTTGCTTGTATCTAGCCTCTCGAGTTTTTTCATTCACAAAAATAATATAATGTTCCTGAATTATTTAAATACATATTAAAGAGTGCCTATATATTGCACGGCACAGACAGAAATTGAATGTTTCATTTGATGAAAAATTTTTAAAATGTAATCGTTTTGACTTTCCGTAGATGAAATTGTTGTTTTTTATAGTATTAACCAAATGGTGTCTTCAACAATAAGTTTCTAAATGTAAGTTTTTTTTTTTTGTGTTTTGTTTTTAAAATGAAAATTTTTTCTCTTCTTCACTTGAATAAACTGTTCAGTGTTATTTTAAATTGTATGTAAACACAATGAATGTTTCTCTTTTTTAAATGTTACCACTATATTTTACAGTGATTAATATTACTAATTTGGTTGTTAATAGGTCTGATGAAGGACCAAATAAAGGCCCGAAACGTCATAAGGAAAAATTGCGTTTTATTTTCAAAATAAATTCTGAAAACCCAAATTCTGTTTTATAAACAGAAAAAATCTATAATTATATATATATATATATATAAATAGACGATATGAATACTGGCTTTCGACTCCCGCCCTTGGTCTAATGGTTAAGTGCTGGCCTCTCACCCAGGCGGCTCCGGTTCAAATCTGCTCTGGGACATGAATTTATTTATTCATTTAAATTTCAATTTAATTGAAATTAAATACCTATATATGATATATTTATTTATCATGTTCCCTTAGCCGACTTTACCCGAAGAGCGTTACATATCCGTGCGTTGCAGGGTCAGTCTTGTTCACTGCCTACAATCAGCGCAACGCGCCTAGAGAAGTTTACACTTCAAAAATCTAAAATAGTTAAGTGAGGGCTTCTTGGAGGCCTCCAAACAGGACCATTCAAGCCAATCCAACAATTTTCGAGTTTTTGATAGAGCTATGCGCGAACGGTGGGCAGGACAACCATCATGTTGAAAATACATCTTCTGCCGATAAGCAAGTGGGAGTTTACTTAAACCATCCCGGAAAAAGTTGCTTAACATTTCCCATCCACATGCAAAAATAAAGACGCTTTTCATAATCTCCAGGATCTAGCGTATGATTAAAAATAAGTTTATAGGGGTAGAATTTACGTTTCTTGAAAACTCTTTGAATATGGGATTTGCTCATATTTAGTTGAAGCGCCCGTCTCTGTAATGAATGTTCAGGACTATCTTCCACCGAATCCAAAATTAAAACTCAAGCATCATCTTCATCACGTACTATTTCCTTTTGCTTTAAATTCAGAACAGAGTCAGTTTCCAAAAGTTTTTTTACCATCTTCCTTATACCCATACAAGATACAGTTACTTTTCATTAAATTCTTCCGTAACGCTAACGCGACGTTAGCTCTTTTCCCTAATACCATAACATTGTAAAATATATTTTTTTGTGATAACGTTAACATTTTCACCAAAAATTACAAAATTACAGTTTGAAGTTATTTTTGGCACGTAAATTAGTGTTTGACGTTTTGGAGTCAAAGGCCTTGCACCACAAAAAATAATAGATGAAATGCGATAAAAAAAAATGAAAACAAAATTTTTGGAACATACATAAGTGGAATTAAAATTCTAATTACACATTTGATCATTTGAAATGAAGCATAATTTAATTTCCGTAGCATTTTATTGTAAAGTCAAAAATAAGAATTTTTTCCTTCTTGTAAACTCAATCCGGGGACATACTGTATTATGAGAATATTTGAAAAATTATTATATGTATAGTATAAAATATTCTATTGAATAAACTTCTATTTGTAAACTTATTGTAAAATGTGCATTACTGTACGTTTATAAAACAAATCAGTGACATTTATTAAGAATTAAACTATAGCATAGGTATGTAATTTTTAATTTGAGCTACAAAAACTAGTAAAACCTTGTTTGGCGACTGTATGCTTTTACCGGACATTTTATTCATTATATCGGAGTTGATCTGTACTTCAAAAAAGTCTGTTAGTTGACTCTAAAATACATATTACGTATGTATTTATAAAAATGTACATATATCTATATCGAAATCTAAAAATTCTGTGACATATGTTCTTGCCCTTCTTCCGTTAGAGAATCTGTTGCTATTGAATTTTTAAATATTTTGGCGTCGTTACAAAATTGACACGATATATAAATAGAGGACAGTTTAAATTTAGAATTTGCGAGTGTCATGCCAACTTTTCTGCATGTTACTAATGTGCAAAAATCACGCAGCTTCAAAATTTTAATTAACAAAAATTTTTTACTACCCGCGAAATGAGTAGAGAGAAATATTCGACAAGTCATTTCAAAAGGAAAATATATAATTCACCTTTATAAAAGAAATATGAGACCCAGGTAAATATAATAACTAGGGGTTATAGTATTATTTAAACTAAATCTAGTACAGTATAGTCGGATCGTTTTCGCAACCGACATGGCAAAACTACGAACTAAAGACGGTGATTCAATACCACTACAAATTCCAGTCAACCGGAACAATTTTAGAACAATAAAATTCAAATAATTAATTAATATTTTAGGATAAATAGCTACGGCTAGTAAAATACTATTACATGAAAGTCAGTTAGAAATTAAATATTATAGATAAAATTATTAAATATTACTTTTCTATATCAATATTTTATTTAATACATGGCTATTCTGAGCATTGTTGTTAGATTTCTTTTTTCACGGAGCGGATGATACTTGACAAGCGTAGCGACTATTAATGTGAATGACATTATGGTCATTTTTATTATCACAATTTTAAGTCCCCCTAGAAAATTTCAAGTATTAAATCCTACACCGTACAAAAAACAGCTTAACACTGGCAACGCGGAAGAACTACTAATTTGTGACGGTAACCAGATGGCGATGCGAGTGTGTCGTTAAGTTGAAGCAGTCAAGTGATCCAAACTATCGCAGGATTATTTCATGTTTATTTGCAACCTGTGTTTGCAAACGATCTACAAAGAGCAAGATTATGTACATGAAACTGAACAAGGAACTTTTATTACACATAATTACATGACCAGTGGCGGCTGCTGCAGGGAGGGCAACGGGGCACTGCCCCCCCTCCCACCCGTGATAAATTTCTTTTAACAGATAAATTAATTATAAATACCTCATTTGAATGTAATTTTTCTGATTTTTTGATAACAAATAATATCCCTAGCAGCAAAACCACTATATGCACACTTGTCCTACATTAGCAAATATATATTTTTATCCTTCTCTAAAATTGTGATTTTGCTGCTTGGGATTTTTTCCGAACTAACAGTCCGTCTCTTCAGCGCGTTTAAAAATCACAGTCTGACGTAGGCTCCGGGGCATCTCGCGCCACTGCACCGTTTGTATTAGAAATCGTGCGTATAAAAAGTGTCGCGGGGCGAGAGCGGTATATGTCACGACAGGGCACTAGACTGTGATGCCGGCTGGCAATGCGGTATGTAATATCGTAGAATAACAGATGTGATATAAGCCTCACTTGCAAAATTCCGATATTTGTGCGCAAAATCAAACAAGCGCACATTTCAAAATGACGTTTTGTTTTTGTTGTATAAATATAACCTGTCTAAGTTTTATAACTTATAATTTACGAAAGAATAATAAGTAAAGGTGCCAGTTAAATTGTTGTTGATATAAATAATGGAAACTGTACGAAAGAAGAAATCTGGCGTATGTAGATGTTGTATTTTTACTTGTAAAAATGTTCAGCAACAAAATATATTGAATGTTCCTAGCACAAGTGATATTGGATCCCAGAATTTAGCAGAAAGTGAACCAGCTATAGGTATGACAATTAATATTTACAATACAAAATTATATTATGAGCAAAACATAAAATACGTTTAGTTGTTTAACTAAAGAATTCGAAGTCATTTTTGAACAAAAATTCAACACATATGCATTTAACCTACTTAGAACTTTTCAGTTACACGCATACAATTAATTTTTATTTAATGAAATGTATAATTTTTTAATTGTATTTTAACAGTTATGGAAATTTCTACTACAAGTGATGGGGTTCAAACAGGAAAAAATCTCTCTGCCTATACACCCAGAAAGGAAAGACTAAGAAAATCTCTAAGGCCTGTATGCGACGATGCTAAATTTTACAGAAAATTTTCATGTGCATTTTATTTTTGAAATTTAGTAACGTGTAAAACAGAAGAGTGCTTGTAATATTGCATGCGAAATTTACCCAACAAAGTTACCTAAACCAAAGTAACTTAAAAAAAAAATTGCGGATTCAGAGGTTGTGTGTGAATGGTCATAGTGTTTTTTAAGTTTTTATTGCATAAATTAAAAAATGCCCTGGTCACGTGAACAGGTGTCTGTGTTAATAGAGGAATATAAAAAATATCCTTGTTTATATGCAGTTAAAGATGCAAGGTATAAAAAAAAACATGGTCGTGCCACAGCAATAGAGGCAATTAAAAATATAGTGACAAAAATAAAACCAAGAGTGTCCATATCAGATATTAAAGCTAAATTTCATGGTCTAAGAAGTAATTTCTTAAATGAACAGAAAATATAAGGAGTCTCAAAAAAGTGGTGCAGGAGAAGATGATTATAAACGTTAACTGTGTATTCTAATGAATCAAAGAATTTAAAACTAATTTCTCGAAGAGCAACCAACCTTTCAATTACGATAACACTAAAATTACGTCACTACATCATATATTACCCATGTGCGTGTGATATGTATACGTGTCATACAGGAGTAATGCAATAATATCAAAATTGTATGCTAAATTAAAGCAGAAAATTTTCGTAATAATTTACATGGAAATTCTCTGTAAAATTTAGCATCGTCTCATACAGGCCTAAAACAGCATCGAGTTGTAGCTAAATCTAAAATGAAATCCTATCCTAAACAGGAGAATTTACAATATTTTCTAGGGCTTTGTGGCAGATATTTATTAAAAGAACTATGCAACTGATGTTAAATTTAATGCAGTTAATAAAAATAAGAATATTGCAATATTGTTTTTCAACTTTGAAGAGAATAAAAACATTTTCTAGAAATTCCATGCAGGAAAGCAGACTATGTGCTTCAGCAATGTGTTCCATTGAAAAACAATTACTGACATCAACACCAAACTTCAATGAATTAGTTATTAATCATTTTGCTAATCGTAAGGAACGGCGAATGGATTTTATTTTCAAACAAGTTAGTTAAATAACATATTGAGTCTATTTTTTTGTTTGTATTTAATTTTTGATATTAAACACTCAGACGTCCCCCCCCCGGTGCCCTCCCTTTCCAAAAAATCACGGGCCGCCACTGTACATGACCTGTTTGAGATTTTACTGGTACATTGCATATTAGTACATGTTTTGCAGTTTGGATTTTATAACCTAATATCTGACAAATGAATACAAGCTAAATATTGTCTGAACGTGTTTTCCAATTTACTTATAAAAGGCATAAGAAACGCTGATTATTTTTATTCTGAAGCAAATCTTTCTTAAACAACCTCATTAAAAACTAATCAGCACACTTTCCTGTTCAGAAATAAATCGAATATATTGATCTAAACCAAATTATATAAGAGAAGGTAAGTTTTATTCAACAGAAATGTTTGGTTTTATTTGTAATTACTTTGTTATCTAGCATAATCAACTGATAAAACGAATGTTGCATATAAAGAATTGGAGATGGATTAAATTCAGTATCTATATCAAAGATCAAAGCAGATTTCGGAATCTGTTAACATATATGTTTATAATGCTTCAGCAGAAGATTACGATAGTTAAAATAATTTGTACTTAAATTGATCTGTTGAAGAATAATTCTATCTAATCGAAGAAGTAGGTGACTTTCACTAAGATTCTAAATTTTTGAAGATTACATACTGTTTGGAAAATTTTCAACTTTAAGAAGGTATAATTATGTTGACTAATAGAAGAATTGTGGATGGTTGATGTCAGCACCTGTCTTTCAAACATAGACGAAAAGCATAGGGAAACACTAGGAAAAGTTAGGTATGACACATGTAGGAGACATGTGTTCCTATTAGGAACTATAACTTGTTAGGAAATTTAACTGTTGTGGAATAAAGTGTGCCGATTCTAAAATTAAATAACTGAATTTAGTGTTTCTCAAAGAAATTGATCCAGAATAAAATAATGATCGAGTTTATTAATGTGACAACAATATAAGCATTTGCATAGGGGAATGCAGTTAAAACATATTTCTGTTGTATTATTTTTATAGTTTTTCGAAAATAACTTCTGTATATTTTCTGTACGCTTTTAATTTTGTAATTATTTATTGTTATGAATGGAATTAAGATTACATACTTAATTTAAAAATATGTGATTGTATTGTAATAATATTAATGTAAATTGGGATAGTAAAAATACTTGTTCATTATTGTATTATAATTTAAAGTTGCTTGGTAAGTTGAATTCTGATCAGTAGCAAAGATTCAGCTTATGAATACTCAACATTTGAAATACTTTAAGATGTTGAATTGTTTAATTGAACATTAAATATAATCTTTAACTACAATAAATGTATACTAGTTTAAAGCATGTTCACAGAACAATGGTACCGTAATAAGACAGAAAGCTATCTAATGGAAGAAGCAGGTGATTGTCACATAATAATAAATGTTTGAAGATCACATGTGATATTATTTAGGAAATTTTCAAATTTAAGAAGGGTTAAACACGTTGACTGTAATAGAAGAATGGATAGAATTTATACTAGTTTAAAGCTTAAATAAATAATAATGATGAGTTTAGCTTAATCAAAAATATTTGATTAGCATGCAAAAACTATGTTGTAATCAATGATATACCAGCGAGAAATGTTTCAAAGAAGTTGCTTTTAGTATGTCAGTGAGTATGGTAATAATCATAGTGAACAGTAAGAATCTGGCAAAAAAAAAGTTTTTATAATTGGTGTAGTACTTTTCTGACCTTCTTGTTGTTGCATGTAAAATTACTTTAATGTTAATGCATTTAATGGATATATCTTTATTGTCTATAGTAAAACTAACTGGAACATATTTACTTAATACATTTCTGAATTTAAATGAACCCCAAAAGTTCAATTCTGTCTGAAAATCTTACCTTTATTGTACTTATATTTAATTATTAACAGCAGACAAATTCATACAAATATAAAATAATCATTATATTCGGTTTCTAATAGTACTTAAGCCAAATTATTATCAAATTAATAGTTACATATTAGAATTATTGTCGGTAGTGCTAAAATCACAAGTCTAATTGATTATGGACAGAGTAATGAATAAATTTAACATTTGTATCTAATATATCTGTACATGTGATTTCGAAGAGATCGAATAATAAAACTAAAAGCTCCTGAAAAATTGATAGAAGTATTACCGAAGATCAGCGATCAGATGGGAAAAAATGTTATGATTCCGTGGGTAGAATCACTGATAATACATCCTAGAATGGTTATTGATTTATTCAGGGAATACTTTTCTTCAATTGAAAAACCTAACGTAACTCAAGCCTCACTTAATAAGTTCGTTGGTACAGTTAATAACAGTTTCTATTTAAGTCCCGTTGATAGTGTCGAAATAAAAAACATTATTAGAGAAGTAAGTTAGTATCAAATATTCAGCTGGGCTGATGGCATTGCCTGCTTTATATTAAACTGTGTGTCTGATTTTATATTCATACCTCTTGCTGATATAGTGAATTAATGTTTTTGGGAGGGTGTATTGCCAGATTCTTTAAAAACATCCAAAATAATACCCGTGCATAAGAAGGGCGATCGTGGGAGTGTCGAAAGCTACAGACCAATTTCTTTAACATCTGCTTTCTCAAAGATTTTTGAAAATGCTGTTAACGTAAGATTAGTTCAGTACTTGACCAATAACAATTTTATTTCCTCTCCACAGTTTGGATTTATTCTTGGTAGGTCCACCCAAGATGATTTACATCAGAGTTTAAAAAAAAAATTAAATTTGGAGGTATATTCTTTCTCTATCTTATTGAATAAATTATATGCTTTGGCTATTTGAGGTGTTACATATGACTTGTTTAAATATTTTCTGACTAAGCGAACGTCTACTATGCATGTGACCGGTCAGGTAGATAATTTTGTGGGGTCATTCAGTTCATCGCCTATGAACTTGTTTTGTGAAGTACCTCAGGGTTCCGTCCTCGGCCCAACACTCTTCATAATACATGTAAATGATTTGTGCGAATCAATGAAACATTGTACGATTTCCCAATATGTTGATGATACATACTGCATTGTCTCTTACCGTATGCTTGATGACATGTCTCGGGTAATGAAGGTTGCTGTTGATGGCATGAGTGAATCGTCCGACAGCAAGGGTTTTCTTCTTAATGGTCAGAAGATTAAAATTTTACTATTCAAGTTATTGCCTGGCGTACCTTGTAGCCTTTATCTTCCATTTCGGGGGCGATCTATACCTGATTGTGGTCAGATAGAGTTCCTTTGAACTAGTCATAGATCCTGCTCTGGGCTGGGGGCCACATTGCCGGCAGGATGAGAGTAAACTATGGTTGGCATTGTACTGGATTAGGAACATGAAGAGTGTTGTAAGTCTTGAATCGGTGACATCATTTGATTATGCGAATGTTGAATCTAAATTGAGGTACGGGTTGGCCTTCTGGCGTTCCTCGCCGCATTCTTGATGCAGAAACGTGTTACAAATTAGAAAATTAATTTGTGATTAATTCAAACATAAGATAACATAGTAAAGTTGTTTTAAATGCAATCAATTACAAATTGTATAAACTAAGTTTGGAAAATATTGGAAAGACAGAAAAAATATGTGAATAGTAAAATACATAAAAAAAGAGTCTTGTGAAGTTGGTAATCGAATTCGCAAAAATATAATATTTCATCGGAGTTCCCGGTAGATATGGAATACCTCTAGAGTACTTTGTGCAAAATTTCAAAATTTAAAATATTTTGCAAAATTTTTATTTTCGCATAACTTTTTGCAAAATTGTTAAACACCTTAAAAACTATGCTTGTGGTTTATTTTCTTTGTCTCTTATCTAGGATACTAACTAAAAACAACATTGAAATCATTCTATTGTATTAATAAATACATCTCTCCTTACTTTTTCACACAAAAAAAAAGGGGAGACATATACATATTTTAACTTGCTGGGATTCATTCATAAATCTAAATTTAACGGCGATTTAACTAATTGGTTATTTATGTTTATAATTAGCAGCGTTTTCTGTAGCCTATTGAATGAATAAAGAATAATTCATAACGTTTGACGAGCAATAATTAATCATAACGTCTTGAATATATATTGACCAATTTATACGTTTATGGAATATGTAAAGTCGCTAAACAAGGGAACAAGTTATTTTTAACGCAAATTACATTATGGTTCTACATAAATTAAATTTGAATGGAGAATGAATGAGTTAATGGAATTCCAAGTGAAAGTAAAATTAGTTTTTGTAACAACAAAAACAAATTTTATTTTCATAATATAAAGCAAACATTATTTCTTTTTTGTCTAATGTTTTTTTACTATTGCTATTTTTCCAGTTCAGAGTTGTCTTCTCTAAAAAGAAACTTAAAACAGTTGGACAGGAAACACGCAAAAAGAGGTATTAATGTTGTGCGTAGTAAATAAGATACAATAACAAGAAATAACTAGACTCTAACTAAATGAAAAATTTTCAAATTATTATGATTTTTCTTCACAATAAATTAAACCTATAAATATATTTCTAAAGAAATTTTTCTATAAGATGTTGTTTTCAGTCAGTCAGTCTAAACTGTACTAATAGTATATTATGCAATGAGCATTTAATAATAGCTATTAAGACACGAGTAAGAAAATTACAATACTATTCGAAGGCGAGTATTGTAATAAATACGAGAGTCTTAATAGCCATTGAATGAGAGTTGCATACACTATTTTTTCTACGACCCCATAATAAAACACTATTTTTTGAACGTTCCATTTTATAAATTGAGCGTAAACTTTTCCGTACATCTTTGCGAATTTAGCTGGTAATAAATTGTTCGGGGTTACTAAGGCTTGTTCCATAATTTCTGGTAGAGTCAAATTTTACATTTCACCGTCATTATACCTCATTTTTACCGTTTATATTTTCAAAAAAGCACAAATTTTAACTACTTACTAGTAAATTGTACAGAACTGTCACGTTTAATTAATTTTTAAATCTGTCAGTCGCCATATTGAATATTGATTGAATATTGGAATGTCGCATTCCTATTGGGTATAAACTGTATCATAATGAAAAATCTGTATTCCTATTGGACATAAACTTGTATCGTAATGAAAATCTGTATCTTAATGGGCATCATTAAAGTACAACGTCGGCATATCTAATAATACAATTAAAGTATGGGAGTAGAAAAAACATATTTCAATTCAGATTTGTGAACGTGCGAATCACTGGTCTATATTTTATTTAGAATTTCATGGTCAGTTCATACGAATAAAGTTGAGAAATTCTTCCTGTAACATAATAAATATAATATTCTACTGACTAGAGTTTGAGTTTTGTGTGCCACAGGGACCTGTTCTGGGCCCTATACTTTCTAGTCCGGACATAAACGACCTATGTATTTGTGGTTTGCTTCCGAATGAGTATGAAAGATTACCAGTTTAACAGTTGATTACGTAAGTTCTGTACCAGTGGTTCACTAATAATGAATAATTATTGAGTTTACAAAAAATGAAGTTGATAGTCTTTCATACAGGACAGAGAAGCCTAAATATTGGTAAGCTGAATATTCATAATGATGGCATTGCACCCTGCAATTCGAAGAAATTCTTAGTTGAATCTGCAGGAGAGAGAGAGGGAGAGAGAGAGAGGGAGAGAGAGAGAGAGAGAGAGATTTTAGGGAGAGTGATGGGGTGAAAGAGGGGAAGAGGGAGAGAGAGGCAGGGAGGGAGAGAGAACGCTATGATACACTAACAACAGCAAGCAATAAGATCTGTATAGCACGTCAAATCTCGTATTTCATATGGTAATGTTCTTAGAAAGCTTCGGTGGTTTAAAATTTACAGAACTGCTCTTAGTGTACTTACATGTCATGAGAGCGGTATTTTGTATTCTAGGTCTCCTATAGCTGATTGATCAGCAACTAAAGCATGACTAAAGGAAATCTAGCATCAACATTTTATAATGAATAATAAAAGTAATTACACATTAAATACTCCAATAATTAATATCAAATTAGTGATATTAATATTAATAACAATATACATACCACTTATTGTGTTTATGATTGAAATCATTACGAAAGCTTTACGTATATAATGAAAGATATTATTACGGCAGTACAAATTTTGAAGAGTTAGTCAATGCACGTCCGATAAATTTGCAAATTTCTTAAATTAAAGAAAAAATAAATTACGCCAAACTGTATGAGATTTGAAAAAACTCGACTTTTTTAAAACGTTCTGAACATTAAAGTTTAAATAAAATCCGATCCAGACAAGATTTTTATGGACGGAAAAATTTTGCTGTTAAAGCTTGAGTCGTAGAATAATTTATTGTCATGACTTCAACTTTCTATTTCAGAAACTGACGATGCGTTATTGCATCCAAGCCGACTGTACACCCCTAGTGTTCCGAGAAATTTTAATGAAATCGCTTCTAGTGAAGATTTTTCTGGTAGGATACATGTTATAATATAGCTATGCAAAATTCCAGACTTCTACAGTAAAAAATTGGCGATTTGCTCAAGATGGTCACCATCATTTTATGAAAATTTTGTAGTTTTTTGGCACTTTTCCAAGCCTCGCTTTGGTTTCGTGAACCCTAATCCCAATATCCTAGACTCGCACCCAGCAGTCATTAAATACTAAAATGAGGTGTGGCCACCACACGACCTTCTTATACAAATGAGCGTTTCAAACTATGCAATTTTAAGAATTTTTTTATACAACAATTATTCAAAATCCTATTCTAAGTACTTCTATTCTCTTAATAAATCTCTATAGAATGCATACTTTGCAAAATATTATCAACAAAGTGCTACTGGCTAAGAGTAAAAGTGCTACTTCCGGTCCGAATTTTGAAATTTCATATATACAAAAAATATTGCAAATCCAGTTCTAAATACTTTTGTACTCTTGATAAATATATATAGAATGCGTAACTTACGACATATATATTTGCAAAAAATCGCTATTCGATAAGAGTAAAGAGAGTGGTACTTCCGATCTGAATTTTGGATTTTTTCTTATACAAAAAGTATTGAAAAGTATGGTCTAAATACTTTTATACTCGTAACGTACTTGTCTAAAAAGCATGACTTGCGAGATATTCGCAAAAAACTGATTTTCGATAAGAGTAAAAGACCTACTTCCGGTTGGAATTTCGAAAAACTTTTTTAAGACAATTTGTTTCAAACTTAATTCTAAGTACATATGAATTCTTTATAAATTTGTTTAAACTTAGTAATTGACGAAATATTTGCAAATTTCGATTTTTTCACTGAAGTAAACTACTACTTCCGGTCTGCCGATTTTGCTCAAAATCTAATCAGTTCTCAAGAGGCAGATTATACACGTAAATACAAAATTTGGAATTGATATCTACAGCGGTTTGACCGCTATCGTGGTCACACACACACAGACACACACACACACAGAGAGAGAGAGAGACACAGACACACAGACATTTTTTAAAAACCACTTTTTTGGTATCAGGGGACCTCGAAACGTGGACATCTGCAAAAATCTCGAGGTCGAAAATTTTCATCATCACAATACTTCCTTATACTACGTATAAGAAAGTAAAAGGGAAATATCATGCAGGTATACAAACTGTCCAAGAAAAAACGCAGGAGTCAGCTATAATGAATGCGGCAACTAATTTAACAAAATATTCCTAATTTATTATTTATATAATACTAATACATCTGCTCTAAATTTTCTTATGCTTCGTAAATAGTTGTAACGGAGCTTCCGTTTCCTTTCTGATTCCATGATGACACGCCGTTTATTAATTCTGTGATATTTAAAACCATTGCTTTTTAACGTTTGACATAATGTTGTCATGGATCACTGAATTTCCGGATTGTCTTTAATAAACCTCGCCTTTGAACATGACAAGGTAAGGACTTAGTTTTGTCTATACATATTATAAATTGTCTGACGAATACTTTCGACTTTCCAATTTGGAATTTTCCTTGACGATCCTTTATCAATTCTACATTCTCTTGTTTGAACACCATATTTGACAATTTTGTAAATTGTTCCACAAGTAACTTCTATTAACTTTGATGTTCTTTTTATAATATCTGACTTAGGTGTAGATTCGTAATTTTCCGATTTTAAGTTACTGTAAACATTCAGAACTATTTGCTTAGCTTGAATTCCTAAACAAACTCTTACTTTTTCGTCGTCGTGAAAATTTATATTTTCTGTCGATAAATCAACATCGTCATCATGTTCTTCATACTCTTCTGTATCGAACCAATGTCTCCACATCTTGAACAGTTTTTGAAAGACAAAATAGAATACCTTCGTCAACAAAATATTCTTCGCAACTGGACACATATATTGCACTCCTTATATATATACATACCATATATGTATAAGGATGAATCTTTTCGTGTATTACGGTAATGACAGGTTAGTAATATTGATCAGGTTAATATATTTCTGGATTTTCACAAAAGGAAATTATATTACCATATATGTATTAGTATATTATTTATGATAATCCATCAGTAAATCTTCGAACCGTTAAAAGGATTATTATTTAATGGTAAGTATATATAAATAACAATAGCCCCTAATATTTTCTGTTACGGTCCTTTTATTTAATAGACGGACTGACCGCTTGGATCTTAATTCGTGTGTAAACAGACCGCAATAAAGTACTTATTGAAAGCCTTAGGCGTTTCTTATATTTCCCAATGAACTATACATTCTATGAGTACTTGAATACAATACATTTCAGTAATAGAAGTTACAATACGCAATTGCCATATGACAGAAGTATCCTTTAAAAGCAAACACTTCTATCTTCTTAATAATAATATTATTTACACAGTCATTGATGACATGAATTTCTGTAACCGGTCGATCTTTTCTTGTAATACCATATTTTATTATATTATTACGGCATATTAGATTTATGATGAGGAACTTTGACAGGTTCACCACAGGGTTAACCTGTCAAAATTCCTCAGCTTTCTATGCCCCATATATCGATAAAATTGAGAGATCATAGCAAAAACTGTGGTATAACCCTGATAAGGTTTGATAAATGCCTTATCACTTATCACATGAAGTATATATTGTCTTAATAATTAATTAGTTTACCTTTTGAAAATACTGGATTTGTAGGCATAATTGTTGTTTTTTTTTTATAATAAATTCTAATTTTTAAATATGTAACTTAATAATACAATTATCGAATATATGTAAACTTTGCTGTGCTGTTCTGTACATTGTTTCGATTCTGTGATAGGCAATTGTTTACACCTAGGTTTTTATAAATAAAAAGCCTTGGCTTATGACAAGAAATTAGTATTGTTATTTAATTTTAATATGTGTAGGTTGTGAAAAAAACCATAAAAACAATAAATTTATGTCGAAACCACTAAATATGTTTTTAATTTTGCAAATTTAACTAAAAATATTGTAAAAGTGGGTTTGCTAATACCAAGAAAAATGCATAAAATTCTATATAATGTGTTAGTTATGTTGATACTTCACGTCTCTTGTTAAAGGTTAAAATATAAAAAACTTAATCACTTTTATATCAACAGCAAAACTTATTTTCTTTTAATTTAGAAAATACTATTAAATTCAAATATTAGATTGAATGCAAATATACTTTTTTTTAAATAGTAGAGCTTTGAATATGTACATACGTGGAATGAATGGAAATGAATGTATGTAAGTACGTAATTGAATGTTATTTGATGGAATTAAATGAAAGGATAGAAAATACGTTGAGGAATTCACGGTTGCCGTTTGATCTGGAATAGATGCAGTAGTTTCTAAAAATAGTTATTTCAATAACGGATACGTTTAATCAAACGAAATGTTCCATACGTTAGAAGTTTATTCAGCAAATAATATCTAAAGCACAAATTAAATTTTATTAGTACATTAAATAGATGATAAATGCAGATATTAAACTTAATATTTATTATGATCTGTTTAAGTTAACAAGCACTGTATGTCTGTGCAAAAGGCATTTGTTTTATAACCACCTGTCAAAAATAAATGTATTAGATTGAAATACAGTAATAAAATATATCTACAAAATGCATACAGGGTATTATTTATAAGGTTTCGTATAAGTTGAATTTTAGAGAAAAGCGTGTGAATTTTCTTGTAGCTAACGTTTGTTGATGCTTATAAATTTTATGCTACCATTCTATAAAAATAACATCCCATAAATCTCCAGCACTACTTCAATTAATGGAAATTCAAAGAGCACATCTAGAATAATATTGCCAAGATTTCGTCAAATTGTCACTGTCAGTACATATATAAATTTCATGTGTAACAATAATAATTATGTGAATACAGTTGCGAGTCGGAATAAATTCTGGTCATCAATGCCATACAAAATTCTGTCATATTCTGACAAACTAGAAATTTCGTCTAATTGTTTGTATCTCCTTTTTCTTTTTAATAATTACCAACAAGCGGTCAAATATAAATTTTGAGTTATCAAGAAATTCCCTAATCATCATGGGAGCAATTTCATACTTGAATAAAATTAGAACCATTTCCCTAATTGAAACAGGTTTACTTGAAGCTGCTGTAGCATGTCAGATAGGGATGGCATAGAGTTCGGTAAATTTAATTGTTCGGCGGTGGAGAAAGATAGTACTTCTGGATAGACCAGTGGATTTAGAACGACCTCGACCATCAACTGCGATTATATGGTGGTCCAAAACATTAAAAATAACCGTTTTCTAACAACAACAGAAGCAATCACTCATCTTAACTTCCCCGCATTCGTTTTTACCACACGACGTGGTATTCGGGAAGCGAATTTAAAAAATTACGCTGCTGCTAGAAAGATCAAACTTACACAAGGAAGCTTGGAAGATTGGGTGTTGCATTACAATTCTTAGCGAATGACAAAAACTTTTGTGAAAGCGTAATTTTTAAAGATGAAAAGACATTCCAAGCCATCCCCTTTTGGCCAAGTTAGAGTATATAGACCAAGGAGTCGGCGGTATGATGCAAAATATACACAAGAGGTTGAAACCAGCCGCAGATTTTCAGTAAATATATGAGCATGGATTTCTGCAAATGTCCTATATTGCATTTAGAAAAAAGTTTCATAAGTGACGTTTATTGTAGAGTTTTGGAAAATGTGATGCTGCCCTCAGTGCAAGTATTTATAGAAGGCGACTTTATATTTCAACAGGACAATTGTCTAGTCCATACTACCTATAGGGTAACAAAATGCTTCCTAAACTACAATATAATAGTGCTTGAATGGCCGAGTTTAAGTCTTGATTTGAGCCCAATAGAAAACATGTGATGAAAGTTTGCCAAAAGTATAAAACTAAAGTTTACATTTTCAAAACAGAGAGGAACTTTTGGTCGTTATACGTACAGCTTGGAATGATATTCTACAAGGCTATTTCAGAAATGTATGCTTGTCTATACCCACCTGCTTAAATAAAATTATTCAAGTAAACGGCGAAATGATCAAGATGACTAAGATCTCATTTATTTATTTTTTGCATTTATTATTTAATGTGTTTATTCTATTATTGTACCAATATTTACAACATTTAACAGATATCTGACAAATAGAAAATAATGACAACGTTTAAAAGAATTAATACCAAAACCAGATATACACTAGAGCGCTGTCAACTAAGAATAACACTGACGACTAGAATTTATTGCTCGGCACTGTAAGTACATCTTCTTCAATTTAATATCTATAAGTTCTTTCATATCATAAATACTACAACAATATGTGGTTTACTGGAATAAATTATGAATAAATTATATTATTATTAGGGAACGAAGAACTGCGGAACAGTGTCTTATGTAATTACGATAAAAAAGTTTTAAATGCCCTGAAAAAATTTCAATCCAAAGCGGAAACTTTTGGTAAGAATTGTTGATCTACCCGGAATTGTACAGAAGCATTCTTTGAAGAGGCTTCTTTTACAATCTAAAGTCTCTTGAAGGGCGTTTCTGAGTCCTTTTATTCCTTAGGCTGTTACGTTTAATGTCCCTCTAATGTAATTGTGCAGCAAAACGTCGAATAGGACTATGAAAGCGTTGAAAAACACTGCCGTCTAAAATCATTTTGACAATTTTTCCGCATTCCTGAGTGGTATACCTGTTCATTTTCTCTCTTACTTAAATGTCAAAACACTAATGACGTAAATCATAGTATGAAAAAGATCACATTAAATGAGATGATGTTTATGCTACTCTGTTTCACAAGCAATTCTAAAAATTTAATATGAGAAAGGCAAAATACAAGAGCTGTTGAAAGTTAGTGAGAGTCTGGCTGGCGTTTGTGTTTTTAAAAATAAATTTAGAAATAATTTTTTTTAGATTTATTCGCTTAAAATGATTTATTTACTCCTCATATACTTTGATTTCACAACAATATCTAAATATATATGTTGATGTGAAATATATGCTGTCAAAATTTCTTTTAACACATGTGAATGTACTGTCAGAAATGAGAATATTATTATTGTGTGACAAATATTGGGCTTATATCCAAAACAGAGGGCATTACCTAGAGTAAACAATATATAGAGAGTAGGTATATTCTTAGTTTCTAATGCAATCAAATATTTCATTATTGAATATTGTTCCGCACTCTGTACAACACGTTTAAAAGTAGTTAATTGATACAGGCTGTATTAGAAAATTTTGTAATAACCCGAAAGAAATCTCCACCAAAATTTGCTTCTACGAAAGCAGTGACCTGTATATCTGCAATTTTTTATGGAATTTTCTCTATTGTGTTTATTCCTATAGGCATATTTACACCTTTACCATTGCGATAAGTTAAAAAAAAACGCGTTTTTAATTTTATGCAACTTATGTTTTTGTATTTAAGTAAAGAAATTCAAACATTTTTAATTATCACAAATTTTTTTTTTTTGGCCTGCGGGATCAACGCCCATTTGCCAGCTAATAAGATAATATCCAGCATTGTTCATTTTTTAACTACAACCTCTCTATGCTTAAAAAGGTGACAGTCGGAGCAAATATTCTACGTTACTCTGTCAGGAATTATAAGGTTGTTGTTTTTTTTAAAGACGGAATCACGGAATGCTGTTGAGTTTGCGGTAGACAGGAATTAACTTGTTAATTAATTATTATTAGATCAGGAGTTTCGTCTTGGTCAGGAATTTGACTAGTTGCATATCTATTTTTCTACTGTTGAAGCTTAACAGTGCGTTGATGTTTGTAGGCATCGGTATGTTCTCCTCCACCAGAAATTCAAACAATTCACCAATATTACTCCTGTGCCGGGTACATGCCAGAATTAAATGATTCAAGCTACCCTCCTCGCCACAAGAACATGCAGATGAATCGACTAAACGCATCCTGTGTAAATGCGCTGGATATTTCCCATGACCGAACTTCAATCTCGCTATTGTTGTGCGACCAAACCGAGGAAGACTTTGGCCTAAATACCAAGAGTTGGTATTAACGTTTGGGTGAATTTGGGCATATTGCGCCATTCTGTTCTTCCATATTTCCTTCCAATGTGCATTCCACTCGTGTGCTAACAAAAATGACTTCGCCATCTGTGTTAGATGCCCCATCATGATACTTTCTTTGGCTAACTTATCTACTATTTCATTAGGCTGTATTCCACAGTGACTCTTGACCCAATAAAGTTCTATCTGTACTGCCTTCTTTTGCAAATTAATTATGGCCTGTATAATCTCTATTATTATCGGATGCATGTGGTTGGGATGCTTCTTATGTTCAATTGATCTTAGAATACTTGCTGAATCAGACATGACAACCAGGTACTTAGATGTTGTAGAGCCTCCATATTTTAAAGCGTCGAGAATAGCCACCGCCTCTGCGGTAAATATGCTCGCCGCACGGTCTAATTTCAGTTTTCATATGAAAATTCTGTTCGGATTTTGATCATACACAGCACAGCCGCAGCCATTTGCACTTTTAGATCCATCAGTAAATATTACTAAGGCACTTTCCAAACTTTTAATAATGGACGTAAATATTTTTCTAGCCTGATTTGGCTGATCTGAGTAGTTTGGAAAGATTATGTTGCATGGATGGTAATATTGGTTAAACGAGAAACTTCTTGGAGATGGTGCGAATATTCGGTCTTGATAACTGGTTACAAATCTGAATGCTGATGCTAGAATAGGTGGCTCCTTTTTCTGCCAGTATTTGTTCGTTAAGTCTTGTGTTGTTAGTGCGTGTATTTTATTTAAAATGCCAGGCGTTTTATTTGTGGAGACCAATTTGTTATCACAAATTTTTGTTACAGGTATAGTTACAAATACGATGTTATTCTTATTAAAGTCAATATCATTAATTGAAATATTGCAAAGTTCTTCTCTACGACATGCTCCAGATAACACTGCCTGAAATTTGGTGTATTATATAAAACTTTAATAAATGAGAAATCAGTGAATCTACTTCATTAAAAGAAATAGTGAATATACCATTATGTGTCATTGCGTCGATACGAAAAGGCATCCACTCGATCATATCATAGATAAGTTGGTCAAGAATTCAACTTTACATGTTTAACATGGTTTAAATATAGAGCGCTGATTGGATGTGCTCGAGTGGATGCCTTTTCGTATCGACGTTTACACAAACAACACAATCGCACCATTTTTACTATGTATTTCGCATTAAAAGTGCTTAATTCGCGTTATTACATATCACAAAGCACAAACACTTTTAAAACAAATGCGTGTATAATTTAACGAAATCATACGAACCAAGTACGAGCACGACATTTTGACCAATGACAGCACGCCGTCGGATTTCCTTAAGGACTATAATCGCTTGGCAATGTATCAATTCCCCTTACCCCACCTGCAGTTGTTGCGACCACTTACCTCGCCCACAAACTGCAGTCAAGCTTCCTCTAGTAGATTCCAATCTCTTTGGTTTGAATTGTTTCCACGTCCTAAACAATCTAAACATTACTCCGCCAAGAAAATAGTACCTACGTAAATGTAGTATTCACCAATAAGTTTCGCTTTTGAAGAAGTATATTATTATGTGGAAATATTTTGCAAAAATATGTTGAAAAGGTATGCAAATTATTTAATACACCTTGTCATAATACACGTGACAGCGATGCCTGACAGTTCGGAGACGTTCTTTTTACATAAAAAGAAAGTATAAATTATTTTAGTATAATTATAAAAAAATTCTCGTTACAAAAAATATTGTACAAACTTGGTTCGTAAATAACTATATGATACTGATATATTTTTTTATTTTGTACAATAATTGGGTATACGGAAATTAATGTGTAACAGAACTCATCGCATGATATACGAGGGAAAGTTTTTCAGTTTTTGGAATGGATGGCTTAAGAGTAAGAGGCATCATCAATGTCTGCTGATTTTAAATTCGCGGGGTTGGGAAGAAGGGCAACAGCTTGTTGGGCTGGCCTAGTTGCTCTTCTTTCGTACCATTTCAACACTTGAAAAATAAAAAATGAGGTGTGGCCACCACACGACTTTCTTATACGTATGAAAGTTTTACTTCCGGTCCGAATTTTGAAATTTCATTTATACAAAAAATATTCCAAATCCAACTCTAAATACTTTTGTACTCTTCATAAATATATATAGAATGCATAATTTACGACATATTTGCAAAAAATCGCTGTTCGATAAGAGTAAAAGTGGTACTTCCGGTATGAATTTTGAAATTTTTTTTATACAAAAGATATTGAAAATTATGTTCTAAATACTTTTATACTCGTAATGTACCTGCCTAGAAAGCATGACTTGCGAGATATTCGCAAAAAACTGATTTTCGATAAGAGTAAAAGACCTACTTCCGGTAGGAATTTCGAAAAACTTTATTAAAAGAATTTTTTTCAAATTTAATGTTGAGTACATTTGAATTCTTTATAAATTTGTTTAAACTTAGTAATTGACGAAATATTTGCAAAATTCTACTACAAAACTACTACTTCCGGTCTGCCAATTTTGCTCAAAATCTAATCAGTTCTCAAGAGGGAGATTATATTCGTAAATACAAAATTTGGAATTGATATCTACAGCGGTTTGACCGCTATCGTGGTCACACACACACAGGCACACACACACACACATACACACACACACACAGAGAGAGAGAGAGAGAGAGAGACATTTTTTAAAAACCACTTTTTTGGTATCAGGGGACCTCAAAACGTGGACATCTGCAAAAATCTCGAGGTCGAAAATTTTCATCATCACAATACTTCCTTATACTACGTATAAGAAAGTAAAATGAAAACGGCAAATCAGCTTTCTGGCATCTCAAGAAATAAATAAAATTTTGAATTAAAATTTATATTAAGAAACTGAACTTGGAGTATGCGGCTTGATACAAAAACAAAAACAAAACTGTGCTGTAGTTTTTTTTTTTTTGTAACAGAACTACACTAGTGTTGTTCTGTTAGCCTTGTGTATAGACAACGCGGTTTTTAATCAGTGTTACTGAAGATGACAAAATAGTTGTCGAAATACGTATTTAACCTTTTTATGCTTTAGTGGAATAAAGGTGTTTAGTGTTTTTGTTTAAAATTTATAATCATTAAATACATTGTTGTTATATATAAAACTAGCTGTCCATCAATCTCTTCGAGCTTGAATCACATTTCGCGTCCGCTTACAGTTGTATTACCGTTCCCTGTAATACGCCAAAAAATCATTTTTGATTTTCTAAGCTATTGGCACACCTTGTATAGACGTATATTTTTGTCCACGAACTACTGTCACGGTGACAGGTGGAACGGCAATTTAAAGAATCTTAACGTCAGTCTGACTTTTCGTTGTTGAAGTTTGAAATTTAGATGCTATTTAGCGTAATACCAATACTTGACACTAAAAGATTCATAGTGTTATTAGTTTTACACAATGAAAGGACTAAATCATTATTAAAAAAGTAATATCAGATTTATTTTAGTTTTGCATAATTTAATCTGTCAATTATCATGGCCCACAAACGTTATTTCTGGGCCGTAATATTTAATAATAATCATACATCTTTTGACATACCTTTTGAACTTTGTTATAATGCAAATTTGTGAACAATGCATGTCCATTACACAGAAGAATCAAGTTTTAAATAAAATGTTGGTATAGAATAGTATGACTTATTAATTTTATTTATAATAGTGAATTTATAACTGGCTTCCATATTAATAAATTAGTTTCATTTGTCTGCTCTGAAATTGTTCCTGTCAAAGTGAGTTTGCAGTGGCATTGAGTCGTCGCCTGTAGATCGTGCTCTGGCTATGTCGGTTGCTGAGACGATCCTATTATAATTTAAATATTTAGTAGTGACTCTGGTTAGTTGAACTAAAAACAATAACCAAAAATAATACAGATCGACGTTGGAACATCTGTGTAAACATTTTGCTTACACACACTGTAAAAAGAATATAATTCGTAATTGTTGGATCATTTTGTGATTCTTATTAAGTATTTAAGAAAAAATAACGCAAAAAGGTAGTTCATGATTACAACCAATCCATCGAAATAAGAGCCACCAGCCTGGGACACGATCATCATGAACCATTATCAGAATGTTTGATTAAAAATTTGATTTAATGGTGTATTTTCAAACATATCCCATTAAATGATTGAACGCTGCCCATACTTCAAACTTTCTACTGATAATCAAATTATTTAGTAGTAGTAATTGTTGAATTAGACTGGAATATTTACTTTAGTAAATTGAATAGTTTCAAAACATTTGTCATTACATTGGAATTTGATTCGTCTGTCACCTAGAAATAATAATATAAATCATATTTTAAGGTAATTGTCTAATACCGTGCCTTCAAATACTTTCCGCATTAGAGTAGACTGTTTTTGAAGTTTTTAAGTAATCAATGTTGGTGTACATGCTAATTTTTTGAAAACTGTAAATTCTGACAGTTGTCATACTTAAATTCAAATTATAGACGCCTATTATTATTTATATGACATAACCAAACTATTAAAATTATGCACTGTCACCAACCATTAAAAAAAAGCATGGCCGTCTCTAATGCGGAAAGTATTTGAAGGCACGGTATATAGGCAAAACTAAAATGGATCTGATAGCACTTTTCTCATTAATGTTTTAGTCATTTCGCTGTATAAAATTTGAAACTTCATATCTTTTTGTGTCAAGGTCTACAATAAATATCGATGAAGCTTAAAAACATGAACAATGAAATATCAGACAGATGTCAGGGTGTTTAACCTTTTTTTTTGTGAAATAATTGTCATCATAAAAGCAGTTCGGATTTCATCACGAACTGAAATCGATTGATCGTTTTGACGTTTTATAACCTGCAATTAAATTTTGTGAAATTGCCAACATTAATCAAAAGTCAGATGGATTTTTTTTGACAATTCTGAAGTTTACTGTAACATTTAAGCCACCTAACGTGAATGTTGAGTCGACCAACATTTCGCGTATGCTCTAGTTAAATATATCGGTGTTAAAATGATAATAGATGAGTAAAGATGGCGACATAGATGTGCACTATTTTTTTTATTTTCGCTACACCCTTTAACTATTACTTTATTTTATTTTAATAATATACTATGTTCACCAATTTTGATCAGCATCTGGGGCGTAATGCTTAAATTATTTTTTTCTGTGACGGGAAAAAAAGTTGACTTTTTATCCTTCTTGACAGGTAATAAAATCTCACTTTATATGCCAGGGAAAAAAGTGCTCACTTTTTGCCCGCTTAAATTCACAGATATTTGATTATTTTACAGGTTTCCATTAGCAACGCAGGTGTAATGTCACTTGAAATGTCACAGCGATTGATTTTCTGACTTTAATATATAGTATTTACGTGTTTTTTTCAATATTAAATCGTCGTTTTTCCCATCACAGAAAAAAATAGTGTCGTCATATTTGTTACTGTATTTACGTGCGATAATATACTTTAAGTTTATTTTATCATATCCGTCGGCATTTTTCATATATTCGTATAGAAAAGAAATAGTAACAACTGATAATAATAACACTAATTCGTATCTGAAAGGTACCAGATTTCAATTAAAAATGCAATTTTCCTTCGTAATCTCTTTTTTTGTTGGTCGTCTGACATTTAAACTTGACAACCGATCGATGAACGTGAATATGTAGTCATTATGTGTGTATTGCACGACTGGTGCTTTCCGCCAATTTTGACGTTTCCCGGCAAATGCCATATTGCGAACTCAAACTGATTTGACGGTTTTGATAATTTATAACCTGAAATTGAATTTTTTGTGCGTTTAACTTAACCTTATCCGAACTTTGAGGTGTCACTGTTATCTGTGTCGATCCACCGCCATTTTAAAATCGAACCTATTCCATATTTTATATTTTACACGTAGGCCTTATGGCAAAATGCTATAATGCACACTCTTTTTCTGCACGTACTAAAATTTTCTCTCTTCGAGCTTGAATCGCCTTTCGCGTCCGCTTACAATTTTATTACAGTTCCCTGTAAAACGTCAAAAAAATCAAATTTGATTTTCTAAACTTTTGGCTCACCTTGTATAGACGTATATTTTTGTCCACGAACTACTGTCACGGTGACAGGTGGAACGACAATTTAAAGCATCTTAACGTGAGTCTGACTTTTCGTTGTTCAAGTTTGAAATTTAGATGCTATTTAGCGTAATACTAAGACTTGACACTAAAAGATTCATAGTGTTATTAGTTTTACACTATGAAATGACTAAATCATTATTAAAAAAGTAATATCGGATTTATTTTAGTTTTGCATAATTTGACCTGTCAATTATCATGGCCCACAAACGTCATTTCTGGGCTATAATATTTAATAATAGTCATACATCTTTTGACATACCTTCTGAGTTTCGTTATAATGCAAATTTGTGAACAATGCATGCCCATTACACAAAAGAATCAAGTTTTAAATAAAATGTTGGTATAGAATAGTATGACTTATTAATTTTATTTATAATAGTGAATTTATAACTGGTTTCCATAATAATAAATTAGTTTCACTTGTCTGCTCTGAAATTGTTCCTGTCAAAGTGATTTTGCAGTGGCATTGAGTCGTCGCCTGTAGATCGTGCTCTGGCTATGTCGGTTGCTGAGACGATCCTATTATAATTTAAATATTTAGTAGTGACGCTGGTAGTTGAACTAAAAACAATAACCAAAAATAAAACAGACCGACGTGGGAATATCTGAGTAAACATTTTGCTTACACACACTGTAGAAAGAATATAATTCGTAATTGTCGGATCATTTTGTGATTCTTATTAAGTATTTAAGGAAAAATAACACAAAAAGGTAGTTCATGATTACAACCAATCCATCGAAATAAGAGCCACCAGCCTGGGACACGATCATCATGAACCATCATCAGAATGTTTGATTAACAATTTGATTTAATGGTGTATTTTCAAACATATCCCATTAAATGATTGAACGCTGCCCATACTTCAAACTTTCTACTGACAATCAAATTATTTAGTAGTAGTTGTTGTTGAATTAGGCTGGAATATTTACTTTAATAAATTGAATAGTTAGAAAACAATTGTCATTACATTGAAATTTGATTCGTCTGTCACCAAGTAATAATAATATAAATCATATTTTAAGGTAATTGTCTAATATATATGCAAAACTAAAATGGATCTGATAACACTTTTCTCATTAATATTTTAAAGTTTATTTTACTTTCTTCTCTCTTGCAGATGTCTACGTTTTGAAGTCCCCTGATACCAAAAAAGTGGTTTTTAAAAAATCTCTCTCTCTCTCTCTCTCTCTCTCTCTCTCTCTCTCTCTGTGTGTGTGTGTGTCTGTGTGTGTCACCACGGTAGCGGCCAAACCGCTGTAGATATCAATTCCAAATTTTATATTTACGTGTATAATCTGCCTCTTGAGATCTGATTAGTTTTTCAATAAAATCGGTTGACCGGAAGTAGTACTTTACTTCAGTGAAAAAATCGAATTTTGCAAATATTTCGTCAACTACTAAGTTTAAACAAATTTATAAAGAATTCATATGTAGTTAAAATTAAAATTGAGAAGCATTTTATTTAAAAAGTTTTTCGAAATTACTACCTTAAGTAGGTCTTTTACTCTTATCAAAAATCAGTTTTTTGCCAATATTTTGCAAGTCATGCTTTTTAGACAGGTACGCGACGAATACAAAAGTATTTAGAACTTAATTTCCAATATCTTTTGTATAAAAAAAATTCAAAATTCGGACCGGAAGTATCACTTTTACTCTTACCGAATAACGATTTTTTGCAAATATGTCGTAAATTATGCATTCTATATATATTTATTAAGAGTACAAAAGTATTTAGAATTGGATTTGCAATATTTTTTGTATACATGAAATTTCAAAATTCGGACCGGAAGTAGCACTTTTATTCTTAGCGAGTAGCACTTTTCTTCGAATATCTTCCAAAGTATGCATTCTAGAGCGATTTATTAAGAGCATGAAAGTACTTAGAATAGGATTTGAATAAGTTTTGTATAAAAAAATTCTTAAAATTGTGTAGTTTGAAACGCTCATACGTATAAGAAAGTCGTGTGGTGGCCACACATCATTTTTAAAATAGCGAGACGAATTTCTGAACAGACCACTTTGACAGTGAAATCTCATTGGTTGAAAGCAAGGCCAAATGACGCCGTATCAATCTTGCTCACATTCTGTCAACTGACATTGTTTATTGTTAAGCCTTGTTGTTGTTTCTATTATTTCCCCGTTATTTCATTATATACTTTACCAGTTCTATTCAGAGCTCGACAGTAATAGTTATCAGATATACTCGTAAGTTTGTTTTCAAGATTTTCGTGCATGTAATTTGGGACAGGGGTATGTTCAGAAATTCGTCTCGCTATTTTAAAAATAGACTATAGTCATTTCGCTGTATAAAATTTGTAATTTCATATCTTTTTGTGTCAAGGTCTACAGTAAATATCGATGGAGCTTAAAACCATGACCAATGAAATATCAGACAGATGTCAGGGTGTTTAACCTTTTTTTCTTAAATAATTGTCATCATGAAAGCAGTTCAGATTTCATCACGAACTGAAATCGATTGATCGTTTTGACGTTTTATAACCTGCAATTAAATTTTTGTGAAATTGCCAACATTAATCAAAAGTCAGATGGATTTTTTCTGACAATTCTGACGTTTCCTGTAAGATTTAAGCCACCTAACGTGAATGTTGAGTTGACCAACATTGCGCGTATGCTCTAGTTAAATATATCGGTGTTAAAATGATAATAGATGGGTAAAGATGGCGACATAGATGTGCACTATTTTTTTTATTTTCGCTGCACCCTTTAACTATTACTTAATTTTATTTTAATAATATACTATGTTCACCAATTATGATCAGCATCTGGGGCGTAATGCTTAAATTATTTTTTCTTAGGAGGGGATGCTTTTGTGTAATAAAGTAGATCGCGATCTTAAAGTAACTGATAATTAGTGAATTACCATGTATGATAAATTTTTAAATCGCATTGTCTTTATATGTAGTAGTGGATCCATTTTTGAAATAGCAGTTACATTACCCTTTAAATCGTTAAATTAAAGGTGATATGTATGCATGATGTATTTGTTTCTTTGAATTACAATTAACGTAGGGCTTCCGGGACAATAGTCAATAGAAATAAATTTATATGACGTTGTTTGCCAATAATCAAGAGCATCAGTGCTCCATAATGTTTGTCATAAAATGTCGATATCAGTCATCAAATGCTGACTAATCAATTTACTCTTTCCCCCTTTTTTTTAAATTTAGGACACATTAATTTAATAGAATACTTGCTCTTTTTGTTATTACAGTGGTCCATGAAACTCTTCGAGTTTGAATTGCCTCTCCGCGTCCACGTTTTCGCTGTAAGTTTCTCTATAAATGTGCCTGTTTGGAACGTGACCACTGCCAGTCGCAGAAGCACTTGAATTTTAACGGTTATAAATTTTCTTTTAATTAGTTTATGAATGAAGATGCAAATGAAATAAAATCTCTCTAGAAATTAATTATACATTATTGTGGCATCTATAATTATAGACAAATGGATTTATTAATTAAAAAATTTCCCATAAAATGTTTAACATTTCTATAGAAGTTACTGAAAGCTGATTACTTGGAACATTTCGTTGACATTTAGGTTTGATATAATGCGTGAGCACCTAGTCTAAGTTGAATGTAAGTAGGCCGAAAAGGTAAACCTAAGATGGTTGTATGATCAAGATTTATTGAATCATATATAAATTTCTTTGTTTTTTAAATTTGGTAGTACTCTAACTCTATTTGTCTCAAGTTTCATGATAAAAGTTGCCCCTACGTTAAATTTTCTTGCAAACTGTCAACAGTTTGAGAATGAATTGTCAAATTGAATGTCATTGTAGACATAGCGTGCCTTCAATTAATTTTTTTTAGAATAACCTACAATTTCAATATTAATTTGAGAACACTGTGGAACTTTTCAATAAATTGACTTAACTATGACAGTAGTGAAAATGAAAAACATTACTGTAGCACAGTGTTCCCAAATTAATATTGATATCATAAGCTACTCTAAATGTAAATGAAAGACGCAGTATATGTATTTGTATGTAGAAAGATGACAGAGATGTGTCCAAGCCATTAAAGATACGATAAATGACTGATACAATAGTAATAATAATAATAATTGATAATGCAATAAAATGTAAATATTAACGGTTATAATATTTCTTTCAGTGGACGTCAAATGTTATGAATCACGCCTTTGCTTTAATTTTTATAACTACGATATTGGAAACTGTACCTGAATGACCGACAATGTAGAGTAATTACAACCGCAGTTCAGTTTGTTCTTGTTTATGAATGAAGACGCATATTAAACAAAATGTCTCTTAGAAATAAATTAAATATTATTGTGACATTTATAATTAGTGGCAAATGAATTTATTTATTAAGACTTTGCCCACAAACCGAACAACATTTCTATATAATTTACTGAACGCTAATATTTAGAAAAATTTTGTTGACATTCAGGTTTTGTATCAATTGTGTGCATCTAGCCCAAGGTGAACGTAGACAGACCAAAAAAAAAAACAAGACGGTTCGGCAATTAAATGTTGTTTCATGTTATTCGTTCTATAAAATTGGTAGTACTATGCTTCGCTTTGTATCAAATTTACGATAAAAATAGTGTATACCTCAAATTTTTTGACAGACTGTCATCGTGACACTTATACGGCAATGAAAAGTCAGACTCTTGACGTCAAGATGTTTAACCAAATTGTCGTTCCACCTGTCATCGTGACAATAGTTCGTTGAGTGTATTCATTCACACATAAACTTGTGAGAACGAAATGTCAGACTGGCAGTGCTTAACCAAATTGTCTTTCCAATTGTCAAATGAAATTAACAACATAACATGATAAACTTTAATAAACATGTTTTAAACTTACAGGTCATTGAGAGAATTAATTAATTTTCATATTACGCTTTAATAGTATACTTTGTAAAACCCAATCGAAAATCTTGCTGGCTCCTAATACCATTTAACCGAAAATGTACTTCTGATTAGTTGGTGCCTACCCGCAGGCGCATACTTTAAATGCTTGGTTTTATAACTGAAAATTGGTAAACGAAATTACGTAAATGCTTATGCGAATTTTATTTGATGTATTTATTTTATTTCGAAGTGCTTCGGACACATCTGATCTGACAAATAAAGACTACATCTTGAACACTGATATATTTCCAACATTCTGTTGACATTTAGGTTTTGTATCATTCATGTGCATCTAACGTAATTTGACAGGCCCAAATGGCAAAACTCAGATGGTTCTTCTTTATTTAAGCTTGCTTCAAGTTCTTCGTTGTATGAAATTTACATTTCGATGACACACACAAATCGTTATATTTATTACTGTACTTATGTACGTGCGACAATACACTTTAAGTTTATTTTATCATATCCGTCGGCATTTTGTTCATATATTCATATAGAAAAGAAATAATAACGATTGATAATAATAACACTAATACGTATCTGAAAGGTACCACGTTTCAATTAAAAATACACCTCTTCTTCGTAATATCTTTATTTGTCGGCCTTCTGACACTTAAACTTGACAACCGATCGATGAACGTGAATATATAGTCATTAATGACACGCAAATTCGTCATCGTGAATTTTTTTTACCGCATTCCTCTGCATAAAAGCTTTAAATGAATCGCACCTTCGACAGCGACAGACTTGGCACGTGGACAGTGCACTCAATAGTCGCGGAAAAGTCCACTCTTTTGGTTTCCAACCTTCTTTCCGCACTCTAAACCTCGACGGCCTGAAATTTCTTCGTCAATGTGAAACTTTTACAATTCCTTCGCGCGTGCCTGTCATACCTGACATTTTTGCGATTTTGATCGGTTGTCACGTGAATCGTCATGACGTAAGCCATTTTTCTGTTAAAACACCGAATGCACGCTCCTCTTCAACGGGCGATATCTCTGCACACGCTCCACTTGGGAAGAAAAACTCTCCGTCGAGGAACCATTTAAGGTCGTCGGTAACTTCACGCCAAAGGGCAGCTTTCAATTTCGCGTATCCAGAGACGAGTTCTTCCCCCCGCGTACCCAATTTTCGTCGATTTTGACCGGGTTTGGTTGCCATTGGCTACTCGGCTTTTATTATATATAATAGAGAAATACGGTCGTGTCTTACGAAAAACGCACCACTCTGTTATTAGTAATCTGATTTCAGTAATTCAAAAACCACATAAGACAGATGTATAAATACTACAAAATAGTATAATTTTTATTTTTTTTAATGCGTAATTTTTGACAAGCGATAGTCAATTTTACTTTCTTATACGTAGTATAAGGAAGTATTGTGATGATGAAAATTTTCGACCTCGAGATTTTTGCAGCAGATGTCCACGTTTTGAGGTCCCCTGATACCAAAAAAGCGGTTTTTAAAAAATGTCTATGTGTGTGTCTGTCTCTGTGTCTGTCTATGACCACGATAGCGGTCAAACCGCTACAGATATCAATTCGAAATTTTGTATTTACGAATATAATCTCCCTCTTGAGAACTGATTAGATTTTGAGCAAAATCGGCAGACCGGAAGTAGTAGTTTACTTCGGTGAAAAAATTGAATTTTGCAAATATTTCGTCAATTACTAAGTTTAAACAAATTTATAAAGAATTCAAATATACTCAAAAGTAAATTCGGGAAAAATTATATTAACAAAGTTTTTCGAAATTCCTACCGGAAGTAGGTCTTTTACTCTTATCGAAAATCAGTTTTTTGCGAATATCTCACAAGTCATGCTTTCTAGCCAGGTATATTACGAGTATAAAAGTATTTAGAACGTAATTTTAAATATCTTTTGTATAAAAAAAATTTCAAAATTCAGACCGGAAGTACCACTTTTACTCTTATCGAATAGCGATTTTTTGCAAATATGTCGTAAGTTATGCGTTCTATATATATGTATTTATCAAGAGTACAAAAGTATTTAGAACTGGATTTGCAATATTTTTTGTATATATGAAATTTCAAAATTCGGGCCGGAAGTAGCACTTTTACTCTTAGCGAGGAGCACTTTTTTGATAATATCTTGCAAAGTATGCATTCTATGGCGATTTATTAAGAGAATGAAAGTACTTAGAATAGGACTTTGAATAAGTTTTGTATTAAAAAAATTCTTAAAATTGTACAGTTTGAAACGCTCTTACGTATAAGAAAGTCGTGTGGTGGCCACACCTCATTTTTTTTTAAATAGCAACACTTTATTTTTTTTACAGTTTGGCAGAGATATTTTTTCTGAATAACCTGTTTATTATATTCTACTAAATTAGGATTCGATTTTCTACGTATTGCTGATAAACACGGGCACTGCTTTTCCGTTTCGGCATATTGTTTTAATCTTTGTATTATTTTATACTACATTCACTTATTTAATTAAAATGAAATGACAAATTGCCCCCAGTATTCTTCTTTTACTATATAGAACTTTCATACTGAGCGTACTAATTAATGAAAGTGCGGCGAGACACACCGCCAGAGGCAACACTGTGCAGACATGCAATTTACAACTGCAATGCTCCACAAGTCCTATTAAAATTAATAGTAACAACAATTTTGTAAAGCTAATTTTATGTACTATTGTTGGGAAAGGGATATACTAGGTTTCTATAATGTTATTTTTTTCCTTAAGTCTTCATAATTCTTCAAAACGTATCGTTAAAATGACGAAAAATAGCCAAATTCAAACTTCATTAAAAAAAATTAAGAATATAAATTTGAAAAATTAACACTAGAGAAACATAGAATGATTTATAATCTTGGTACTAGTATTTTGATTTGTATAAAAATTCAATATTCAGAGGCTATTTCAACAAGACTGCTGGACTTCTGCATAGTGTTCACATCACAACCAGGCGGATTCCTCTTAAATGGGAAAAAGAAAGAAAAATTTTTTTATTTTGATTTACTCTTCTTTTTCCCCATTCCACGAATTTAAAAACATTCTCTCTTATACTGAAGCCTCGCAAATATGCACCAACCAATCCATGCTTCAGGAAAGAACAAGGCACATCCTCAATACCGGAAGAATTTAATTTGATAAACCTCTTGTTATCATGTCTATTTTGTGTTATGCACCGTGCATATGCACACACTTTACACGCACATTCATATCTTTGTATGAAGAAATTCCCTGTTTGCCTCTACAAATTTGTCAAGCAAAATAAGTAAATTAAGAGCATCTCAGTATGTATGTAGAGTGCTTTTAAATATTTTATCAGTGCCGTAGCTGAGAGGACACGCTACGTAATATTGATTCGAAATTTTAGCGTGTACATCGTTTTAATTATATTGTGCAGTGTTGAACTTCGTATGTTCGCTCTCCATGTCGATATCTGAGGAGCTGAGAATAGAGATGCAATATGCGTTGTAAAGTTATAAAAGTTACTTCATATTGTTATCATCTGCGTCAATTTAAAATCAGTTTGGCGAAAATTAATTTAGTTTTGAATCGCGCTCGATAATAACTGTTTCAGGTGGAATAAACTCATAGCATCTTCATTAAAACTTTCTGTTTGCTGTTCTCTAAGCCAGGTTGAAAAAAATCTACTATCAATGATGACATGACAAAGTTTAATAGTGATGTGGATATGAAAAAAGAAATAACGAGGGAAAAGGTTTATACCAGACGCATTCAGAGTTAGTAGTTATTTCAGTTGGGTGTAGTTAAGGAAATAACAAGGAGGAAAGAAACGCAGACAATCAGGCGGCGGCGACCCACCCTTTGGAAGTTTGATCACGAGATCGGTTTGACAACAACTAATGTCATGACAAAGTAGATTCAGCTCGTAAATTATGCGGGCCAAATAAATTGAAGTAAGAAAAAAGGAATTAACGCGGTTTAATAACAAAAGTCGTAAAATATTTGCCGTCATTTATGGTATATAGTGCCTGAAATTTCTTTTGACAAATATCGGATAATGTTTCTATATTTTAGATGCAAACTGGTGTGGTAGTTATGGTAGGAGGAAAGACAAGACCATTTTTAGAATCTTCAAACATTCCCAAATTGTGTAGTTCTACTTTAGGTATTGTACAAAAAGACGATGCTTATAATTCTTAAGTAGAATGATAACTTTAATTTTCCTGAAATAAATTGAATTACAATTTATAAATTTTGATCATTCTTTTCCAAACTTTGTGAAAAAGTTTGCTTTTAAATATTAATTCAAATATTATTCATTTATGTTGAAAACTAATAATTTGATGCTTGCTTTTAAGAAATAATCGTCAAGATTCCCGGCCGACTTTCTATAAATCGGGAACCTTCTATTACTTTTGCGGTTTACGATACTGTCGACCACTTCTCTCGAAGATTCCCCGTCCACTTCCTTATCCATTGCCTCGTTCCCATGGTTGTACCTGCTACCACCTTACAGTTCCCACATATTTGCACGTTCGAACAGAGACACACACAAAAACAAGGCGACATAAGTCCTGCTCATAAGAGATTATACTGCGCACTTATTCTTACATTTAGTACAAATATTTTCTAGTCTAAATAATACGTAAAATATATATAGGTTGATATACATTTAAATAAACAAATTAAAGAAAGTAATAGTTTTTAACATACATATCAGCAAAAGTATTTTTTATTCGTTTTTATAAATGTAAAATATTTGAATTTTACTGTATCGTTACAAACTGTTATTAGTTTCAGCGTTACTTATTAATTCATCCATCACAAGAGGAGTTAGCAGTTGATACATTATGTAAACAATAGCAATTTCATATGTAGGGTAACCTAAAAAATATATTTAAAGAGCACGCCAATGAAAACTATAACAATAAAAATTGAAACTCCATTGTTATTGTGTGGCACAGTGTAAAAAATATTTACTGATTTCACACCACCTTCATTAGGATAGCAATTTCAGATTCAAATGGCACCCAAAGTTGGTGATACGAGTAGTATTTCATTACGTCATATTAATTTGTTCAGCACACTGAAATCAATTTGGGTACACAAAATGTGTACTATTAGTACTGACGGTAGATTTCGGACAGAAGTTTAGGATTATTCTCTTTCCAGTCATATTTCGTATAACCTAAATGAATGCAAAATATTTTAGTATTTGAAATTTATATAAAATATCATACTCACATCAACATCTGCCAGGAAAACATGCATTTGACAATTTTTATCAGTATTATAGCACTGAGGTACACAACAATGGAAAACCATTTTGGCCAGTACCTATATATGTTATATATACAAACAAGAAATCAGTATTGTTAATAAATGAACGTACCTTGGAATGGACAAGAATGGAACATTTATTTAGTTGTTATTTAATTGTTATTGTTGTTGAAAGACCTTTTCGAATGTCAGTTTTAGTTTTGATATTGTCAAAAAATATAGAGTGACATATTGACAGCTTAATAGTTTTTATAATAGAAATAGTTAAAAATATAGTCAGATATAGCCAGATAGTAATAGAAAATAACATTGTGGTCCTTCGACGAACTTTATTCAGCCCTATAGATGTACAGATAGAAGAATTATGGATAATAGATCGAGAAAGTCAGATGATGTCATGTCCGACAGCAGAAAAAATTCGTCAAATTTAGGAGAAACTTTACAAAATAGGAATGAGAAAGAGAGTACCGAAGATTTTTTTGGGTTCAGTAATGCCTCTATACTCCATTCAAAACATTTAATGCAAAATATGATGAAAAGTAATGATGACAAAGGTACCAGTAGTAAAAATAAACCTAATAGCACAATTACCTCAAGCAGTAAAGGTACGAAAAAATCTTCATTGTTACCTAGTCAAATACTATGTTTACAGTTAGAACATCAGAAAAAGTTAGCTAATATAGAACTACAAGAAAAACAGCTTAAATATAAACGAGACTTAGAAGAAAGACAACGACAATTAGAAGAAAGGCGACTTAAATTTGAGCGAGAATTAGAAGAAGCAAGACTTCGGAAAGAAAAAGAATTTTTAGATTTAGAACTACAAATACAGTTAAGCAAAGGAAACTCGATAATAAATGAATTTGTTGAAAATAGAGGAAGACTGAAAGAAGTCTCTGAAGGTAGGAATAATATATTTGAAAAAGAGGAACAAGGTAGTTTGCAGAAAGTAAAAACTTGGCTTGAAACTAACAAAAATGATTTAAAAACAGAAAGTTGTAATAGCAGCCATAGAGATGTAGTAGATTCTAGTAAAAATGATTTAGAAATGGAGACATTTTGTCAAGATGACAGATTAGAAAAAATTCTCCTTAGACAGACAATAGATAAAGAACTGCCAATTTTTTCGGGAAATGGTAAGGAGTGGCCAAGCTTTTATAGTAATTACACCTACACAACAAAAGCTCTAGGACTATCAGACGAAGAAAATATTTGTAGGCTAAGAAAAAGCCTAAAGGGTGATGCCCTTAGATCTGTACAAGGTCTGTTAATTTCCATGTCGGTTCCTGCCACAGATATAATAGATATTCTACGAAATAAATATGGCAGACCTGATATTATTGTCAGAAACATGGTAAGTGAAGCTAAAAACTTACCTATCGTAAAAAACAATGATTTTGTTGCACTTACCCAATTTTCGGAAACTGTATCAAATCTTGTCCTGACTTTTGAATCACTCAGTATGGAAAACTACCTGTCATGCCCCCAGTTAATGGACGACTTAATGCAGAAACTACCATTTGGTATGCAGCTATCATGGGGTGAGAAAGTTGCGAACAATAAAGGTAAATACTCACTTCGTGATTTTAAGAAATGGGTAAACGAAAAAGCCAATGCTGCTAGTTACGTTCAAAGCATGTCATCACAAAGACAGCTAAATCCGAATTTTAAAAGGACTTTAGTTGTAGCAGGAAATAAACAAGAAAATAAATGCCTTTTATGCAAAGAAAATCATAACTTAGACATGTGCAAAAGATTTATAGAAAAATCAATAGAAGATAAATGGAAAATAGTCAAAGAAAATAAGGTATGCTTTTGTTGTCTAAAAAGCTACCATAGAATTAGTAATTGCCGAAATAAAAGAAAGTGTACTATTGATGACTGTCAAAAAATTCACCATAAACTTCTACACTTCAAAACAAATAAAACGGAACCTAGAGCAAGAGCTGATGCAAGAAATTTACAGAATGAAAATATTTTTGAAACAGGAAATCATATAGTGGGACATACATTACAAAATTATAGAAAAGAAGTGTTACTGAAAATTGTTCCAGTAATTTTAAGAACAGAAACAATTGAAATTGAAATTTATGCTCTATTAGATGATGGTGCCACTGTCAGTCTACTTGATGAAAGTTTGGCAAATGAACTTAATCTGGTCGGAGAAGAAACTATTCTGCGCTTAAAATGGACTGACCAGCATACAACAAAACAGTCAAGATCAAGAAAAGTGTCCTTCAGCATTTCGAATATTGACAGAGATAAATTTTACCCAATGGAAAATATATATACCTCAAAAGATTTAGATTTGCCCATACAAAATGTTGATTCAAGGCGCATTAAAAGCAACTGGAAACATTTAGAACATATTAATTTTCCAAACATTGAGAGTATTAAACCAAAACTGCTAATTGGCCAGGACTATTGGGAACTGATAACAACCAGAGAACTTATAGAAGGCCCCAAAAATTCCCCAGCCTTGTCACGTACTAAGCTCGGATGGATAGTCCACGGAAATGTAGCCCAATTTAAAGGAAGATTAGACCATTATGTAAATTTCCTTGTTCGAGACGACGAAGCTCACAGTGAAGATCTCCACGATATGGTAAAATATTTTTTTACAATTGAATCTTTAGGGGTAAAATATCAAGACACAAAATCAATAAAAGAAGATGAGGAAGCCGAAAACTTAATAAAAAATATTTCAAGAAGAAAAAATGGTAGATGGGAAACAGGATTGTTATGGAAAGATACAGAAGAAACACTTCCCGACAGTAAAAATGTAGCACTTCAACGCTTTAGGTTTATAGAAAGAAAAATGAGTTTAGATCAAGATTTCGGACAAGCTTATTCTCAGAAAATAAAAGAATATAAAGAGAAAGGATACATTAGAAAACTATCTATTGAAGAAGAAGAAGAATCTCACAAAAAAATATGGTACTTACCTCATTTTGGTGTAGTAAACCCAAATAAGCCTGGTAAAATTCGTTTAGTTATGGATGCTGCTTCAAAAGTCGACGGAAAATGTCTAAATGATTTTTTATACAAAGGTCCAGATTTGCTCAATTCACTTATCAGCGTAATTGCAAAGTTTAGAGAAAAGCCCATAGCCTTCTCAGCTGACATACGAGAGATGTTTCATATGGTTGAAATAAATGATGAAGACCAGCATGCTCAACGAATTATATGGAGAGATTCCCCGGCAAACGATTTTGAGACATACGTTGTTCAGGTGATGATTTTTGGAGCGGTGTCATCACCATACAGCGCCCAATATATCAAGAATATTAATGCCCTAGAATATGAAAAGGTGTACCCTGAAGCTGTTGACGCCATTATTAATCAACACTACATGGATGACTACATTGATAGTTCAGAATCTCCAGAAAAAGCATCAAAATTAATAAATGAAGTAATAGCTATCCATAAGATGGGCGGTTTTGAGCTAAGAGGATGGATTTCTAACTCGGAGGAAGTTTTTCAAAATATACCCGAAGAATTACGTACGGCAGAAAAAATATTTGAAGATTCTGCACCCCAAAGAATATTAGGACTAAGATGGCTACCAAAAGAAGATGTGTTAAGCTTTTGCATTAGCTTACATAAAGTAGATCAAAATATTTTAGATGGAAAAAAAATACCTACAAAAAGAGAAATGTTAAGCGTTATCATGTCTTTGTTTGACCCATTAGGAATCCTTGGAAATTATATTGTGAAAGCGAAAATCTTAATGCAAGATATTTGGAAAAGTGGAATAAAATGGGATGATCAGATTTCAGATGCACAAAATAAAAAATGGAAACTTTGGCTTAATGGTTTGGAGAAAATAAAATCCTTCACAGTTCAAAGATGCTATGTTTCCAATTATTTTCAAGTAAAAAATATACAGCTACACTTGTTTTGTGATGCAAGTAAACAAGCCTTTGCAGCAGTCGCTTATTTCAGATTTGAAGTAGGAGAAAAAATTGAAATTTCATTAGTTATGTCTCGCAATCAAGTATGTCCACTAAAAACCCTGACGATACCCCGTTTAGAGCTACAAGCAGCAGTACTTGCAAGCCGTTTGGCAAAAACAATCCAACACCAACATACACTTAAAATAAATAGAATTGTATTTTGGTCAGACTCCACGACTGTTCTAAATTGGTTACGAACGGACTCAAAGAAATTACCGTCTTTTGTTAGTAACAGAGTAGGAGAAATTTTAGAAAACACTGACGTTTCACAATGGAAATGGGTACCTTCGAAATTAAATATAGTTGACGAAGCGACAAGAGACGATAAAGAAGCTGATCTTAGAAGTGGAAGCCCATGGTTAAAAGGTCCTGAGTTCTTGTATCAGTCACCATGTTTTTGGCCAGAAGAAAATATTGAGCATCATCTAAGCAAAAATTACATTGAAGAATCGCAAATACTCCTTTTAAGTCATGCAGAAGAAAATATTAAAAATTCGTACCTACCTGACATATCAAAATTTTCATCTTTAAGAAAACTATTGAATTCCACAGCCTATGTATTCCGATTCATAAGACAAGTCCAAAAGAAACCATATTTTTCAGATAAAGAAAAATATTTAACATGTTCAGAAATTCAGAATGCGAAAAAACTTTGGTGTCTTCAGTCACAAAAAGACTCCTTTTGTCAAGAATATAGGACACTAGTAAAAGGAAAATCAGTTAATAAAGATAGCAAGCTTTTCCCACTTTCACCATGCTTAAATGATAATCTAATATGCTTAAAAGGAAGAATAGATAACTGCCCCGAATTAAAGATGGAGACAAAACGACCCATTATTTTAAGTCACAGTCACCCTTTTACACGGCTCCTTGTACGGGAATATCACGAAAGAAATGGACATGCAGGGACACAATTAGTTCTTAATGAAATAAGACAAGAATATTGGATAACCCAAGCAAGGAAACTTATAGCCTCAGTAATAAATAGCTGTAATTTTTGCAAAATTAAGAAAGCAAAGCCTATAATGCCGGAAATGGGTCAGCTTCCATTAGAAAGATTACAACAACCCCCAAGAGCTTTCTTTTTTGTGGGAATTGATTATTTTGGGCCAATAGATGTTGTAATAGGCCGAAGACATGAAAAAAGATATGGTGTACTGTTCACTTGTTTATCTGTCAGAGCTGTCCACTTAGAACTTGCGGAATCTCTTAATACAGGTTCGGCTATCTTAGCTATAAGAAGATTTATCGCAAGAAGAGGACAACCAGTTTGTATATGGAGTGACAATGGAACTAACCTTTGTTCAGCAGACAGAGAACTGCGTAAAGCTTTAAATGAAGTAGATGATGAAGAAATTAAGAAAAATTGTTTGGCACAAAATATCGATTGGAAATTTATAGCTCCAGCAAGTCCTCACATGGGAGGTGCTTGGGAGAGGATGGTACGAACAGTAAAACAAACACTAAAGATTATTTTAAGGGAAAGAATTCCAAAATTAGAAGTTTTACAGACAGTTTTAGTAGAAGCAGAGAACATAGTTAACAGCAGACCTCTGACTTATGTGTCGTCAAATGAAAATGATTTTGAAAGTATAACTCCAAATCATTTTTTGATCGGAACATCGAGCATTGTTAAACCACCAGGAATATTTGAACAAAAATTTGATTTGAGAAAGCAATGGAGATTTGCCCAACAGTTGGTAGACAGATTTTGGCACAGATGGGTAAGGGAATATTTGCCTACTCTAACTGCTAGGTCCAAATGGTTGCAAGAAACAAGAAATATAGAAGTAGGTGAAGTAGTCGTACTGATGGATAATCAGTTACCAAGAAACAATTGGCCATTAGGAAGAATAACTGCTGTTTATCCAGGAAAAGACCAGAAAGTGCGTGTGGTAGACATTAAAACAAATACAGGGACCTACAGAAGATCAGTATCAAAGATTTGTCCAATTGGCCTAATTGAAGGTGAAAATGTTTTGTGATTTCAAGGGGGAGAAATGTTAATAAATGAACGTACCTTGGAATGGACAAGAATGGAACATTTATTTAGTTGTTATTTAATTGTTATTGTTGTTGAAAGACCTTTTCGAATGTCAGTTTTAGTTTTGATATTGTCAAAAAATATAGAGTGACATATTGACAGCTTAATAGTTTTTATAATAGAAATAGTTAAAAATATAGTCAGATATAGCCAGATAGTAATAGAAAATAACAAGTATTATTTAGAAAAACATTAAATACTTGACTGTAATGCATTTTACTGATATGTAATGAATATCTTCATCGATATTTTAAATACTTTGTTATACTTTAAAAAGTTTAAAATCAACTAATCGCAAAACAAAAACAACAAGTGTCCACTGCCAAACTCAAACAAACGACTAGGTTTGCTGGTATGTATTGATTCTTCCTTATCAACATTCAACATTTTTGATCATGAAGCGATCTCTAGCGTTCTTAGTGTGCAATTTTACTTAAATTCCCGCTAAAAATAATAATTGTCGAATTCTTTACCATTTACGTATCCTACCCGTGCATAATATTTTTATTTTCTCTCTTTTATATAGTTAATACGTCTTGACCTTCACAATAACTCCTATTGGTGATAATCAAAATTTTAGCGGATTTTTTTTTGCAACAAAGTGTACATTTCATGTAATTACAAGAGAAGAATGGGCCTATTATCATTCCAAGTGAAGAGATATATTAAGTGTTGTATAGAAAGTCTGTGTCGAAACAATAGATCAAACCATGTACCTATTACTTAAATTATGTCTCGAAAATCTTCGAAGCTTCATTGTTGTTAGTTACTTGGTATAGTGTAATTCAATAACTACATAAACAACGCACGTTATGTTTGGGGATTTTAGAAACATGGCACCTAATTTCAATTAGAGTAAATGGAGAGAGCACCATGTGCGTATGTGTGACAAGTGAAATGTAGGTCATTAATAAAGCTTTAGCGAACATCCTACGCCTCGTCAAGTACCGTGTTTCTAAGTTAGGATTTTCGGACGTTTTATTTTAGTTAATTTATTTATGATACGGGCTTAGCAATGGACGAATTTTCAATGCAAAGTTTATTCTTGAACGCGTATTTACAAGCGTGGACAACTGTTTGAAATCAGGGTCAGCTTGCTATTTCTCACGGACGTTTACGGCTTAATGTATTTCTAGAAAATATGTCATTGGTCGTTAAATAACATTTATACTTCTTTGTTATCTTTCGTACAGAAAAATCGACAAGTTGTAATATAAAATCATATTGATATACGACAGTACTAACTGGAAGAATACGTCTTAAAATTTTATTTGCGACTAAATATACGAACATTTATCAATTTTAAATAAGAATTTTGTATCTAATAAATTTTGTACTAACCAGCAAACATAATATCTAAACCTGATCATTAACAAAGATTCACAAAATAAACTCCTGAACAAAATTAACGCATGAATTGTATCAAAAACACTGTAATTACATTTTAGCAGTGTTTTCATAGTGATACAATGTGAATTTAGCAAAAATATTGGAGTAATATTGAAACTTGAAGGCACAGAGAACATTTAGAAATTATAAAAAGTTCTTCCAAAATTAAATTTAAGTTAAAATTTATATCATTAATATCGGTTATTGCCTCCCCCTGCTTTTATAACTGCTTCCATTCGTCTAAGCATACTACTAATTAAGTTGCCGATGGTGGTTTGAGGAATATTCTTCCATTCAACAACTTAGCTTCTTCAAGTTCCCTAACAGTTGTAGGAGCAGGTATATGGCGTCTAACTACTCGTTTAAGGGCATTCCACAGATGTTCTATGAGATTTATGTCCGGGCCTTTAGATGGCCACTCCATAACCTGAATATTCACCTTTCGAAGGTAGTCTATTACGTCTACAGCAAAGTGTGGTCGGGTGTTATCTAGCATAAAGAGGAAGTTGGCGCCAATAAATGGGGTAACGCTCACGTCTATCTAGTGACTTCACTCGTGTTTCATCCCAAAACAAAACTTATACCACATATCATCAAATTCTGGAAGATAGCGGCAAATATTCGTCATATTTTCGCAAAATTCCGTCTGTCGATCTTACGACAATTCTTGAACCAATTGAATCTTGTGGGTAGGGGTGATATTTTTCTCTTCTTAAAAGTCTCAAATTAGATGATTGACTAATGCCGTAACTCACAGCCAGCTCGTTAGACAAAAATGAGGATTATCTTCCATTTCCAAAAGAACCGACAAGCTTGTTTCACCATCGGTAATTTTTCTCCGGGCAGATTTTGGTGCATCTTTCACAGACGCCGTCTACCTTAACTTTCAATTCTAATTACAGTGGATTGTGTTATCGGAAGCATTCTTCGTTGAAAACAGCACAAATTTGTTGCTGTGTTCCTATACGATCCCCTTAACCAATCATCACCAAAATTTCAGTATATTCTATTCTTTTCCACTCAGACGCACTATGATTTAATGCAAAATTTAAACTTTTTATTAAATGACAACAAATATTTGTCAAATTTCGGTACAATGTCCCCATAACATGATATGTATTTAAAAAGTGATTTTGTGATCTGCCCGAATATGGTACAACTTGCGTTTTTTGTTCTTGCTCAATTGTTTGGCAATTTGTTGCCACATCATTTTAATATTTTTGGTTTCTAAATTCAACCATAGAGAACTACCTCGTTCTTAGACATCCGAGGTTTTATTGGAAATTGCAAATCAAAACTTCACCTTAACAGAGTTTAAAACAAAAACTGCCAGACAATAGGACTTATGTAGTTTTTAATGAAAGCTGACTATATATGAGGAGCTGGCTTGCAAAAGCGGATATATTCATTTTATTAAAATGTTTAGGAGATGCGAAAAATGTGTTGCTCCATGGTTCTAGCTGTTAGAGTGAACCAGTTTATCTCTACATATTAAACTAGTTACAATGCATTGATGGAGGGTATTTATTTTTATTTTTTACTATATGTTTTCTGTAATATGCAAAAAACGTTTGAATATTTCCGCTTTTGCATCAAAACATATAAAAATATGGCTAAAAATTAGACAAATTGATTAACAATTTTATTGTGTATTGAAAAACATTAACAGACTGCAAAACCTCAAATAAGAATGACCGGTTCCTCAAAAAGGCAGTCACGTCACATTGTTCACCGCTAGGCCCAGCGGCATCGAAATTGTCTGCGTTTGTCTCTTGGGCCATACTCAATAGGCTTTTGTACCATTGTAGGTTTTGACGTGATTCCCAATCGTTGCCAAACACAAAATGCATCTATCCTGGATCGCAGGTACAGCCTTTTAAGCTCACATAAAGTCCAAGTTAACTGCATTCAATATCCTCGTATTGGTACACTCGTTATGAAATTCTTCTATTAGAGTAAAACGTCTCCTAGATGTATTTTTCTCAGTCTATAAATCCAATTTCATTTATTTTATACGTAACATTAAGATAATTCCGGCTTAGTAATCAATGTAATCCAATATATGAGTTTCACAAGTCTTACGACTTCCCAAAACACGCAAATGATGATGATCAACTTGTAAAATTAAGTATGTATTATTTTTATACCAAAATTTCTATATTAATTTTTCTTTATTCCAAAATTCTCGTCTTATTCAATATTTTTCTACCATTTATGTCAAAATTTACAAATCATCTATTTTTGTTTATAAGTAACCAGGATATTTTTCTTAGTTTCCATACACGTATTTGATTTTTCATAATAATGAAATTTTTTTCTGTATAGTAATTTAAGTTGGCTATCTTATCTTGACAATATTTCTAACATTGTGATTGAATCTTTCATTAAGAAGTGAGATTACAATAAATTTAGATCCTATCTAACATTTTATACATTTCTCTACTATACTAATAAAATTCTTCTATTGTATGTACGAATGATCCCTTATATGTATAACATAAATTAATTTTTTTGAGACGTTAATTTTTTTTTATACTATACATGTTGACAATTTAAATCATTATAATGTAGCCCGTTTTGTCGCAAAACCTACATTTCAGAGGGCTATTCAACGCACCTATAACCGATTTTGCTTCAAATACACTGCATGGGTTTGTAGAGCTCATCGAACTTAACAAAATTCTGTCAAAAAAATCTAAATGCACAAAACATGGATATATCCGCTTTTGCACTCAACCTCCTCATATATGTTTGGCGATTAAGATAAACGTAACACATTTCTATAAAATATCCCGTGTTTGATTTACTTAGCTTAAAGACAAATTAAAGATTTAATTTGTTTTATACGTCGGTAATACAACCCATTAATTAAAATATTATTTTACATGTTACAAGCTTTACATGTATCACTGATACTTGTTCAACAAAAGCAGTTTTACCGTCATTAGCCATTTGCGGTGTAATAAACATGTAAAATATATGTACTACATTAATACAGACACACCTATCGGAGTTTCCAACCTAACCGCAAAGACTGTATTAATTAGGCCATATTTTGGAACAAATTCTCTCTATGAGTTTTGTTATAACAAATGTTAACGAATAATAACATGGATATTTGATATTTCATGTATTTTCTGGCGTATTTCCTTTTAGTTTCTGTCGCTCTTGATATAAATAAGACTTAGTGTTAGAGATCTCTCTTTAGAAATTGAATAGAATTGAAAATCGTTCTAAGGACCTCATTATTAATTTCAAACTTAACAGAAACGCAAGGGAACCTTGAAATATATTACTAAGGGTAGCATCATTATTCATAATCCTCGTACTGTCTGTTCAATCTAAATATTTCGCATACCATTCAAGAGCACGGTGCTTGTGCTTCTTTAACGTTGCTGTAATTGTGTTGTAGAATAAATGCCAGTACTACTCATAATTGTGATGATATTTCTCCTTATTGTGCACAATGAATTGTATGTAGTTATCTTGTATATTTTCAGATTATGTTGCAGTACTTGTATTTTATGGTTTTCTAGTATTTGTAATAAGTTAACTCTTGCAATAAATCTTATTAAACACAGGAGTTTCTTCTATTTCGTGTTTATAAACAGCATCATGGATGTGTTGGGCGTAAATTGGGCTTTATTTTTGATTACTTGTTTTCGCTAATAATATTTTCAATAATAATATCTTCAATTCATTTCCCTAATTTCAGAGCTTTATTCAGGCATATGTGTTTAACAAAAATTGTTTTTCTGTCTGCGACATTGGTATTATGTACTTATTGATCTATATTTTAAATTAAAGCTTCTAATTAGCTTTTTATGACTTAGTAACTAGCTTTAATTACACATTGTTATATTTATTTTTCGGAGGGAGTTGTATATTTGAAATTTGTCACTTTCATTCCTCTTGGTAGAATTATTGTTTTATTTTGTTTTGTAATTTTTGCGTATGCATATTTTCGTTAGCATTATTCTTGTTCTTTATTTATACGCGCTTTGCAAATTATTTTCAATTTAATTCTAATTTCCTACCGTGTCGACATCTGTCGTCGGCGAGCAATTGTTATCGGCTAGCAGGTGCCTACTTTACGGCTACTCAGAATTAATTTTTAGTTAAATTCTACTATTACGTGTTGTGGCTTTAAGATTTCTCTAATAATAATCCTCCTCTTGCCTCTGTGTTTAGTAATTTTTCTGTAACAATTATCGTCTGTTTCATTTTTAAATTATTTAGCATAAAATTTCTAGGTCATCTTTCCCCTTTTCGTTATATCATTCTATTGAGAACAAGCAGAATTGTTTCAGACTGTCATCTCTTATTGCATATTTTTGGTGAACATTAGCGAGTTTCGTAAATTTACGCGTTATATACGTGGATTAAGTTGCAAGTTAGATTTATGCCGTTGTAATTTTGACATATCGATCGATTTTATTGAACACAATCGCTGACATTTTTCTGCTGTTGATTACGCACGGTATTTTCGTATATCTGTCGAACACGAGGATTCAAGCGTGATGTCGCCATCTTGTTTGATATCTACCCAGATGTGGTAATCGTACTCCATTTATCGAAGAAGCATGTATCTACACCTGAATTATAGGACTAGGAATTCCTTCCAACATACCTGGTGTTTCAATTTTTAAAGTACAGTGAGACAAAATAAGCATGAAAATTAAATATTAAATATTTAATTAGTTTAGATAATTAGCAAAGTAATAATAGCACTGGCCCATTTTTCTTCAGATACCCAAGTCATTCGCACGACGTGAGGAACTTGTTCATTGCCAGTTTAAGCTCAGTGATAAATAAGGCGCCTACACCCAACCGTGCATTCTTTTGAGAATATAGTAAGCACGAACCTAATTCATATAGTCACTTGCCAAAGCTAGACTACTCGTAGCTGAACATTTTCAGGCTTGGTCAATCACATTCTCGAAACACGTATCTCACTTATCGATAGCACACACCCTCATCCCATAAATTAATTTACTGTACGAGTGCTTGTCCAAAGCAATTATGTGCAAATAGCTATATAATAGAGAATAATTATCCCCGGTTAACAATTAAATTTGGAAAAAATATTAAGCCATTAAATATTCACGCTAACTGCTTTATTGTATGTAAATATTAAAGAAATACCTACCATGAGTCGTCATACATTTTATTAAATTCTTGTATGTCCATTTGTACACTTTTTCTTTTACAATTAAATTATACGCTTAGTTACAAAATATTAATCTTTAATAGTTATATGTATATAATATATATAACATAAAAGGAATATTGCGGATACTGGAAAAACAAGAAGAAGAGTAATATTGAGTAAATTCCACTCTAGAGCAACCGTAGACACTTGTTTCAGACCCATTGGTCATTGTCAGTACGGTATAGCCAAAGAATAACGTGGGATATCCTTGTAGAAGCAATAACGGAAGATCATCGGGATGACGACTGCCTTTTGGAGTTTCTCTCAGAAGATCTCCAGATTTGAGGACAACGACATGTTGATGTTGGATGTTGTCCACAAATCTGGGCACTTTCTGACAAAATCTGCAACTGGCAATCTGTCATTCTGATGGTGTTCCGTTATTGCTTCTATCTCTAAGGATATCCCACCTTATTCCTAGGTTACACCGTACTGACGATGACCAATGACTTCGAAACACGTGTTTCACGGTTGCTCTACAGCGCAATCTATCCTCCCTGTTTTTTATGCTTTTAAAACAACTGTATGAGCTCTCCTGGATATATATTAAAATAGTGTTCTAGCACAAACTTTTAAGAATCTTTGCAACTAGTCTTACTTTTCTGTTTTTAAAGCTGGATTGCTTCAAGACACACTGCCTTGATATCCCTTCAATTTCGAGCTATTACTAATAATTTTGGAAACAAAAAAAATAAATAAAATTGTAATTTCTGAGCGGAAAATAAATATAATTCACGATACCATAATGACCAATACAATCAAATACAGTAAGTATAGATAATTATTAGTAATAATTATGTATAACACGCGGTGTGTAACTTGACCGAGTCAGTTGTAAATAGTAGTTTTTTTTATTGATATTGTCATTTAACAAAAATGCAATAGTAAAAGTTTTAAATCACCGATGTGATGTGAGAATCCAATCAGTAATGTATCACGAACGATTAATATATTTAAATTAATAATAGTAATAATCTATTTTGTTGCTTTTAAGTCTTATAATCTTATCTTTAATTTTTTCTTCTTGCCGCATCATATCCATTCATTAAAAATATTTATTTCGAAGTTGTGTGTCTTTAAAAATAAATATATTTACGTGTCACTTCTTCGTAAACACATTTATAAATAGACAAGACCGTTTTATTCATAATGTTACACTTTAACTATTTAAAAATTGATCGTGGTGTTCCTTGCTATAATAAGACCGCCAGCGTCAACGAAGTGATATATGAATTATTCTCTGTGTTTATACACTGCCGGAGCACTCAAGATTTGGGTCAATTTAAGACATTGTAGGCTTGCTGTTATAATATGTATGATACATATATCTAAACGATGTCTCCTCACGCGCAAGGAATACCGAATCGAATGTATGTATACATATAGTTATACAAATGGCGGCTTAACGTTTCGGCAAAATAATTCGCGAATGTAAAACTGAAAACGTCCGATGTGGTCGCATTTATTGGCAGTTTGGCAACGGACGTTTTGATCTTTTTGGTGCCAGTTATGTCGTGGATTTTCTGCCGTTTAAATCGTTCGCACTACAGGTGGTATTTATGGGCATAAATTTGCCCGAATTTGTCGAAGTTGCAGTGATAAGAAGGAGTATTGAACACAGTTACGGTTTACTTTGTTCCTTTATTTATGTGGAATGCAGTGGCACCAAAAAATTAGTTAGGGAGTTCGTGATGTTCACGTTTGAAAACGCTTAAAGTGATGCACACATTTGTGTGTTGTTTTTCCAAAGAAAACAGAAATAATTATTTATGCGTGATGGATCTCGTAAGATCATATAGTACTAAAAGGACAAGTAATTAGTTTGGATTAAGTGGACACTATTAATTATATTCAGGATTAAGATTTTTGGTAAGTAAGAATATATACGTCACATTAAATTTCACTTTTCGAATTATATACATTTTGTGCAAATCTTTACTGTGCTTAGAAGGAAAAGAAATAAAATTTTTATTAGAAAATTTAGTGATGTGTTGGAATTTCTAAACGAGTTTACTCAGCTATTCGCTTGGGCATTAGAGTGGAACGAAAATGGCATTTTTTTTTTATATTTTACTATGGTATAGTGGGGAAAAGTTGCTTTTTAGGTAAAAAAAAAATAAAAAAAAAACTTTGTTGCAAGAGTACATCTTGAGGTGCCGCAAAGAGCTTAAAGTTTGCGGCATATATTGTTACAAAAGATACATATATAAGCATAAGGATTGAAAAAATTAACAATTACAAAATACAATATTAATAAAAAAATATTCTGTAATTTAAAATTTTGTATTTCTTACTTCTGTATCCTTAATGATTACAAATGTTACAGCTGCAAAATGTTTATTTATACTTTGTACTACTACAGACATTTTGAGCCGATTCGGTCACCAGTTTCACAGCTCTTTCCACTACTTGCATGTGACAAGAAAGCCGGGGAAAGTCAGTAACTTACTATTTGGTTCAGCTTCAGATGCCTTCCCTATAAAGTCTTTGTTTGGGAGAGTCACCGGAAACATGTTTTAACAACAATCCTTTGCATCGAAACTTATCTTTGATACTTTCCTAACTTCGCCGGACCAGCAAAGTATCCATTTCTTTGAATAACCGGGTCTATAACGTTCTTGAGATGGTCAGAGAGATAGCGCGTAAAGAAAAGAACTGATTGAGAGCTTCCAACTCCAATGCATTCAACTTTTTCTGCAAATTCCACGGACGATGAAGATATAAACGATATTTTGAAGTTGTCATTTTCAAGTAATCTGACGTATCTTCCTTCTGAAGAACCACATATCATTACTCAATTAGATCTGAATGATTTGATAAGCATTTCGGGTTTAACTAAAAAAAATCACAAATTTGGGAATCTCGGAATCTTTTGCATTCCACTACAAAAATCTATGTATTGAAGAATCGTCAGTTCGTTTTACAAACTTGAAAGAAATTTCTGATGTACATCAACTCTTATATGAAATGAGTATTGAATATAGCTCTGCAGAATGCCGATTGTTTATCGACTAGTCGATAACAAGTCTCAAATCCGTTTTACTTTATAATGGTAACTCGAAACCATCCATTCATATATCTCATTCTACAAACACAAAAGAAACGTTTGTCAACTATATTAAATCTAATTCAATATTCAAATAATCTTTGGCAAATCTGTGGTGACCTTAAGGTTATTTCCTTATTACTTAGACTGCAAGGAGGGTTTACCAAATATTGTTGGTTTTTTGTGTCTGTGAGATACCAGAGCAGTTCATCATTACTACCAAATAAAAAATGGCAGCCACGGACCAGCATCGTTCTTGGAGAATTTAATATAAAATTTGGGCCGTTAGTGGATTCTAATTTGGTGATTCTAATTCCTCTACAGATTAATTTAAGATTGATTAAACAGTTTGTCAAAGCACTAGAAAAAAAAGCAACTGAGTTTTCAAAGTTGTCTGATTCAAAAGTTCGTGAAGGAATATTTGATGGTCTACAAGTTAGGAAGCTGTTCAAAGATGAAAATTTTGAACGTACCATGAATGATTTAGAGCTAGCAGCATGGACTTCTTTTAAAAATGTTTGCAAATATTTTCTGGGAAATCAAGAAATAACTACCATCAGTGAAGAGTGAAATTTCAAAGCAGAAATACAACCCCAACGTTTTTTTTAATCAATTATGGAAGAGGCCAATAAACGAAGACGTTTAAAACCCTTCAAAGCCACTAGCTTGCTGACTAGATTTAATTAGTGAATATAGCTTAGTTGTCATGTTGAAATTTTTCTATTATTTTTGATCATAGTCATATAGGATCTTTGTCTAGTTGATAAATAGGAAGAAATTCATTGGAATTACGTCACCCTATGACCACTAAAATCCAAAAATGTTATATACAAAGAGATCATTTTGAACTGTCCTTGGTTGGCAACGAAAAAGTCATAGTATTATCAAAAACTAGGAATATTTACTTCCATGAATTGCCCATACTAAATTTACATGTCAAATGTCAAAACCATAATGTATTGGAAGTGTCCTGTACTTTCGTATTTTCATTGTTTTATTGTCGCTTTTCTGTCTATTTCAAAACAATATACCTCGTATACCATGTCTTTAACGATATAACAGGATACGTTTATCGTAATGTCGCACTTTCGTAGTGGACCATTACTAGAGGATGGATTATGGAAATATTCATTGGGATCGTGTTTTCAGCAATTTGTAACAGAAAATGGAAATCTGGAAATAAACTTGGGCACATTCACTTGTCATCGCAATAGGGTGATTGAAAGGTTTAAGGAAACAGGGACTGTTTGTAAATGTAAACCTGAAAAAGTACCAACAGTTTTAACTGAAGATGTTGTCGCAGACATTAGACAGCGAATGGAAGTTAGTCCCACAAAATCTGTACGAAAGCTGTCTGCTCAAACTGGTAAAGAGATCTTCCTACGGAAGTACTCATAAAGCATTGAAAACAAACTTGCATATGCACCCATATAAAGCTTCAGTACTACAACATTGACTTTGACAACATCACTTTGAGCAGAGATTGAATTATTGCAACTGGTTTAATGAAATATTACATGAAAAGACTTGAATCGCACTTTCTTTTCGGAAGAAGCTTGGATCCATTTGTCGGGGCATATCAACTCTCAAAATTACCGTACCTGGTCAACAGAGATTCCACATGTTTTCGTTGAAAATAGTCTCCATCCTATCGAAGTCGGTGTTTGGGTTGCAATGTCGAAAAGACGGATTATTAGACCAATTTCTTATTTCATGATACGATTAATGCAATACGATACCGAGAACAAATATTGCAACCTATTATTAACAGCCTTCACGAAGATGAATTAAACCTGGAGTACATCCAACAAGATGGGGCAACTGCACTTACTGCGCAACAAACTATACTGTGGTGATCGATTTAACCCCACTAGACTTATTTCTCTTTGGTCATCCAAAAAAATAAAGTGTTTCAGAACAGACGCATAATCTCGATGAACTTGAAGAGGCAATTACAAGAGAATTGCAAAATATTACACCGTAAACACTCCACAATGTGTTCAATAACATGAGAAGACATGTCAATCTATGCATTGAGAATAACGGTGGACATTTCGAACAACTTTTATAAAATGTATTCATTTGGTGACATAATTATGGGATTATGCTTCACAGTAATAAAGTTGTAACGTATTTATTATTCTTTATGATAAAAAATAAAGTGCAATTACTATATTTCTAAAAAATTCGTTCATATAATTCAACGCAAAATTAACCCTATTTCATTGACATTTATCGCAGGAAAATATTAAATAGTAAACCTAACCACAAAAATAAATAAAAAAAAAGGCTTGCTAATTACACTGTTTTCCCCCTTATTAAAATCAGTATGGCCTACTCAGAACACTTCAAAATGATCACGTAGTATAATGTCTGATATTAGGACAGATTGTATGTAAATAGAGTGTAAATACAAAAAAAAAAGATCAGGTAAAATCTAACTAAAATCAAGAAAGTATTAAAGACTTTCTTGATTTCAAATTATAAAAACAGTGTAGCGAAATTTGCTTTTCTTGGATTGAAGGTAGACTGTAAACACAAGTTAAAAGTCAATAATTATATCTAGTTTTGGCATCGCGGAAATTTTTCTTTAATTACGTTCTGGGACTCTTAGCTTATGCAACTTCGCTGGCCGTAATAGCGTAATATCTATGCCAGACTCGCTATGGCATCATTTTCATTGGAAAGTCCGTGTAAGCGTAGTAGAAAACGTTTTTTTTTTCAAAAGAAACGGGCTAACTATTTTACATCTGAATCGAAGTAAATCTTCAAGAGATAGTTATAAAATGCTTACTTTACTTGGGATTTTTCATATATGAGTACTACTGCTACTGTTACAAAATATAATCATTTACCTGTGACTGTATGAAACTAAATATAACTAGATTTGAAACGCAGCCTCGCTAGCTACTTATAGAAAGCGTCCTACATAAGGTCAATGACCTGCTTGCAACATATTTTCTTAATTTTAATTTTTAAAATTGTTTGTTTGTGAGCAATTTTTGTTTTTATGTTCAAACCGTTTATTTAATAACTTATAAAATTATTTCACGCATGTTAATATTCAATAAAGAATATATTATTATTATTTTTATTCTTTATTCACATAATTTAGCTAGACCAGCTACCAACATAAAAGCTTTCATCTGTAGGTTGAACTGGACAAAGTACCTACACCGGATTTGTCGCAATCTGGCATACTGTGATATATTGGTTTTAAATATTTTTTATGTTGGGAAAGAGAGATCGGCTTTTCGGTCCAGTCATTCTGTTCGATACGGCCAACTTGAATTGGCTCAATTCGCCATGATAATTCGATTTGATATATCCAGTTAATTAGGTTAACGGAGAATAAACCAACAATAAAACATATATCATGCACAAGCAGTTATTAAAGTGCGTATTAGAGTGATAACGAAAATAGGGATATAAAAAATGACATATTTTGCATTATATTCTTAGTTCTTGTGTTTTATATATATATAAAGAGAATATTGGGTAAATTCAGCTGTAGTGCAACCGTAGGCACGTGTTTCTGACTAATTGGGCGTCATCAGTACGGTGTAGCCAAGGAATAAGGTGGGATATCCTTGGAGATAGAAGCATACACGGAAGACCATCAGGTGACAGACTACCATTTGCAGCTTCAGTTAGAAGATCTTCGGTTTTGAAGACAACAACTAACATCGCCACGAGGAAGACATTGTCAACCTGCGTGCCATCCGAACCCAGGAAAGATAATCAATACAGGAAATTATCGCGAATACATAAAATAAAACAAGAAAAAGAGAATACAATCATTGACTCATACGCTGATAACATAGATTAATTAATGTACCGATGAATAAAATTAACTTAGAACTAAATAGAATCTACACGATAGCTAGCAATAACGGCTATACAGTAAATTTAGTAGACAATATTCTTGCACGAAAACGAAAAAAGCAGGCTTTATCGTTAATTTATCCAAAAATACAAGAAAATTCAGATAACAAGTATAATGCTTTCACCTACAGTCCGTCTCGGCCAGTGTCAAATGGCCAATGGCGGACAATTTGAACACTTCCGTTGACATTTTTTTGGTGTCTTGTTTGACGACAATCCAAGATAAACCTCGGATTATAATTTATCTGATTTTTTAAAATAATTTTTGATTAGTTTTTCATTAGAAATAAAATTTTAATTTTTTGAAATTCGAAAGCATTTTTCTCCCAAAAATTGTTATGTAGGGTACCAAACTTTTTATACCGTTGCATGCACAATGGAATACCTAACGACAAGGGGTAATAAATGTGGCGGGTTACCATTTGAAAAAACTAATGACGTCACGCCCGCGCGCAACCAGATGACGACAGAATTAAATTCACGATGTTATAAAGTGCACGGGATAAAAGCAAAATCGACCTGTTTCAGGGTTTTTCCATCAAACCGAAGATAACAGAAATATTAATTTTGTTCCAGACTTTATCTACACCCTGTATATAGGACATACATCAATAAAAATAGGTAAACTAATTAAAAACGTTAAAAATGAGTAGCATTTAAAACTAATAATTCAGTTCAAAAATATATTAAAAACGATAAAGATAAAACGGATAAAAGGTTGAAATCGGGGGTCTATATGTTGACTGGTGAGTGTGATAAGATATATGTGGGTCAGACAGGCCGTACTTTTGACATGAAAAAAGTTATATGGGTAAAAAGACGGACTCTACTTTCGCAACGCATTGTATAGATGAAAACCACGAATTCAATAGAGATTTCAAAGTTTTACATATACAAGACAAAGGACAGAAACTTAATTTATTAGAAACCTTAGAAATTAATAGATACAGAAAATTAGGTCGTGCTTTAAACGATCAGACTCAGTTCAATTATTCCCCGTTATTACAATGCTATAGTTTATAAAATACCCGCACTCATATCCCATGCTTTTGTGACACTATATATTATGTTGTAATAATGTTGTATATTCAGTTACTCATCACCTGATGAAGCCAAAGTGTGGCGAAACGATATTGTAGTGATATTATTAAATAATTTTTGAAACCAAGTTTACGTATTTTATTTATTCAGTTAAATATAGAGTTTCAACATGTATCAGCCTCATCAATCAACTATTAGTTATGTACTTTGGTTTTACTTGCGTTTATGTTTGTTTATCTATGAAACTTTTTTTTAAATACATGTAAATTGTTTAAAATTTAGTAATATAATATTTACCATGTTAATGTATCTTTAGTAAACAGTTATTATTATTAAACACTAATGGAACGAAAACAAAGAATTTTCTACAGATATAATTTTATTATTATTTATTGCACAAAGCTGTATATCTGTATATAACATGAAATTGTTCGACAAATTTACAAATTTCATTCTTGTAGTGGTTTTTGTTAAACCAGAACACTTAAACATAAATATATAAAAGATGACCTTCACTTCTATAAATTTAATATCTTTGGAAGAATTTCTTTATTAGAAAGTCGGATTAAACAATTATTTTAGCCATACTTCCTGTAGAATTAGCTGCAATGGCTTCTGCATTGAATAAAATTATAATTAATTCATTGTGAACAAAACTTCAAGAGCTATTATTCGATATAATGAAGAAAGTTGTAAAAGAAAATTAAATTCCATAATATTCTCTATTTGTAAAGGGAAATAAAAACTACTATTATCTGGACGGCTGCCAAAGCACAGATCGACTCGTTCGGGAATTGATTCTTTTCTTTGGACTTTAACTTATTCTCGATTGTCCTTGCCAAGTAATAAATTATATCAACTGCCTGCTATTCCTTCGTTCGACTTTGTGGAAGTATCTGTTAATATTGATGATGCATACAGTAGCCGTCGAAAACAGTGCATGTTAATAGATCATAAATTAAAACGAGCAACTTATTATTTGTAATCTAATAATATTGTTTACTTGTGCATACGTGAATATGTTATGAAGTAATAAAAACCATCTGTAATGAAGGAAATGTTTTTATATAGTAAGGACTTTAAATACTAGCGTTATCCATGGGGGAATTTGACGAAATGTTTTTAGAATAGTCGATATCTAGTATTCAGCAATTTGGAAGTGCTGAGATAAAAATTATAATTCTTTTCTTGACTAACAAATAGTTTTATTTTATATTTATATAGATGACGAGCAGACTTCCAAAACAAGGTCTCACAATTATTGTAAAATTTCAATAGAAGCGATTAATTATTCTTCAGAAACTGGTAAGATAAAAAAATGGATAACGAATTGTTCAAAAATTATAAATAAAATAATTATTATTGCTTGTTGTTACACTAGAAAAATTAAATATAAATAAATGGGGAAATTATTCCTGATTGATTAGGGTTTTTGGAGCATCTCCTCAATTTATCGAATAATTGGTAATCAGAGATACAGATTTATAAATAAACGTCGTAACATTACATCTATCAATATTGAGTACAAGGTTTTTGGAGTATGAGCCAGAGAATACAATCCCAGGATCCTGAGATTAGACTATGTGGTTTCTAATTGGGCTCTAATGAAAAAAAAAAACTTAAGTAATTTATTAAAAATTATTTATTAATATTGTTGCACAACACAATACACAATATACTAAAATAAGGAACAAAAAAGACAATACAAATAACTATTTAGAATTTCGAAAATACAAGCGCAGAAATATCAAAGCATCCAATGTTTGACTTCCAAGCCTGCCAACATAAGCAGCAGCTGAAAACGCTCGCTCAGGTTCTAGTCTGGTTGGAGAAATAGACAATAGATATTTTTATACTAATTCTAAGTGATATCCACGAACTCTTTCATTTTCGAACAGGCTCATTTCGCGTCTAATACTATTTACCAACCCCGATTAATTTTGTACTTCAAGATCTGGGGATTCCATGCTCTTATTAATTTCCAGCTGTAACTTTTCCTTTAGTGTCAATTGGGGTTGGAAGGTTTGTTGCCTAGGCTCATAATTTGTTCTGATCCTGACATTTCTTCCTCTTCCGTGTCATCTCAACTATTTAGTCTTTTAACAATACTCTTTATTTGCTCCCTCACTAAAGCCTGTGTAGGAACTGGAAATAAGTCAAGCCATTCCAAATCCGATAATAACTGATTTTCATCATCTTATCGTGGATTTTGTAAATAATTCAACACACCAGTTGAATCATCACTTCGTCGTTGCTTTATACGTTCCACTAAGGAGGTTTTCATTTTATTGGCGAGTGCTGAGTTTCTGCTAGATAATTGTTTTATAAGAAATTTCAAAGCGGCATCAGCTGTGCATAAATTAGCATCTCGCCGACAGATTGTTTCTACTGTTAATTTAATTGGGGTCAGCACATCAACAATTTTATTTACCAAGTCAAAATCAGCATCTTCTAAGAGAAAATCGTTCCAGCATGGTTAAAAGACTATTCCACCTGGTTTTACAGTCCAAAAGAAATGACAGCTCTTTTTCATGTTCAATCTTCACATATTTTTGAAGTAGTGTTTTATTTTTCAATGGTGATATTTTGAAATACACTACAACTTTGCGGATTTTCTTTATCAGCTCATTAATGTTTTCATCCTTTGTTAACTCTGCGGTATGTGTTGTCGCTCGGGATCATAAAACGGCCGGGATAAAGTATGACCAAGCTATAACAATATCAAAGTTGTACTGAAATTGTGTAGAATAATCATCATTTGTTGTATTGTATACATTTTGAAGTTTTCAGCATACGCTAATATCTGATATGTTAGCAGGGCATACATATTGTTGACGAATAAATTGAATAGCACAGGTGCAAGATTAGATCCTTGCGGTACACTAGAGGGTGCGCGGAAATCCAAGGATGTGTCTGTTTTATGGAAGACGTAATTTATCTAGAAGAAGACTATGATCGATTCACTCAAACGCACGGGAGTAGTTCAAATAAACAACTTTCGCCTGACCTCTATCGGCCTGTGTCTCACTTTCATATTGGGTGAATGTGAATGTGAATATTTGACAGTATTCAATCAATGTTTAGTTATTTCTCAACTACTACTACTTTTCACTATTTGTATTATTATTTCACCAAAATACTTAACATATATCTAATATATATACAGGGTGTCCAGAAACTCTCCTGACAAACGAAGACCGGAGAATCCTCAGATAATTTTAAGACAATTTAACCCAATTCACCCTAGTCCGAAAATGCTTCCTAAGGGAGCTAGAGCTCTTTGAAGATGGCGCCTTGTAATTATTTTTTTTTAATATCTCCCGAACGCTTCTATTTAGAAAAACAAAAACTGGTATGCTTATTTATCCTCCAGAGATGAATCGATTCCATCAATTGCGAATTTCTAGTACCGGTCATAGGCGTCCGTTTTGGGTAGGTAAACGGTTATTTTAACGCATAACTTTTTTGTCTTTAAGTTTTAAGCATTTGTGACACTAGATTATTAAATTTTCAGGTATTCTAGTACTAAAAGGTACTCTTACTTTAAGTCGGTAGGATACACCGTTTTCCAGAAAAATCGATTTGAAAATTTTTCGTTTTTTCGTCATTAAAATTCATATTATTAGGGACCTACTTATTTTTAGCGACGAAGTTGGCTAGGACTATCAAGGCATGGATGAAAATTAATTTAATAAATCATCTATTGTTTCAATAAATGCAGCACACAATTCGTAAAAAAAGTTTGGGAAAAGAAGCAAAAATCAATTTGAAACAAAATTTTAGCTGAAGGTTTTTAAAAACAAAGTATTTATTACAATGGAACGAAACTAACAAAAGAGGAACAAGTATCAAAGGTGGATGTGATGACCATTACTCTCTATGCATAAATTTACCCTTTTGCTTAGAGAACGCCGAATTCTTGCAAAAATTCCAAAGTTATTTCTAAATTCGTTGCAAGCATCTTGTATCCTTAGCCAGAGTTGTGCACGATTTTGTATCGGAACGGAATAAACAAATGCTTTTATGTATCCCCAAACACAATAATCGCAAGGATTCAAATCCGGCACCCTTGCTGGCCAAGCAACTGGACCGCCTCTTCCAATCCAATGGTCTTCGTAGTTATTATCTAGAAAGTCTGGTACATTCCTGCTAAAGTGGGCCGGACAGCCGTCCTGTAGAAACCATAAGATGAGGTGCGTCATCTAACAAATCAGGTAAAATATTTTGCAGGAAATGTAAGTAATCAACACCATTTAAACGAGCAGGTAATTCCACAGGTCCAAGTAGATAATCGCCAACTACTCCAATCCAGACGTTTATGCTAAACCTATGCTGATGCTTAAATTCTTGAACAACGTGGGGATTGTCACCAACGTACGAATAATAGTGTGCATTAAAAATTCCATTTTTTGAGAATGAAGCTTCGTCACCAAACAAAATGTACCTGAAAAAATCTTCATCTTGATTTATCTGATTTTGTAACCATCTAACGAATTCTACACGAGCAGGAAAATCTCCTTCTAGCAGTGCTTGCACCTTTGTAAAATGAAAAGGGTATAAATTTTCTTTGTGCAAGATATTTCCTACGAAAGATTTTGAAATTGTGAGGTACATGGCAGATAGTCTTCGAACGCTAATTTCTGGATTCTCCTCAACTTCCATTAAAATAACATCTTCATGTTCTGCTGTTACATCATTATGTCTCCCTGTTTCATTTTTTTTTGGACCACTGAACCTGTTTCTCTTAATCGTTGATGAAGAGCTGTAAATGTTGAGTGAGTGGGATGCTGACGATTGGGAAATTTTTCAGCGTATCTACGTTGCGCTGCTCGAGCGTTACACCTCATTTCGCCATAAACTAAATGCATATCGGCGTATTCTTCATTAGTAAAAACCATTTTTTTTAAATTGAAATCGTTGTGTTTGAATGCTACAAAGTAAAAAATTAAAAGATAAACTTCGCGAACTGACAACAATTTGACAATTAAAAACGTAGGTTTTATTTCTGTTGGCAGTTCAGAGTGAACTAGTGCAAAAAATAATAAATTGAATTTAAATGACGAAAAAACGAAAAATTTTCAAATCGATTTTTCTAGAAAACGGTGTATCCTACCGACTTAAAGTAAGAGTACCTTTTAGTACTAGAATACCTGAAAATTTAATAATCTAGTATTACAAATGCTTAAAAGTTAAAGGAAAAAAAGTTATGCGTTAAAATAACCGTTAACCTACCCAAAACGGACGCCTATGACCGGTACTAGAAATTCGCAATTGATGGAATCGATTCATCTCTGGAGGAAAAATAAGCTTACCAGTTTTTGTTTTTCTAAATAGAAGCGTTCGGGAGGTATTAAAAAAAAACTAATTACAAGGCGCCATCTTCAAAAAGCTCTAGCTCCTTAGGAAGCATTTTCGGACTAGGGTGAATTGGGTTAAATTGTCTTAAAATTATCTGAGGAATCTACGGTCTTCGTTTGTCAGGAGAGTTTCTGGACACCCTGTATATATATAGACAATATTTTGTAGGGATGTTGACACTGGAAATAACTAACTAATGAAAAGACATTATCTATTTTTAACTAATAATTAATTCTTTTAATATTATTACTTTAATTTAATCAACTTGTTGGAACTTAAACAAACACGAACAGCGGATATGGATGGCTTGCCATATTTATGAGATACCCTCAAAAAGAAATATAGAAAATGGTAAAATAAAATTTACTAGAATCTTCAAAGTTCCAACCGAAGGGAGTGAAAGTGTAATTGTGTGTCAAAAATTCTTTTTATCTACACTAGGATACACCAGTTGCACTGTTATAAACTTCCTTCTAAGAGCCTACAAGGACGGCCATTGTACCAACACCGGACCAAAGAGGACGTCACAAACCACCACAAAAAGTGGAATCGACCCCAATAAAACTTCACATGAATTCCTTCAGCCCTAACGCCTCAGATTATAGAAAAACCCATGCTCCAAATAGAAAATACTTACCACCGGACCTGTCAATTAAAATAATGCATAGCGACTATTGTGAGTCATCCGGAAAATAAGATTTCGTACGAGAAATACCAGCGGACATTAGATGACATGATTATTTTATTTTATGAGTATCAGACAGATAAATGTGGCTTTTGCATTAAGAAAGACTTAAATCCCAGTGCAGAAGATTTAAAATTAAAACAAAAACATATTGACGAGGTGAGTTAGTTGTATAACTGCAGTAATGACACTTTGCCTTATATAATTATTTTTTTAAGGTTTGTAAAACTGGAAATAAATTCCGCCAAAATTATGATCTGAAGGATGAAAATATAAAGGTGTTCGCGGCAGACCTTCAAAAGGTGTTCTTGTTACCACGGATGTCCAAAATTAAAGAGTCGTTTTTCACATCAAATCTGATTGTTTTTAATAAGCCTTTTGCTGCATTATATGGCATAAAGTAATAGCGGGAAGGCGGCCCGAAGATATTGCAAGTGCCTTTATAAAATTCCTGGAAGTAAATCGAGATTTCAAGCTTATTATCTTATGGTTGGATAATTGCGGAGGTCAAACAATATTTTGTTTTCTGCTTTGATATCTTACTTAAATTCTCCTTTTTGTACAATTAAGACACTTATTTTGAACTAAACAAGAAGTTTTAATATGAGTTCCAAGAGAACAAAAGCGGTACTAACGCAAATTGGAGAGTATGAAATTTGAAATAAATTCAAGACATTTAATAGAAAGAAAACCAACAATCAAGAAACTTTCCCCTACTTTAAATACCGAGTTAGTGTAAAACTTGTCAAAGGATCATTGCCGCTTTATTTTAAGACCGATTTTGGTCAAGTAGAGTATATTATGCAATGTGTTAAGAAACAGATCTACTTTGACACTTTCAGAAAACTACAAAACCTTCGTGGCATATCAATACAAAAAAAAAGATTATAATTTACAACTTAGTACCAAAAATGAAGGAGAATAGGAGGGTATTTTGGATCAATTTACCAGAAAATGAAACGGCAGTTGATTTGTTATTTATTATTTTTAACCTTTGTATCTTGTAAATCTTCATTATTTATGTAATATCACTTTCAAATTTGTTGAAATTAAATAAACTTCTCAATAAAATATATATTTATGTATATTACACCTTTATACTATACTTCATTCACTGAACGTATAGAGTAATCACGACCTGTCCACGACTGCATCACGTGCACAGCTCAATTTACAATAGAGTACTTATATTAACAATAAAGTTTTATAAAATCTTTTGATTACATGTTTAAATTTTCGAAAATAACAATTTATTAGTTTATATAAAACACTGAACCGATTTAAAGATAACTAGATAACTAAAATACGTAAATCTCAAACATAACCTATATCACCAAAACATTCGTAAATTGCTTAAAATCCATCACTTAATAAGTGGATAAATATTAATTGACAAAAGATACACAAATGCGCATTTTGTAAACAATTTAAGATAAATTTAATATGCATTTGTCAAATTCAATATCAGGCATTTTAACAAATAATACAAAACCAATATAAGTATTTAAAAATGAATCAAATATATTAAAGACTTTATTCACATGTATATATAATATAAATTACAAGTTAATATAGGGCATAGGTAGTTTACTTTATTGTGAATTTATAAGGCATTTTATACGTGTATAAATAGAGTAAACATATATAAATAAAATGTATACGCAATATACTTTATTTTTCAAAAATATATAGAGGAAAGAAACTATGAATGTAAACATATATTTTAAATTTTTCTGTGTTGACAATTAAAATTATTCCTGAATGTCACTGTCATATTCACTACTTTCAGACTTTCCAAATTAATTATAGGTATAACTCTCCTGTACATTTTCAACAATTACGTCTAACTCCCACATATTCTTGTCTACTTTTTTAACATGTTTGTTGGCATTCAAACAGTTCTCTTTTGTAACATTGTTCAATGATGTGTGTAACAGCTCTTTGACTTCCTTTAATTTAAATGTAGTGTTTTTCATTGCAATTTCCCCTTTAACTTGGGCCCATATTAATTCAATCGGGTTCAATTCGCAACGATATGGTGGTATTCATCAATCGAATATTTATTGAAATGTTCTTTGTGCACCTTAACTAAATGTAATAGTTCTTCTTTAACCATACCTTTTTGACAGGATATATTTTTTCTTGCAACCAAGACGGAATATTATCCAGGACAGATCGTGCTCTTGTATACGTCTTTGGAGGTTTGTGTAAAGTCAACAATTCGCGTCTTAGAGTCAGCTGGGCATTCTTGTTGATGTTTGGTAAATATATTCAGTACAGTCTCTTTTTCTAGCCCTGTAAAATGTCTCTTTACTCGTTTTTTCAGTTCTGGCTGCATTTTGCACAGTACTGTATAAACAGGCAAAAATAGTAACTTAAATTCAACACTTCTAGAAAGCTGAAACATAATTAACCTATAAACTATTTGCTTTGTTTACGATTTATAGATCTTACCTTCAATAAATCTTTAATAATCAATAGAGTCTTTAAAAAGACTGAACGTAATAATAATAACTTAAACAAATACAAACAGCGCAAACACAAGGAACTATACAACATGCTATATAGCAAAACGAAAAAGTATACATATATAATATATATTTCAAAATAACAGACTATGTTATCCCTACTAGCAAAATCACTATATGCACACTTGTTCTACATTAGCAAATACGTATTTTCATCCTTCTCAAAAATTGTGATTTTGCTGCGTGGGATAGTCACAATCATGTGACAAAATCACAGAAAGCAGATGATTTATATCGTGTGTTGAAGGATTTGTATGTAGCTCTCAGAGCCAATAGAAAGGCAGTATTAAAAGTCATGCGTTGATCACGCGTTTTTTTGCTACTCTATACGTTCAGTGAACGAAGTATAGTAATAATTATAATTTGGAATGAAAAAAAAAGAAATTTAAAATGAAGGTAAGAGACATTACATCGTTTCAAATAAAAATTTCTTCTGAATAACCTTAGATATTACAAGGCCATAACAAGTTAAAACAATATACCTTGTTTTCATCATTAATGACAATTTTATTTAAAAAAAATACATAAAATGGTTAACAAATTTAAACGACATAAAATGTTTCAAAATAGTGTTTATGCTTTTAAATGCACGAAAAATGATGAAGACTAGTGTTTGAAGTCTTACACTAAAATTTCGCTAACATCGAAAGAAAAATGTGTAAATGGCAACAATTCAAACTTTAAACGCTTCTCCTAAAAACTAACATTTTTGCGTATACTGGCACGGCAGTATTACGATAATAATAGTAACATGCGACATATAGTCAGTCACTCGAACACTGAGTGACTATGACAATATCTTCGGACACCGAAGTATTTACACATCCTCTGAAATTAAGTTGTAGTTGAAAAGTTGAAAAACGCGCATATTTCACCCTTGATTAATGTCAGGGCATAATGGAAGTAATGTTTCTGCTTACAAGCAAAAAAAAATTGCGCACTGGACCCTCTTCAATCGTACATGACAGATACGACAGCATCTCTGCACAGACGTAATAATATTTCGCTTTCAGTCGTGCTCCTATATCTCCTCTGTCCGTGTACCGAGTTGATCCATCCACAGGCAACATACGCCCGACGAGCAAAAGCATCGGCCAACGACGGAACCAACCATTAGCATCAGCTTGCAGCAATTTACACTGACCTACATATCCGGCAAGCCGAACTGTTCTACTCAGACCGTGCCATCATACCACGACCGCACCATCGCAACGTTAATTCATCTTTAAGGACGTCTCTTTAAACGTCCTACATAATTGAGATAGGCGGACTCCCACGAGCTCATAGCACGTTATGCGACGTTTATTTTCGTCTTCGCGTTTGATAATAAAAAGCTTCCGTCCTGTAGTTGTCGCGATAACCGTGAAAATACTGAAAGCGTCATTACGCCTCTGACTGTATGGAGGTTGTCTCGTGCGAAGAATAACAATAAGTTAGGGAGAGTCAATCGTCGTCATCTGCGACTGATATACCTATCTGGTATTAAATTCGGTTAGTCGTGTGCATGAAATTCAGAATCTGCTGTGGTAATGGGAACTTTTTATTTTTTAATTTTAATCTTACTCAATTTAGGAAGAATTTCAAAAATAATATTTAAAAAACCCAGACTATATTAAAATCGTTTTTCTTCTTTTCGATTTGTCTAAAAAACATTCAAAATTCAGATCGTTTATAATTAGAGACTGGATTTTATCCAAAATGCATATTTGTTGTTTTTTGGTATATCCCTTCTATACTGTGTACTTATCCATTTTCCACCCTCAGAATACGTTTTTTACCACTTTTTAGTGCATATAATACATATTTGGACACTTTACCATAACTGCATATGCACGTACATATTTCATAATTATTTTGCATATTTATGCATGTATTCGCCATTTTCATAAGAACCATAATAAAATCTGATATTTAAAGATATTTAATTTGTTTGTGTAAACGTGAAGGGATTGCATTCCTTCAACTTTGCATTAATGACTCATTAAAAGTCCATCTAATTAATAATGAGATGGACTTTCCCAAAAATAGGACTTAACCCTACTGATAATCGGTTTACAGGGCAATTAGAACTTACGTAAGAAATCCTTTTCAGAAATGTAGGTATTAATGCAGGTATATTATACCGTACGATTAATATCAATATAAGAAAAAGAAATAATTTCCTTCACAGTTTGTTCATTCGTAAACGTGTTAAGGTCTGTGCTATTTGGTGAAACAAAAGTGAATTAAAAAGTTTTGAAAATGCCGAAGATAGCTAAAGCGAAGTCATCTCTAATAAAAAATTGGATAAGTGGTTGCAGTGCACTAAAAATTATTGACGAAGAAAGTGTTTTGTGCACACTCTGCGACAAAAGGGTAAGTTGAATTTTGAAATATTTTGTCAATAACAAGTTCTACAATTATGAGAATTTTTTGCGTGTTCATAAATTGTGAAACAATTTCTTAATAAATTATTATTAGATATGTTTAATTTTATGTTTTTTAAAGCTAATATATCTTTGTAATATTTCTTTGTCATAAACACCAAAATAACCAAAATCAATCAAATTTAAACAACTGGAGAACTTTACAAAACCAGACAATTTATTTTTCTAGTTTTTGTAGTAATATAGTAATTAATAATAATTATTATAACTGAATGTTAAAAGTATATATTTGTTACACAGATTACCTGCCAGAAGAAATTTCAAGTAGTACAACATTTCATCAGAACAGGGTTTCTGAAAATTTGAATAAACCGCAGCAGCAACTTTTGGAGGAAAGTTTTCTCAATAATTCGAAGAATCCACAAGAGGCATTTTCCAAAGATTTGTGTAATCTTTTTGTGGGTTGTAATATTCCTTTACATAAATTGGACAATCCGATATTTCAAGAATTCCTGAAAACTTATTGCAAAGTCGATGATAAACCCATTTATGTACCCAGTTCCTCAGCTCTACGCAAGAAATACATCAACGAAATTTATGAAGATGTTACTGATGGTATTAGAAAGGAGTTGAAAAACCAAAATCTTTGGCTCTCTGTTGATGAAACTACCGACACGAAGGGCCGTCAGGTTGCTAGTTTGATTATTGGAACCTTAAATGGTTCAACTCAATCTAAAAGACATTTAATTAATGTAGGTAATTTAGACAAAACAAATCATGTTACCATAGCCAGGTTTATTAATGAGTCCTTAGCGAATTTCTTTTTACCCGACAAAGTACCTTTTGAAAAATTTCTGTTAATGGTAACTGACGCCGCTTCGTATATATTAAAATCTGCTCAAAGTCTGAAAAAATTTTTTCGCAATTTAATCCATTGTACTTGTTTGGCTCATGGTTTAAATAGGGTTGCTGAAAAAGTTAGATTAGAGTTTCCAGATGTAAATAATTTAATTAGTAATATCAAAAAAGTATTTTTAAAAGCGCCCTTACGAGTGCAATTATATAACGAAATGCTTCCCGGCATTCCATTGCCACCAGAACCTACTTAACAAGATGGGGAACATGGCTTAAATGAGCTGTGTTTCTTGCCGATAATTACGAAGGCATCAAAAATGTTGTAACTCAATTTGATTCAGCAACCAGTCTTGCCATAGAAAAGTGTAACGTAATTTTCAATAATTCGACAATACAAAATCAGCTATCATATATTAAATCTAATTTTGGATAATTGAGCAGGCAATTACTAGATTAGAAGATAGAAATTTATCTTTAAATGATGGTGTTGGTATTGTAAATGATATTGAAGAGAAAATTCTAAAAGTCAACGGATTGACTGGAAAAAGAATTAAAGAAAAATTAGCCGCAATTCTAAGCAAAAATGGAGGTTTTGTTACATTAAAATCTATAAATAATATAATTAATGGCAATTTTAATGAAGACATTAATATGAGCCCATCATTAATACCTAGTTTCAAGAAGCACCGATCACATCTTGCGATGTTGAAAGAACATTTTCCCAATATAAACATATACTTACAGATCGTAGACATAATTTAACTATGGAAAATTTAAAGAAATATATGGTTATTTATTGTAATAAATATATAATTTGTAAATACGACAATTTATTGTAATAAATAAATATATAATTTGTAAATACGACAAATGAATTTTAATTTCCTAAAACATAATAAATAAATGCACATCATAAGTGCATATTGCATATTGTAAGTGCATATTTAGGGATTTTTAAGAGCATATTGCATGCATATTTGGCAAACTTTTTAGTGCATATTTTCCAGTCTCTATTTATAATACCACGCGATCATTTAAATTCTAAATTATAGCAGGCGGGATTTTTTTTATTAGGTTGTCCAGAATGTCAATTATTGATTAATTAAAATTTTGAAACGTCACTTTGACAATTCAAATTGTAAATTAGTACTTATATACCAACTTAATTTAAATTTCACAGCCTGGTCTAATTTAGAATTTAAGGCGAATCAGGACGACCATTTAGTGTGTTTCCGATGCGGTAGATGGCGCTGAAATTATTTAGCTGTTTTAAGAAAAACCAAGCAAAATATTTTTAATTTGAAAGAATAAATGTTTTGAAAGCAATAATCAAAAATGCGCTAACGTTTTAGTTTTTCAATTTTTTTTTTCTAAAATTTTTTTTTTGTAATAACTTAAGAAAAAAGAAGAAAATAGAAAAAGTGGCCAAGAGCGACGTTCAAGCTATATCTACTAATGATGAATCAATTTTTATTTTATTTTTTCGCCAGAAAATAGCGTCCGAAACAGTAATATACGTTTTCCCCTTTGATCTCGCCGCACCGTAAATGCGGACGATCTTTTTGCCACGCGTCTAATTGACTGCGCCATACAAATTATACCTATATTCGAGCTGAAGGATCTTTTCAAGACATTGCCAGTGTCCTGCCAAGTAGCATGCATAGTTAAAACAATTGAATTTACTGATTTAAGATAATAAATAATTATGTTAATAATACTGGAAATAAAAGGGCTAGCCTGTTAAGAATGTATTTTCTGCAACAATTCAATAAATTATATTATTATTTACTTACTTTATGAACAAAACTATTAATATAAAATTGAAAAAATATAATATGTACTATGTTCATACTAGTTATTGATACATTTAAAAGTAGAACGGGTACCTAATTCTTTCCGAGTTTGGTTTTCCGAAAACTGACTTTTTGCACGTACGGCGATAAAAAATCAAACAAGCCACCCCACTCACCCACAAATTTGATTCTTATATCTCCTAAACACAATATTTAAAACACAGTGCCACTGTGGAACTTGCAATTGCGGGAATTCCAATGACATCATAGGCTTGTTAGTAGAGAGTTTTTGTGATAGTTATTCGACAATCTCCGACTTTTCTAATGGGCATGCGCCGGTCAAAATTTAATATAAATCAAACTTGTTTGAGATTTTGACAGTACGAACGCTTTTTAGAGAGGCAATCTGTTGAAAATGAATGTACATTATGGACCCACGATAATACAAAATTATTAATATTTATAGAAATTATGTCTGTTTTTATACACTTCATTGTAAATAATCGTTTCTGTTTTTAAAGATGATCTTTTATAGAATCTCTTTGTTTGTATACTTCCAATACCTAGCTACCTTTTATATACAAATGTGAATATACACGGAGGTTATGTATTTCCATTATGTACAACAATAAAGGAATCGTGATCGATAACACATCGACGCAATTGACCCTACCAACCAGTGGCGGCTGCTGCAGGGAGGGCAACGGGGCACTGCCCCCCCCCCCCCCGTGACAAATTTCTTTTAACAGATAAATTAATTATAAATACCTAATTTGTATGTAATTTTTCTGATTTGTTTGATGACAAATAATATGTTTTCGGAAGTAACAGTCCGTCTTTTCAGCACGTTTAAAAATCGCAGTCTAACGTAGGCTCCGGGGCATCTCGCGCGACTGCCCCGTTTGTATTAGAAATCGAGCGATGAAACTGGCGCGGGTAGCGCGCGTATATATGTAGGCGGCGGGGCACTACTCTATGGTGCCGGGTCCGGGTGGCGGTCCAGTATGTAATATACAGCGGTGAGTGTATGTTGTAATTTCTATCGGTGCAAATGCAACTATGAATTACGTTAGTAACATTAAGACAGAATTAAAAAATCTAGGTCTCCCTAGACCAGATTTATTGATTAAACTAGAAGATCTCAATTTGAAAACTAATAAAACCGTGACGAGAAAATTCAACAGAAGCTCTTACAGTTTATCAGACTGGTTGTGTGGGTGAAATGTGCAAAATGCTTTTTTCTATTTCGGTGCTATAAAACTCACTTTACGACATCCGTTTTGGTTGCAAAAGCATTTCTTTATCGCACGCTAATTTTGTTGTTTTGACGTTGGTAACAAACAAAAAAATGAACCAAATTATATTCAAATGTCAAAATGTAAGCCTTTAATGTAACAAACATGTGCAATAGAAGTACAAAAAATAAAAAGCACACATGCTAACATTTTATTTACTAATTAACAATATAAATTGTTAAGCAGAGTTGGATGATAAGTTTTCTGATGCTACTATTGTAATTTACTTCCAAGGTTGAATAGTACAACTGTTATAAAAGTTTGTTTTTGATAATATGTCGAGACTATGTTGGCGAAAGATTTTGTAAATTGTCTTCTGCTATTTTGCGAATGTCTGGGGGCGTGCAAAATAGAAAAAATCAAGTGAACGGTGTTTTTCTACTTTGAAGAGAATAAAACGATTTTCTAGAAATACCATGCGGGAAAGCAGACTATGTGCCTTAGCAATGTGTTCCATTGAAAAACAATTACTAACATCAACACCAAACTTCAATGAATGAGTTATTAATCATTTTGCTGATCGTAAGGTACTTAATTTTTGATATTAAACACTCAGACCCCCGGTGCCCTCCTGTCCCAAAAAATCACGGGCCGCCACTGCTACCAACCACAACGAAATTTAAAAAATTCTACTTGAAATGTGTACACACGCATGGGCGAACTTTTGTCAGAGATAAAACACCTAACTCTTGTGATAGTTTGAAAATCGTTTACAATTGCAAATTTGTATTAGTCCGAACACTAAACTAGTAGTTGGAAACGAATCGAATTTGTGATTCTACTCTCCAAACATTGATCATAAAATACGCATGCGTCGTACAGTTTCTGATAGTTACCAATTACTCTGCAAGAAAACCTCATGTGTGTAAACAGAGATTCCACCCGGAGCCTAAAACAAATAGAGAGAGAACACCTCCAAGGATATCAACTCCTAAATTAGAACTTACGGTGGCTGATAGCGCTGTATGGGAAGTAATGTCTATTGGTGGTGGACATTCGAGCATGGAAGAATTGTTCTATACCATGGGAGTTAAACCAATAGGCAGCAAGTCATTTCAAAAGATAGAACTGAAACTGGGAAAGGTAAGCAGAGGTTAATATTTTCATCTAGAGTTTACTGGTAACTTGTGGTTTTACAAAGGTTTGGCAAGAAATTTTATAAGAATCCATGATTGAAGCTGGCAGGCAAGAAAAAGATTTAGCTGTAAATAATGGTCATATAACGGAGGATGGGACTCCATTTATCACAGTAGTTGTGGATGGAGGCTGGTCACATCGAAGCCATGGTCACAGATATTCTTCTAATTCTGGTGTAGCTTGTGTTATTGGTGTAAAAACAAAAAAGTTGCTGCATCTGGATGTGAGAAATAAATATTGTGCCTTGTGCCTTTATTTTAAAACAAACGGAAAAGATGAAGTGCACGACCATTGTTTTAAAAATTGGACCGGTACTTCCTGTGGAATGGAATCGGATATGCTCATTCAGGCTTTTAATCAGAGTAAGACTCTACATGGACTGGAATATCGATGCTTCATTGGGGGATGGTGATTCTAGTGTGCACAAAGAATTACAAGAAATGGTTTCGTATGGTAGAAAAATTGAGAAAATTGAATGTACAAACCATGTGATGAAAAATTACACTAAAGCTTTGATGAAAGTTCAAGGCGTTTCTAGAAGTGGTAAACGCCTAGTCAAAGGTGTCAGGGCAGCCATTATATATAATTCGAAAAATGGTAAAAACCCTGTCGATCTCAGAGAGGATATTAAGAGACGGGCCAATCCATGTATTCGGCATGCACAAGAATTGTAAAAAATATTTTTGTTCATCGACGTCTGATAAAAGTGTACTAGAGGGTGATAGGCTCCAAGCATTTAAATATATTCAAGAATGCCTCAAGCCTGTTATCCGAAAAGCTCATCAACTTGTTACCAACAGAACGAGCAATTATGCTGAGAATTTTATGTCTTTAGTTGCTAAATTTTCTGGGGGGAAACAAGTTAATCGCTGCAAAAGAGAATCGTACACTATCCGTGTACAGGGTGCTGGACTTGATTATCAAATGGGCCCCAAGTGGCACTACGAAACTATGAAAACATCAGTAGGAAAAAGCCCATCTGTAGCAATAAAACGTCGAGCACAGAAAATTACAAACAAATTACTAAGGACAAGAAAATCTTTATTTGTAGTTGACAGGCCAAGAAAAGGAAAAACCAATGAGATAGAAGGAAGAAAAGACTATGGCGAAATGTGCCAAAAGCTTGACTTGGACCCGGAAGAACTCGCAAAAGAAGCAAATGAATTTAAAAAAAGTCTATAGGTATCCATCGAACAAAGAGATTTGATAGAAAACATGACTAGAGGACTGAGTGATAATGAAATTTGGTTCATGGAAAGAAAAAATCGTCTAACTTCATCAGTGTTCGGGCAAATAGCGAAACGGAGAAAAAATACTAAATGGTGTAAGATGGTTGAAAACTTCTTGTATGGTAGACCATTTACAAACGCCGCTGTTCAGTATGGCAATGTTAACGAGAAAAACGCTATAAGAACGTATATTGAACGAACAGGAGAAAAAGTTGCGAATTGTGGTTTATTTGTTCATCTAGACCATGGCTACTTAGCCGCTTCTCCAGATGGACTAACCGACAGTGGAGGTATTGTCGAGGTTAAATGTCCAAAGGCAGCAGAAAACTTGACAATCGCTGAGACAACTGAAACGATTAAAGGTTTTTGTTTGGACAAAAGTACTCGATTAAAAAGATCACATAATTATTATTATCAGGTGCAGGACAATTGCATGTAACCCTTACGAAATATTATGATTTTATTGTGTGGACCCCTAAAGACATTTACATCGAGCGGATTTTGTCTGATTATGAATTTTGGAACAAAACATTGTTTCCAAAGTTGAAATTTTGTTTCGAAAAAGCGGTTTTACCTGAAATCATAGACCCACGAACATGTAGGAGTATGAAGATTAGAGAGCCTATCTAACATTTTCAAGATACAACATAATACATAAATTATGCGGGTAGATCACCTTGATCTTCATTATTAATAAATTTCTATGAAAAAAACAATCGATTGTTTGCAATGTTTTTTTTCACAACTGGAAAATCTTCTTTATTAATATTTTTTAATTTCTGAATTAATGCCGTTGTAGAAAAAAAAGTGGGACTTTTAGCGTTTGTTGTAATGTAACTTTATGCCACCAACGTTAAAAGTGAGGGACATTTGACACTGGTGTCGTGTAAACGACATTTTTACTGTGAAACTAATACTTGTAATTCCGATTAGTTAAATGAAATTCAGAACAAAAGAATTGTAATTAGAATAGCTAATTGAAATTCAGATAGAGTAAACTGTATTTCAGAAATCATCAATTAATTATTCAGAGAATATCACAAATGTAATTTAAAAGAGATTATGCAGGATTTTATTTCAACACGCAGTACAAACGATAAAAATATACAAAAAGGTCAACCTAGGGTAGTTTTATTATTAACAAAATCAACACTTATATTCCTACTCGCATATTATTCATTGCCAAAATTATGCGTTCCAAATTAAAACTGATGATTTCTGAATTACATTTGATACCTGAATAACTATTAATTTAAATTACAATTGACGATTTCTGAATATCAACTTACGCTTTCTGAATTACAATTAGAAATGGTGTGGATAAGTACCAAATTAGAGGATGGAGATTTCAAAATTTCCACGCTCTTCCGTTGACTCCGTTACTATCAATAAAATACAGAAAATGTTACGTCCCACCTAAACTTTTTTTGTGTAAAAGGATCCAGCGGACTGTCGGTATAATGACTGTCAAAGGAAAATGCATTTTTCCGTTTCGGGCGTTATTATTTGCCGAAATTAAAAAAAAAAAAAAGTTTTGTCATTAAAAAATTGGTGTTCATATGCGCCGTTGAGCCGATTTTTAATTATTTTTTTTATTACAAAAATATTTTTTTTATTTTTTTTATCAAACCAAAAATTAAAAAACTAAAACGTTGGCGCATTTTCAAACAATATTTTAAGAAGTATGCTGTTTAAAATTTGAAAATCGGTTGTACCGTTTCTTCAGAAATCGCTAATTACTTTTCCGATATCTGCATCCCTCTCGCACACTTGGCCGTCCCGATTCGCCTTAAATGATCGCGCGGTACATTAGCGCGACCAAGAGAATCTGTTTCTCGGAAAACATGCGAACTAATATAACAGCGTCTAGCTCCGCACCCCACACTTGTCATGTTTGACAGCTGTGTAGAGTCCCGTTTTATGTACTGATTGTCTGCTTGTTTATCAAATCGTTGTTTTAATTTCTTCCTGCGTTTTCTCCTGGTTTCTATTATTATTTACTCTCTCCTTTCGAATATCCAAACAATTTTTCTTAAAACTACTTCATTTGGTTTGTGAGTTGAAGGTAAGTAATAATATAACCTCAATTTTGCAGTGGGCGTCTATTTATGTTACAAATATTATAGTTAAATGAAAATCTGTAAAAGATGACGTTTTGACTATACTGGAGACAATTATTGAGTTTTGTGAAGAAGAGAAATAAACAGGGCGCTACACTTTGCCTGTAGATCAAGTCATTAGAAGAGTGGCTGTCACGACGGGAAAATTAGAAAAAACTATAAAGCGTTGTTGCATTTAAAAAGACGCGGCCATCGTCAATTCATGTTAAATATTTTTAAATCGGTATTAATTTAAATTATGGTTTCAAACACTAAATAAATTCGTTTTAAAATTATTAAATTTATTTCAAAATTAAAATCTGCGTCATATTTATATCATTTAAAATATCCAATTTAAAATACTTAGCATATAAACAACTCTTCGTTCAAATTTAAGATCGCAATATTTGCATTTTTATCCTTCAAGGTTTCTTTATCTAAATAGTTCCCGCAGTTCTTGATGCGTATTTAGCTTTTCTAGTGGCGTGATCCGTCTATAGCTGTCGCCCAGATTTTCTAGAATATTATTACCTTCACACACCCTAGTCTTTAAAAAGGCCTAGCGCATCAAAAATCAGGCATTACATTATTCATTACACCTCAGAGTCATCATTCATTATATCTCAAATTATTCATTATTCATTAGTGAGTGAGTGGTAGTTAAATAATCATATAATAAACACCGGTTCCTATCGTCGAAGAGTCCGTTAGGACTCACGGTGGCAAAATATCTATTGGGCCGAGGTATTATAATATCCATAAATACGGATACACGCTGCTGCGATTTTTTCACCTCGGTTTAATGAATTGTGAAGCATTTGTTATCTTCCACTCACGGAGTAGTCCGGAATGAAAGATATTATTCCACCGACATCATCAAGAGCCACCGCAAATTAACGCAAGTACCGGACTATCGACAGAGCGACGATTGGGAAGCCGACCCCCTTGACGTGTACTATATAGGAACTTCTACTTGCCAGGTATTCAAGTTTAACATCATTAACCTTACCTATAGTGCCGCGATATAGATAAACTATATAACTACCAAACTGTTTTGATCTTCAAGCATTATTTATCACTAAATATTATTACGTACAAGGCACGTACATCAGAAGTCTTGTTTGTGTTTGTCCATAGTGTACGTTACATTTTTTGTGCTGTAATAGTAATTTTTAGTAACGTAGACAAGTTATTATTAATATATTAAATCTAGTAAGTTTTCTATTATATTTATTGATAATTAGTTCATAGAAATTTTAGGGTAAATAGGTGCACCGAATTAAATCGATGAGTTTTATTAATTTGTTTACTTATTAAGCTTCTTCCTTTTGTTTTGTTTTTGTCTACTTCGTTCCTCTAGAATTTTACGCTGAGTAAATTAATTAGGAAATTTTATCACAAAAATTTGCCTACGATGAAATTTGACCTCATGCCTTCTTATAGCCGGTAAAACACGCTCCCATCTGCGCCACGTAAAGCTGAGTCCATATCTACTTAAACGTCTTGATATCTTCAAGTAACAGTTGAAATAATACATCTTCCTCCGGAAGTTCCGAAATGAATATGTAAATTTGAATTTTAATTATTTTTAAAATTCTGTTTTTTCTCAGCGTAGAAATATCTAAATTGATTTTTCTGCTTCGCGCTGAGTAAATTAATTAGGAAATTTTACCACAAAAATTTGCCTACAATGAGATTTGAACTCATGGCTTCTTATAGCCGGTAAGACGCGCTCCCATCTGCGCCACGTAGCCTGAGTCCATATCTACTTAAACATCTTGATATCTTCAAGCGCGAAGCAGGAAAAATAGTATATTATACTATAAGGGAGAGAAATGCGTTATTTTGGCAGAGGTGCAATTTGAAGCCCGAGGGCTACAATGCACCGAGGACAAAATAGCATCTCTCCCGAATTGTCTATACTATTTTTTCCACGGTCTCATTAACTTAAAAACACATATTTTGTCATTATGAAGTAAGTAGCACCATAATTATTGTATTCGGATTTGAGCATTTATTTAGTAGTCGTTGAGTTATTGTCATAACTACAAAATAAACAAACAAAAAGAATTGTCAAATTAAGGTGCTAGTTTGGTTTAGTTTAAAGTTTGTTTAGTGCACAATGAATAATTGTGAGTCGGAAGAGATTGTGGAGGCTGCAAATATTGCAATAAGCAATTTGCTGCCTACGAAGTCAAGATCTTTATACGATATAGCCTACAATCGGTTCAAAAAGTGGTGCGCCGAGAAAAATGTTCAAGTATACAGCGAGAATGTTTTGTTGGCATACTTCAGTGAAAATGCAAAGAATTACAAGTCTTCCACATTATGGGCGCAATATTCTATGGTTAAGTCATGCTTGATAATTTACGACAACATAGATATAAGCAATTTCCCCAAGCTGATCGCATTTTTGAAAAGAACTGGTGACGGATATCAAGCGAAAAAATCGAAAATATTGACAAAGGGTCAAATCGACCGTTTTCTATCAAGTGTAGATGACAAAGAATTCTTAATGATTAAGGTAAGATTACTTTTGTTGTTAGGTATTTCAATTATTAAGTATTTTGATTTTTTATAGGTTGGATTAATTCTGGGGATTGCCGGAGCTTGTCGAACTGATGAACTAGTCAATTTAACTGTAGATGATATTGAGGATGTAGGCTCTTCCTTGATTGTAAAAATTCCAAACACTAAGACAAAGATTCCACGAACCCTTGTGGTTACCGATGTGGAAAATATGCTTGAATTGTTTCGAAAATACCTGTCCCTTCGTCCTCCCCACGTCAAGCATAAGCGCTTTTTCTTGTACTACAAAGCAGGAAAATGTAGTTCGCAGCCAGTTGGCAAGAATACCATGGGAAAAATTCCGAGTGTAGTAGCTTCGCATTTAAAATTACCTGATGCTGCATGTTATACTGGTCACTGCTTACGAAGATCTTCAGCGACATTACTGGCAGATGCTGGTGTGGATATCACGACAATAAAGCGTCATGCTGGTTGGAAATCAACGACAGTCGCTGAGGGTTATGTCGAGAACTCCATTGAAAATAAGACTAAAATTGCTAATCAGGTTTTAGTAGGTACCACTACTAGGGCAATCACAAAAACTGTAAATGTAAGCGAAAGTAATATTCCTTCTAATATTAATTTTGAAAATTGTACAAATGTAACATTTAATTTAAATGTCAATAAATAATTTCAATGTTATCTTTTTTTTGCATGAATCACAAACGTTCTCCATAATGTAAACTCCCTTGGGAGCATTATACTCCCTTGGGAATAATCGACTACTTCTGTTTTAATTTTGATGTCATAGAAACTGATTTCTACTCCCGACCGTGGAAAAAATCAATTTAGATATCTCTACGCTGAGAAAAAACAGAATTTTAAAAATAATTCAACTTCAAATTTTCACATTCATTTGCGAACTGTCGGAGAAAGATGTATTATTCCAACTTTTACTTGAAGATATCACGCCTTGTTTCAATAGGTTCGCAAAGTGTAGGCGTCAAATTTTCATAACTTCTTCTGGCTCTACTATGCATTTTCCATCTGCATTCTTACAAACAGATGGCCTTGGGTGGAAGTCTTGTTTGGTGTTTCTTAGCACATTATATAGACTCTTAGCTTCTGTCTTTCTATGTGATTTTTACAGTTCTTGTATTTAGGAATCCAACCGTGCTCTCTTTTTTCCTCATTAGTTTCTTAGTATTCCATCTCAGTTCCTCGTATTCGTCCTTTGTTCCTTGTTGGTCTTTGGAATAGTTTACTTTTGGCTTCGTTTCTTTTATCCACTGCCTCTCTGCATTTTTCGTCCCACCAAATAATTCATGCTGAGATTAAATCAGTCCCGTTATTGCCATCTACGTTTTCGGCGTAAAAGCGACCAAGACATTTGCTATAATCCACAGCGTTTTCATTAAATGACCATTGTTAATGGTTTCTGGCTTCGCAGTTGACATGACAACTTTCTTCAAGAGTGTGTGAATGTAAGTTTGGTCATGGCTTCACCTGGGTGTTCAGCATGCCATTCTCTCACTGTCTTTTGCCAGCACATTTTGATAGGTCGAAAAACCGCAACATCTGCGGGCTACAGGATTCGGGTAGCATTTCTAGCACTACTTGTATTGACAGTATTGTTAAGATAATTGAATAAACTATACGATTGTATATAACATATTGTTATGGTTTAAATAACCAATAAATCATATACATAGTGTTCTAAATTGCAGACTTTCGAATAAATATATGTTACCGTAAATAGCCGAAATCCGTTTCTACGCGTACTTAGGACTAGTAAGAATGCGAAGTAACTAGGAGCATTTGTAATTTCGCGTTCTTACTAGGAAAGACACGAATTAAAATTTTAATTCGGCTATTTACTGTAGCTTTCCGTTAGAACCCGTTCTAACTATACATACAACAGTAAGTATCCGAAATACATATTATCTTAACAGCGGACATACTCTGTTTAATAGACAATTTTTCAATGATGTGCAAATACCTCCTAACAAGCGTATTACTTATGAAGTTATACCAACTACCTTCTTTTATTTAGTTTTCTTTCTTATAATAAATTACGATTGGTTTCAAAATTATGTAATACGTTGAGAAATAAACTGGCTTATTAATTATTACACGGGCTACTATTGTGACATTTTGAATTGCATAAGACTATTTTTTTTTACACTTACAGAAATTAGTGAGACACTTTTTTTGTTCACTTGCATAGAGAAGCCGCATGTCGTAAAGATATTTGCTTATCCTTCTTTACTACATCAATATCAATAAATGTTTGCTTAGAAATATCGAATTCTCATCTGGTGTACAGTTGATCTCATGTTGTCATCGGTTTTTAATGAAACAACAGCTATAATATTTCTGAATGCACCTTTAGCTTTGTCAACGTCAAGAACAGGTATTGTGACGTTATCTAGATTATATTACCTCTGGTTCTTTTTCTTAATTTCAAAATCTATGTTCGAATCTTCTCCATGAATTTCTGCCATGTTAATTTTTACGTCACCAATAATATTTTCCAAATCTTCTTCCCGCTCTAGAGAATAAATAACGTCAATAGGCAAAGAGCCCAACCCTACCCAACCCTAGACTCGATGCCAAACATAGTCTTATATGGAGTTTGCTTTATGCCTGAATGAAACGCACGGTGTTTCATATATTGTACAAATGGTAGATCTTCTGACCATTTAAAGGTGTTATTATGGGACATCCACACGGTAATCATATTTTCAACAGCTTGATTGGCTTATTCAACTGAGCCTTGGCTCTGATTGTTGCATGGCTTATATACAGGGCGCTCCGAACGTCAAAAATATTTCATTTGTTTTGTAAGCTATTTCTTCTGCTCGTCTCGATGTTAAAGCTTTTAATAAAATAAACGTGGTTAGATGATCATGATAAACCATGATATATGTAAAATAATAAACCATGATGAATGTATATTCATCATGGTTTATTATGATCATCTAGCAGATTTGCTAGATCTACTTGGCATCGGCTGTTTAACTCATTGTGCAAAACTGGTTTAGAAACTAATCCCTTCTTCTTCTTAGATTTTTTACTATTGCAGATTTCACATATTGACAAGAAACAGGAACAAATTAATTATTTTAGTAGTAACGTTGGCATATTTTCCACTTCTTTCCATTCGAAGTCTTTTGCGACCTCCATGCCCAATTGCTATGTCAGCTGCTTCGATTACATCGAAAATGTCTTCAACTGGCAAGTAATATAGTATTTTATTACTCTCCGACTTTGCAATTATTCGCTGAACGACGTCCATTTCTATTATGTCAAAACTGTTCACGCGTCGTAACAGCGATGAAGTTTCTTCGATGCCAGTTTAGCTTGTTTTATTTCCTGAAGTAATTCTTCATATACCTCTCTATTCATTACAATGTATTTACACAATTTGGCTACTTCGCTATTTAGTACGTGATGAGAAGTAACCAATTAACGCATAGATCATTCATCGACCCGTTCTTGCTCAGTAGTTACTGTTATGCCAGTAGTTAGAACGGGTTCTAACTGAAAAGCTGCAGTAAATAGCCGAATTAAAATTTTAATTCGGGTCTTTCCTAGTAAGAACGCGAAATTACAAATGCTCGTAGTTACTTCGCATTCTTACTAGTAAGTACGCGTAATAACGGATTTCGGCTATTTACGGTAACATATATACCATGAATAATGATTATGAAAATTAAATACGAATTTCTGAATAAAATTAAGATTTAAAAAATACAATTATATACACTCATTATATTTATAATTGATATCATTAAGGTCACAGTAATATGTATTATGGAACTAGCAGTTAAAAGTAGTTGTAAAAATATCATATTAATTAAATTTTATTAATTACAATTTACAATTATAATAAATCAAGGAAAAAAAATCTTTTTAAAATGCTTTTTTTAAGTCATTAAGTCAAGGGCTTCCGATTAAGAAACAGTAAACTCCGAGTTCTTCAGACATGGGATCTAACGAAATAGAAATCAATAAATCAACCTAAATTTCGGCATGGCAGTACGACAGCCTCGGATGTTAACATTATTTTTTAGTTGGACGTGAAACAACACGACAATTAATGGCAGCAAAACATGGATACGAACGGCCGATAGAACAACTGATTGCCCGAGCTTATGTTCTACATTGCTGGAACACACATGTGATCATATTGAATTTTCCGATTCAGCCTTCAGGTCACGTTTTAAATATTACCGGTGTCCGACGCAATAGACCTGGGCACCGACGCTAAATAATAAATATGTCCACATTTGCTTAATGATTCCACCTTCTATTTATTTTTCATCTTTCCTCATTCACTGATTTTAAATTTCTCTGGAAGAATTTGCTTCGTAAAAAATCCTACTCCATCTCATTTTAGGACAAATATTATTGTAATTTAACAGTAAATGACTGCGATTCTGTACAAATTTTTGATTAGTCTTTTTCGTATTGGATGAGGGAGGGGGAACGAAAGAGGGGACTTGTGCTAATATCGAAGTATTATTTGGAGAGAAAGTGGGTTTGATTGGAATTCTGATTTTTTCCGTTTTAATGAACACATTAATTAAAAAGGGCGATTGCAAGGACGATACGCGGAGGCTGGGCTCTTCAACGGATTAATTTTAGAATGAATTCGATTTGCCATTATAATCCACTTTTAATTGCACCGATTTTCGAATGTTAATTTTATACATTTTGTGTACAAATTTTGAGTTCAAGCACTAAACCCTTTTGAATACATTGCAATGCAATTTAATTACTACTAGTTTCGCTAAAAGCCACAACAGCACCTGATAATTAAATACTGACATAGAATTACATTAAATACATTATTTTCATCAATAATATAGAAATTCGGGGAGGAAGCCTCAACAAAAACAAATTGGCTAACTTAAAAAATAAGAAACATTTAATGAATGAATTAACTCCCACGTGTTTGAAACTTAGATTATCACATATCGAAATCAAGGATAAAAAGTTGAACACTTTTTAAAAAAAGTAAGAAAACTAGATTTTCAATTCAGTCTGTTCATAGGTATAACGATTTCACTTCTTAAATAGCAATCGATCTTCACAAAAGAAATTAACCCAACCCTTCTAATCCCTTTCGAGCACGGATGGTTCACATGAACGTATTCACAAAGATGATTATACTAAAAGTCTATTATAAGAACATTGATATTCGATTGTATGATATATTTATTTTTTATTTAATTTTTAGAGTAAGTATACGAGGTAGGCGCCATAAATTCTCGGCCTGATATACAAAAAAGAAACTTGGAATAATATAAGAATTTTTATTTTTCAATGTAATCTCCCCTAACTTCTATACATTTATTACAACAATTAATTAATAATTCGATACCCTTGTAAAAATAATCTGAAGTTATTCCGTCAAAATGTTCTATAACAGCTGCTTGCAACTCACTGTCGTCTTTAAAACTACGTCCCCTAAGGTCTTTTTTTAAATTAGAAAACGAACAAAAACCACAAGGAGCCATATACGGACTATACGGTGAATGTTCCAATTCTTGAAAGCCGCATTCGCGGATGGCAGCTTGTGAAATGGCGGCAGTATGAAGAGAAGCATTGTCGTGCAATAATTGCACACCTTTTATCAATTTTGCACAACGATTTGCACGAATACTGTCCTTTAATTTATGCAATAAAGACGCATAACATGCGTCATTGATTGAACGAGTTTCGCCTTTCGTAAAACAGAACCATTATTTCATCCCCTGTGGCACTAGATTCCAAAATCAGTTTTGGGTCGTCTCCATACATGTTTAAAAACGAGTGCGCACATTCGACTCGACATTCAAGTTGGAGAGCAGAAAGAAGTCGCGGTACATATCTAGCACTAATTTTATTCAGACCCAAATGGTCATGGAGAATTTGGCGAACACTTGTTTCGGAAATGTTTGTTATCTCTGCTAATTTATTCACTTTCAAACGGCGATCTTCTAGCAATAAATTTTCAATAATTGAAGTTTGAGGCGTTATCACTTCAATTAGTCGAGCCGACCGATCAGCATCTTCCAGGGATTCTTGTCCCAAACGGAAACATTTTCCCCACTTTTTTACAGTCGAATACGAAAGAGATGAATCACCGTGTACGCCGTCTAAACGTTGTTTAATGTGATAAGGTGTATGCCATTCTTTTGTTAAAAATTCAATGACCGCGCGGTACTCAATGTTCGTTACTTCAAACATTTTCGTGCGCTAGTCGCGTTGGCTGGCTGGTTACTAAAAGCTATTAGGCTTCGAACCGTCATATTTATAGTGTACACCTCGCGTATGTGCATGCATGACCTGACGGAGTTTGAACACGTTTGAACCTGTATAAGCCTGTCAGGCCGTGAATTTATGGCTCCTACCTCGTATGTTTAACACAAAAATCAAATAAAATACTATAATTACTAAATTCTTGCAAGGAATTGCATCTTATCGGCTCTAAGTACTTATCATGAAATGTACAGTGCGTTTCAAACTGCCTTTCTTCATCACTTTGACCTATGTTTTTCCATGAGGAAATGTATGATAAAGCGGAAAAGTCTGCGATTCCTTGGTATAGTGACAAATTAAGAAATAAGGCCCAGCAATTACGTGATCTGCACAATATGTCTAATAGTATATTATGCAATGAGCATTTAATGATAGCTATTAAAACACGAGTAAGAGAATTACAATACGAGGTGAAGCCGAGTATTGTAATGAATACGAGTGTCTTAATAACCATTAAATGCGAGTTGCATACACTATTTTTTCTACGACCCCATAATAAAACACATTTTTTGAACAATCCATTTCATAAATTGAGCGTAAAATTTTCCGTACGTTTTTGCGAATTTGGCTGGTAATAAATTGTTCGTGGCTACTAAGGCTTGTTCCATCATTTCTGGTGGAGTCAATTATTACATTTCACTGTCATTATCCCCCATTTTTACCGTTTATATTTTCAAAAAAGCACAAATGTTAACTACTTACTTGTAAATTGCAGAGAACTGTCACATTTAATTAATTTTTATATCTGTCAGATATGCAGTCGCCATATTGAATATTGTTTGAATATTGGAATGTCGCATTCCTATTGGATATAAACTTGTATCGTAATGAAAAATCTGTATTCCTATTGGATATAAACTTGTATCATAATGAAAATCTGTATCGTAATGGGCATCATTAAAGTACAGGTTTATCATACCTAATAATACAATTAAAGTATGGGAGTAGAAAAAGTAACTAATAGCATCATGTTATTGCAGAGTTATAATGCACTGAAAGAAGTTAGAAAAAAAAACAAAAAAGTCTTACTATGATGATTTGATCGCTGATTCCAGCAACAGAAGCAAGACCTCCTTGGATGTAATTAAAAAACTAACTAATAGTAATAAAAATAAAAAAAATATCGGTTTTTTCTGCTGTAGTGCAACCGCAGACACGTGGTTCAGACTTATTGTTATCGTCAGTATGGTGTAGCCAAAGAATAAGGTGAGATATCCTTGGGAATATAAACAAAAGGAAGACCAACAACAGGAGGAAAAATATATGGCTAGCACGTTGCCAACGTGATAGCTCTATATTTTGCTTGCTGATGATGTTAAACATTTGTTAAGGAGTAAATAAATGAGATTTATAAGATAAAAGAGTTTTACGTTTCTCTTAATTATTAAATTGGAAATTAATGTAAATATAATGAATGAAAAAGAAAAATGTATTTACGCGTATATTTCTAGTCACATTTTTGCAAATGAGTTATAATTAAACAGGATTATATAATTTTGGAAAGCCAGTCTAAAAATATTTGTTATATTAAAGAAGTATAATTTTAAGAGAGAAGGATTATATTAATATGTATGTCTTTAATCCACACAACTATATTATCAGACATTTTCTTAGAATAACACAGATATTATTGTAAATTTGGCTGATTTTTTGGGACACGCCAAATTTATATCCTGGCAAGATTCCATGCGATGTCATGAGGATTTTTAATATCTCTGTTTCAGTCGAGCAAGCACACTTATCTATGGAGATACATAGGAAGCGACGCGAGCTTCGGATACACAATTTTCCCATTCTCGAAAAGCGATGTTGACTTTTTCAACGGTGGCGACCTCCATCGGCGGGGCAACGCGAAACTCTTCTAACAGACTTCGAATATCGCTCCCTCTTTCTCTTGGTTACTCGAATAAATTCCCTTAAAACTCTTTCAGTCTATTATTTTAAATTTTTATGTGTTCTCTTTATCATATCCTGGCCTCGAGAAGGATCGTTTTGTGAAGGACTTCCGTTCAAAAAATGACGCTATTAGGGGAAGTGGCGAATGGATGAGATGGGCGATGCTAGCCACTGGCTTTATAGAAACGTTTTTCCTGCAACAAATCTTTCAAATATATCGTCGTTATTCATTGGTAGAAGAAGTTATTGTAATGGGGTTTTGTATGGGCGGCTATAAATGCGAGATAGAACAATAAATTTTGTTCTAAATATATATATTAAAGGTAAAAAACCCACTTCTAATTCATTGATGAAAAATTACATTCATATATATATATATATATATATATATATATATATATATATTACGTGACGAAAAGAAAAGAATCAGTAGAAGTATACAGAGTGTTCGATAAAAAAATATTTTATTTTATAATATAATAAATCTAACTTAATAACTTAATAATGTCAATATCGTGTTGAGTAATTGGTAAGAAGATTTATCATTTAAATTAATATTCTATAGCTCCCACTACCACCAACTGAAATACTGTCAGTAATAATGTCGCAGCACAAGCGAAGTAGTTGTTAAAATAATAAGCTGCAGCAGTACCAGTGCTGCGACATTATTACTGATAGTATACACCGCTACCAGTAGGTTAGGTTGTTTTTGATAATATTATTTTATTTAATGCGTAAATAAAAAAAACCTTCGTTCAAAAAATCAAAGGTACTCAGATTTTATTGAAATTCAGGTGTTAAAAAGATATGTCTATAAAATCAACTATGCAATTGAAAAAAAAATTAAAACTTAATCAATTATTGAATATTTTACAATAATTTCAAAATTAAAGGCAAGACGTTGAAGAATTTATGGGTTTTTTATTACAGTGTTGTGTGTTGAGTTTATAATAAATTTTTATTTATTATCCGTCATAAATTTAAAAGGACTACCTGTTTGCGGACGTTGAAGAATTTATGGGTTTTTTATTACAGTGTTGTGTGTTGAGTTTATAATAAATTTTTATTTATTATCCGTCATAAATTTAAAAGGACTACCTGTTTGCGGACAGCACAATTAGAAAGTTAAGTACCATAAATCTGTCGTAAGAAAAACGACATTATTTAATATTGACTTTATTTGACAAACGGTTTCGTTTATAAAAATTCTGATTGTGAAGTTAATATGGGTGATATTTCCACGTATCACCATTCAAATTTGAACATTTTTTGAGCACTTTTAATTTTTGATAATACGTTTTTTTTTAATTTACGCATTAATTAAAATAATATTATCAAAAACAACCTAACCTGCTGGTAGCGGTTTAAAAGCTCTATAAGTGGTTAAAATTTGAAGTCGATATTTTTATATTTAGGCACTTTAATTCGCGATACCCCAACCGATGAAACACCCTGTACAAAAATGAGGTAATGGAAGTCCATTACCTCATTTTTGTATCTGTGTAAGTTCTCAGGTTTGATTAAATAATATTCCACGCCACTTTTGTTTTATTGAAAGCTGTATTAAGCAAGTAAGTATTATAGTAAAGTTTTGCATTAGAAAGCAGTTTCTGAATACTCTTTATACACTCGAAGTGTTGATCTAAAAACGGGATACTTTCTAGTTAGGTTGACATATATTGACAATACACTTTTGGCTTTAAGAACGTGTTAATCATCCACTTCAAGAGGGAGATTATACTCGTAAATATAAAATTTGTAATTGATAGCTTTAGACCCTTAACCGCTGTCAGTGGATTTCAAAACGTGGACATCTGCAAATATCTCGAGGTCAAAAATTTTCATCATCACAATACTTTGGCATATGTGCTAAGCAGTTCGAAGCTCGCATAGGTAATAATGCTACAAAAAGCAGGTAAACCACCGAACGACGCACAGAGGGGTATTTGTGCTAAAAACCTGGCCAAAAATATTTTATCGTTTTTTCTACGTTATACAGTTAGTTTAAGACTAAAAAAGTCATGTCTAACTACATACTAGTGATATTAAGTATATTGATGGGTGTTCATATGTAAAAGTAAACATTTAAGTAGGGCAGCTACGAATTAAAAAAATCAATTCAATATGAAATTGTATTTGTTATGAAAAATATACCATACACATACGATGAAAATATAATCAAATCATACAAATCGTATAAAATTGCTGTCTATTGTGTGTCACTATCATCATTGAAATCAATATCTTGTTTAAAAAATTCCAGTGCTTTCTTTGTAAAGGACTGCTTTTTTCTATTATTTTTAGGCTTTAAGCTACTTAAGTAGGGGTCTGAGGTTAACAAAAGCCTATTCATAATATCATTCCGTTCTGGAAAATTTTCGTGAGAAGCTTTCCCTGTACTGACGGAAATGTTTGTTCCTGGTTTCCGCAGCTTCTTCTGATAACTGTCCGAATAGAGCATGTGTTATAACACTCGCTGAGTGTATTAGAATTTTATGCACTGTTGGTGACATATGGTGCCATGGATATAAATTTACGTAGTGCTCCGCCGTATTCATAGTGTACTTAGAGAATTTTTCCACGTCTATTTCGAAGCCAGAAGATAACACTTCTAATATTATTTTAAATCTATTTATTAGTTCGAAGTCTATCCCTGTGATAGCAGCTGCTACTTCTGAATTGTTAAAAAATCTACGTGACGTAAGGTATTACCATCATTGTTATTACCGTATCCAACTTTCGGTATGTCCACCAGCAATCACATTTTCTCTCGGAATTCCTTTTGCACGTTTTGTTTAGCAATTTGGATTTTAGCTTGGTCACTTTTTAATATAACGCGACTCGTATGTACTTCTGCCTTTACTTTGTATGACAGATGAAGCAGAAATTCGAAAAACCTAATTGTGGCGTGCAGTATTGACAGACCAAATTTAAACGTTTCCGGTTTTTCTGTGATTCCCTTTGTCAAGTCATTAAAGATTTTCGATGTTTTATCACAAACGTAGCAGCGCATTGTCGAAGTAGTGTTAGTGGCAGCATTGCACACTTTTCCATCGACCATTGTTGGCAGTAATAAGTGTTTTATTTGAATATTTTCCTTAATATTTGTTGCCTGCAGATTTCTGGCCTGGTTTTCGACGTATTCAATCTCGTCATTAGAGATGTCTTTAGTTTCTTTAACAAACCTCATTCTGATAGGCCTGCAAAATCTTGGTGATGATGGGTTAGGGTTCTGCCATATATTTTGTTTCCCACACATTAGTCTCACTGGCGCAAGGGAACTCAGAAAAATGTTACCATCACTGTTGCTATAATCTTCAAATTTTTGCTTTTATTGGTTTTGTCGGGATCCATCACAACCCCACTTAAATATAAGCACAAAATCTTTGTTTCCACTTTGAAGATTCTCCATAACTGGTTTCAAATATTTACACAGTCTCAAAACTGTATGATCCACCAAATCTTGCAATTTCACCTCGGCAAAAGTTTCGCCAACACTTATTTGTGGGTAACAATCGTGTTTAGCTTTTTGCACGTACGTATAACATGGATATACATCTCTGTTGGCCTGTTGGATCACCTCGTATTGACTCTTGGTCAAATTAGCTTCGACAAATATTGCCAGAGCCTCTTCTGGCGAGTGTTTCTTGGTAATAGTTGTTTGACTACCAATAGCGGCTGCTTTACGAAACTTCCCTGCACTAGTTGGAGATTAGTAATATCTTTAATTAATTTTGCGGTGTTAATATTACCTGCAGCTCGCTGACTCATCCGTGTCGCGTATGTCAATTTATCAAGAGGGACATTAATTCTAAGATACATTGTGTTGCGTCGCTTTGATCGATCACTTAATTCCAGGAATTCTTTGTTTGGTCGACCTTTGGAAACGCGAGGAACTGGAGCTGTAGGTAATGAAATTACTTCATTTAGCCATTCTTGATGCTTTTCCAGGAAACGGTTTTCTGTACTATTACACGCGAGCCATTTACGCTTATAAACTGTTTTAAATTTCTTGATGGTATTTTGGAGTACATCAATTTTCTCAGAAGGGCACTTTGTAATGGTCACTAACTGTCCTTCTAAATCTTTCAGTTTTTCATCAAACAACCGTTTTGTGCTATCTATTACTAACTCGTGCAGTTGCTTTCGAGTCATAGTTTTGAAGGAATCCACAAAGTCTGGAACAAACGAAAAAGGAATTAACTAAATAACAAGCAGGGGCCTATATTTGGAGTTTAATTTTTTTTTAATGTGAAAACTTGTGAAAACTTTTTTGCGGTATAGTAATTCTACATATCTTGAAGTTTAACAACAAGTAACTTTTATGCTGTCGCGATGAGTTGTATATGTTTAAAAACACTAATATGTGCAAAGAAAGTCATGAAAACCGAAGAGTTTTTAGTCAGATTTGTAGATCAGTAAAAACATGTATAAAAGATTTTTATATAAATAAAAATATGATTAATATAATGTACGTACCTTGTTTAACAATATCCATCATAAGTTTTGCCGCTAAAATCACTTCCAACATAAAAATTATCACATCGAAAAGATGCTTCCCAACGAAATTCTCGAACACAGACGTACGTATCCAACTAGTGCTGGGTTACGACTGCAGGTACCTGGGACTAGTTGGGTTACCGAAGGTGGGGAGTACAACAATGTAACGGCAAAATTATCTAGGTATTTACGGATGCAACCACAGCTGTATACAAAAATGTTTATAATTTTGATTTATGGCCACGTTTTTGTCGAAAATACTCCTCTGTGCGACGTTAAATCATACAGACTTATGTCACTATTACCTATCTAAACTATTCGAGAAACTCTTATTGAAAATCATCGTAAGAAAAGAACTGATTCCGAACCATCAGTTTGGATTTGGAAAAAGACATTATACTATTGATCAAGTGCGCAGGATTATTACTGAAAGCACTAGAAGACAAACTTATATGCTCATCTTCTTAGATGTGGCTCAAGCCTTTGATATGGTCTGGCACGATGGCCTTAACTGGAAATTGAACAAATTCTTACACAATGCATATGCTGAACTTCTGCATTCATATATTTCTAATAGATTCTTCAGAATAAAAATTGAAGAAAAGTATTCGGGGTTGAAGAGGATTGAGGCTGGAGTTCCACAGGGAATAACAAAATTTTGAAAGAAATACCATGCATTGAATTATGTATTTTATTTTCATCCCGACAAAATACAAATAAATTAGTTAATAATCAAAAAACCTATCTGTATAAATCTCTGCTGCAGTTATTCGTTTGGTAATTATTAAAATACGCTGAGTGCACATGCTAACAATATTAATTAATATTGGACAGCCCGCAAGATCTTCAAGATAACTTATATGTCACCAGATGCAGATGATATTGAATAAGAGAGATAAAACAGTGGATGGATGCACTGAAAAGTAATGAAATAATTTTTTCTTTATAACGTCATTACCAGAAGCACATTATAGTATAAGAAATTAAAATATATAGAAACTTCGAATACTTTCAGTGTTACTATACTTATTTATACGAGATGTGTTGCCTAAAAGCTTTTTTAAAACATTTACGAAAGAGTTTTCATTCTCCCGTCGCATTCCTTCACGTAATTTGTGTACACAGAACTGTAATTGCAATAATATCGATGATATTGTGGCAAATTCAATTTCCGCAAAGGTACAATGAATAAACAAACCTAATTTGCAAGTAGAAAGGCACCTATGTGTACACATTAACCGTAGTCGCTTAGCGTGCAGTTTTAGTTTGGGGATTTGTCTTGTTAATTTTATGCAATTTTCCTCCGTGCGTCGCAACGTTGCTGCGCTTATGCCGCCAACTTGCTCCGACAATGCATACATGCATACAATTAAAATTTATTTTCCCACGGACGCGAAATGAATGAATTCCCGTCAAATATACATACATAATTAATGAAAAGTTGTTTTTATATGTTTGCAGAAACGTTTTAACGTTTAACATTCACCCCGATGCTGTAGCACGATGAAATACACATACTTTTGCAGCTCGACATCTTTTAATTCCAACACAGGGTTACATACGTATTTACCATCTTAATAAACACAGTAGAAATTTAGTAATTAGATATTCTGGATGAGTTAACCTTTTTAAACCTTTCGAAATTGCTTTCGTGTCGGAAAACTCTCTAATTGCGCTGGTATAGAAAGAGAATCGCAAAGTTATCCGAGTAGGTCTCTACAATTACAAACTGACGTAAGTCTCATAAACGCAAACACTCTAGAAGAGTTATTTGCTCAACCTTATTATAACTTTGTATATTATTATTAGGCCGCGGACACGAGCGAGCCATGACTCATCGCCCATGGGCGCACTATTGAGGTGCTGTATTTTTAAAGAGGTTTTAATTTTATTTATATAATTGGATAACAAGTGGCTGGTAAGACTTGTTCTCTTTGAATTAAGTACATTCATGTAGATAGAAAACGTCCTTTCTACATCGCAACTGGTTATATGTGCGTACTGGAAATATTCTTTTATTTCAGCATATTTAACATACACAATTGCCGCAATGTTATTAAATCTGGATTTCTATTAAAAACTGCGTCTAACTTTTGCCGAAGACCACATCCGAAGTCACATTGGAATACTTGTGAAATTATTAATAGCCACATCTAATGTGGTTAATCCATTTTTACTTTCTTATACGTAGTATAAGTATTGTGAAGTCCCCTGATACCAAAAAAGTGGTTTTAAAAAAATGTCTGTGTGTCTGTAACCGCTGTAGATATCTATTCCAAATTTTGTATTTACGTATATAATCTCCCTCTTGAGATCTGATTAGTTTTTCAGTAAAATCGGTAGACCGGAAGTACTAGTTTACTTCAGTGAAAAAATCAAATTTTGCAAATATTTCGTCAATTACTAAGTTTAAACAATTTATAAAGAATTCAAATGTATTCAAAATTAAATTTGAGACAAATCGTCTTAAAAAAGTTTTTTGAAATTCCTACCGAAAGTAGGTCTTTTACTCTTATCGAAAATCAGTTTTTTGCGGAAGTCATGCTTTCTAGACAGGTACGTTACGGGTATAAACGTATTTAGAACATAATTTTCAATACCTTTAGTATAAAAAAAAATTTAAAATTAGGACCGGAAGTAACACGTTTACTTTTATCGAATAGCGATTTTTGCAAATTATGCATTCTATATATATTTGTCAACAGTACAAAAGTATTTAGAGTTGGATTTGAAATATTTTTTGTATAAATGAAATTTTAAAATTCGCACCGGAAGTAACGCTTTTACTCTTATCGAATAGCGATTTTTGCAGATATTTCGTAAATTACGCATTCTATATGAATAATTTACGAAGAGTATAAAAGTATTTAGACTTGGATTTGGAATATTTTTTGTATAAATGAAAATTCAAAATTCGGACCGGAAGTAATGCTTTCACTCATAGCGAGTAGCATTTTTTTTGCAAATATCTCATAAAGTATGTATCCTGTAGAGATTTATTAAGAGACTTAGAATAGGATTTTGAATAATTTTTGTATAAAATAATTTTTAAAATTGTATGATTTGAAACGCTCATACGTATAAGAAAGTCGTGTGGTGGCTACACCTCATTTTTTAATTTGAGATTCGATTTTCAAAATATGTGATTAATTTAGGCAAATTTCCAAAGTGTTTCTGAAGGAATAACAACTGATTTTTTAAATTTGGGATTTGTGTTAGTTCCTTGCACTCAGAACTACTTCGAGCGTCGTCATTTAAACATGTATCGAAATTCTCTGCATAAAAACTAGTAGCTTTCAGCCATGTTTCCCATCTAGTTATTATTGGCGAGGGTGGCAGTGACAAAGATGGAAGTTTTTCCCTGTAAAGGGCCACTCTCGATGGTGCTTTTCGGAAAACTTTTTTTAAAAGCGGATACAAGTCTATCAACTTCCGGATAGGAGACTCTGATATATGCACAGATTCTGTGGAGAGCATGTGCTACACAAGTAATATGCAGCATATAAGGATATGTTTGCTTTAATACTCTGCCTGTTTTTAACATATATACGGCACTGTCACTAACAAATAATAGTATATTACTAACCAAGGTTGAGAAGATGACTATTATTGCCCGAGTGGCGAGATTAAATTCCGAGGCGCGCAGCGCCGAGGAATTTAAGCCACAAGGGCAATAATAGTCTTCTCAACCGTAGTGTGTATACTATTTTTTGTACCAGTAGTCTAATTGGATCTTGAAACCTTAATAATTATGAATAAATTTGCTCATATATGTAAAAATGCTCTTGTAATAAAACTTCATATAAAGAAAGAAGTAGGCTATATTTTGATGTTGACAAATAAGTTTTGACATAAATACTGAAACTAAAAGTCAAGTATTTATTAAATTATTTTTCATTCCGTTTATAATGTCTGAAGAGTTTAGATGTACACCACCTGAAATGCGCGAGATTGCAGAACAGGCAGTTGAGAACTTGCTTCCGCATAAATCTAAACATTTATATATGAAAACGTATACAGAATTTAAAAAATGGTGTAATAGCAAAAATACAGTAGTAACTTCTGAAAACGTACTTCTGGCTTATTTTCAAGAATATTCAAAAAATAAAAAAGCCTCAACTTTATGGGCGCATTATTCGATGTTGAAAGCTACACTTGGCCTAAAAGAGGATATTAACATATCAAAATATTTTAAATTAGTTGCCTTTTTAAAAAGAAAAAATGAAAATTATAAGCCCAAAAAATCATTAGTATTTACTCAAGAGGAAATTATAAAATTCCTTACTGAGGCACCCCACACATGTTACATTGCAACTAAGGTAGTATGTTTATATATTAATACTTTGAAATTATTGACAATATATAACCTTGTAGACTGCTCTTGTAATTGGTGTTGCTGGTGCATGCCGAAGTGATGAGCTGTGTAATTTATTAATTTCTGATGTCATCATGAAAGATGATTTAATTATTATTCACATCCGCAATAGCAAAAATGGTTCGTCTCGAAAGTTTGTAATAATGGAGCCACTTTGGATCAGAATAATTAAAAACTATTTAAAAATTAGACCAATTCCAGATATAGCAAAATTCTTTATTAGTGTACGTAATGGTAAATGTACTAGACAAAACATTGGACATAATACAATAGGACAGATGCCAAAAAAAATTGCCCTTTACTTAAATTTACAAAATCCACAGTTATATACAGGTCATAGTTTCCGTAGAACCTCTGCTACACTTTTAGCTGTCAATGGTGGTAATACCCTTCAGTTAAAACAACATGGTGGTTGGAAATCTTCTAGTGTAGCTGAAGGTTATATCGAAGATTCCCTAGTAAATAAAAAAAATATAGCATGTATGTTACAAGGTCTACCTACATCTACTTACGCAACCACACCTGCAATATATACAGGAATTTTCGATATGAATCAAATTCCATCAACATCAGCAGTACAATCAGGATCTATTTCGACTGAAGATATCGTAAATACTCATGAAATTAACTCAATTAATAATACTGTCATTAATGTGCCCACAGATCTGCAAAATCCTGGTTTTTCAAATAGAATTGAACCATCAATAAATTTGACATGCCACAATTGCACTATCAATTTTTATAAATAAAGTAAATAATTCTTCACATCTGTAATAGTTACGTGTTATATTATTTCCATATTATACATATTTTGTTATTGTTACAAGTTATTTATTTTACTTACCTTCTTTACATCTATAATAGTTACGGGTTAGGATATTGTTTCCAATTATACTATGAAACATATTCTGCTATTGTTAACCTAAAATACAGTTAATTATTTTAACTTAAAGGTCGAGCATTTAAAATTTTTAAATTTGGGTATGATTTGTGGTATAGATCTAAATAAAAATAAACTAGAACGAATTTTGACGGTGGACAACTTAACATACATACTACTGCGATTGCATGGTTGCGGCATTCGTTTTATTTGTTTTCATTATTTCCCTAGGTCAATAATAGCCTCATTATTTACCTCTTATTAGTTCCAGGTCGTGAAATGTCATTTCGTGGCGCTTTGTTATGTGTAAAAATGCTATGATTTTTTACTACTGGTACAAAAAGTATTTTTTCCCTGTACCTGTCGTCCGAATGAAGCATATTGTTTCTCGTCAATGGTTTTAGCAATTGTTTCCCCGTCAATTGTATTTATAACTATATATGCTATTACCTATGCGATTTTTTGGCATTCTGTAACGATATTTTACAGACTTTGCAATAAATATTGGAATCACTGACAATGGACATACAATCAGTATGACCCTCAATCCACCTCGCCATTGTTTCACAATGTATTTCTCGACGTTCTTCCATATCATAGTAACATAAACAATGTTCTAGATCTAAATAAATGATAACTAAAAATGTATGCGTATATTATTGAGAAGTCGATTCAATGAAACGGGATTAAACAGGAACTATTACATAAATTACGAACGAAGTACGTAATTAACAGTCAAAACAATGAAAAAACAAAACTAATGTAAGTATGAATAGGTATACACATATATAACTGTATTTATCATGCGAAATATAAGGTAAATACAATAAATTTTTAAAACCTCTGACGTTCCGATGATAATAGGATATTTACGACTTAAGTGGACTTTTTTGTGTTATTTTTCCGTCAACATGTGAGTCAATAACATATGTTGCAGTTTACCATATTCAGTAAATGTGTGTTGTTTACATTATTTCTTTGCTCCGTTGTAACTTCGTCCTAGTTTAGCTCGGTCATGTCCGCGGCCTAATTATTATCGCAACCAAAACATTTGCAATATTGCGCCCTTTAACACCGGTAGCTTCATCTGCTGACACACAAATATGTTTATCCTTTGCGTCATTGACAATTGAAGTTTTGATTTCATCGTACTTCAAGAACAAATAAATGTACTTAAGATAATAATAATAACAATAATACATACTAATAATGACTTTATTTATCCAACGATTTGCAATTAAAGGACAACGGTATTAAGTGTACATTTATGTTATTTAGAAAAATTAAAAAGAAAACATTATATAATTAGCCATTGGTGCAGAAAATGTCATCGTAGTAGAAGTTTGAAAAGCGACTCATCTTGACGAGTATTATAAAAACTGGATTCCACGGTAGCTTGATTTAGTATTAATTACTTTATCGTTTTCGAATTTAGAACTACAAAATATAGACCTGTTTTCATCAATGTTACTTCAAAAAGTTTAAATTGTTGACTTGTGTTATCACTTATCAGTCACCTGTAATATTTATGTAGTTCCAAAGTTACCAATTACGTACAGATTTTCTAAACTATAGATATGTATGGAGTATCTATAAGATCGTTGTTTACTCCGTTATATCTAAGATCTTACTTTTCTCTAAAAATGTACATTTCTATTACTAACCAAAGTAAACGACAGTTTAAATATGCGATGTTTTTTGCCAATATACTTCGTGAATCGTTAATTTGAGAAATAGTAAATGTGTATCTTAACAGGTAAAAGATCTAATAAAAACGTTGTTTTTCATGGTGATATCTTTGAAACTATAATTAAAACATCATCAATAAATATTGTGAAATTTAGAATTCATTGTTTTAGTGTTCCAAAGATTTAATTTTAACTTATACTCTGTTTTTTAACTTTGTAGATCACCAATTAGAGCCATATGTATACTCGCGGGAAAAAGTTTTGTCGGGGCTTAAGACTAGCTATATGGAAGGTATCACTGGTCAACTCTAGTAATTCGATAATATTTTCCACTAAATTTTAATAAACCATAATGGGAGATTGTAATATTTTTGTTTACACTTGAGAGATATATTAAATTTCGTCAAAAATAAAATACATCTAGCATAATAAAGCAATAAATAAGCACACAATAAATTACACAAAGAATCTTTTGAAGGCAATATATTTAAAGATAAATACATATTTTAAAATCTAAAATAAGAGCAATATCACACTTACCCCGGACGTTTTAACATATTGCTGTGATATCTGTTCTATGGTTGTCAACCAATAGTAAAATTAATAAAATTAATATTATTTAATAATCTCAGGGTCCTAAAGAGAGATTTCTTTGTTTTAAAAGAAAATATGTCACAGCCTTTCTTTATTGTGAGTTCTAGCTGTGATTGTGATGTTTACTTTCCTCACGTTCTCCTTTGGGATGGGTATAAATAAGTAAATAATGAATATTAGCATAACTTATATTTATTTATAATATGAAGATTTTACAAAAACATAAGATTATTGACGACTGTATAATATAATACTTTTATTTCATTAATGTACATTATCTTCTATGTTGTAATACAAGCACCTTGCAAATCTTTTATTGTTCTAAATTGTAGAAGTCTACTAAATTACTTCTTCATGTGTGTTTACAATTCAAAAAGAAATTACTAAAAAAAAATTATTTTCTTTATTCTTTACCGACGTATCCCCATTGGATCATCTCGACCTGAGATTTTCACGTCAAAATCGAGATTTAAACAATGAAGAACCTATTAGATATTTCAAATAATATTTTGAAATTATTGTTATTCAGGTAAAATCGTTAATACTTCGTTGAATCGCCCTAACCTGAGATTTGCACGTCAAGTCAAGACTTACCCAATGAAGAATTTATCAAATGTTCAAATAATATTTTTTGAAAATTATTGTTATTCTGGTAAAATCGTTAATACTTCGTTGAATCGCCTTAACCTGAGATTTTCGCGTCAAGTCAAGACTTACCCAATGAAGAATTTATCAAATGTTCAAAGAATATTTTAAAATTATTGTTATTCAGGTAAAATTATTAATACTTCGTTGAATCGCCTTAACCTGAGATTTTCACGTCAAGTCAAGACTTACCCAATGAAGAATTTCTCAAATGTTTAAGTAATGCTTTAAAATTATTGTTATTCAGTAAACTTTTATATAACACACATGAAGATCCTTTTATTTATTGACTATAAGATTGCAAGATGAAGCTTTATTAACTGAGCTTGTATTTACTTTTCTTGACTATATTTCCTTTCGAATTCCTCTTAATAATTCTCGTATTCCATTTTCTTGAAAGTTATTATGGCGGCTTTTATAAAATAAAGTAGTAATAATTTCCCGCGCTCTACTATACTTTAGCGCGCATTTATTGTTTGAAATGTATTATACGTTTTGTCTCACTACACGTGTTAAAATCGTAAAAGCGTTTATGCCTTTTTAGATTTTGTTTAGTTGAAGAACACTTGGAGCACTGATTAGGAATTTAAGGTACTGAAGGCTGCCAACGAACCCCCTTCCAATGGCGAATGCATGTCCTTTTATATCCCTCAACAATTGAAAAACGCCTTATTTTGTTTTTAAATTCAAAGTGTTTTGGTTCCATTTGAATTTTCTTCTACTGCGCCCTCCGTGTTTGTTTTGATAATTATCGATGTCATGTGATCACATGACATTGCGTCAGCCATCTTACATTTGTTCTTGTTTAGATCCTATGCATTTGCATATCTAATTAATGTCGATTGATTTTTATTTATTTTGGTAAGTATTTTTAATCTGTACTACATTATGTACTGACTAATATCTTATTTGTTTTTAGCTTGGAATCTCTTGGTATGTTGGTGTATAGAAGAAAACAAATAAATCATACATCTTTATATGCATTTAATGATGTCTCATACAGAAGAAAATACAATTGAATTTTTGTATATTGATTAATACAAATGGAATATGCTTATTTACATGTAACAGTTTTTATTTTTACAATATATTAATCATTACATCAATGTTTCTTTGAACGTAGGCTTCCTATTTGTTGATTATTATCGCTGCTAAAGAATGTATTACCGGAATGACCTACTTTTCTATTAATTACTAATAATACTGTTTTTAAATCATTACATATCCTTTTTTAGACTGAGGTCAGTATTTAAACATTATGTTTTGTACAATATTCAATACAATTCCTATTTGAATTTCTAATGCTTTTATTTATGTTTCTTTTGACGGGTGTACAACCCACATTGCATTGATGTGTATTGTATTGCATGTCCATCTGTTAAATATTTATTGTGTCATACGATCATTCAAACAAAATATATCTATAAGTCAATGGATTATTTTATGCATTTATATCTGATGAAATGTTAAATTGTAACTAGTGTACCAAATACATATACGTATACATTTTTTTATCTAAAATAAATTGTGCTGAAATTTACTTTTGTTTTTATTTATTTATTTAATTTTTTTTATATTATTAAATGTTATCCATATTCACTTGTATCTGGTTATATTCACTTATATTCAGTAATATCCACTTATATTTAGTTCTATCTCTGTTTTTACATATATAAATTTTTGGATATCTGAAACTGGTTATATCCAGTTTTTCATTATTTTTTTATTTTTTATTATATTTTAAAAAATACAGCAAAATACCACAGCAATATGTAGTTTTAAAAATGCAGAGAAATTACCATGCTAATAAAACAAGGAATGGTGAAATAATTGTTCTTTAGAGAGGTAGCTGAACTATTAACAAAAAAAAGTATTTGATATATGGGCTACAAAAACTCTTGATTTAAATAATATTCCAAAATTTAAACACCCCTAGCAATTGCGCTGTAAGGTAAATACATGCTAGGCATACATGCCCCAGGTAAAGAATCTTAGAATGCAGATATAGTAATATAATCAAGAATTTTGATTAAAATTATGATGAAAAACCCATAAGTTTTTTGTATCTATTTTAAAATAAATGGAATGTATATTACAGAAAACAATTAATGACAGATACATACTCGTAAATATCATCAATATAAGTAATTACAAATTCTATAAAACCGAGATCTTAATAAAGCATTCATTCTCGCCCTTCCTTTTACGAAGCAATTAAGTATATTTACTCAAACTTAGGTATTATAAAAATTGAATATAATTCCTCTTTATTTCGTGTTAGAATTTATTAGAGTGGACCAGATATATCTTCCATATAGCTGGTCTTACGACCCAACAAAACTTTTTGGCGCGAGTATAGACTTTGCAACATTAGATGACATTTATTTGACAAATTTATGATCTAAGTTATGTATACTCACTATATACTACTATACTATATACCCAACCCAACCCAACCTTGGGGTTGGGTGGATTACACACACACACACACACACCAGAGAGAGAAAGAGAGAGACATTTTTAAAAACAACTATTACTATCACTTGCAGCAATGATAAATGGCTCCATGATATTGTCAATTAGGTCATGAGTAGACACATTTTTTCTTCTTCTTTAATTACATGATCTATACATTTTCTCCATTTAGCACTATTAAAACAATGTATTCAATAGTAATTGACTTCTGTCATTTTAGAATTTCTGTTATTCTACATACTCTGGTCTACTCATTTCTAGTTGAAATGGTATTTATTTCCTTTGATTACAGCCAATTCTGCATGTACTTCTTTTTAGATGATGCATTTGGAATATTTTCAATTTTGAGAGAATGGTAGAGCGCGTTTTCCATAATAATAATGCCATCGTCTGGTATTTTTTTTCTAAAACAGCACTAAACCAATTTTCAAATACAACAGAATTCATATCTTCATGGTAGTCACCAGTTCTTCGGCTTTGGCAAACTAACAATCCACCTTCAACAAAACCATTTTCTGATCCTATGTGCAGAATAATAAGTCTTGTCTTTTCCTGTTGGATTTTTCAAATCTGTCGAGATACTATCTCTAAATGATTGCCTGCGGTTGTGTACTTTAACATCAACCTAAACTTTTGATTGTGTGTGCCCTTCATTTAACCACGTTTCTTCTAAGTAAAATATCTTTTTTCTTGGTTGTATATGATCTAACTCGGCATTGGGTTCATGATATATTATGGTAGACACTAAATAAACGATCTAAGAGTTCCAAAAAGAATTATTTTTGTTGTATAAATAGAAAAACAGAGAAAACAACGTAGAAAAAGGTGTGGATAATATACAAAATGCAACTTTCAAATGACTAGAAATGACTGTCAATTAAATTTAGTGAGTGTCATTTTGGCTCGAAAAGAACCAATCAAATTGCCCACTTTTAGCGCTAAAATTTAAAGTTGAACCGCGAAATTAAAAAACAGAGTATAGTATGATTAAAAATGTATCTTAAGAGGGGCCTTTACCTACAAATAGAAACGTATGCAACTTATATTACTCGCGGGACGAGTAGACGCAAGGGGGTGTGAGTGGGTGGAGCTACACGTTATGAGGTTCCGATCCGAACGCTTCGGTTTTATTCATAGATAAAGGAATACTAAAGATGGGAAACATATGTATAAAGAATGAAAAACTTACGGAACTGCCCTCTTGCGGGTCTAGTCACGTATTACTTTCATATACTTATTCATATTTTGAAATATTTAATTAGGAGTATTATTTTTGGATGTGAACAAATTAAATGGGTTCATTTTCACTTCGCTTTAATGCACATCTTAAAGTCGGATGAAAATTAATACATTCAATTTGTTTAGAATAAAAGAATACTCTCTTTTTAATTTATTTTCAGCCATCACAATAGTACAACATTATTTCTGATTATAATGTACAATTGTAATGTTAAATAGATCTAGAAAAAAATAATAAAAAAGAAAATCTTATAAAAAAACAATTTCAGAAATGATGAAGTTACTTTATTACAAATAATTGATCGATATACAAATACATAATACAAATACATACATGTGTATAATAAATAATAATATATAATAAATTACGTACATAATCAAGTATTCTTAATTTTTATGAAGAACTTCTTGTGTTTAATATATTATTTAGACTTATATGATCTTTTAGCCCAAGTACCATCAACAACTAGAGTTAGAAGTGGAAACCCATCACTATCTAGCTCTCCTTTAGATATAGCTTCAGCCTTCTCTGCTTCTGCAGTTTCCGCCATTTCTTCCACGGCATTTTCTTTTATTACTTCATGAACGTGCTTTTGTATATCATTATACGTTCGCGAAGACATGGTAGGCATATTCATAATTGAAAAACGCTCTTCCATTTGAGTAAAACTTTGTCCCGTGCACAAGTTTCCAAAAACCTACAATGCACATTTTGAGGACAAGCGTTTGCGGTAGCTATTTAGCCATACTCAAAATATTTTAAGCATCTCCTTGAAAATGTTGACTTTTACACTAATATAGACATAAATAGCTTAGATTACCATAACAAAATCATTAGTTTATAGTTTTCCCGGGGGACACCTAACATTATTTTGAGTCTAATTTCTATGTACATTAAAACATATAAAGAGCAAATACTACAATAACACATAGACACCGTAATCATAACGACTTCCAGGTGATTACAAATTTTTAAATCTCTTACCACAGCTTCATTTATGCCCATATCTTTTGAGCTATCACGTTCAATGTTAGAAAAAAGTTTTTCAATTGCACCACATATGCTACATTTAAATACAAATTTACAATTTAATCCATTTCTCAATTCTTTTAAAAAAGTCAAGTGACTTGAATTGCATCCATATGACGATTCATGGCCGCCAACACTTTTTAACTGCTGAATTATCGTTCCTGGTTTCTTTTTTTACAAGAAAATTACCTTCCTCGGGTTCATTTTCAGTTGGAAGCTTGTAACTGTAATAATTTGTAAATTTGTAAATAATGCCCAAAGTCTACAGTTTCGATTGTAATACGTACTTCCCATTACCTTGTGAGTTGCGCTAAAAGCGGACTGTAAGAAAGGCAATCCAAAACTACCGTGGGTTGAAAATTTTAATATACACATAAAATGAATCGTCAAATATTTAAATTCTGAAATCTACTCGCATATTGGTATTATGTACTTAGTTAAATTAAATCGAATTAACAAATATCAAAATAATGTAAATAAAATTGTAGACTAAAAATTACTTACCTCGTATTTTGATGTTTCATACGATTTGCATGCTTACTTCTTTGTATGGTTGATCTTTTATGATAATCCAATTTTCGCTTGCCCATAACTTATATTATTGTAGCGTGATTCGTTCGTTAATTTTAAAAAAAAACAGAACACGCAATTATAGGAGTAACTATTTAATATCACTAATTAATGTTATTTACGTATATTTATATCCAATTCATTAAATAGACACATACATTTATTTCTACAATTTCTCTATACTGTCAGTCATGTCAATTTTAGTTTTATTGACAAACCTTGTCTCCATGACACCCATTCGCATTTCGTGACATTACACTCGAATATTATATGACATTTCTTTTTAATTACAAACTGTCACTCTGACTTGGAATAGCCGACCGATTCCGATAGATTTTCGTCTTCGCTAGGACTAGCAGAGATACCGTAATGTGGGGATAGACGACGCAAAAGCTTGGAAAAACGACGTGTAAAATGTGTGTGACGATGTTTACTGTTTAATGTTTTTTATCTTCAAAAATAATTACAGAAAGTTTTTTCTTCTTTTATGTCGTGCATCAAATGTGCAGCTGGCGCGGGGAGGTCGTTTTTTTCTTTTTTTGTATCAGCCTTAGTTAGTAGACATTCATAAAATTCATGCATTTTTGGGGTTATTTCTAAGACACATAACTTTTTTAAGAAAATAAATTAGTACAAAAACGGACCTTGCCATTATAAATTGATGCCTTTTGCATCACTAACCCAAATTTCAGATTCTAAAATTACAAAATGAGTTTAAAAAACGCGAAACGGCGATGCCTTAATTTTCGATAGGTAAACGCCCCTCTTAAGGGTCCTCGCTAGTGAATGGGAAATGTAATATTGGTTGCATAGCACATAATTTAATAAGCCAAGGATGTCCGAGTACTTTTACACATAGGGAACATATAATAAATATTTGAAATAATAACTCAATATCTAAGCGAATAAAAATTCATTTATGACCAACTATTTACACATTTGTAACTGCGAGAAATATTTATAGCAGAATAACAATTCACTGTAATGTGGGTTGCCTAATTTTAATTTATTTTATATTCATTTTAAACAAAGTAAAGAATAGTTGAACGAAAAATATGTGCACAGCCGAGTAGCTTTCTATTCAATTTATAACGTGAACCCAAGCAAACAAATCTCATCCGAAGGATTTCTGAGAAAACTGGTTTTTAATATTTTGACATATTAATTAATTTTCTGTAATCCGATAATTTTTTTCGAAATTTGATTCTTCAGCCGGGTAGATTACTAAATTCTTAATAAGTTGACGTTGAAAGGTTTTCTCCATCTTTAAAATCAACAAAAATATCTGGATTCTAAAATCTGCTATTTTTCCATTATTGACAGATCCACTAGCAAGAGGGTGTGAGTAGGTGGAGGTAGACGATATTCGGTTCTGTCACAGCGCTTCGGTTTTATTCACAGATTCTGTCATAGATAAAGGAATAGTATAGATGGGAAACATAATGTATAAAGAATGAGTACTTACGGGACTGTTGATGTTGTTGATGTTTTATTTATATATTTATTTATTAAACATTGGAATATTATAGGTATATATGACATTTCTTTTTAATTACAAAATGTCACTCTGACTTAAGTCTGGAATAGCTGACCGATTCCGACAGATTTTCGTCTTCGCTAGGACCGGTAGATATACCGTAAATTGGGGATAGACGACGCTCCTCTGAACTTAATAATTGATATTTTAATATCTTTTTATTTTTTTGCAGATCCAATGGCTTCCCAGCTCCTAACAAGACATTACATCGCTACCTAATCAAAGGTAACAATGAAAAATAAAACTTAATTAATATATAGTCTACAGATAGACAATGATAGATAGACTAATTTCAATTATAATTATGTACGAATGCTTCTTTGTTTCTAAATAGATGTATATTTTACTAATATAATCCAAGTGTCGGTCTTTAATCATCCCTCTCACTCTAACTATAATAAGCAAGCATTAACTGAATAAATTTAATGACGGCATGGTTATTAAGGGACATTGCATTGTTATTACTAATGAATTGTTCGGAGCATTATATTACGGTAAATGTATTAATTGATTTAAGAGCATTAGAACACTCTATACACTCGTAAATCTCCCAATCCCCTTAGATTCAATTTATATACTCGTTCTTTGTTGTATTAATGTAAGAACCTACGGTAAATAATCTTGGAAACGGTAGATATTGCCTCGTAATAAATCGAAGGAATTAACATAGCATAAAAGCAATTGTTCGGGTCGCGCTGCGACTAGATACTAATAATTTGAAGTTTGTCTTTTTAATATTAAATTTTGATTTTTTAAGACTATGGGGATTATTTGGCAGGTTATCAATATATCTTGCTACACAATAAGCCTTATTGGCTGCGGTGCAAAGTGGGGACGTAATTCGGAGAGACCTGGAAAAAAATATATATTCTGCTGTAGAACCTCCAACGTCTGTGGTGGATATATCAAATTCCTTTTACTGATACTGTTTCATTTCATTTCTATAGGTAGTATACCTGAAAATATGAGAGGCTATGGAGAAACTTTAATAAGACGTTCGTTTCAATCTAACTGCAGATTTTTATTTGTGAAATTATATAATTTTGAACAAACATAGAACAATATGAAACAATCGCCAAAACTTTCATTTTCAGAAAATTGGGATAATTTGACAAGTTATCTATATAACCTCCAACGTCTTTGGTGGATATATCAAACTCTTCTTACTGATACTCGTTCATTTCCGTTCTGTAGGTGGTATACCTGAAGATTTGAGAAGTCACGCAAAACTTTGGCAAACCGTTCTTTTCTGTCAGGTAGATATCCAGAAAATGGAAATAATTTTACAGATTTAATATTTTTGCGATAATTGTGGATCTAGAAAAGACAAGTTTATTAAATTTAATAATAATAATAATAGTCTTTATTAGCAATTCCCATTAAAATATACAAATATATTACTTAGAAACTAAAACTTTTTCTATAATATAATTACGGACTAATTTCTCAAATATTCTAATGTTCTTAACACTTAAAAAACTACAATTAAATCATTAATTGTTACATACATTTAATTTTCGTTTTTTGCTTATCTACTATTTGATTGTTCTTACATAATTATAATTACGCTATCACATTTGTTTGTCAAATGACTACCAGCACAATTACCACATGTTTCCGCATTTTTACATTCTTTAGCAAAATGATTGTACCCTGCACAAGTATAACATCGAACTATTTGTAGGTGTTCATACACCTTACATTTTTTCCATCCTATATTTATTTGTGCCCTGTCTATGATGCTGGAATACATCGCCGGTTGAACAGATAATATAATATTTCCATAGTTCTTCTTTTTCTTATCTAAGTATTTTTTTTCTATTTTAATTTTAAGTCATTTTGCCTAATAATCGCGTCTAACACTTTTTCATTGTTTTCATCAATAACATCTGCTTCGACACCAGTAATTATTATTTTAGGGTTTCTTAATTTCGTTTGAGAAACTACATATTTATTTCCAATTTCATTTATCACTTTTTCTCTTAATTTTTCTTTAGAATTGCTATCACTACAATTAATAGCGATACCACCTTTTCCAACAGTTTTTATTGTTTCAATTCCAAGTGCTAGTTTACTTGGATCCACTTTTTTTTTAATATCCTTTTTTGTTTCGTATGATTTTTGATCATCCTTTTTAGGTTTAACGATTAACACATCATTTTTATTTTTCAATAGATCGCTATACAATGTCTTCTTCTGCCTTATTTTCGGTGTTCGAAATAAACTCTAAAATTTTGTGAATCAGTACATTTTGTTCTGATATTGTTTGGAGACAATCATTAAGTTTCTGATCCATTTATTTCATTGTTTGACACACTTTCATTTTACGACAAATATCGCATACATATTGCTGTGGCAACATAATTATTTGAATATGATAATAGTATCATTGCCATACCTTAGGCCTTGCCAAATAAGTTATGTTGTGTGCTGTTTCAACAACATAAATAATTAAAATGATGATAATTTTTATTATCCTGATGTGTATTTTATTTATTTTTAACAGCACGTACTTTATAAGTATTTATGAATCCTTCAGTGTATCAGAATTTCTTCCCTCTCGGCTAATCTCTTGTTTTTATTTAAGATTGGGATAAGGTAATAGCTTATTAAAAATGAAAAATCAGAAATCATATAACACATAATTGTCGAATTTATTTAACATTTATTACATAAAAATAAATATAGCATTGCTATACTGTATTCACTTTATTTATTTAAAAAGAAACATAATTATAAGAAAAACGTTTGTACCTCGTCCTAGGTTATAACGTTTCTTCATGATACGAATATATTTTCTTATACTTTATTAAATAAAACTCTAAAAATATTTTCCTGTTTATCAACAAATAAATCCAATTTACTTTTGTATATTGTTTATTTTATAGTCAATGTTTGGAGAAAAGCTCGAATCTGATTACTATCTACAACCATTCGCACGCGTTATAGCTAGCATTTCAGAGTCCGCTACCCAGAAACATTTTCCTTATTGTAACTATTAATGATGCCAAATACTGTGCCAGAAAATATACATTTGCACGCTATATCCTCTTAACACTCAACACCATTAATAATTTTATTTCTTATGAACTCGAAATTAAAGAATGCTTATTACTATCCCAGGAAAATATTTATTATCCCTGTTGCATAACGTTATACTGAATATACGTTCGCACGATATGTTTCAATATTCGTATAGCTACATTGATAAGTCTTTGCCTCTAACTTACTTTGAATCGTTGCAAATCTTTTTAAATTCGATCATTTGCATCTCCATTATAACACAAAACAATTAAACAAAGAAAATAAAATAAGTGAAACTTGAATGAAAATAAAATTAATACGCTAATACAAAAGAAATAAATGTGAATCGTGGTGTATCTAACCCTACGATTTATATAACTGTATATAATAAATGAATTAATATTAGTCAAAGAATGCTTGTTGATGAATCAAATCAATGAATGTTTGTTAACTGAATGAATAAAAATCAATGAATGTTTGTTAACTGAATAAAAATCAATGAATGTTTGTTAACTGAATAAAAATCAATGAATGAATGAATCGTGTCGATTCTTGTCTTCAATTTATATCTCCGGAATAGACATGTGACCGTTTTCAACGCCATCTTCTGAAACTACTATTTACGTTGTCACCCTGCATCTTCAGTGCTCCTGACTTTTAAGTTGCCGTAATGTTTTGAACACTCACACACACACGCAGTCGTTGTCTTTTTGACAGTTCTTCACCGCGAAAAGTCAACTCCCCAAGAATTGTCTGTTTACAATTTAAAACTTCCTATAAATTGTACAGCGTTTCTCCAACGTAGGTATACTTGTTTTAATATAACTCTTCTTTATAATTGTCTATAAATTTATTACCTTCTTTATTATTTTTCACATATTTCCTCTTTCCATTGGCTAGTACAATTCTTATTTTTGTTCTTTTTCCAGCTTTCGGCAATATAGGAAAAACATTGCTAACAACAGGTATCCTTTTACTAAGATTACTTGCACCACCATGGTCCACTTGGTTTGCCCCTTCGTAACCTCCTTCTATCCAAGACTTCTCCAACGGTGATATGTCTATCTGTAATAAACTATACACCAAGTTTACATTATATTCTCTTTTTATTTTGTAGGTTATCAAGAACCGTACAAGTACCTCTCTACTGTTTATGATACATGATATTACATATACAAATTCCTGAATGTATTCTATTATTACCAGCTGTAGTTTATAAAAACACTACTACTGATATCTCAGAATAATTTTATTTATATCCTTTTTTTTTATTTATTTACTTATCTAGTAATAAATTAAGGTAAATATTTATTCTTTCTGCATGATTTATTTAATAAATTTTATTTATTACCTTATGCACGTTCTCAAGTTTATCTAATTATTCAATTATTTTTGTCTCGTGCATATCGAATTCTATTTTCCTCATACATTTTTACTGCATTAAGATGACTAGTTCGTATTACACTACCATCCATTAGCATGACCCTCTCTCGGTTATTTGCTTTCATTTCTTTTTTATTTGTAAACAACGGTCCATTATTTAAAATGTTCAGTACAATTCTCACACATTTTATAAAGTCAGGTTGTTTTTCATTGTACACAAACCATACATCTTGTTTCTCTTTTCTATAAAAGAAATATATATACATCTTAAATTCTATCTCGTGTTTTATTTTTAGTACTTATTTAAATTGCAAATATAAATTCAATTTGGTGTATGCATAAAAGTGTATGCAACCCAACATCCTCATGTTAAATTCCTTCAACTACCTTAAACTTATTATTATAGTTTCTTTCATATTTTATACACTTAAATTAAATCTTAATACTACTGCTATCATCTCATTAATATGTAAGATACCACGGCAATATGTAATAATATCCGTATCACTCAACTTCTTAGCTGTTTCGTCACTAATTGCAGCACATTTACTATGTCTCTCTTCTTCATATACGAAAAACTTTACAGTTCTTTCTGTTCTTCGGAATTCCACGCGGCAAACATGGCACTTATTGTTAGACATATTTTTGTTTTTTTATATATGTTGACCCACTTGACAAATGATTAATCATCCATTTGCTTCATCGATGTATTTCACTAATAGTTTACATCATCACAATTTCATTTATGTCTCAATAATAAATAACAATATTTTTCTTTTCGACACTGCACTATATGCAGAGCCGATAAAAATACGTCCTTACTCTTTGAATATTAAACTATTTCTGATTACAATGATTAGAACAACGATAACAATAAGGAATAACTATAAAATGTTCAGCCTTCAAAGGAGAGGCAAAGTATATGGAAATAAGTGACAGAAGAAGAATAGACATACCATATTCAAATCATATCAAAAGGAATATGAATTCTAAAAAGTGTAGCGCAGTTAGAATATTTTGGTGTGACAGTAACCAGTAAAGGTCAAGAAGATCAAAATTAATTGAAACACTGATCGTTAGAAGGAATATAACAGTTGGGACTTTAACAAGAATACTGAAGGGGGAAAACGTATGTAGACGAGTTAAGATGCGTACGTATGAAGCAATATACCGACCAGCAGTACTATACGTAAGTGAGATATGGACAATAACAGAACAAGATGAAAAGAAACTTAAAATCTGGAAATGGACAATCCTTAGCAATCTTTTTCAGGAGGAGTTGTGGCGACAGAAAAAAAATATAGAGTTCAAAGTATTGTTTAGAAAACCAAATATAACACAAGTAATTCGATCATGAAAACCTAGTTGGTTGGATATTTTGAATGTCTGAAAACTTTGTAACGAAGAAGAAAAAGAATAAAAAAGTAGTTACAAAAAGTGGTATAGTATATAGAGGAAGAAGGAATTAATAACTACAGAGAAAGAGTGAGGGACTGGAAGAAGTGAAAACGAATAGTAGAAAAAGAAAGAATCAAGTTAGTCAAAGGCTTGTAGAGGTGACATATACAGGGCTAGTTTTAAATAGCGTAATTAAAGAAAAGGGGGTGAAAGAAAAATATGAATAGTGCCCGTACAAAAAAAATCGCGGTCCAAGCCTGTCGCAGTTAATATACAAACATAATAATTTTCATGTAAAGGAATTTAAGTTGTACTCTTATTTAACGAAAGAAAAAAATTGGTAATGCACTGAGGTTGTCGAACTTATCCACATAAAGACCTGCTATTCACAAAAAAAAACATCGCCTTAGAAAATCTGTTCAATTGCCATTCATTCTCAAACAAAGGTTGTAACTACTTACATTTTTTACATCGTTTTTATGGACGAACCTCAAACTGGAATTGCTAGTGGTATTTACGTAAATGCGTATGGGATAAACAAAGTTATGGACCGACTTTAACTACATTTTGGCCCCAAAAATTTAGAAATTATTGATAAGTTACAAACAAATTTCTTTTTTAATTTCCAGTTAGACATTTATACGTATTCTTCAGATTCGCATAGCCTGGTACCTATTTAGCGGTAACCCTGTATATATTGGGTGTTCATAAAAATTCAAAGTCAAGTAGGTGTTGAACAAAAAATCGTATGTCCTAACTTAAGTCTATGATTTGTATTAAATCTTAAATGTCAATTGTTGTCTGTCAATAGTTGTCAGAATCTAATATCGAAGATAGTAATTTATATTTTTGGATTTTGGAAATGGTATTTTCTAACGTACACAAAGCATTCATGGTTGAATCTTGTTTTTGAAATGGTCAAAAGATCGATGGACAGCGGAAGTTATCAATTCAGGCTTGTTTGGAAAATACCACTACAAAATCCACTCGATCAGAACAATTTTAGAACAACAAAATTCAACTAACTAATTAATATTTCAGGATAAATAGCTTCTGCTAGTAAAATACCATTATATGAAAGCCAGTCACAAATTGTATATTACAAATAAAGTTCAAATATTACTTTCCTATATCTATATTTTATTCAATACGTTTACTAGGCTAGCATTGTTGTCAGATTTTTATTTTCACGAAGCGGATGACACTTGACAAGCGTAGCGTATGACAAGTGTTTAGTATAGCGTTTTGAGTAAGCGTGAAGCTTGGGCTAACACCATCACTCATACTGAACAAGAAATAAAGACGTGGTGGGATAGGGAAATAGGAATTGATAAAGCAGATATTAATCCAATAATATTTTGTATTAATAATAACGGTAGTAGCGATTGTGAAAGTGATTATTAATGTTAATGAATGACATTGTGGTATTTGTGGCCCGTGGGCATCTTTATTTTCATAGTTTTAAGTCTCCCTAGAACATTTCAAATATGAAATTGTACACCGTACAAAAGGCAGTGTAGTAATGACAGCACCGAGGAACTAGTAATTTGTGATGGTAACCAGATGGTGACGCATCAACTTCATTAAAAACCAATGAGCACAATTTCCTGTGCAGAAATAAGTCAAATATATTAACCTAAACTAAATGGATTAAATTCAGTATTTGTATCAAAAATCAAAGACAGATTTTTGAACGTGTTTACAGATTTATTAATAATCCTAGATAGAAGATTGCGATAGTTAAAATAATTTATAATTAGATTAATCAGTTGAAGAAATATCAAAACCACACCATTTTAACTATAGTCACAAGTATTCTAAAAGGTAACATGTAAATCCTTAACATATTGGATGAATATAATTTAATGTTGCTTGGTACATCAAATTCTGATCAGATAGCAAAGATTCAGCTTAAGAATACTCTAACATATGGAATACTTCATGATGTTTCAATTTTTTAATTCAGCATTAAATATAATCTTAAACATCAACAAATTTATACTAGTTCAAAGCTTAAATAAATAATAATTATTTAGTTATTCAAAAATTGGTTAACCTGCAAAAAGGATGTTATAATCAATGATAATACTTGAGAGAATTATTTGCTTCTAGTACGTCAGTGATAATGGTAATAATAATAGTGAACAGTAAGAATATGGCAAACAAATATGTTTTTATAATTAATTGCTGTAATACTTTTCTGGCTGTCGCATTTAAAATTAATTAAATGCATTTAAGAGGGGCATTTACCTATCGAAAACTAAAGCATCGCCGTTTCGCGTTTTTTGAATTTATTTTGTAATTTTAGAATCTCAAATTTGGGTTAGTGGTGCAAAAGGCATACATTTATAATGTCAAGGTCCGTTTTTGTACTAATTTATTTTCTTAAGAAAGTCATGTGTTTTAGAAATAACCACAAAAATGCATGAATTTGATTAGTGTCTACTAACTAAGGTTGGTACACAAAAGAAAAAAAACGACCTCTACACGCCAGCTGCACATTTGATGTACGATATAAAGAAAGAATCAAATTTATATACTTATTTTTAAAGATAAAAAACATTAAACAGCAAACCTTGTCACGCACATTTCACACAAGGTTTGACGCGCGCCGTCTATCCCCACTTTACGGTATCTCTACCGGTCCCAACGAAGACAAAAATCTATCGGAATCGGTCGGCTAATGCAGACTTAAATGCGATTGACATTTTAATTACAAACTGTCACTGGCATTTAAATGTCATATATATGGTGGAAACGCGTTACATTCAGTTGCACGTCATACTAGATCCATGACGACTCGCCTTGTATATGTTGCCGGATCTATTTTTATTTCTGCAGTGATATTTGATATAACCAAAGAAAAAAATTATTCACAATACAATAACTATAACGTAATATATGTAGTAATTGAAATGCTCTAAGACTTCAGTCTTTCTCAACTCATTTATTATATTGTTTTAGATTGTCGAAAAACCTTAAATGTTTCATTACGTATCCATAATATAATTTAAAATAAGCAATACTTACACTATTCACATTAAATTTAACACATGATTATAGAAAAATTTGTAAAAAGCCTCGACTGTTTACAGAAACCTTTCGGCATTATATTCAATGGACGCAAATAAATAATAAATACACTTTTAAGAAGCACTGTTTTTAAACAATTTATATCAAAGCAAAAATAAACATGAAAAATTTGACAGGAAGAATATACACAACGCACGTCTTTTTGACAGATATGATTTATCTGTCAACACCGAATTGAACTATTAGTCTATTAAAAATATGTAATAAAGAAATTTAATATTGAAACTGAATGCCATGAATGCGTATATTACGATCAATTAATAAATCTTCTGTTTAAGCTAATGAAATAAATGCCCTCAAGTATAACTTACCAAAATACCTTTTTTAGTTTCTCTAATACAGTTATGACAACATGTAAACGTCATCGATGACGTGCAACTGAACTTAACGCGTCTCCAGTGTAGATATCTATGGGTATGTCGCAAAAATTAAATCAATAGTTTGACACCACCAAAATGTCTGTCATTATGAAAGTATTACAACAACGATGAAGCGTATAAATGAGGCTCTAATCCTGTTCATAATTATGTCAATGGTTTATAGTAAAGGCAGCTCAAATTCAGGAAAAAAGATGAAAAGGATCATGCACGGTAAAAACGCGAAACTTGGTGAGCACCCCTACGTAGTAAATATTCTCCAAGGGGATTTTCACCTGTGCAGTGGTGCTTATATTTTACCCTATTGGGTTCTATCTAGCGCAGAATGTTTGGTCAGAGAAACAGGTGACCTAAAATTAAACTTAATAATGGGTTCGATTGAAATTACCGGAAAGCACGGTCAGAAAAGGAAATCGAAGCAAATTTTCGTTCATGAGGGTTTCGATTTGGGTACATATTTTGACAATATTGGCTTAGTTAAAATTGATAAACCGTACAAACTCGGCAGAAATGTTATACCTATTAAGGTGTCCAGAGTTCCACCTAAACACGTGACTAGCAAGTGCTTTATAAGTGGCTGGGGTAAAAGTGAAAAGAAGGGGGTCATGAAATATTCTACTTTCCTGCAAGTAGCAGATTTGACGCTGCTTTCAGAAGAGAATTGCGGAAAGAGGTTCGATGATTTTTATGACGAGATTGATAAATCATACAATGGCACAGATTATTTCGCATGGATGGATTTTGATGAGAATATGATTTGTGGCACTGGAAAAGCCTGCCCTGGTAATTCTGGCGCATCTGTGGTCTGTGGTAAAACTCTCGTCGGCGTGCTGTCGTGGAGTGCAGGTTGTGACACGAAAATATCAGTCACTATTATGGCGAGCGTTTATTCTTATGGGCAATGGATAGAGGCTATAACAGGCATGTCAGTACTTAAACCTAGGGCGGCAAAACCAAGCAAAGCACCTAAACCTCACCTAAATTCATTTTTAACAACGAATTTATTATATATTATTTATTTATGTTCGTCAAGGCATATTAATATAGTTTAATTACTTAAATTTACAGTTGTTGTTTTATGAGCGTTCCATGTTTCATAATTTTGTCACATGAAGCCACACCATGGATGCAACCATATGATCTTAGCCAGTGAGAATAATATATTAATATTATTTGAGTTATTATTTAGTTTAGTTGTAGTATGACATATGTTTAGCGCATTCATTTTCTATGTAAGATACTTACCTAAAATATTTTTGGTCATCAGTGCCGTGCCATATTCCAGTGGCGTATCAAACCTATGTTTTTTAAATTTAATAATTTATATTTTGTAGCTGATTCGGAAAGCCCTCGAAGAGTACTTTTTTTTTCTTATGTAACGTCATACCCATAACTTTAGCGGTTTCGCTGTTATAACGGTTTTTCTTCGCAGTTGGACCGTACTTCGAAATTTTTTTTTGGCAGGAACTAAAGTATACCGGCGTTTCGATTTCGAATTTAGGGATAGACTAAGACCTCTCCTACCTACTCTTAATTTTTTTTCAAGTGATTTAAGGAAAGAGGATAATTTTTGATTGGGCTTTGCAAATAGTCATTTTTTTCTAAAATATCAAATGGAAAGTTGTTAGGTCAATTTTTCGAAAAACGTCCTTTTTCAAACTCAACTGTCATGATAAAACAATAGAAGTACAATTGTCAATGCAAACGGAAAAAATAACAATAAACTGACAGACGCATTATTGTTATCTGATAAACGTTGCGAAATACCTGGAACTCAACAAGAAATGGTTGACATGGTGTTTATTCTTGGAGAATGTTTCAAAAATTGTTTGTTGGCGTCACGAGTATATGCTGAGAGATATCCTCTCAGAACGTGTCCAAATTCACGTGCGTTTAAAAATGTGTTGGATAGATTTACGTCCACTGGTACTGTTCAACGAGCAAAGAGAGTTAGAACGAAGCTAGTTTTGACCGTAGAAAACGAGTTGACAGATCTGGAGGCTGCTGTTGAAAATCCTCACATCAGTGTCCGTGAAACTAGTAGGAACACTAATATTTCAATGGGTTCTGTGCATTGGACTCTTCAGAAATTCATTTAAAATTCAATTGCACCAGGAATTTCAACCTCAAGATTTAGAAACCAGGCAGAATTGCTGCAATTGGGTAATCAACAAAATCGACCAAGATGATCCACGTGCGTTTAAAAATGTGTTGGATAGATTTACGTCCACTGGTACTGTTCAACAAGCAAAAGGAGTTAGAACGAAGCCAGTTTTGACCGTAGAAAACGAGTTGAAAGAACTGGAGGCTGTTGTTGAAAATCCTCATATCAGTGTCCGTGAAATTAGTAGGAACACTGATATTTCAATGCGTTCTGTGCATTGGAGTCCAGAAATCCATTTAAAATTCAATTGCACCAGAAATTTCAACCTCAAGATTTAGAAACCAAGCAGAATTTTTGCAATTGGGAGGCTGCTGTTGAAAATCCTCATATCAGTGTCCGTGAAATTAGTAGGAACACTCATATTTTTCAATGCGTTCTGTGCATTGGACTCTTCAGAAATCCATTTAAAATTTAATTCCACCTGGAATTTCAACCTCAAGATTTAGAAACCAGGCAGAATTACTGCAATTGGGTAATCAACAAAATCGACCAAGATGAATCCTACCTTATGCGCGTGTTATTTTCGGATGAATCGACATTCTATAAAAATGGGGTAGTCAATCGTCGCAACTGTCATTATTGCGCCGATGAAAACCCGCACGTCATGAGAATTGGAAAGCCCCAGCAAAGATGGTCACTCAATGTTTGAGATGGCATACTGAATCCTTACTTCTTCGACGGGAACCTGAATGGCAACAATTATTTAAGTTTCCTTCGTGACGAATTGGTTGAACTTTTGGAAAATGTCCCATTAGCCGCTCGCCGACAGATAGTTTTCCAACATGATGGAACTCCTGCACATAATTCGGGAATACCTTGACAAAAGGTTTCCAGATTCATGGATTGGTCATGGTGATAACCTGACCTCACTCCCCTAAATTTCTTCCTCTAGGGCAACATCAAGAACGATGTCTACAGGACGGTACCAACTACTGCCAAGGATATGCGAGAGAAGATTCGTCCTAATGGCGGTGTCTAGGGCCTGTGAGTCGAAGTTGCGATTATCCCTCAAAGGGATGGTAGGAATTTTGAACATTTAGGTTAGGCTAAGTAAATGTTTACCAATTTTCGACAAATTGATCTAACAACTTCTTTTTAATTTTGTAATGAAACGTTTTTTTTTTTTAATAAATGGAAAATGGAATTTCGATTATCCAACGATGTAATTATTTTATATGGTTCCCATTTGATATTTTAGAAAAAAATGACTATTTGCAAAGCCCAATCAAAAATTATCTTCTTTCCTTAAATCACTTGAAAAAAAATTAATAGTAGATAGAAGAGGTCTTAGTCTATCCCTAAACTCGAAACCGAAATGCCGGTAGAATTTAGTTCATGCCAAAAAGAAAAATGTAGAAGTACGGTCTAACTGCGAAGAAAAACCGTTATAACAGCGAAACCGCTAAAGTTAGGGGTATGACGTTACATAAGGAAAAAAAAGTATTTTTTGAAATTAGGTCTTTTCCCACACAGCACCAGTAAATCTCGTGGATGTCCTGAGGATATCCCAGCTCAGCTATTAGAATATCAGGGGAATGACCTATGAAAAGAAAACGGTTATCCTAGGGACATCCGTGGGATGCTAAAGTGAGATGAAAGTAGACATCCTCATGATATCAAACTGAGCATATACCTAGGATATCCTGAAAGTTATATTCTCAGGATATTTTGAATTGAATATCCTTGGTACATCCATCTATAGGTGTCCAATTCGTATGTAGAGTAAATTTATTGATTAGATCTAAATGTAATGAAAATAGGATGGTTATAAAATTAAAAAAATTATTTTAATAAAACAATATATGTATAAAGTAAAGTAATTTAATAACATATATCAAATAGAATAATGACTAATATGCAAATTAAATTATAATTCTGCTAGAAGTGCTTCCGGTCGAAACGTTCTTTCGCTCTCTTCAAATACTGCTGAATTAGTGAAATTCCCATTCAAAAATCTAAAATAATATAGAAATATCAATTTTTTGCTATATAAATTTAAACTAATTTGAGCTAAATTACTTAATAAAACTGCTGCAATTTTTAATGGTCCTCAAATTCACATTTATTACTTCAAGCAAGGTTGAACAGTTTGCCGCTAATGTCTAAAATCTAGATGGGTACTCCTTTAATCAGCATAGATATTAAGCGTAACCTGCGTATAGTGAATGCTAGAAGAGTTACTTTTCCGGATTATATTTTAATTACCCATTTATTTAATGTGACTGTTTAGAAATAAAAATAACAGTTGAATAAATCTGGAATATTGCTTACCTACTTCTTTTGCCTGTTAATAAAATAGTCTACTGACCTATTGGAGGTCTTGGGCACTTTAGGATAATGGTGCCCCACCATTATCCTAAAGTGCCCAAGACCTCCAATAGGCTGAAGACGACACTGGTCATAACTAGGGAGCGGAATCGAGCGAGCCATGACTCATCGCTCATGGGCGCACTATTGAAATGTTGTATTTTTAAAGAGGTTTTAATTTTATTTATATAATTGAATAACAACTCATAAAATACAAAATACATTATTATTTGTTGATTTTGTTGTTCAAGTCGAGTAAAGGAGTATTAATATTCACCAGCAATACTTTCTCAAGGTTCTCTTCTGTAAGATTTGTTCTTTTTGAATGAAGCACATCCTTGTAGATAGAAAACGTCCTTTCTACATCGCAATTGGTTATAGGTGCGTACTGAAAATATTCTTTTATTTCAGCGTATTTAGCAGTTTGATTTTGTGTCATTGTCCCCATACACAATTGCCACTATGTTATTAAATCTGGATTTCTATTAAAAACTGCGTCTAACTTTTGCCGAAGGCCACATCCGAAGTCACTTGGAATACTTTTAAAATTATTAATAGCCGCATCTAATGTGGTTAATCCATCTTTTAGTTTGAGATTTGGATTTTCAAAATATGTGATTAGTTTAGGCAAATTTCCAAAGTGTTCCTGAAGGAATAACAGCTGATTTTTTAAATTTGGGATTTGTGTTAGTTCCTTGCACTCAGAAATACTTGGAGCATCGTCATTTAAACATGTAACGAAATTTTGTAAACTATCGAAATTCTCTGCATAAAAACTAGTAGCTTCCAGCCATGTTCCCCATCTAGTTATTACTGGCGCGGGTGGCAGTGACAAAGATGGAAGTTTTTCCCTGTAAAGGGCCACTCTCGATGGTGCTTTTCTGAAAACCTTTTTAAAAGCCGATACAAGTCTATCAACTTCCGGATAGTTGTCTCTGATATATTCACAGATTCTGTGGAGAGCATGTGCTACACAAGTAATATACAGCAGATAAGGATATGTTTCCTTTAATAGTCTGCCTGTTTTTAACATATATGCGACACTGTCACTAACAAATAAAAGTATTTTTTCCCTGTACCTGTCGTCCGAATGAAGCATTTTGTGCAAATTCTCGTCAATGGTTTTAGCAACTGTTTCCGCATCAACTCTATTTATAACTTTAGATGGTATTACATATGCTTTATATGGAATAGTTGGATGTAGTACACCAGCTACAATATTTACCACACAGCGTCCTAATATATCGACAGTTTCGTCGGCACTTATCCATAGGTACTGATTTGAAAAATGTCTTCTAATGCATTCTACTGTTTTCGTGAAGCACTTAGAAACATAACATTTGCGTAAGGTGGATTCATCAGGAACATGTCGACCAGTATATTTTTGGAGAAATGTTTTGAAAGTGGGATTGTCAAGTTTCTTTAATGGGATATTAGCCGCCATTAAAGCTTCACAGAGTTCTTCGTTAAAATTGTCAGCTTTCAACGGGTCCAATTTCTGTCTATGTTTTAGCGATGCTAAGTGACGTTGTACGTTCGATTTTTTGGCATTCTGTAACGATATTTTACAGACTTTGCAATAAATATCGGAATCACTGACAATGGACATACAATCAATATGACCCTCAATCCAACTCGCCATTGTTTCACGATGTATTTCTCGACGTTCTTCCATATCATATATGAAAAAGTAACATAAACAATGTTCTAGATCTAAATAAACGATAACTAAAAATTTTAATCTTAATCTTAACAAAATCTAATTAACACTTACGTCGATATAAATGGAAGAAGTAGATTCAATGAACCGGCAGGAACTATTACAAAAATTACGAAGTACGTAATTAACAGTTAAAACAATGAAACAAGGAAACTAACGTAAGGTATAAATGAAAATTTTATTTCTCCTGAAAATATAACGTAAATATAATAAATTTTAAGCACTCCTGACGCCGTTATCTACGCCCGTGTATAAAGAATTTTACCTCATAAATTCCTTATTTTATTGCCCTTTTTTTTCTGATTCTCGGTCTCTTGTCGAGCGTAAACAGATGTTGCAGTTCGCCCTATGAATTAGTGCTATTCAGATATAATGTAAACAACACGCAGTGGTTTACATTATTTCTTTTCACGGTTGTGGCTCCGTGGTAGTTTAGCTCGCTCGATTCCGCTCCCTAGTCATAACTAACCTACGAAAGGATAAGTCTACAGAATAGTAAAGAAGATTCCTACAAATTCGCGCCATCTCTGTCAAATCACGTACTTTCCGAACCATCCTCGCATTTACAGTCAATTCTACGAGAAGGAAACAGATATAAAATTAATGTCTACGTAATTCCTATAAATTCTTTATTATCTTTTTTGTAAAGTAAGTGCGACGAGTTTGAATATTTAGTCATTTCCAAATTTATACATTATAAATTTTATTTCATATCCGTGCGCGGAGGTATTTTATGGCGACTTACGAGCTTGCCAGTCTCTTATTATGAATTTCTCATTAATATTATATAACACAATTAGCAGGTAGAATCTTTAAATGCACTTATAACTATTTTAGGATTTAATAAAACGTTCTCTAGTTACGTCTTTAATTAAAACTTTGCATTGGAAACTTCCATTTGCATAAATTTCATCTGAATTTCAAATAAGTGCTTTTTCTTTAAAGAAACCGTTTCTAAGTTCTAAGTGTTCTTGTTTATGTCGAGGAAACGTTACTCTCATTTTGCATGTTAAAGTAAGGAATAACCATAAATCATGGAGATGAGAGTACATAAGATGAACGAATACACATAAATTTAATCCAGCAAGGTTAAACATATTCTAAGCATTAGTAACATATGTTACAAATGTTATTTTAAAGATATGACGTTGATTAATAGCTACTGGTCTGTTTAATTTGATATCTTCTCTAATTATATGCGTAATCTATGAAATTATTTCTTCAGTTTGTTGGTTGACTGACACTACAATTTTATTACATTACATATTAGTACATCAGAAATATTTTCGGCACGATGTTAACACTATGGCAAAATCTGTAATAGATGATATCATTTTATTTCCTCTGAGGCGTGTTAGAGTGACAGAAACCTTGAAGGAACTGTTAATATTTTTGCACGAACTTATTACGTTAACCAACGATTATGATGGAAATAAAATAAACAATATGATATGAATTGCAAAGAAAACTTATTTTCGAAAATAATTTTAAATATACCCTAACACAATGAAAAGAACATGGGGAAACAATTAACAACGTGCTTGGAAAAAAGACAAAAACACACAAATGGAAGCGCTATTTTTCGAGTTTCGACGGATAGGGACATCGCAGAAGGATTTGCCTGTATATTTAGTAAACCCGTGAAGAATACTCACAAATGTGGTAAAACATTATTCTACAATACCAACAGGTCGAGTGTCCTCTGTTGGGAAGATGCGCAATTGCAAATCACCAGGGCCAGGCGGCATACGTGCATCAAACGTTAGGAGAAATAGCTTTCTTTTTGCCAGAACTTTAACAACACTAATTAATCTATCACTAAGGTCTGGCCACTTCCCGGATAGGTTAAAACTGACAGTTCTTACGCCAATATACAGGCTGTTTCTGAATATCATGCTTATATTTAAGGAGGTTATTCTTGGGTCCATTTTATGAAAAAAACTTCATATGATCATATTGCTGTGATCTTCACATTATCAAAAATAATACCATTAAGAATTAGTTTAATTATTGAAAAAGAACATTAATTGTATTCTAAAAATCGTTTATTAAAGATTTAGGGTATACGTTCAAGACATGCAAATATAAGTATAATGGGTTGTCTATATCTAAAGACAAACTCTTGTATCACAATAAGCATGAATTGTTAGTATATTATAGTTAAAATAAGTATACACATTAAGTATAAAACAAACACAAAATAAATCAGTAGGCTTTATGCTGTCTAAAAGACATATAAATGCCATATGAATGTAAACAAAACAAGACGTGCTCGAGAAAAATGATGCAGTCTTGAAATAAATAAATTGAACAACTAAAATATGGATTTGAACATGAATAATGCTGCCAATTCATAAGAAAAAATAGTTATAATAAACTAAATATATTAGATACGTACACGTTATACACACAAAAAAGGATATAAATCAAAAACATTTCCAATGGGAAATGTCAGATCGTAAATAAGAACATTTTGTGTAAATAATAGTAGTATGAATTAAAAATACACTTGCTAGTTCTTGTATGTATAACTCAAGGGCTTCAAAGACAATGGAAATGGTTATGTGTGGTTTAAAAAGCTGCAAAAGAAAAAAAATACAATGTTAATGTTGTTATAGCACTTTACAAATTGATGTGCTACCAGAAGAGATAGCGTGGTTTGATAACGGGGAAATGGTGAAGAAAACCGACGTACTTTGCAGTCTAAGTTCAGCCAGAAGAATTCCTGTGGTGTGTAATGTGATTCCTTTACTGGCGAATAGAAGGATTTCTAAAAGAAAAATAAGGATAAAACTGAAACGTGGTAAACGGAAATGTGTAACAAATGATGAAAAGGGTAATGCATACATATACAAATACAATGAAGGATTATACTGAACAAGAAAAGAATAAAATATACTTACCCAAGAAGGTATGCAACAAACTTGTAAAATTTTAATAACAAACAATTTGGGACATCGCCATTGGCATGTAGCTGTCAAAACGATTTAAGTGTGTTGGATCGAGCATGACAACTTAAAGAAAAAAAGCAAGAAAATTTTACGTTTTGAAAATGATATCAACCTAAAAATTAATTGAAGAAAGAGGCTCTAAATATAGTGGATAGGCAATTGTTTGAATATATAAGGCAAGAAATAAGAATAAACTTGCAGATTCTAAGTTTATAATTCAGTGCAGTAAATACGTTAATTTTTCTAAAGGTGTAATAAATTTGATATAGCGAAAGTGAGGGTGAGGTCGATATGCACTACTTATCAACTCACAACTAGATAATCTGTATTAAGATCTAGAGTTCAATTTTAATTTAGTTTTCTTTTAAATAATTTTATTCAATTAATTTTCCTTTTCTTATCACTAATTTTTAAGATGGAGGATATCAATAAGATAGAATTTGACAAAATATACGATGAAATGAAGTAAGTTATGAGATAAATAATTTAATTTAGGGATAGTTAATGGTGCTAAACATGCTGAAGGTACTATGTGAAAATATTTGCCTATTAGATGAATATTATCTTGTTTTATAATAATAATTCGTTTTTCAAAATAATAAAAGGATAGTTAATGGTGTTAGACATGCTGAAGGTACTATGTGAAAATATTTGCCTTTAGTATATCGTTGGGCGTCATTAAATATTATATAGTCATTTAATTTAGTAATTCAAATAAAATAAATACGAATAAGCGGGGATGTTTTTGATGGACAGGTGCTAAGCTGCTAGAGGTACAATGTGGGAATGTTTATAGCTAGCGATTAGTATAGGCCAGTTTCAGAGCATTCACGTTGCAAGGTTCTAGATTACCAAGGCACTATGTGAAAATGTATGTTTTGGTGAAATAGAGTCGGCTTCGTATTAATAAACAAATTATCAAGGATCAATAATTTTTTTTTATTTAAAGGAACAAGATAATTATTCTTTCAACTATCATTATAGATGTATAAGTATTACACAAGCATTATAACTCTAAAAATGAGTATAAATGTTAGGTTTATTTTTTAAAAAGACACAAATATTTAAAACTTAATCTAAAACGTTTAAACGCATACGTAAAAGAGAATCGTATGGTGGCCACACCTCATTTTTAATATATATTTCTGAAATACGAACTTACATACTACATATTTATAATTGAAGACATATACCTATATAATTGCTTTGGTGCTGTAATTTTGTTGGATTACCTCAGAAAATGAGCAGCTTACAGCTTTCTCTTTCGGTAAAGATAAAAGGAATATTTAATATCTGAAATTTCGTACATTAATTTGATTGAGATAACAATTTAGAAGGAATAAGTACTAAAAAAGAGGAAAAGAAAGATTATCGAAAGATAGGCCTAACGTCGAGATATAAGTGACCAGAGCTAGTAATTTCATTTCGGTAAGAGCGATAAATTCCTTCTCCATTGTAGTTTTGGCTTTCTCCAATCTTTTTCTTTTCCTGAGTGACTGTTCGCTATTGTTTTCCGAGAAATAAAACACCGGGCCTTTGAAACGACATCGCGTCGACTGAAGATCCATCAGAGCCTTTGATTCGATCTACTTGATTGATTAGATCTGTGCGTGTGAAATATATCGCCGGGTTTTCTCTAATGCGTCTTTGTTTATAATTCAATCATTAATTTTGTTAATATCGATTGACTGCTTTTAGAACGACTTCGATAGGTTTTAATTTACTTTTCGTTTAATAAATATAATGCAAAAATTAGATAAACCAAATATAAATTTTATATTACTAATTGTTTCTGCAGTAGCAGGTTTTTGGTGGAACCTTATAGCGCGAGATCAAAAATTATATTGATAAAGGTTTTCCATGGAATGTAAAACGTCTGTCGTAAGTTATATCATTAAGTGTCATACTGACAAATATTCATGACAATATGACACTTGGATATAACTTAAGACAGACGTTTTACATTCCTTGGCAAACCTTTATCAATATAATTTTTGATCTCGCGGTATATATTTAAAAGTTTTGGTTAACTAATTAAACTGTCCCTGTCAAAACGTCAAATTAAATTCGACATTAATTATTTCACAAATTCTATTCGATTTCTCTAACACATCTTGCAGTGAACGATTTTATACAACAGTAAGAATACAGGCTTCGCAATGCATTGTATAGAAAATAACCATTCATTCGATAAAAATGACTGTAAACTTTTATATAATGTAAATAAGCGTAAAAAACTTACATTGTTTGAAAATTTAGAAATAAAGAGGGCCATAAGCAAAAAAATGTAACTAACACATATACAGATATCATAAATGGACCCATAATAGACGTAAGCATTGGATTTCTTGCATGTGTATCGGCCTGCAGCTGTATATTCACTTTGTCTCTCTGATAATGGTAGATGGTCTTACCGAAACATGTGTTAGAGGAATCTAAAAAAACTTGTGAAATAATTAAGGTCGAGTTTGATTAGAAGGTTTGACAGAAACAGTTTGATTATTCAACCAAATCTTTTAAATTAATTTTATTTACAACCATAGGCGTAATGTTGGCATTTCTGACTTTTTAAAAGTTTGCAAGCTTCACTTTGTTTACATTTACTTCCCGCCTCCATTTCCCAACCTCAGTTTCAATCAAATATTAGTTTATTTTTATTTTTGATAATTTAATGCATGTGTAAAAAAACCCATAAGTAAAGCCTTCAAGCACTGCACTCCACTTGAACTGAGGGAAACTATCCCCCCGTAGCAATCCAGATATCTTGGTTCGAATGGAGAAGGACAAGAAATCACTATTTCATAATATCAGCAATAGCATGCCGGCCTATCTACATGTATTCAAGCTTCCAATAATTCTAATGTAACAATTAATTTTATTTGCAACCATACAATTAATAATTATTTGTTTTAAAAATTCCGATAAGGTTTTGAAATATCAAGTTGACAGTTTTGTGATTAACATTGACGTTGGAAAATGAGGGCAGTAATAGTGGGCGGGAAGTAAATGAGGGCAGTAATAGAGGGCGGAAAGTAAACGTGAACAAAGTCACATTTCCAAACTTTTAAAAAGTTAGAATTGCCAACATTACGCGTATGGTTGTAAATAAAAAAGGTTTCTAACCGCATATTAATTAACAAGGCGACAAAAACTTATTTACTAAAATTAATTGTTACATTCAAATTATTGGCAGCTTGAATCCATATAGATAGGTTGCCCTCCTATTACTGATCTGATGAAATAGTGATTTGTTGTCCTTCTCCATTCGTGATAAGATATCTGGATTTCTACGGGATGACTGTTTCCTTCAGTTCTACTGGAGTGCAGTCCTTTACTACTCAACACTTTATAATCTATTCACCGAAATAACCGACGTTTATTTATTTGACATTTACTCTAGAATATCACCATAGATAACTTATACATAGTAGATGGGTAACTAAATACTAAATATTGTAACCCTATCAGACACATCTCTTGAAATTTTCAGGTACTAAATTAAATGGCGGCAAATTTTGAAATTAAGCGTAACACATACTAATCCAAAATTAATGGTTTTATTTTTATAGTTTGTGAACAAAATCCTAATATTTTTATAATTAACTTCTTTTATATAAAATTACTTAATATAATTAAGAAAAATAATATAATATAATATAATAATTAAGAAAAAGTTACTTACTAAAATATTAGAGTTTTGTTCATATATGTCCGAGTATAGGTCTTATACAAATCTCTATTTGAGTTTGGAGATTATATATTTTTTGGCAATTATGCACATACATATTCTGAAGAATAATCAAACGAACGACAAACAATGTGTTTTAAAGGTAATCGAAAGTAACACAAAACTACATTACTTACAAAAATTAAATAGTCTTTATTCAGACAAAATAGAATACACAAAGCACTTTTCTGTTGCCTTTTTGTTCTTTGTGCTTCTGTTTTCTCCACTTCATTCTAGTTCTTCATTAGTTGGACTTCTTTGTATTCTCCTTATGACTTTTTTGTCGCAATATCATTTCTAAAGTGTTTTATTCATGTACTGTTACTAAAATCTTTCTGGTCCGTTCAATTAAAATTTCTGCAATATATACGACAAATGTGATATATCTCTATTGCTACATATTGCAGTGACCTTGAGTTTGGTGGTAAATTATAAATAGGCATAATCAAAATCACTTCGAGATTTAATTTAATTAATTATTATTTTATTTATTTTTATCATGATGTGCATATAGATATTTATTTAGTTAATATTTTGCCAAAATTTAATTTTTATTTACGTTAAATAATATAAGAATGTTATTATAATTTTTATAAAAACTATAGTATTAGAATAAGCATAAAATATTACGTGAATGATGACAAGAAAGTGTTTACCGCAGGAAGAATACCGTGACTATGAGAGATCGATCGTTTGGCCCGGTGAAAACAATATTCTTCGCTAGATGCATTAGATGAGTCATGAATATGTAAACAAGTTGATATTTACATGTTTGTTTACCTTTTCGAAAGATTATTAATGCGCTGTTTCCCCGGGTGGTGCAGCACTGCAGCTATGTATTTCTGGAGGTGGTATCGGTATCGTACCGAGAAGAACCGGGCATTTTTGTGAAGAAAAATATCGATATAAGTCCGGAACCGATGAGAAACCGGGAGTTGCTTGGTGTAAACCGCACTCAAAAGAGGAAGAAAGGAGAAGTAGGTGGAAACCTCTTCTTCCTCTTAAATGTTATATTAACTTAGAAAAACTTCTTCTTTATTCATGAATTTGAACTTAGAATAATTTTCAAAGAGATTTTACGACACTTATAAATTTTTCAACAAAAATTAGAACTTGTAATATTTTCCGTAATAATTTTACTGTACTTATAGAATTTTCCAAGCGAAGTGGAACTTTGAATAATTTTTATGAATTAGATATCGTTTTTAATACGGAGTTTGGTTTACTTTGAGACTTGTAATTATTCTTGGATATAATTATTTATGTTCAGAACAGTTTTATTTAATTAGAACTTTGATTTTTTTTTTATTTTTCTAGAATGTTCTGTTTTATATGCAGGGTTATTACACCATGCATTATGATAAAGCATTTTAGTGTCTGTAACGATCAAATTGAATTGCATAATATTTTTTTTATATATAAACACTTTGTGTTTTAATAAACATTTTCTTTACTATTTTATTTACCAGATTAGAAGATTTGTAGTTAATAATTTTGTTTTATGTATATATATAGTAATTGAACGGTGATCGATATTTTCTTTGAGATATATATTTGAGATGGATGAGTTTGAAGCGCTGCACAGTGGTCTGAAACGTCCAAAAAGTTGGTCAAAACCTAAAAAAACATTTTTTTTCAAATAGTTTCTTGTGTGGTAGTCGGTAAACGAGGTGCCTGCGCGTCTATTTCTCGAATAGCAGATAGATGGCGCGCCTACGGGACGTGTAGTTGTGTGTGAAAGTCGCGGTTGTCAAAACTTGCTACGTGCAACGTTCAACAATAAACGAGAAAAACAACATTTGAAGTGCACACAAAAATTCGTGAACGTGCAAATATCTTCAACAAGAAGATGGAGGATGCGCCTGATGATTGGTATAATGTTTTGACACTTAACTTTTTTTTAAAAAATTTTTATAATTTGTTATTAAAAATTTTCCGAAATTGTCAAAAAAGTTATGTTTCCGCGAGACTCCGCGTTGTTCGCTGATTCATTTCCCAGATGAATGTCTAACAAGAAAATCGAAAATTCAGGTGCGACTTTCTGCGATTCTCCTCGCAATTGATTTATTTGTATTTGGTTGCACGGCCCTATACATGTGACGCGTCACATGTATATGTCACATCATAATTACATATTTTTAATTAATCTTGAAGAGATTTAATATGCGCACCATCCGAACCAAATAGTAACTTAGAAGAAGTCACTTTGAATTATTTAAAGTGCAATTACCAAGAAATAATCATAATTATTATCATTATTATCATTATTATTATTATTATCATTACTACTATTGTTATCATAATTGTTATTGTCTTTATCGTAAGTATAATTATAAAAAGTATAATGAGAAACAACACAAAATTTATTAAGCCAAATTTTATATTATTTTATCGTATTTTTGAACATAAAACTGGCAATTTAAAACTCCCCATTTTGCAATTTACCATTTTTACCTCAAATCTACAATCAGAAAGTAAAAAAACTAAAGCATACTGATTTTCAGCCAAATCCGAACCTTTTTCGAGTTTTGACCAGCTTTTCGGGCGTTCAGACCACTGTGCGCTGTACGAAGAATTATGGTGATTTAATAATGTTTGTTATAAATGTGTATATAGTGTTGTACAAAATTTTCTTGAGTGGTGTTTTGTATTGGAATCTCAGAGTGAGGTAAAGTTTTATTTTATTATACATATATATATATATATATATATCTATGACAAATTGATATTTTGGGTTATTTGCCGCGTTAATTCAAATCAAGTATGCATATACGAAATAATTCGTATATGCATAAGTGATATGAAATGTATATATATATATATATATATATATATATTTTATATGTATATCAAGTATATTTTATAGTGTTTGTGTATTTGATATTAACGTGTTGGGTAATAGATCAGGGATGTGTGCGATGAATTAAGTAGTTGTTTAATTCATAGCATGGAGTCCTGGTGAATCCTTAAAACGTATATACGGGTTGTGTCCGACGAGTTGATAAGCATACTCGTAGGGTGGAACTTTGGGGTACCTACCAGTGTGAATTTGCTTTCTGATGGTAGTGCCTCGGGAGCGAGCAAAGGCGCCAGGCAGGACTAATTAGGGCAAAGCCATTTCCTTAATGTTTATATTTTTGTAAATAATAAATCGCGCAATTTTTTTTATAATCCATATTCCAGTACAATTCACAATATGCAATAAATTTTATTTTATTAAAGATGTTGATTGTTTACATGTATCTTTGACGAATATAAATCATGATAATCACATTTATTTTAAAAATATAAATTTGTACTCGATGTTATTCTTTCATTAATTATAATTTCTTTATTGTTTTGACTATTTGATCATGACATGTATGATTTTGTATGATGTTTTGAAATATTTAAATTTTTGTGAATATATTTGTGTAATTTAAAATTTTTCTCTCTTTAATACTTTCTTTTAATAAACTAGATGATAACGTTTATTTTGCATTTTATTTACTTTTCCTGACTTGGTAATAACTAAAGAGCATTCAAATTGATTGGAGAGTTTATTTATATTTTCTGCCCCTGAGAGAACATTTTCTTTAGTCATTCTAAACTGAGCTAGTTAAATGTAAAATTGCCTAACCTACAATTTAGCAGAAAATTTTATTGAATCTTAGTCTAGCATAAGGCCTAGCACTAGGATGTATGCTTGATTCTTACTTATCGATTGAACAATTTAAATTATTTTATATAAATCTCAAATTGCAAAAGTCACAGCAATATGTTTACCCATTTAACAAATAAGTCTGGAGATTTACAGGAATTTCTTGTCCATACAATTGCGAACAGAACATGAGCGATACGCCATAATGATTCAGAAGGAATAGAAGGGTAAAGCTGGAACTAATAAGGAGAAATATGAAGAACATTTTAGATAACTCTAGGATTATAGACCTACAAAAATTATGGTAAACTAACACGTATTTTTTAATATGAGATGGCAGTTTCTATGAAAAGAATTTGTGGCAAAGTTCTTGGCACAGTGGTTGGTATTATTTTGTTCGAATAGGCCACAACACTGTATCGCCACACCGCCGCAAAATACTTTGCTGAAAATTATTTTATAAGAACATTTTGTTGCATAAAATGTCATCTCAAAGTAAAAAAAAATCTGCAATGCACGTTGAAAAAGGAAAATAATATCACAGAGCATTTTACAAAAATACACATTAAAACATATTAAAAAATTATAATATGTAGTTATATAATATAGTACAAAAAATCCTCGTTCAGTTTCAACTTCAATAGACTGCTTCATAAAACTTTTTATGATTGATCCACGACATGTGAGTTTTTATTTAAGTTGTTTGAAAAATTAAAGTTCTTTATTTTTTTTATCTGAGTGAACCCTTTCAAGATGATCTTTCGTTTTTGACGGTTTCATGTAGTCATTTCCAAAAGTGTTTTCGCATTGAAGACACATAGGAATCGTTTCATTTGTCGATGAACAAATAAATCCAAATTTTAAATAATCCAATGAATAATACCGACATTTCTTTTTAGATATTGAAGCTAAATTGGTTCTATAAATAAGTTAAAAATAAGTTGATATACTATACTAATATTATTAATGCTTACCTTCGTTTTGACATGTACTGATAATTAAAATTGATACCTAAACTAAACGAATAGTTTTATAGAAACTATAACTCATTATCCAATACTATAAATAAAAGTTGTAATAATGACACCGCCAATATTTAACACTGTTCACAATTTGCACAGATAGCTGAAGTTACAACGGAGTAAAGAAATAATGTGAACAACACACGCTTACTGAATAGCACTAATTCATATGGTGAACTGCAACATCTGTTTACGCCCGAGAAGTGCCCGAGAATAAGAGCAAAAAATGCCCATAAAATAAGGAATTTATGAGTAAAATCCTTTTTTCATCGGCGTAGATAGGAGCGTGAGGGGTTTTTAAAATTCATTATATTTACCTTATATTTCGCAAGAGAAATAAAATTTTCATTCATACTTACGTTAGTTTCGTTTTTTCATTGTTTTGACTGTTAATTACGTACTTCATAATTTTTGTAATAGTCTGTTTAATACCGGTTTATTGGATGGACTTCTCCCAATTATCTAGACGTAAGTGTGCACTGGATTTCGTTCAGTTTCAATAACATACGCGTACATTTTTAGGTATCATTTATTTAGATCTAGAACGTTGTTTATGTTACTTTTTCTGATATGAAAATGAATTGTCAGTGATTCCGAAATTTATTACAAAGTCTGTAAAATATCGTTACAGAATGCCAAAATATCACACGTTCGTCACTTGGCTTTGCTAAAACATACACAGAAATAGCTTTTATGCAGAGAATTTCGATAGTTTACAAAATTTCTTTACATGTTTAAGTGACGATGCTCGCAATATTTCTGAGTACAACGAACTAACACAAATCCCAAATTTAAAAAATCAGTTGTTATTCCTTCAGGAATACTTTGGAATTTTGCGTAAACTAATCACATATTTTGAAAATCGAAATCTCAAATTATGGATTAACCACATTAGACGTGGGCTATTAATAATTTCAAAAGTATTCCAAGTGACTTCGGATGTGACCTTCGGCAAAAGTTAGACGCAGTTTTTAATAGAAATCCAGATTTAATAACATGGCGGCAATTGTGTATGCTAAATACGCTGAAATAAAAGAATATTTCCAGTACGCACCTATAACCAGTTGCGATATAGAAAGGACGTTTTCTATCTACAAGGATGTACTTAATTCATAGAGAACAAGTCTTACAGAAGAGAAAATGAACAAATAATAAGGTATTTTATATTTTATAGATCACCAGACACTTGTTATCCAATTATATAAATAAAATTAAAACCTCTTTAAAAATACAAGATTTCAATACTGCGGCCATGGGCGATGAATCATCAACCATTCGTGTCCGCGCCCTACTAATCAATGTTCGTAACATTTGCACAAGCGCACATATTCATATGACACATAAGCGGTTTATGAGTCATATGCATATGATAAGCCAGGAGTGGAGAGCTTGTACGTAATACTTGTTTCACCCGAATAAATATACGTTTATTAATTTATTATTAATATTAAGTCAATTATAAAAAGATTCATAAATTTTATATACGCAGTTAGGTATGTGTGATTTGAGTATTAAGATTTGTTTTTCCTTCGACCCCCAATCGACCACCTAGCTCAGATCGACCCCTACTTTTATATAGACCACTTTGGCGACCTCTGGGTTAAATCATCGTTAAACACACTTTTATAATATATGAGTATAGATTTCAAAGTGAGATATATCTTAATTAAGTAATAAAATATTTTCAACGAGTTTAGTCAAAGAATCGGCTCCTATGGAATTAAAAAAATAGTAAACATTATTTAGTTACAGAGACTTTCAAGGCTCTGGTTACAAGAAAATCCATTCTGGTTTTAATTACAAAAAGTTATTTTACTACTTTACGTCTTTTCGCAAACTCTCAAACTCCTCATTTTTATTAGTCCTCTTTATGTACGCAAAGCTCCGATTCCAAATTACCGTACGTCTTTCTGCCCTCAATAAAAATGTACGAAACATCGAAAAAAAAGGAAACATAAATCCCTCCCGTTTCCGTAGAAATCTCAGATTTCAATAAGTAGATTTAAGTTTAAAAAGAAGAAAAACGGCAAAATTTTATGGCCCAACAGTCGTATGAAAAGAGAACATCAGGCGTCTGAAAACGCGGACGTCTCTTAGCCGTTTAGGTCCGGGTATGGGATTTTCGCTTTAATAAACATAAAACCAACAAAAAATGAGCTTTCCTTAACTCTTTTTCGTTTGCTTCGTTTCGGTTATAGGGAAAATCGATGAATACATTCAGACTTGTAATAAAAAAGTTTGGTGAAGAGATAGTTCTCAAATCAATGTTACACAATAAATATGTGTGGGCATATGAAATTGAAAGAACTCTTGTATTCCTATACAAAGTATATATTTTATCGGGAGGATATATCAAGACCATCTTCAGAATAAGTTTTGATATTTATGATTGAAATAATAATAAATAAGCAGAGAAAAAAGAAACTCTCGGCTAAAAGATTAAACTTACAGCAGGCGCGTGGTCATATCTTGGCGCCTACAGTCGTAGACCAATTGTTTATGGATTAATTATTTGATTTTTGTTTGGATTTGGTGCATTTATATATTAGTACCGGTTAAGGAGACCTATTTCGAAAGAATATCGGGTGTCTGTTTTAGGTCAACCACCTGGCAATAAATATCTCGGCAACCGTTTATCGTACAACCTGACGGAAAAAATCTTAATAGTAAAATGAACCACGGGAATTTCAACAAAAATATTTTTAAGTTTCCAAAATGATCGCAAGGGGTCGCAATTCTCAATGGTGAATTAAAAATTCGATAATTTTTCAATAGATTTAATTTTAAGACAGGTTAAAAGTTTTACAACATTTTCATACGTTTTTATACAACTTTTATTTGAAACTTCTTGATCTAATTCCCATATGAAGGGGAATATAGAGGGGGGTATGAATTGAAAAGTATGTAGTACGAAATTGCGTAGTTGTACAAAAACATAACAGGGGGCGCTTTTTTATTTATGTATAATTACTTGTTTTTTTAAGTAGTAAATGTCCATTTTTGTAAAGGCATATATGAATGGAAAAACATAAACGATAAAGGTTCCTCTTTTAATCTTTACAATATTAATTTATAATGTACTCTAAGAACTAGTTTCGACATTTGTATGTCATCCTCAGCCTAGAATCTAAGCAAATGCAAGATATCACAATAAAATGTTCTTATTAATAAGTCTATACAAAATTAAATCTATCAATAGTAACATATGCATATAGAATACACACAGTCATTAATATTCAAAGTATCTCTTGTCAAGAGAGGATGTATGCGGTTACATATAGAATTGGTACTGAATTATTCAAACCCATTTGATAGAAAATTACCATGTTAACATACACAATGAACAGTAGCAAAATCAAAAACAAAAAGTCACATGCAAAAATCAATATTACATGTAATGTAAATTGGAGGTAAACAGAGTGAACAACGTAACAAGAAGTATCTTAAATGCAAATTATGAAATTATTAATAAAACTTAACAACAGTAAAGTTACAACGATATATATAAATTGTATAAGTCTGCGTAAATATATGGCAGTTAGGCAATCAAAAAGGCAGGATATTGTTATATTTAAAAAGCTTCTAAAAATGAAAAAAGTGGTTTGTCGTGTGTATATATTTAATCGTTCAATAAATTAAAATGTTGTTTGTGTCTTTCAATTTCCAAAGTTTCAAGTAAATTAAGCTCTTTGACTGTTTATGTAATATTGAAATATTTTGGAAATCAATGTTATGTCCAGTTTCAAGTCTATGCTTGTAAATATTTGAAGATAATTGATTTTTGTGTTCGTGCGCTCTGTTACTTAATTGTCGTCCAGTTTGACCTATATAAATAGAGTTACATTGAGAGCATATCAAAGAGAAAACACCACTTTCTTCTAGGATGTTTTGCTTAGGTTTGATATTGTTTAAAATGTTATAAAGCTGGCTATTTGTTTTGAATGAAAGTTGAATATAAAATGTATCAAATATTGGTTTTATTCTAGGGGTAATAATGTTGTAGGGTAGAGATCTATATTGTGTTTTATGTGAATTAGTCTTATTTTTACTCTAAAGGGGATCTTGTTTAAGAATAATATGTTTAAGAAGTTTATTGATTGTATGAATTGGGAATTGAAATTTTCTAGCCAAGTCATAAACGTAATTAATTTCATTAATTTTTGAAGTTTGGTCTAGTGGATATGTGATCGCTCTATGTATGTAATATTGAAAGGCAGATAGTTTTTGTGATACACAATGGAATGAGTTATATGGAATTACAGTGGTTATGGAAGATGGTTTTCTATAAATTTCTATGGAAATGTTATTTTTGCACCTCGTTATGGTGATATCAAGAAAATTTAATTTTTCATCTTTTTCTATTTCTAAGGTAAATTTTAAATTTTTATGTAAATTATTTATGTAGTTATGAGAGTTGTGAAGTTTATCTATTGTACCTGACCATATGCAAAAAACATCGTCCACATATCTTATCCATTTTATTATTCTATTATGAAAAGGGTTATCAGAGCTATTTATCTTAGAAATCTCTACATGGTTCAAGTATATATATCTGCAAGTAGTCCAGAAAATGGCATACCCATTGGCAATTCATCATTGACATCATAGAATTGATCATTGAATTTGCAATAGTTTTGATTGACTATAAGTTCTAAGATTGCAGTTAAATTATTTATTTTAGTTATATCTCTGTAGTTCTGGGTAAAAATGTTATTGACTATTTTTAATGTGCGATATATAGGGATATTGGTATATAAATTTGTGATATCAAAAGAAACCATTATAAAATTTGTATCCTGAGGTCTATTTCTAATGTTGTTTATAAATTGATGAGTATTGTTAATAGCATAGGTTGCTGTAAAATTTATTTCTTTAAAAACTTTTAACATAATTCCTGATAAATAGATAGCAGGCGATGAGTAATAAACAGTGATAGGTCTAACGGGTATATCTATTTTGTGTAGCTTAGGTAGGGCGTATAAAGTTGGAATTTTGGGGTTCATAGGTATAAATATATTGGATTGTGGTGAATATTCTAAGAGAGTATCCTTACACTGACTAATAATGGACTTTGTATTGTGAATCTTCAAAGGATTCTTTTGTAAAAGAGTGTAATTGTTATCGTAAGTCATATATAGATAAAACTTTAAAATTCATTTCCGATAACAATTACACATTATTTTTTTTTTGGACAACCACGTAAGTTCCTAGTACATACACTTTAATTATCTGTAAAATTATCTATCTAATTAAATTCCGTTAAGGCAAACCGAAGTTATACCTACTTTTCTACGCGCACATACCTCCCCCTTCTCCACCCTCCCTTTTGTATGGGAGATCAAAAAGGTTCGAATGAAAATTGTATAAGAATGTCTGAAAATTTTTTCAGTAAAAATTTTAACCTACCTTAAACTTGAATTTAATGAAAAATTATCGAATTTTTAATTTACCTTGAGAATTGCGTCCCCTTGCGGTCAGTTTGGAAACTAAAAATTATTTTTTTGGAATTCCCGCCAGATTGTACCTATACGTTAAACGGTTGCCGAGATATGGCCGGTGGCCAAGCTTAAACAGACACTAGGTATATCGGTACTTTTAAATAATGTTTTCATTCTATTGGCATATTTTGAGTCTTCCATGCTTCTTTTAATCTAATCCACATTAATTGGTTTCCTTTTCCTCTTAATCACTATATCATATGCAATTGACAATTGGAGAAGAAATGGCATTGTAAACATACAAAATTGATGAAAATTAAACTTGTGATTTGTGATAAAACTGCCTGAGCATGTCATTTCCATGCCTTTCCGGACCGTTACTATCCCTATAGCGATAGCATATTAATGAATTAAATGTGAATTCTATTGGAGGTCTGTGGATAGTAGAAATTTAATGTTATCTCTCTTATTTTTAGATTTAAATGGTTGTCTTTAACTAATCCATACGAATCTATCTTAAATATGTTATACAGGGTGTCCCAGAAATAAAAAGACGGAGTAGCAGATATGTAAAGTCCGAACAGAAACAGGCCCAAATATCAATAACAAAGAAATTAAAATTTTAATTTTCTATGTTGTTTTTTAAAAAAAAAATTACATTACGAACCTGGCACAGAATGTATGTTTCTAATTCACGTAAGAATGTTCATTTGTAAATAGAAACGAAGACGCATTCATAGAGAAAAATACGCTTTTATTTGCATAAAACGAGAAAAAAACGTTAAATCGTAAAAACATATTTTTTACGGGATGTGTCTCAATAACGCAGCTATGTAGTCGGTTATTGACCCAGATGGGTGACCTACTTTCTTGCAGGCAATAAAGGGTTGTTTTTATTTTTAAAATAGGAAGGTTGTTGCTCTTTAATGTGTTCGTAGTTGGAAACAGCTGATTATTAGAATATTCAATAAACCGTATTTTTCTAGCAGGTTTAAAATTAAAGTAATTAATGGTTTGATATTTATTATGAAGTATCTATTCCTCCTCCTTTTTTTTAACACAAGTAATATGGTGGTTCTGAAAAGCACCGATTGTGAAAGTGAAGCAGGTGGATATTTAGTGCAGGGTCGGCGTAAGGCCAATTAAATTCTTTATTATTTTTATTCTGCCGTCTGCGCACGAATAAAGACTTGATATTTTGAGGGTACGTTTTTTCACAATCTAGCTTCCGATTTCTGCTACTCCGTCTTTTTATTTCTGGGACAGCCTGTATAACTACGTAATTAGAAAGATGATTTTGATATATCCCAGGGTAGGTATTTCTGTTAATAAATATTAAATTATTTGATAATAACCATTTCATTTTACATCAAACTAGGCGATAGGTATGCTATGTAATACATTCGGTTATAGATAAAGCTCACATTAGAAAGCGAAACATTTAGGCACACGCTAAATTAATTTTAGTAGTCTTGCGCTCGCTGAGCTCGCAAATTAATTTTAATTCAAAGTTTGTAAACGTCAAACGTGTATGTACGTATAGACACACAGGAGGTGAGAGGTTATTAATAAACTTCCAAAACATCCATGTCTGAGAAATTTAATTACATGATCTCTTCAATCCGGCACTTTCCTTATATATGTCACCCTCTCTCGCTCTCCCTTTAAATTAACATTACACGGGCCCTAAAAGACATTTTAATTTAGTTACCATAATTAAATTCTTATCTCCTAAAAAAAAATTGAGCTTTAGTGAGAGGCAACGATGCGGATTAAGTAAGCAGAAATGACAAGGTGAAAAAGAGAAATGATCCATTTAATGTTGTCGTAAAAATGCACGAAGACAGTGATGAATTGGAAAATGATGCCGTTTCAGTTTTGAGGGAGTTCTTTCAGACAAGTGAAATTTTCCATATACGTGAGTAAATTAAAACATAGATATTTAACGGCTTTTTCTTTTTCTGCGAAAACGAAATATATTGAACGATATAGAGATTTATTTATTTTCTATTAGGATTAACCCTCATCTGCATAAACTTTAGCCAACTGAGTGTTCTTCCCCGACGTAAAGTGCAAAGTGGGGTAACTCAGTGACCCCTGTTTGAAAACTACTTAATCAATATAGTAAGCTGATATATATAATTCTAAGGTTGATTAAAAGTTAATTCATAAACTTGAACATATATATTTGAAGCATACAAAAATATTAACTTATAAAAAACTCAAAAAACATTATTCTGCATTGGCGCAATTTTCATAGTAAGTGGAATTTTTTTTCAATTCGTCGGTGTCTTGAGCATATGAATTTTTGACATCTTGAACATCTTAGAGTACTTTTTTGTCATCTTTTCGTGTGCAGATGTAACACCTACCTCTCTTTCTATCGGTAGGTAATGGTGCGAGTGGCAGAATTTCTTCATTTTTGCACACTCCACAGGCAGCCAGAGCTCGAATGACGGGCTTTTGTAAGTTCTGATTGGTTTCAAGTCTTCTTTGCATATTAGGCAATGCTAAGGATTTTCCTAAATCCAGCAGGTACTGTCGCCGGCCCACATTTTTCCACGATTCCAATGTGGATTTTGGTGAATCCAAATTATAAAACTATTTAGAGATGCTATGTCAAGCATATTCATAAATAACTACAAAGGCCATCTGGATGTCCTCCTAGAGCATGTATACTCTCTTGTTAGTTTGTCAGCATTGTCTACTGATCCCTTTGTTGCATTATAATCTAAAATCATACGTGGTTTCTTTTGTTCTTCATCACTTACTTCATCATGTAAATGTTGGGTTTAAAGAACATGAACTATTTTATTCTTCTTTGGCATATAAGACGCCATAGCTATCATAGCATCATAATAAGCAAAGCGAGATGAAAATTCGTCACGTCCTGTGGTTGAACATAGTTCAGAAGGTGTGTCCGGCTTGTTCTTTCGAACAGTTCCCAGGAGAGTAATTTGTTTTGTTACAAGAAATTCGGCCAAATCCACATATGTAAAAAAATTATCTGTTGTGACGCCTCTGCCAGAATTATATATTGGATTCAAAAGGTCACACACTACACGTATTCCTTGGTTTTTCTCAGGTTTATTACCTTCAAGTTTACCAGTATAAACTTGAAGATTATGAATATAAGAAGTCTTGACATCGGCAGAAATCCAGATTTTTATGCCATACTTAGCTGGTTTAGACTTTATATATTGTCTGAACGGGCATTTTCCTCTGAAAGCCACCAACTGCTCATCAACGGTAATATGCTCGTACGGACTAAATGATTCTTGACAATTTGTAACAAACATATCCCATAACTCTCGAATAGCAGCTAGCTTGTCAAGTTTTCTTCGCTCTTGGCGAGTATTTTTGTCATCAAATCTGATAAAACGATAAATTTTAATAAATCTATCTCTTGACATTCCAGCTGTAAATATTGGTCTTCTGTAGGTTTCACCTGTTGACCATAGTTCTGAAATAGACTCTTTTCTGCAATGGAGAGCCCCGCCCGTTATCAAAAGTCCAATAAAAGCTAAAATTTCGATCTTGTCCACAGGTTGCCAAACTTTAATTTTATCAGGATGAGTATTATTCCAAATGGTGACAACCCGTTCGGCTTCCTCATTTGTATGGATGACTATACCATCCAGGGTATTGTCAGTGAGAAATAATTTGAAGCTATCAACGATTGAAGTCACATTTTGTGCACAGGTGGTAGGACCAGGCTTAGCTTTTACTATATTGTGTTGCAGCCGTCGACTAGATTTTGGTGGAACTGCGTTCCACGGTTTACCTGCAAATAATTACTCCTTGCGCAACTCTGCAAAAAAAGATGTGATTTTTTATTTACCTGATTTGGACATATAAGTTGTAGTAGAACTATCTGCTTGGTTGTCTAAATCTGTGTGGTCTTCAATTTCATTTTCACTTTTTTCCGACAGCTCTTCAATATTATCTTCTAAGCTTCACTCTTTGTTATTATAACACTTGATTATCGTCGACGTCACTTTCAGAATCATTTTCGTACAATAAACGTTCTAATTCCGCATCGGATAAACCTCGACGACATATATTAGCACTTATAAGAGCACAAAGAAATAACAACAAGTCTACGAAAAAGTAAGGTTATGTTATATGTTGTGCGAAGGTTCTGTCAAACTGACAAAGAGTGTTCTGAATTAGAGAACTCATTTGCGCATAACATACTAAGTGGGGTAACTCAGTGACCCCCGCATATATATTTATTTTACATTTTGTTTTCATTTTTCAAACCTCGTGAGTAAATTTTTAGTTAGTAACTGACTAAAGTGAGGATTACATTAATCTACAACACAGACAAAAAAAAGTCAATCAAATATCAAGTAAAATGCACACCTGGGGTCACTAAGTTACCCCACTTCGTCGGTTAAAGGATAACGGTGGGTCGGTCCGTGGGACCCATTACAGTTTTAATATAGTTGTATAAAAGTTACTGAGTATACAAGAAATCTGAAAAAAAAAATTATTTTCCTTTATATGTAGGCATTCAATCTATGATATATTTTTTCTCAAAAGCTGCTTTGAAGTTTAAAAACAATTGAAAATTAATTTCAAAATGGGTCCAACGGACTCCATTTATGTAGAATCGTTCCGCCACTGCGGATAAAGTAGTAACTTTTGCGACTGCGCCTATCATAAAGCGCAGCATTTGACAGATATATTCTAACCTAGGTCGATGCAAGTCGCACATTGCCTGTCAGTACTCGAGATACTTTTGATTAATAGACACCTCTCACAATGGATTACGAGTTTGGTGATATCCGACTTACCACGGCACTAACAAAAGAGGACGTTTTGCGGATTCTTGAAGAAGATAATAGCTTTGATTATAAGGCTAATGCTTCGGACAATGAAAGCGTGCTTAGCGAGCAACAAGGTTAGTATTTTTTTATTCGTAAAAACCATGTAGTTATAATTAAAATTACCCTTCAGACAACCCATTGGTCTGCTTAGAAGAAACTCCTACGCATTTAGCTGGTAATATAGAGGACACTATCATTTATTCAGATAGCGATCCAGAAGATGACATTCCCCTTGACCTTCTTAGAGATATCATGGTTTCCAAAGATGGAAAAATACATTGGAAAACAAAACCACTCAGGCAAAAGAGAAAAACTGCGGCTCACAACTTATCTCGAGTGCTAAATCCAGGTTCTCCTACACGACATGTGAATGTGAACACAATAAAAGATTCATTTGACTTGTTTGTGACTACTCATCAAAAAGACCTGATTGTGTTGCATTCAAATAAGAAAGGCAGAACACTGTACCCAGATTCCTGGAAAGATATTACCGTACCTGAACTAGATGCAGTGATTGGATTGTGTTTACTAGCAGGAGTTTTTCATTCACGAGCTCAAGGCGTCAGGGAATTATGGGATGAGCAAATCGGTATGCCCCGATTTAGAGCTACAATGAGCATCAACAGATTCGAACTTGGCATTTATCTCGGAGTATCTTGATATGTTTGCAAATAACTGCAAAACAAATTATGAGCCAAATTTATTTATCACCGTGGACGAACAGCTTTATCCTTGGAGAGGTAGAGCGAGGAACGTAAAAACCTACATACCATCTAAACCAGATAAATACGGCTTGAAGTTTTGGATTGCTACAGATGCTATAAACAGTTACTGCATAAACATTCAGTTGTATTGTGGCAAACAAACAGAAGAATCTAAAAATGGACAAGGTCCACGAGTTGTACACGATTTGTGCTCACATCTTTACGATACAGGGAGGAATATTTCTTTTGACAATTTGTTTACAGACTATGACTTAGCAGAAACTTTGCTAAAGAGAAATACTACGATAATCGGCACAGTAAGAAAAAGCAAACGATTTGTTCCAAAGCAGATGTTGCCCGACAGGAAACGAGAAGAATTATCCTCTATATTCGGATATCACAATGGCATCACACTATGTTCTTACGTTCCAAAAAAGAACCGGACAGTGATTCTCATGTCAACTATGCATAACACTGGAATAGTATCAGAAACCGAAAAAAAAGAAACCCAAAATAATTTTGGATTACAATGCCAATAAGTGAGGAGTTGACAATTTCGATAAACTGGTTAGAACATATTCCTCAAAACGAAAGACGAGGAGGTGGCCCATGGTGGTATTTTATAATACTCTGGATATTGGCGCCTACAATGCTCTGATTATATGGATGAGTTTAAACCCTAATTGGAAAAACGGTGTGAACTACCGCCGTAGAATATTCCTAAGACAGTTGGCTTTCGAGCTTACGGAAGAACATATTCAATGAAGGAAACAACAGCTCGGTCTTCACCAAGGATTTCTAAGAGCGATCGAGTCTTGTGCCGTAAAAAGAAGTGTCATACCAGGAGACCAAAATAAGGAAGATGTGATAAAAAGAAGGTGCTACATGTGCCCTTCTGTAATCCATGGAAAGACTAAAACAATTTGTTTTAAATGCTCGAAGCATATTTGTGGCGAACACAGCGAAAAAACTGTAACATGCGTCAAATGTAAGGAACCTGCAGTATAAGTTACTTATAGATGTTTTTGTAAAGTTTTCTTAAATAAAAAGTTTTGCACATACATTAGACTTATTTGTTATATAGAATCAAGTCCTCATATGTGATTAGATTGAAAAAAATCACTAGAATCCTCATTTAGCAAGTGCGGGTCCATCGGACCCACTTTATCGTTCATTTCAGTAGGTCATGCAGATGAGGGTTAAGTGGAATGCAAATCCTGTCAAACCTCAGTTGACCTACTTACTGAAAGTTCAGTTGTCTTTTTAGAAATTATTTAAAAACTTGTAAAACTAGCGGAATAATTTACTATTTCATGATAAAACTTGATAATATAAAAAGAAAATTAGTGAAAATAGCTTGACTTTATGCATCCTGATATTTGTAACACAATTTTTGATTGAAAAACAAATGAAAGAAGACGTTGCTCCGCCCTTCCAAAATTTAATTGTCATAAACAAACAAAAGTGCAGCCAAATAGGGCGTCGCACAGTAGTTCAGAACGCGAAAAACGCAATCGAAATTGTGAACTCCTTAGTTTTATCAAATTTTACATTAAAAGTTGAGTAAGTTTATGTTTTTGGGTTTGCTGAATCTGAAATTATGCATAAAACAAACCCAATCTGTAAAACCTACCCTAAAATACAACCCTTAAATGCGAGAAATTGATATTACGTAATACAAGTACGAAGAATATTTTTTAAACAAATTATACAGTTTAGTTTGCAAATTTGAAGTATTCGTTTGTCAAAAGCACCCCTTAATGCATTGAATTTGACATGTTTAGTAGTTTGCACTTGGTTAAAAAAAAACACCTAAAACATTCTCAAATTATATTGTAGAAATTTTTGTCAAAAATACAATATTCAGCCTTTTAGCTTCAGTAAAATGTTTTTATACATTAACAGCAACACCCTTAGTCAAATCAAAAATTGAAAAGAAACAATAACATTTTATATTTTGTGAACAATTAATCAGAATCGGAAAAATATTCAGAATATGCCCAGTGCAGTATCATCTTCCCCATTAACATTTACTAACTCTAAAATTTCCGAATCAAATTGCCATTTTCTAGAATTAGTTAAATGTTGTAAACTTATATATGGATCAGAACTTAATATTAATCGACAAAACAAGTCCTCATTTGTATGCTCCCATGACGATTTTCTCGTAAAATGGGTACGAAATTTTTTCACATCTTTGTTTTTTGCTTCCTGTGCTTCTTCTGACAATTCACTAATTGGTAAAATAGCGTTATGAATGACAAAATTTTATGTACCTACTGAAGTTGGAATATAATACCAATTGTACAATTCAACGTATTTTAGTGCTGTACCTAAACAATATTTTCGAAAATTATTTACTTTAATGTAAGGACCACTATTTATTGTTTTTAAAATTACTCCAAATTTATGAATCAAATCTTCATTGATTCCAGTTATTTCAGATGACAATTTAGGGTTTGCAAAAAATCGTCAAGCTGATGGGACATATCAACAATAAGTCCCATTTTTTCGCGAAAAGAGTTTTTAATACTTAGTTTCCTCGTTTCTAGTTTGGGTTTGTCCGCTTGTTTAACTTTCCACGTTTTTATATCTAATCTATAGGCTATGTGTAACAAGCACTCATAAAATCTTATGTGCGCATGTAAGACAGATAAGCCAAACCGAAAAGTTTCTGGTTGTTCAGGAATGTTTTGTATGTATTCCAAATTGTTGATTTTTGATATTGTTGCAGGGCATATATAACATCTCATCCCAGAGGAATCAGCAAGAGCATTACATATTTTTCCATCAACCATAGTTAATTCTAGCAAAAAATTTATTGTGTATTTATCAGGCACAAAAGGTTCTAATAAATCGATTTGGTTAGATATATATAATTTTTCATTTTTAGCGATTTCTTCAGTTTCACGTACCATTTGCATTCTTAAAAGTCTGCAAAATTTAACAGACGATGATCGAGGATTTTTCCATAATACATGATTTTCATTGTCAGTTAGCCTCAATGGCACTACAGAAGTAATAAATATGCTGTCATCTTTTACACCTTCAGTTTCAAATTTTTGTTAATATGTGGAAAACCCAGAACTACCATCAAAGCCCCACTTGCAAATCAAAGTTAAGTTTGCATTTTCAGGTTCCACCACTTTTAAAAGACTTTCACAAGTTTTATTTAGTAAATTTTCCAAACGCACTTCACATGTTTGCTCAGATATTGTAATATTATCAGGATAAAACGTCTTTTCGGCTTTTAGAATATCGTGGTAACTTGAATATAATTTTCAACTACGTTTTAAAGCTGTTGCTCTAATAAGCATATATTGCTGCTTCGTAAAACCACCCGAGATAATAAATGATAAAGCCTCTTCAGGTGTCATGGCATTTTGTTCTTGTTCGGGAATCCTCCATTATACGTTTGCCTCTAGTTGGTGTGGTTGAAGTACTTTCAATTATCAAATCGACAGTACTTTTATCTCCATTTTCTCGTACTTTCATTGTAGTAGCATGCACAAGTTCTTCCACGGAAGTACTTTTTCTGAACTCCTCGGTTTTACGCCTTTTTATAACAACAGAACTTTCAGCAAAACTTGAAGGACGACCTCGAATACCCGAAGTTGATGGTCGATCGCAGTAAACAGATTCAGGAAAAATAATTTCTTCTTGTAGCCAAACTTTATGCTTTTTCATAAAAACACTTGATCTTCCATTGGACGATTTCCAATATTGAAAATATCTTGGAAAAAACATGTGTTTAAGACAATATAGAATATTTTTACTTGATTTATCTTCTTTGGCAAGTCCGTATGTATCAAGTGTATCAAGTATAAACCGATACATTGCTCGTTTTTTATTTTCAATCGATTTATCATCATTTTTCATAGCGACTTCGTGTAATACCAATCGACTTATTTTCTTCGCGTTAAATTACTGCAATTTTAACTTTGCACGGAGAAGTTGAAAATACGATTTTCGATCGCGTTTTTCGCGTTCTGAACCACTGTGCGTCGTCGCGAGATTGAAAATTATTCATCCTTTGATGCTATTAATATTAATTATTGGTGATGCCAAAATGATTGTAACGTCTCTTAGTAATCCAGCAAAGTTTTGGAAAATTTACGCTGACAACTTCAAGGATGCCGTACCTGTCTTTACCCTTGTATACTGATGGTAAATGTGAAGAAAGGAACTGCCTCCAGCTCAATCGTTTTTGTGGGCCGTGAATTTACATAAAATCAAAGATGCACACTGTAAAAAAATTATGGGGAATTTTACTCTGATAATCGGATGCAACTTTTCTACCTCCGATATCCGGGTAAATTTCCTGAGCTGAGTGATTTTACCATCCATGTGTAAAATTCCAAAGTAAGAAGGGAAAATTGCAAGTGGTAAAGTAAACATACATGGGAAAGTTACCATGCAAAGGCAATTTTGTTGCGCGGATGTGAAATTTAATGCTTAATTTTACCATCAAGGGGTAAATTTACTTCTCGCAATTTAACCTTCTAATTTTATAGGGGAATTTTAGCCACAGAAAGTAAAATCTGCCCTGCTGTAGTAATTTTATCAAGATACTAGTAGTAATAAAGTTGCATCCGATTCTAGTAATAAAATTACCCTGTTTTACTGTTCATTTATACTGCATGCATTCACTGTAAGTAGTGATATGTAATGCACTTACAAGCCGACCTTGCATATTCTTTTCATTGTCCTAAATCCAATCATAAGTGAATAGAAGTCTACACTTTCTACTGGAAATTATTTTAAATCAACCGCGCATAAGGTTTTTATAAGAACTCCGAATATATAATTATACTGCATAGAATTAATTGACATTCGTTATTCTACTATTCACTCTATTGATGTCGTGAGAAATTAACGAAAGGTGGCTGGTATGGTCAGCTTTCTTACTTGATGTCGGCACTGTGTCGGATATGACAATATTTTTCCGAAATGGTGATACATTTCCTTCAAGACGAATTACAATACTTTGGTAATAATTAGCAAATACTTTAGAAATCGATGATAAACACTTGAAAAGTCAGTGATTAATAAATAGATTAAAGTCAAATGGTAAAATTTCAGTGCGGCCAGAGTTGGTCATTATATATATAGTTAATTCCACGAAACTTTTAAATTGCCAGAAAAATTTGAAAGAATAAGATTGACCTTTTGATTGCATCACTTAAGTTTAAGTACAGCTCTTATTGCAGTGCGTCATTTACACTATAATTATATAATTTGGTGAGTGTTACATAATTTACATTTTGCCCAATTCTGACTGAAGTATGTTTTTTTTAATTTTTAAAACTATAAGTAGAGGAGAACACCTTCAACTTCATTCAACATCGTTTTATTTCTTATTAAACATATTTATATTAAACATTATCTCTTAAATAATTCAGTAAGTTTACTACTTTTGCTTGTGTTTTCTTTTCTTTTTTAGTGCCTGAAACAGAATTTATTTTCATACAATAATATTGTAAAAATAACATTGTGTGTGATATGTCTTTTGGATATTCCAGGTTAAACATAAAATATATAGCAAATAATTGATTTAATGCCTCTCTTAAATATGGGATCCCTTGGTTCAGGTGCTGCTGTTCCATTTTTATGACATAACGATGAATATTTTCATTGTCATCTGTAAACAGAAATATAAGTAATTCAATATCACCTACATATTTGTATTCTGTTTTTTACTGTATCTACCAGTCCCACTTGATCATTTACACGCAATATGTTACTTACATTTTCTACATCAATACTGTTAATGTCTGATATACATTCGATAATTCTTTGCAGAGCTGATTCTGGTAAAAAATATTTAGCTGGCAAAGTTAAATAAGTGCTAGCTAACGTTTTTATATAGAAGTGCCTTAATCTCCAATTGGTTTTCAAATTCCTTAGTTCTATCCTCATCACATTGCACGTTATCATTGGAATATGAGCTTAAATGGGCACTATTCGTAACTGTAACATTATCCACATTGATTGGTAAATTATCACAAGAACTTACATACATCGCGCTTAATTTTATAAAAATGATATCGATAAAAATGTGTTTTAAAACTACTAACACTTTGAAATAATCCTCTTTTGTAACATAATGGACACTCAATTATTTTTCCATCCCTAATATGACCGTATAAATGAGCTAAAAAATTATTGTAAAGATCACTTTTATCATCATATTTGCAGTAATACCGAATGTTTCGTACATTTCGATGTTTGTATTGATGTTGGTTATAATCTGATATTGTTCGAAGCCTTGAATTACAAACAGTACATTCATAGTTATTATCCATCTTATTTCTACAACAAATAAGTATTAAAACGAAAATCAATAGTGTAAACACATGGATGTTAAAACTAACATCAAGCAGTAAATAAATACTGTGACTTACATATACACATTTATACGTAAAACGTATATGCATATATGCATGTGTTTGAGATACATACATACATTAAGTGCCATTGCCGACAATCGAATGCACAGACACCGGTGTTTCGACCTTTGAGGTCTCGTCAGTGGGCGTGAAGACTGTCGACAATGGCTTCAAGACTTAAAAAGCTGCTTATGTCATTTTTGCGTGTTAAATGCAGTGAAGGTATCACAGCGACATCCAAAACCCAAAAGATGACATCTTGTGTGTCATCTTTTGGGTGTTTAGTGATTAAAATAAAAACGTTGTTCAATCTAAATTGGTGGTCTAAGAAATTTTACTCATTTTCCAAAACGGTGTTCTTTCAGAACTATGTACTCGAAAATAAATTTATGAATAGTACAAATGTATGCTAAAGTTAATTTGAAACCTTTGAACGACAATATATGTGGATACCTATAAAAAAAAATGTAAACTTACTATTATTTCTGGAATATATTTTTAAAATAGAGTAGACACAAACTGCACCCACTTATCAAATAAATCGCAGTGCAAAATATAAAAAAAATATGATGCTGTTCCTTTAAAGCATATTAAACTAAAAAAATGCCCGACTTCATGTAGATATATTATTTGGAGATTGCTCAACTTATCCAGAGGTCCGCCAATTGTAAAATAATACTTCAAGCAGATAAAAATTATTTAATGAATAATTTCTATTACTTAAAACTAAATAAAACAGAAAATTCATCAATATTCTGTTTATATATTACAACATAAATTTATTATATTCTGGAAGGGTACAACATGTGAAACCATAAAAAAACAAAATATTTTTAGTTCCACGTAAAATAATTTCAAATCTAAAACAATGTATATTTATTCTATGAGTTAAAATTTTCAACATGCAATAGTCAGGATTCAAATGTCTATAAGCATTATCGAGGTTAATTCAGTATGTATATGTATATGATATGTTCATATGTTCAATACTTTTGTAGCAGAACAACTTCAAAACTGATCTTCAAAATACATGGTTTCAACAAGAGGAAGCCATGGACTATACGGTCAGGCAAGATCGCCAGATTTGTCTGTGTGCGATTTTTTCTTGTGGGGCCACCTCAGAAGCAAAGTGTACACCACACGCCCAACGACAATCTTTGAGGATGTGGAAAAAAATCAATGCAATTCCGATGAAAGTGTTTCAAAGCCATGCCATGCAAAATCTCAGCATACGCTTCCAGAAATGCCTAGGTTTGAATGGCCATTATCTTATGGACGTTGTGTTTAGAAATTGCTTTTTTTTTGCTAAAAATATTGACGGTATTTTACTGTTTGTTTTTCTGTGCGAGTTACTTCAAAATTTCTCGTTTCCCTGTACCACCCTGTACAAAGTAATAATTTTGAACAGCTGCTTGAGAGTGTATTTTTAAATAATTTGTAAAAAAATTCAAGTGAATAAAAATTCTTTCTGTTCCACCTATCTGTGACTTCCCCGATCATGCAGATCGCCACTACCTCAGTTGAAGATGGTCAGGGTTCCGAAACTGATTTAATAATTGGCGCCACTCAAGGTTTGTCAATATTAAAGGTGAATAAGACCGCTAGGTGACAATTGGGGTATGAAAGCAGATATAGAAGTCAAACGATAATTGAATCAGCGACACAAACAAAACCCAAAAAAAACCGAATACCATTCAAGTTTCAAATAACAACTTCATTTTATTTAAAATATCAATAATAGATTAAAAAAGAATTTGCGGAAATTTAAAATGGTGCACCTTAATTGAGAATACTGCATAATTACATTAACATGCATCAAACAATTATGAGTTATTGTATTGCCAAATAATCCGTTCAAACTGTGTAAACAATAACATTTCTGATTTAGGCCGTAGTTTCCAATAGTAAGAAAATTGCGTTTTAACTCCAACAAAGGTGAAAAGAAAGAGAAACAGACACTGCTTAATTTACGAGAGAAGAGGGCAACCCAACCCAACCCAACCCAACCCAAATTAGATTTAAATTGTGAAACATGGTAATAATTACACTAAAATCATTATATTTTTAGAAACAAAAAATCACTTAAAGTGACGTATCAGATCTGTGTTAAATGAATGATTTGTGAGATATTTACAAACAACTGTTTATCAATAAGAGTAAAACGCCTACTTGGGGTAGAAATTTCGAAAAACTTCGTGCTATGGAAACTTTTTTAAATTAACGTTTGAGGGTTTTTGTATATTTCAAAAATGTATGTAAATTTTGTGGTTCATTAGAAAAACTTATCAGATCGCGAAAAAAGGACTATACTCGTAATTATAGAGTTTAGCATTGATAGCTGTTACCTATTGGACGCCATTTTTTGCATTATCAGGGAACATCGAAAGGTGAACATCTGCAAAAATTCTAATCTTAGTATTTATTACAAAGATTAAACCTTATCTAATCATTTATTTATTTAAAACAACCTACTTATTAATTTTCATGATAATTCACTTGCCACAACGGTATGCATACCCACATAGCACATCATTTCGACTGCAATAGACAATGTATTGTTTGCAAACTTATGCATAAAACTGAAAAGATACCAAAAAGAATTCGTTCGTTCTATTGTTAAATGTATTTCGCAACTTTATCTGAAAACTATGAATGCAAATAAACGCGAGTTTATTTCGACTTCCATTCCCTGTGGTATAGTCGAGCGAAATACTTTTCATGCAAATTTTTTAGACTACTTTTCCTCTCGTGAAAAAATATTGTCGAAATGGACTATTTTAGCTGAAAATTTACATACAAACCTGTAATATGTTGTCTAGTGACACTAGAATTGTTAATGTGACTCAGAAGCTTTTGAATTTTCATTATGTATATGCTCGTAAGTAAATTTACATATTATACATACTATACCCAAGGGCTATTATATTACGCCAATAATCAGAGCGCATTTCCATTTAAGTAAATACTAAATTATGTAGCATTAACTGCATTAGGAAAAACTTATTTTTAATTTCTATTGAATTATTTCCTTTTAAATGTTTAATATGTATATATGGTTTCAAATTTGTTTTTAATACTCTACATATCATAGAATGGATTTTCAATACTGAAATTTGTTTGAGAAATTCTTTAATTAAATCTATAATAAATAATCTTAAATAAACTGAGTCATAAGTTAATTACTAATTAAGTCTAATTACTCCTCAGAAGAGGTTAAAATATATAAAAAAACATTTTTGAAATCGTTAAAAAAATCGCTTAGTTATTAAAGCAAGTTACTACAATAGAAAAATTGTTATTTTATAGTAAAACAGAAAAAACCTGCTTGACAAAGTGTATTTTGGTTGCCTTTTATTGACAAAATAATTATTGATTTTCGCTTGTTACTTTTAAACCATGATTGTAATCAAAAAATATATAAACTTCATTAACGAAATAATGTTACTGTTGTTATTTTTTTTTTTTTGATAAATTTAAAAAAAAGCAGAAACTTCTAACTATAGTTTCTACAAATTGTACTGTTTACACGAAATTTTCTTCTTCAATTTAAAACATTTATACGTTTCTGCATTGAATGATCTTAGATATTATCGGCAAAAAGAATATGTAACATAGTTTTAATTTCACAAAAGTCAAAATACTTAAAAAGGAAAACAACACAAAAGCCCGGAACATCTTAGAGATGATTTAAATAAAAAGAACAAAGGACACTGTTAATGACAGAAGCGAAATTGATACCTTATCGAGAATTTATTTTCCGATATTATAAACTTCGGAGGTAATTTTTCTTAGTAACCCCTGTACGTTCTGAAAAATTCATATTCACAATACTAAAGTATAGGATAAGTAGAAAACAACCATAGCAAAAACATACAACACGTGAAAATTTTTGTGTCTTCTCGGATAGGAGATCGAAAATTTTATTTTATTTGTAAAAATCTTGATCAGTGATATGCAAATTTTAAACTACGACTATTTATATGTAATTTATTACACTTTCAAATTGAAAACCTTTTTTCATAAATAAGGAGATAAGAACAAACAAAATTAAAATGTTACTCATACCGAGTATTTTAAATTCCTTTTAATTAAAAATATGAAAAAAGGTTGTATTGACGAAGTACTATTTTTGTGTGGTAAGTTTTTGTTTTAGAGACGTGGGAGGAATAAATATATTCTAATTATGAATGTTATTTGCAGAATTATGAATTAATATTCGAAAGAATTTTTAATGTGTTTTGTTGTGTGTTAAAAATCGTAAAAACTGAAGAAGACAATGAAAAAATTTGTCGAAACGTCTTTAAAAAAAATGTTTTTTAATGTTTATTAATGTTTAATTAGCTGGAAAACAACGGTCGCTGTTACCAAGAAAAAAATGAATTAATGTATTGAAAACAAACGACCAAGAAACAATAACATATTTTTACTATATATATATATATATATATATATATATATATATATATATAATTTTTCAATACATATATATATACATATATATATATATATATATATATATATATATATAATTGCCTAGTACACCTAATATTATCTTTTCTATTCTACATATTTGTCAGTTATATGTTACAGTTTTATTAGCAGTTTGTTAAAATTTTACAATTTTAATTTTTTATTTCGCTTGAGTTCATTTACGGTCGCTAATATTATTATATGAAGCACCGCGTACATTGCAAAAAGAATTCCTCTCTGATAATATATAACATCGTATTGCAGTTGCTACGAACATTCAGGATTCATATTGTTAATTTTAATAATAACTCTGCAGTCATATCGCTTCATGTTGCACAAAGAAATGTAATATTAAAGCCATGGCGTAGGAAAAGCGGGCAAACTTTTTTGATAACGTCCTTTTTATAAACTGAAATTTTCACGTCTGTCTGTATGTACAACATGGAAAAAAGAGATGTATAAAAAAGTTTTTCGCGTTCTCTACTCCACGAACGCAACGTGGACGGCATAAAAAGAAACAACTCTTCTGTGTTTGTGAATCGTTTAGACACGTTTTTTCGTTTAGACCCTGCCTCTTTGCATAATAAATTTGTGTGCTTTGCGAGTGGGTAAACCTGATGCCGCGACCCCGTACCCCTCGACGCCGAGGGGTGGTTCTAAAATGTCAAAACGTTTAACATTTTTAAATGCCACTTCTGGAAGGAACAGACGAGATTGCACGCGACGTTTGATGACCTCTTAAATAAGTAAAAGTTACTTCATTTTTCTTTTGGGGTTTATAGTATGATAAAGTTACAAAATAAAGATATATGCATTACACAGTTACGTTACGTTAGTTTTTTATAGCAACACTGGGATATTACTGAACATTTCCTCTCTTTTAATAATTCATGTATTTTTTAAAAATAATTTCTAGCATGATTATGCTAAAAAAATAGTTTTGTATATAATTGACTTAAGTAATTTTTGTTTGTGTAAGCAAGTTTAAAATTATGTGGTTTAATTATGTATGTCGAAACTAAAAGATCCCTTCCCGATATCCAAACAGTTGCATGGTGTGTATAGTATTCCGTGCAATAACTGCAACGGAGTATACATGGTCAGACGAAACAGCTTCTTGAAGACAGAATAGACACAAATATGCGAAGAATCCCACTTCTTTAAAAAAAAACATAAAGACAAAATGCAACATAGTTTTAATTTCACAAAAGTCAAAATACTTAAAAAGGAAAACAACACAAAAACCCGAAACATCTTAGAGATGATTTAAATAAAAAGAACAAAGGACACTGTTAATGACAGAAACGAAATTGATAGCTTATCGTGAATTAATTTTCCGATATTATAAACAACGGAGGTAATTTTTATTAGTAACCTCTGTACGTTTTAAAGCCAATTTTCTTCTTAACTGATGAGGATAAATGTTAGCCAGGACGTTGATCCAAGGAAGTGGAGTAGATTTTACTGTGCCCCTAATAATTCGAAGTGTGCAATTTGACTGAATATCTACTTTACCAATATGTACGCTATTCATTCAAACTGCACTACAATATTCAGCAGTAGAATACACCAATGCAAGAGCGGACGTACGTAAAATGTCTGCATGTGCTCCCCAATTTGTACCAGACAACTTCTTTAAGATATTATTTCTTGTTTTAATCTTCATACGCAATTTATCAATATGTTGTTTATATGTTAACGATGTATCCAAAATAACTCCTAGGTGTGTCAAGAGGTCACCTGGAGCTGTAAGTGCTGCCTACTGGCCTGCCTTGCTGCTCGTCCCATCGCATCTTAATTAACTGATTTTATGTTCTCTCAATTATCGGCTAATTCTGCTTAATCAGTCGCGGTCATAATGCATTATACCCAATCTCCGCAGCCCTCACGTTATACAGCTACCAATTATAGATAGATAGATAGATAGATAGATAGATAGATAGATAGATAGATAGATAGATAGATAGATAGATAGATAGCTTTATTTCATCCTAACATCACATAAAATGAACATAGGACAAGTCATAATGTTAAATGTCATCCATAAAATAATAACAATAGTAATAATATACACAAATATAGGAAAAAATTCAAATCCACATTCTACACAATTGACTAAAAATTACTACACAATGAACATTAATATATGAATGTAAGAAAAAAGAAACATCCAATTACAAAAATGATTTGTAAATTCTTCAATAGTGTAAAAGACACCATCGAGTAATACACTTTTATGCCTACATGTCAGCTTTCTAAGAGATTGGCACTTCAGTTCACTAGGAAGAAGGTATATAGCTTAACACCCCAATAGAGCACTATTTTACATGGTTTTCAGTCTATGATAAGTAACCCTCAAGTCACTATGCCGTCGAGTATTATAATCGTGAATATTACAGTTTTTATTATAACTTGACTTATTTGCATGCACATGTTTAATTATGGTAAGTATGTATTCCGACGCCATAGTGAGTATTCTCTCATTCCTAAAATACGGCCTACACGCATCACTCTGTTTCAACCCACACAATGCTCTAATCGCTCTTTTTTGGAGCAAGAATATCCTGTCCGCTGGTGGACTACTCCCCCAAAACTGCAGTCCATACATCATCAGAGAGTGAAAGTTCGCGAAATAACACATCCCGGCAGCCTCGTGAGTTGATATGTTTTTGATATATCGAATACTATAGACAGCTGATGATAATCTATCGGCTAACGTCGTTATATGTGAGGACCAATTAAGTTTATTGTCTATGGTAAGCCCCAGTAACTTCAGATTTTTAGTTTCATCCTTTCTCGAAGTTGTGAACAGTAGATGTTGGGTTTTATTTTGGTTTAATATTAGACCATTGGACTCGAACCAATCCTCTGCACGTTTCATGGCTAAGAGTACCTTTCCGTTTAATTTTTCCTGCGACATGGCCCTATTTAATATGGATGTGTCATCTGCATATAGACAAACCTTATTTTAATTTAGGTAAGATGGTAAGTCATTCATATATATGAGAAACAGGAGTGGCCCCAAAATAGATCCCTGTGGGACTCCCCGGTTCACTATCACAGCATCTGACACTGTTTCCCCAAACTCAACATATTGTACCCTATCACTCAGGTAAGACCTAATTAGCTGACCAGCCATGCCACGAACGCCATAAAAGTGAAGCTTGTCCAACAACAGTTCATGATCTACAGAATCAAAGGCACGGCTAAGATCATAACACGAAAGCTGCACACTCTCACCAGCATCCAATGCCTTCATCACTGATTCTAAGATGTCCTCTATAGCCGTACTTGTGGATTTGCCCACACGATATCCATGATTGGAGGAACTTATATAATCAAAGTTGTCCATGTACTTTATAAGAGTTTCTGCAATTACTTGTTCCAGTATTTTTGAAACAGATGGTATAATCGATATCGGCCTGTAATTTGATGGATTATTTACATCCCCTTTCTTGTATATTGGAATGACTTTGATCACTTTAAATGCATGCGGAAAGACCCCCTGCGACAGACAAGTGTTTACCATATCAGCCACCGGATCTGCAATCTCACATATAATACTTTGTAAAAGCTTGGTTGAAACACCATACTTTTGCCTCTCATCTTGCGGACAATTTGCACAATTCTTTCCGCTGTGACTGGGCCAAAATAGCATGAGTCTGAATTGTTTATTTTCACACATTTCATATACCTATCAACATTTTTTCTTATGTCTGGATGTAAGTAATCATGAGCTATAAAATTTTTATTAAGCTGTTCCGCAGTCAGAACAGAAGATATTCGTTTGGTGTTCATTTTCGTTGTCGTTTTTATAATATTCCATATTTCTTTTTGTTTATTGCTAGCAGTGTCTATCCTTTTTAAATAATATTGTCTAACTTCTTCATCTACCAATTTTTTATATTCATCTCTGTATTTTTTATAAATATCAAATGCTTGTGACTCTTTGGTAACCATAGCAATAGTTGACAAAGCATCAACCTTGTTCTTCATTTCTCTAATATACTTAGACGTTTTCATTCCGTTATCTGTTTTACAGACTTTTATTACCAAGCGCAGAAAGCCCTGGATTATATCCACCAGTATTTTCGCCTTATCTCCAGCATCTATAAGGAGATGACCCTCTTAATATCGACTCTAATTAAAAAAAAAATGGGACAACAGCGCATCATCAACAACAACCATCAAATAAAAAAATTTTCCTTGTAAAGTAGAAAATAAATAACTATTTGCAACTCATTTATCCCTTTGAGTAAATGAACGTATGACATTCCGACTTTTGCATATACTATAAGCACTAGGTTGACCTGAAGTTAACAACAGCTTTGTTGTCGAAACGTCGGCCGTGATCTTTATCATCGTCGATACTAATGCTCCTAATAATGAGTTTGTTAAGATTGGTTGGCTAAAATTTATTTTTTCACGAAAAGAGAGAAGGGTGTAGCTGAGTATAAATATTATTTTTATTTTTTCGTATTGAGAGTTTGTTACGTGTAATAAACAAACATTTTTACCTGCCAAAATGAAGCATTCTAGACTTTATACATAAAAAGTTAAAACAGCCATGTTCATTTAAACAAAGGATAATAAAATTCATATACCTCTCGAATACAAAGCTAATAAAAAAAATCTATATTCCCAATTTCATTTCCATTGTATGTAATCGGATGCTTACATACAATTCAATGTCACCTATTGCTCGTGAAATTTATGGTTAAGGGAACCGAATTGCCGAACGTTGATTGGACCGTGTACACATTTATTGTTCCGTTGTTTGTGAAGAGAACTGCGTTAAAATCATTCACACACACACACACACGTGTGTATATGTGTGTGTGTGTGTGTGTGTGTGTGTGTGTGTGTGTGTGTGTGTGTGTGTGTGTGTGTGTGTGTATAATAGAAAGGTCTCCATTCTGTCATGTTGCCAAACAAATTGTCTAGACGTTCTCTTACTTGATCAAACTCAACTTCGGTGGGGTCTATTGTTTCAGTATACTTATTGAGAAAAGCTCGTTTCAAGTTTGGTGCGAACGTCAATAACATGTATTGTTTGACTAAATATATGGGTCGAAAATACGCATGAGATAGCTACTTTATTAAAAGCCATAAATTCTATGGAAACTTTACAACAAAGTTGCAATGTGCCTAAAAAGTTTAGTTTTTTCTATATTTAAACATTAACAATAAATAGTTTCGCTGCTATTTTACTAATCTATATTTATTTTATTTTAGAGCTTTTGAAATAATGGTGTAAATATTTCGAAACCCGCTTGTAATATGTAACTACATAGATAAGCACTAACGTTTATAGAATTAATCTAGTTCCAGTTCATGTGCTTTCAAGCTTAAATCCCATCCGAAAATCCTATAATCCTCTTGAATAAGTTCCAAATGAAAATTAGCTTTGTTTTTCTTATTTTCAACATTCATGCCAAGATATCTGTATATATATATACCTTCAATTCATTAAAACTAAACTGATCCTTTTGCTTTAATTTTTTTTTTCTTAAAATTTCTTTTATTGGTATTCGAAATGCGAAAAGATAATAATGCACAAATTGCCTGTAATTAAGCATTTTAAAATTATACAAGGTGTCCCAGAAATAAAAAGACGGAGTAGCAGATATGTAAAGTCCGAACAGAAACAGGCCGCAATAACGAAGAAATTAAAAATTTAATTTTCTATGTTGTTTTTTAGATAAAAAAAATACATTACGGACCTAGCACAGAATGTATGTTTATAAATACACGTAAGAATGCTCATTTGTAAATAGAAACGAATACGCATTCATAGAAAAATACGCTTTTATTTGTATAAAACGGGAAAAAAACATTAAATCGTACTCATTCATATAAAACACATTTTTGCCCGATGCGTTTAGATAACGCAGCTATGTAGTCGGCTGTTGACCCAGATGGGCGACCCACTTTATTACAGACAGTAAAGGATTGTTTTTATTTTTAAAATAGGAAGGTTGTTGCTCTTTAATGTGTTTGTAGTCGGAAACAGCTGATTATTATTATTTTGGAATATTCAATAAATCGAAGTTTTTCTAGCCTTTATTACAGTAAATATCAAGAATGTAATTATATTTTTCTAGCAGGTGTAAAATTAAAATTATTATGAAGTATCTATTCCTCCTCCTTTTTTTTAACACAAGTAATATGGTGGTCCTGCCGTCTACGCACGAATAAAGACATGATATTTTGAGAGTACGTTTTTACACAATCTAGCTTCCGATTTCTGCTATTCCGTCTTTTTATTTCTGGGACATCCTGTATATACGAGTATATCCTTTCTTGGATAAAGACTACAGAATTATAACTTAGATTAATTTAAAAAAAAAGGAAAGCAATACAATCGTAAATTAATGCATATTCCTGTAACCCTTAATTAATTTAATAAATTTTGTGACATGTTGTAATGAACAAGTGCTAATAAATACTTTCAGCAAGGTGTCAATAACGTTTGACGGGCATAACAGCATATCCAAAGTTTTACATAATTATATTCCACATTCTGTTATGCACTTGCATAACGTAGGCTCTGAGTCTCTAACTCAGATGCAGTAGATTGCTACACCCTGGTCAAAAGCTGGAGCGAGAATGGCGTTTTGCAAAACGATCATCTTGAATTTTTAAATATCTTTACCAGCGTAGCTTCTCAACTCTTGGTTGGAACACCCTTGGCGGTTTTAAATACAGGGTAGGTCGCCGCCGCTATGCTTCATGCGGAGAAGGGCGTGGATAAAAATTATCCCCTAAAAGACTGATCTAAAAATTTAAATTTGATAAGCCCCCCGAAGTTCTTTTTTTCACCCGAGAGGTAGGAAAGGAAGATTCACGGTATTCAATTACTCTCCGAAATTCAAAATTATTAGGTTTTATTAACACTGAAGTGAGCAACCAATTAACGAAGAAAATAAACAAATAAAACAAACAAACAAATAAAATGTAACTACTCGAAATTACTATCAGCAGATTAGGTTTTTATTTCCTCTCTATAAATATTAATTTAGAATTGAAAATTAAAATTATAACCCCTGTATAGTATCTAAACAATTAAAAAGCAAAATTCCGTTTAAATATTAAAGAGTAATTAGAAATAAATGATACAAAAACAGAGTGTATAAGCAGTGCTCGATAGAAATGGCACCGCAAAAGATAAATACGAAAGCTTTCGTGTATAAAGTAAATTCTAAGTAATGCCTTTTTGACTGAAAAGTTCAACGAATCTTTCAACAAATGTACTTAAAAATAACTAAAGTTTAAGAGTCCAGTACATATACGAAAAAAAATTTTTCGTATATGAATAAATGTATGAATGCACATCTACCCTAAGCCGGCATTGCGAACAAACAACGTGCAGACAGCTGTTTCGACCCTTACATTGGTCTCATCAGTGCACGAACGTGTTTATTCACAATGCTTCAAAAGCTTAGAAAACCTGATATTGTCAATTTACGTACCAAACGCCATGAGAGATTCTCAGCGGCATCTGTTACCCAATTGCGACAACGCAAGGTAATGTTGCCCTCCGTAGTACAACTACTAATCAGGCAACTGCATTTTTTATTTCTATTTTACGAAACCTACATATATTTCTTTTGCCAATACTATTTTTGATAGGTATGCTAGAATCCGATAGGTGGCGCTGGAATCAAGTTAAAAACAAATTCCATATTTATGACTCATTTAAAATATATATTTGTTCAGTGCTGAAAAAAAAAATTAAAAATTTGAACCCAATAGAGAGCGCTGTTGTCGAGTACCACCTGCCGGAAAGGGCAGAACAACGTCTGCCGGACCACCCAGTATGTTATATTTTACAAATAAAATTAGGGCACATATTAAAAATATACGTGAAAATTAGGAATTTTAAGTCGAAAATTATGTATTAGACAGTAAATGCAAAATTAAATTGTACACAATTGAAGATACGTAAACTCGTATTTTTAAACTAACATATTTGGGAAAAAAAGGTTAATCTGACATAAGAAATTAAATGTCCCACAAATCAAAACATATGAATTTTAGAAAAAATTAATTAAGATGATGCCGACAACTAGACATTGGTAGTAGACATTGTAGTCAATGACTCATATTTACTTATACACCGCTGTAGTTGTTTAAGTGGGAACTTACATACATAGTATAGACAACTCTATAACAACGTTCTACGTGATCTTATTCCACTGTAAGAGCCAATTTCAGGAAATATTTGATAATTCCACGTTAATTCCGTTCGCAGAGGTAGATTCAAATAAAATGGCAGTTCAATGGAGAAATATTACACCTCATTAGAGTAATCGGATAACGGGAATACAAAGAACACGGGATCCACAGTTAAAAATTAAGATAAAAAAAGAGGAATCTCTAAAAAGTAATTCTAGAATCACATTTCTACAATACTCTCCAATTCAAAACTAATCAGCCAATTAAAATATATGTATTGTGGTTCTTATACCAATAACAAGTAACGGATGCAAGTCAAAATTATTATCGTGAAAGGAAGACGTACTGCATGAATTTGGTGTCTTTATAGCGATACTTCACAACAACGACTTCACAGTCGAACGTAACGGAAACTTGACAAGAAGTGTCGTAAATGCTATCTACAGAAAGATTCTGAGACAGTCAGTAAAAGGACAAAGGAAAACACGCGAATCATTGAAGAACACATAAAAATGTAATAGTTAAAGACGTGTAATATTTAAAATTAGTAAAATAAATTTAGTGACAAAACTGAGCAATTAATCAACTAAATTAGAGCATTTAAAATTAGCAATGAAATCTAGTATATGCAGATAAGTACAACTAAGGATGGTAACGACAGATGGCGTTAACAGTCCCAAAAAGGATAAATAAATAATAATAATTCTCGTACGTAATGCAAACTCTAAATACAAAAATAAAATTATAATTTCAAAATAACATCCGCGGACCCCTAAACATCAAAAGCAAGACATTTCGATTAAAAAATAACGAAACAACACTAAAAACGTAACAGTATACTCTCTTTCTCTTTATCATTTTTAGTTGAAGGACTTTATTTTATAATTGCTTATAAAATATATTTGCCTTTACCTCTGAAAGAGGTATTTTATTCCAGTTTATAGTGTCAAACCATTTAAAACACCCCCAAGACGTCGAACCAAGTTTTGTTAGCGCAATTGTATACTTTTTAAAATAACTGAATCAATAGTTTTCATTTATAATACAAAAAATGAGGTGTGGCCACCACACTACTTGCTTATACGTATCAGCGTTTCAAATTAAAAATTCTCAGAATTGTTTTTGTACAAAAATTATTCAAAATGCTGTTCTAAGTACTTCTATTCTCTTAATAAATTTCTATATAATGCATACTAATACATGCAAGATATTCGAAAAAAGTGCTACTCGCTAAGAGTAAAAGTAATATGTACTTCCGGTCCGAATTTTGAAATTTCATGTATACAAAGAACATTGCAAATCCAGCTATAAATACTTTTGTACTCTCGACAAATATATACAAAATGCATAATTTACGACATATTTCCAAAAAATCGTTATTCGATAAGAATAAAAGTGTTACTTCCGGTCCGAATTTCGAAATGTTTTTTATACGAAATGTATTGAAAATTAAGTTCTAAATACTTTTATACGTATAAGAAAGTAAAAAATGTTTTTAATTTTATTATAGTTTGACGCTGATGTGCAGTACGCCAACTTTAAGTTTTTAGTTTCGCTTGTAAAATTTAAGATTAAATTAAACGATTAATATCACACAAATTATAAACAGCGTTCGACAGATGCACTGACAAGAAGCGGATCACTAAAATCAGAGGCGCGAGATAAAATTTGACTTGTAATTTATTCAATACTCTATTCAACTTGAGGAATTTCCTCGAAATTTAATCTTCTCTAATTGCCCTAATCGATTTCATATTCCAGTCGTGATGTCATTTCCTCAATCAACCCTCGCACCTTCTTTCACGATTTAATTTCCCTCCACTGTCTTAATAAAGTATTTATATGTAATAAAACACGATCTGTACCTCTGTATACGTAATGATGCTCCCTTTCGAACAATCACCATTAACGAAAAGCAGGGAGAAATTCCCTCCACCTTATTATTCTGTCCCAATTAATTTGTGTAAATTTTATTGTACCCACCTAAGTTCGGGTAGGACTACGACGTTTTGGTAAATGGAACGGTTAGGCCGACCTTACCTCCCCCCCCCCCCCATCCCGTCCCCAACGTCTCCACGCGTCGTCTCAGTGATTCGAAGTGGGATCTATAAAACTTGAACAACAAAATTTCGCTGAAACGTGGCGGATGATAAATTCTATGATGTAATTTAATACTTTGCTTTCAATGACTTATTGAGAGAAGACGAGGGTAAATTTTCTCATAAAATATCTTTTCGCAATCGTCCTTAATTTATTGGTTTATAATACTACGAAAATGTACACAGACAGTATAATACGTATCTTTTATTGGAAAGAAAATAAATCATCTGCTTGTGGAATTTGAATTTTGAAAGACAATCTAATGGAAATACAAAAATAAAAGAATATTTATTTATTATCTGAACGTTTTCTTAATTATTATTATTACAAAATGAGAATAAAAATAGATAATAGCTGTCAGCTTGATGCAGTAGTTGGTACCCTAAAATTTCACTAGATCACGCTGTGTGTATTAATCTGTCATATCTGTAAATTACTAAATTAGCTAAAGGTCAGTTAACTAAACAGACGATACATGTCATAAGCAACGTCACTATGGTGTCATAACAAATTACATATTGCTTTGAACTAATTGGACTTTGAAAATAATCTGAGGTTAGGATTAGGTTGATATTTTAAAATATTTACAAACACCTACCATTAATATGTTTTAAATTATTAGGACTATATCCATATACAAACAAATTCTAAATACATGTGAGCTTATTTATTTTATACTACATTAACAAAAATAATATACACAAAATCTATACATTATTACTAGAGACTGGAAAATATGCACTAAAAAGTTTGCCAAATATGCACTTACAATATGCAATATGCACTTATGATATGCATTTATTTATTATGTTTTAGGAAGCTAAAATTCATTTGTCGTGTTTACAAATTGTATATTTATTAATTACAATAAATTGTCGTATTTACAAATTATATATTTATTTATTACAATAAATAACCATATATTTCTTTAAATTTTCCATCGTTAAAATATGTCTACGATCTGTAAGTATATGTTTACATTGGGAAAATATTCTTTCAACATCGCAAGATGTGATCGGTGCATTCTTAAAACTAGGTATTAATGAGGGGCTTATATTAATGTCTTCATTAAAATTGCCATTAATTACATTATTTATAGATTTTAATGTAACAAAACCTCCATTTTTGCTTAGAATTGCGGCTAATTTTTTTAATTCTTTTTCCAGTCAATCCGTTGACTTTTCCAATTTTCTCTTCAATATCATTTACAATGCCAACACCATCATTTAAAGATATATTTCTATCTTCTAATCTAGTAATTGACTGCTCAATTATCGCAAAATTAGCTTTAATATATGATAGCTGATTTTGTATTGTCGAATTATTGAAATTTACGTTACACTTTTCTATGGCAAGACTGGTTGCTGAATCAAATTGAGTTACAACATTTTTCATGCCTTCGTAATTATCGGCAAGAAACACAGCACATTTAAGCCATGTTCCCCATCTTTTTAAGATAGGTTCTGGTGGCAATGGAATGCCGGGAAGCATTTCGTTATATAATTGCAATCGTAAGAGCGCTTTTAAAAATACTTTTTTGATATTACTAATTAAATTATTTACATCTGGAAACTCTAATCTAACTTTTTCAGCAACCCTATTTAAACCATGAGCCAAACAAGTACAATGAATTAAATTGGGGAAAAAAAATTTCAGACTTAGAGCTGATTTTAACATATACGAAGCGACGTCAGTTACCATTAACAGAAATTTTTCAAAAGGTACTTTGTCGGGTAAAAAGGAATTCGCTAAGGACTCATTAATAAACCTGGCTATGGTAACATGATTTGTTTTGTCTAAATTACCTACATTAATTAAATGTCTTTTAGATTGAGTTGAACCATTTAAGGTTCCAATAATCAAATTAGCAACCTCACGGCCCTTCGTGTCGGTAGTTTCATCAACAGAGAGCCAAAGATACATCTTCATAAATTTCGTTGATGTATTTCTTGCGTAGAGCTGAGGAACTGGGTACATAAATGGGTTTATTACCGACTTTGCAATAAGTTTGCAGGAATTCTTGAAATATCGGATTGTCCAATTTATGTAAAGGAATATTACAACCCACAAAAAGATTACACAAATCTTTGGAAAATGCTTCTTGTGGATTCTTCACATTATTGAGAAAACTTTCCTCCAAAGTTGCTGCCGCGGTTTATTCAAATTTTCAGAAACCCTGTTCTGATGAAATGTTGTGTTCAAATGTTGCACTACTTGAAATTTCTTCTGGCAGGTAATCTGTGTAACAAATATATATTTTTAACATTCAGTTATAATAATTATTATTAATTACTATATTACTACAAAAACTAGAAAAATAAATTGTCTGGTTTTGTAAAGTTCTCCAGTTGTTTAAATTTGATTGATTTTGGTGTTTATGACAAAGAAATAATACAAAAATATATTAGCTTTAAAGAACATAAAATTAAACATATCTAATAATAACTTATTATAAAATTGTTTCATTATATTTATGAACACAAAAAAAAATTCTCATAATTGTAGAACTTGTTATTGACAAAATATTTCAAAATTCAACTTACCCTTTAGTCGCAGAGTGTGCATAAAACACTTTCTTCGTCAATAATTTTTAGTGCACTGCAATCACTTATCCACTTTTTTATTAGAGATGACTTCGCTTTAACTACCTTCGGCATTTTCAAAACTTTTTAATTCACTTTTGTTTCACCAAATAGCACAGACCTTAACACGTTTACGAATGAACAAACTATGAAGGAAATTATTTCTTTTTCTTATATTGATATTAGTCGTACGGTATAATATACCTGCATTAATACCTACATTTCTAAAAAGGATTTCTTACGTAAGTTTTAATTGCCCTGTAAACCGATTATCAGTACAGGTAAATAATATTTTTGGGAAAGTCCATCTCATTATTAATGAAATAGACTTTTAATGAGTCATTAATGCAAAGTTGAAGAAATGCAATCCCTTCACGTTTACACAAACAAATTAAATATCTTTAAATATCAGGTTTATTATGGTTCTTATGAAAATGGCGAATATATGCATAAATATGCAAAGTAATTATGAAATATGTACGTGCATTTGCAGTTATGGTAAAGTGTCCCAATATGCATTATATGCACTAAAAAAATGGTAAAAAACGTATTCTGAGGGTGGAAATGGATAAGTACACAGTATAGAAGGGATATACCAAAAAACAACAAATATGCATTTTGCATAAAATCCATTAATGTCATGTACTGTATTTCTAATTGCACAGAGCTTATGATATTCAGCTTGATGTTGTCACATTGCTGCTTGAGCAGTATCTTCTTGAACCTGTAATGGTATATTCTTTCACTAACTTGTGCTTGGCTTGCTGTTTCGGCTATTCTTTCCTCTCGTAAAAACGGGAAATCTTAGAAGATACCGCAAATACAGTAACCAATTATATACCCACGTTATATAGTCTGGACCGAAAATGAAGATAGCCAAAGATTTACGAACAAAATAAATAGCGTTCCAGAGGATTACAGCGGCAACAAAGTGGTTATGAAACAATGAAGCATATTTGAAAGAACAAAAATATATTTGGAAAGTTAAATGTATCAAGCCAAAAGCAATATGAAGAGGAGTCGAAGAAATTGTACTTTATTATATTATTATTTAGAGTTTTGATTTATATTACAAATAAACTTCGCTATAAAATATATGGTACTATTAATTGTTAAATAATTAAGAATTGACTTATTTTCCAAATTTTCTTGTAAATCTCATCCTTTTCTAAATGAAAAGAAAATTGCTCTTGTAAACTTAATGGAATCGTATTCGATTATCTTTTTAAAAATCTACGCAATCGTAGTGGCACTATATTTACATCATCTTGTCTGTCGATTGGCTAGTTTTATTGCATTTGAATTTTTGTATGATGAATAATACAAATTATTAATATTGTTAAGTACTTGAGCGTTAAGCATCTTGTATTTTATTTTATTTTATTTCACTTGTTTCCTATTTTATATGAAGGTTTTCTTTTGTTTTTATGTATTATTATATTGTTTTAATGTATATTCTATTATATTACTTTTAATTATAATATTGTTATACTTGTGGATTTAAAAATTATTTTGAGAAGAGGATACCTGCGCATACTTGTTGGTCAGTGGCTCCTCAGTGTTCATATTGCCGTGGTCTCTTGCATATTTAAAAATAAGAATAGTATTAAGAACTAGTTTAAGTATTAAAAAATAAAAGAAATAGTAATATCAACAATTTTTATTACAAACTGAAGATTTCGATATGTTTGCAATACACATAACACAAGTGTATGATAGGTTGCATATATTTAAGTATAGAAAATTCTGATATCAAATGAATTTATTGTTCTAATTATAGGTTAAATAAGTATATTAAAATTAAGTATTAGATAGGTGCAAAATAAAGAGGAAATAAGTCTAAGTAATATATTTCTTTTGTAGAAAAGATAAACAAGAAATATGGCTTGTGTACAATAAAACGCAACCTAACTTTTCTCAAGGCGTAAAAATTGCATTAAATATTCTAAATAATAGACCTTTGTTCATAAATAAAAAGGTACAGCACACAGCAATATGTATAGGGTGTCCCAGAAATAAAATGACGGAGTAGCAGATATGTAACGTCCGAACAGAAATAGGCCCAAATATACCACAATAACGAAGAAATTAAAATTTTAATTTCTATGTTGTTTTTTAGATAAAAAAATTACATTACGGACCTGGCACAGAATGTATGTTTAAAATTCACGTAAGAATGTTCATTTGTAAATAGAAACGAAGACGCATTCATAGAGCGCTTTTATTTGCATAAAACGGGGGAAAAAACGTTAAATCGTAAAAACATATTTTTTGCGGGATGTGTTTCAATAACGCAGCTATGTAGTCGGTTATTGACCCAGATGGGTGACCTACTTTCTTGCAGGCAATAAAAGGTTGTTTTTATTTTTAAAATTGGAAGGTTGTTGCTCTTTAATGTGTTCGTAGTTGGAAACAGCTGATTATTAGAATATTCAATAAATCGTATTTTTCTAGCTTGTTTAAAATTAAATTATTAATGGTTTGATATTTATTATGAAGTATCTATTCCTTCTCCTTTTTTTAACACAAGTAATATGGTGATTCTGAAAAGCACCGATTGTGAAAGTGAAGCATGTGGATATTTAGTGCAGGGTCGCCGTAAGGCCAATTGAATTCTTTATTATTATTTTTCTGCCGTCTGCGCACGAATAAAGACTTGATATTTTGAGGGTACGTTTTTACACAATCTAGATTCCGATTTCTGCTACTCCGTCTTTTTATTTCTGGGACAGCCTGTATATACGGTGTTCTTTCAAAACTTTCCACAATAAATTTATGGAAATTTGGAAATTTATGAATAATTCTCTGAAACACGTAAGAAGTATTAACGTGGGGGTCATTTCTTGATGCAAAAGTCGACTCACTTACTTTAACCCCTGTCCCTGGGAGGTACAACCTTAAAAATAATATAATAATACGTCATTTTACAGGTCTTTTGAAACAGTACATTTTGGCGTTAACTGTTTTTAAATTGATCGATCCGTTTTGAAGATTTTTAAAAAAATCTTTTGGTTTGTTTAATTTTTTGTTTTTTGTTTTAAGCTTAAATATCTATTACTCAAATACACTTTAACTGCTTAAAATGTTTTATTTTTGTTTTCAAAGTTATTTATAATTAAATTTTTATTTCAGAAAAATTCAATGCGATAATTCTACAAAATGTTGTCCGTTGATCGCTAATCAATGGTACAGCCGTTGTTCAAAACTGCGGCGTACATCACTAAAGCAGATTATTTCACATATACATTGTTATTATTACTCATAGTGGTCATTTCTTCACAAAACATTACTCTTCTGCCATAATCGTCTTCAGTTAGCCCTCAATTTATAAGGATGGTATTTATGAAGTTTTGTAATTTTATGAACCGAACCCAAGGAAATTCAAGTTGCCGCAGAAATCTCACGTAATGAGGTATTAGAATTTATGCCAAAATGACCACTAGCGTCTACGGACAGCATGCGATTCTTATTCCCAGTACCACGTATGCGTATAGATGAGAAGTAAAAATGATAACCTATCGCAAATCTCGTTCATCGATTGTATAATTAATAAAAGAATAGACAGAAAAAACAAGTCAAAAATGGAAAGACGTAGCTACTTATCATATAAATTTATTATTAAAATTCGATATTATTTAGGATTTAGGCTAACAAATAATGCATTTTATACTTCCTCTTAGTACGTTTTTTTTAAATTGGTAAGTTCACTTTTTCCTTTCTGTCTTTGTTGAAAACAACCCTCGCTGGGGAAGTTATCTTTTTATTACGTTGAGACATTCTCGTTTTTCTTTTATTACCGGCTTCTTAATTTGTATTGGAGCTACCAATTTTTTTAAACCATCCATTTGTTCCATGCATAATATCAATAATTTTAATTAAATCAGGTACAAAATTTGTTTTAAAAGCTCCTTTTCGATAGCATGAAAACACACTATGAAAAGAACAGAAACACAACCTTCATGCGCAAGTGCAGCTTTCGGACTAAGAATCGCATGCAGTCCGTAGACGCTAGTGAAATGACCCAGCACTTCCAATTGAGCGCCTTCATTTAAAACTCTCGGCTGATTGTGTTTTACATTTGCAACAAATCCAGTCTGAGTAAATATGTCAATAAGATTTAGGACATATCTATGAGATGTGATCTTTCCGGATGCCTTTCTTTAAATGTTGCGGCAGTTCATCGAGCACATTGATTTTCGGCTCCATAAATAAATACACTTTCAACCCTTTCTGGCGAACTGTAAACCATTTCATTTAAATAACTTTGGGTTGATAACACTAAATAACAATTTATACTAAAGCAACATACAATGTATTTCAAAATGAGGAGCACCTGAACAAAAAAATGGTATATCCGCTTTGTATGCTATTGCCTGTTTTTCCGTTTAGAACATTATTTTATTGCGCTGTTCGAAAAATTGAATCAATGATGCAAAATCGTTTTAAAATAGTATATTAAAGAATAAGTGTCATAAGACACGTCTTATTGCACGAGCCCAAATTTAGGACACGACGAGTGCAGCGAGGAGCTTCCTAATGGGCGAGTGCAATAAGTGTCTTATGACACGAGTTCTTTATGTTATTTTTTCTAATCTGCCGCTTTTTATCATTTTTTAAATTAAAATAATAGGAATTTCAAAATATAGTAATTTTTGTGGTGGTTGGCAATATGGTACACACATGACATAAATTGAAAATTTGAATTATACGCGATTTATATATTCAGTATTTCATACTTAAAGTTAATCTAAAATGAGTACTAATATTTCATGTACACCAACTGAAATCAGAGAAATTGCTGAAAACGTTGTTAATAATTTACTTCCCACTAAATCCCGCAGCAATTATGAGAACCAATACGTCAGATTTGAAGAATGGTGTAAACAAAAAGAAGTTCATGTTATATCAGAAAACGGACTAATTGCTTATTTTCAATTACTACACACAAAATATAAACCATCTACGCTATGGACTACTTCTTCTATGCTGAGGTCTTGTTTAACGATATATAAAAATGTAGATATGTCATAGTACAAGAAATTACAAGCTTTCCTCAGTCGTTTATCTGAAGGTTACCTACCTAAAAAATCTAAAATTTTAGAAGAAATAGACATGATTAAATTTATACAAGAAGCAGATAATAAAATATATTTGGCGATGAAAGTAAATACAATTTTCACAACAATCACAGCTTTGCATATAATAGTATCAATTTGTAGGTAGTCTTGATAATAGGTTACAACGGACCTTGTAGAAGAGAAGAGCTGACCAATATGTCTGTAGATGACATTGACTACAAGTCTGACACCATCACTATTTCTGTACCTAGAACAAAAAATAATATTCCAAGATTCTTCGTAATTACAGATACAATATGGATGGATTTAATTAAGAAATATTATAACTTACGGCCTATTAATACTAGTCATAAGCGATTTTTCTTGACCTATCGCAATTGTCAATGTATTAATAGTCCAATGGGTATTAATATTATAGGCAAAATTCCTAAAGAGATTGCAAGTTTTTTGAAATTGCCAAATCAGGAATTGTTTACAGGGCACTGTTTTAGAAGATCTAGTACAACACATTTGGCTAATCATGGTGGTGATTTGTTGACTTTAAAAAATCATGTGGGTTGGAAGTCCTCAGCTGTAGCCGAGGGTTATATTGAATCCTCGTTAAACAAAAAGATTAGAATATCTCATATGCTTGGCTCTGAAAATAATACAAACATTCCCGGATGTTCAAACGAAACCATCACAGTAGACAGCAATAATAGTTTTCATCAAAATATTGTATCAGCAAGTACGAGTGGTTTGCCCAAGATAGATCTCATGTATCTATTAACGTATACACTAACTGTACAATTCAAAAACATAATTAAAAATAAAATATTTGTTGAACAATGGATCGTTGCAATTTCATTTTATTTATTTATTTTGCCGATAGTGCTGTATTTCTAAAACTTGAAATGATGAACATCGTCCGCACAGATTATTATAGTTATAAACAGTCCTATTCATAATGAAAGTTAGTGGCTACGTATTCATAATCGTATTTAACAGCGTACTAAGCGTAGTAGCCAACTAAATTGTTAGTAGCGTATAGGGGTATGTTTAAAGTTACAGATCACCGTTAAAGCTAACCTAAAAAAACAAATTGGTACGAATAAAAATAAACACATATTTGTCAGACTTCTTTTAGATCCAGGATTATAACTTTTACTTTCTTATACGTAGTATAAGGAAGTATTGTGATGATGAAAATTTTCGACCTCGAGATTTTTGCAGATGTCCACGTTTTGAAGTCCCCTGATACCAAAAAAGTGGTTTTTAAAAAATGTCTGTGTGTCTGTGTGTGTGTGTGTGTGTGTGTGTGTGTGTCTGTGTGTGTGTGTGTGACCACGATAGCGGTCAAACCGCTGTAGATATCAATTCCAAATTTTGTATTTACGTGTATAATCTCCCTCTTGAGATCTGATTAGTTTTTCAGTAAAATCGGTAAACCGGAAGTAGCAGTTTACTTCAGCGAAAAAATCGAATTTTGACAATATTTCGTCAACTATTAAATTTAAACAAATTTATAAAGAATTCATATATACTTAAAATTGAAATTGAAAATAATTTTATTTAAAAAGTTTTTCGAAATTCCTACCGCAAGTAGGTCTTTTACTCTTATCGAAAATCAGTTTTTTGCGAATATTTCGCAAGTCATGCTTTTTAGACAAGTACGTTACGGGTATAAAAGTATTTAAAACATAATTTTCAATATCTTTTGTATAAAAGAAATTTCAAAATTCAGACCGGAAGTACCACTTTTACTCTTATCGGATAACGATTTTTTGCATATATGTCGTAAGTTATGCATTCTATATATATTTATCAAGAGTACAAAAGTATTTAGAACTGAATTTGCAATGTTTTTTGTATATATGAAATTTCAAAATTCGGGCCGGAAGTAGCACTTTTACTCTTAGCGAGTAGCACTTTTTTGATAATATCTTGCAAAGTATGCATTCTATAGAGATTTATTAAGAGAATAGAAGTACTTAGAATAGGATTTTGAATAATTTTTGTATAAAAAAATTCTTAAAATTCTATTATTTGAAACGCTCATACGTATAAGAAAGTCGTGTGGTGGCCACACCTCATTTTTTTTAATTAAATACATTGAAATGAAACATTTACAGTTGAAAAAGGTCCGCGATATGAACATACAAAATGAAATTCAATATCATGCTATGAAAATGAAATTGTTAAAAGAAAAAAAGGAAGAAATGAGTGTATAAGGATATTTTTATATTTAGACTTTATTTTAAATAAAACATACTTATGATAATAGGTGCTTTTAATTAAAATGTCTCATTATATGCTAATCTAATGCTTAAAAATATTGCCAACATTATCATTAAAAATCATTTTAAATCATTATCCACATTATCAATCTAATTCCATACAAAGTTAATGAAAGTGAGTATATATTTTTTTAATGTGAAGATTCCTCTGTTTGCAGTTTTTCCTTTTATAATATTCATAATGGATATTGCTACTATTGATGCCCTTGTTGTGTCCAGTTTAATGAAAAAAGCATCCAAATTTATTCTTCATAATTCCAAATGCTTTTTAAAAGACATTTCTCGTTGATATATGGAGTCTTATATTTTAACACAGGACTTGTCGTTAGTGTTTGTGATGGCGTTAACAGATATCTTGAACATTATTACTAATCAAAATACCTTCTATATCTCCATTCTGAAATCATACTAATATCAGCTAATATTGTTTACATTTTCAGTTTGAACACCTATTGTAAATAAATGTACGTAGATTCAGTTATTGTCGTTCGTTTTTTATTAAATAAATATTTAGGTGCCATTACATTTTATTTTTTTCTTATGAAACCATAAGTCAGAGACTCACTAAACCTGGTATTAGTGAATTCAGGAAAAAAATATCTACTCAAAAAAAAATATAAATACAGGGTGATTCATTTAAAATACTATCCGGTGACATCATATCTCCAAAAATGTGACAAAAACGGAAAATCTGCAAACACCAATAAATAATACATAAAGTATACAAAAACTTTAATTTAGGTTAAATTTTCGAAAAAGTGCTAGTTAAGCCATAAATTCGGTGTTCCGCTCTTTTTGCCCGACCCTGTATATATAATTTAATGTGTAGTACCTATAACGTCTTTCCACCTATTGATTATCATGTTTGTAACTTATTTTATTTCATCATGTATTTTGTATAGAAATTCTATTATTATTGAATTATATATTTCCAGTGGATTAAGCCATTTCTAGAACATTTTTGGATTTAGAGCCCCATTAACTTGACCTTCCTCAACTTCTTGCTATTCTGCTCGAACATGTATTTGTTCATAATCCATGAAAACTCTTTCTGCTATACATACAATTCATATATAATCGTACCTTCTTATTTTGCAGATTTTAGTTAATCTGAAATTGTAAATTCTAACCTTTTAATATTTGCTTTCTATCGTGATTACCGCAAATTTAAATTTGTACATCAGTGCGCACGATCGTTCTTTATATTACCCTGTTGCCATATGCATTTTTCTATTAACGTCCTACTACTTACTAGCCACTAAATAAGCGTTTATGAATAAGGTAAATTAATAGCGTCTTAGTAGGATGTTAGTAGCTACTTACTAGTAGCGTACTAACACCCTATTAGGGTGATGATTATGAATAAGGCTGAAAATATTTTACTTCGCTTCATTTTCAGAGATATTTTGCATATTGTACATTGAAAATACATCTTCCGATGCTCCTAAAATAGATTGACTATAATAGCTAGAAATACGAAAAGAAATAAAATCAAAAGATTTCTTTAAGAATCTTCACAACAAATCGATCGATTTCAAAAAAGTTAAATCTAAAATGTACTGTTTCAAAAGGCCTGTAAACTGACGTATTACTCGTTACCCCTTTTCATTTAAGATTTTTAAAGGGTAGCTTCTACTTAAAGTAAGTGAGTCAATTTTTGCATCAAGAAATAACTCCCACAACAATACTTCTTACGTGTTTCAGAGAATTTTTCATAGATTTCCGGATTTCCATAAATTAGGGATGGGAAATTTATAACTGAACACCTGTATATACATATCTATAGTTTAAATACACATTTATTATAAAATTCAAAAATAAATTTAATGTCTATTTGAATCCAATTTATGTTTTATTTCACAATACGGTGTTTCCAAAAGAGGAAATTTCCTCGACAAATATTATCAAAAAACTTTTATTGTGAGGAAAAATACTTGATGGTACATAGAAATATGATATTTTATTTATTTCGTCGGAAATTTTAATTATGAAAATTAAAAGAAAACCTATTTTTGTTCGCTCGTTACTCCAATCAGGTGCTAATTTTACATTTATAATTTTGAGAAAAGTATCTATTTATTCTAGAAGATTAAGTTTCCAATTATTCCTAACAAGATTATATTACAATGAATCTCGTTCGTACAAAACGAAACGAAGTGCGTAAATTATATTAATTGCTACCTCGTTCACAGTAAATCATTTCGTGGTGCGTGTCTGTCTACCGTTCACGTTATTCCAAATATTAATTCACAATACAATTATTATTATTAGTATTTAATATTTCAAAAAGAATTGGGGTAGTGATGGTTTATGGTAATCATTTGATACAAATAAAAATTAAGGGTATATTTTGGGAATACATTTTTGCGGTGCTTTAACGTACCTATTCTCCGATTAGTGTTATTCTGATAAACTCTCGCTGTTTTAGACAGACTTAAAGAACTTAGAGAAATAGCATTAACTTTATAAATAATAATAATAATAATAATAATAAATGTCTTTATTGATCATGATTGATGACTTGAGACAGGTGCTTGAACTATAAAAATTAAAAAAAACATAAACATAACACTGATGGTGATGGTAGGAATTCATTTATAATACTTTACAATAGTAAAATAGCAAGAGCTCCACTATGTAACCTAAAACGACTCCGCACGAACACAACACCAATACAGTATCAATAATAATAATAATCTTTATTCCTCTCGACCCCTGACAGAGCATGGAAAAGTCAGAAAAACAATATACCGGATGGTGCAATAGTGTGTCGGCGGAACTTAATATGAAAACTAATAACGCTGTAGCAATGAGACTTTACGTACGTATGTAGTATGCGACTCTACATTTTCTAATTTTATTTACAAATATACAGAGTGTTCCAAATTTTCGCAACCACCTTCAACTTTTTTATCTTAAATACATTCCTATACTTTTTAGATGTTATAATGATAGCCATTCAAATTTTCTTTGCAATGATATATGGATATATGCACTTTAGACTGTTAGTGTTAATTTTATTGATAAATTTGTTAAAATCTTGACAGCATCTAACATATTAAGCTGTAGTCTGTGTTACTAATTTATGAACTAAGACGTTATTTGTTTTGAGGTTGAACAAAGTGAATAAATATACAGGGTGTTAAATATGTCGTGTCTAAGTTATCGATCTTTATTGGTTATTTTCTCGTTCTTTTTAAACCTAACCTATAATATTTTTATAAGTCAGCATATTCCTTGTAAAACTGCCTTTAAAATGATACCAATAACATAGTACTTATTTCTAGTATTTTCAAAGTTATAACAATTTAATGGGATATACTCATGTTTATAACATGCAATATGTGGGGCATCTAATAGTTGGTTGACCTTGGTTTAAAAAAAAATGGCTGTGCAACCAAACGTCAAATCTCTACTTCAAAAGTCCATAAAAAGTCGTTTTCTGTATTTTCTCTTTGCGGTAATTGCGCTTTATTATTATAAATTAAGTTCGGCTAGTGAATTATTAATTTCCGTTTGTTTGTTAGTAGTTGTTACGTGTTGTATTTACCTTGTTATCAGTTATATCGTTTTATTGACATTATTTTTTATTTAGATACCATAATAGTTTATTGTTGTTTTTGTTTTAAAATGAATTTTTCGAAAAACGAGCTCATAGATATGGTATTTGCTCTTGGCGCTAGCAACAGAAATCCATTTTTAGCATCAAGAACATATATATGCGATGGAATATCCCGACCGAAGAGCACCGGATAGTAAAACGTTTGAAAATTTGTTGGTAAGGTTTTTTCGAACGGGTTCAGTGAATTACGTCGAATATTAAAGAAGTAAGACTATATGATTACAGAAGATAATGAAGTGACAGTCGTCCAGTCCATTGTGGAAAATCCACACGTATCTACAAGGATAATTTCGAAACAACATGAGATAGAAGTCACTACTGTAAAAAGGATTTAAAAAATACACGATGTATTTCACTATGTATTAATTAACAAATTTAGTTTACCATTCCAAAGGAATCGGAATAAGGGTTTTGAAATAAAAGCAACTATCCTTACCTTTGTGACGTTTCGGCTGCTATTTTCAACCTTCCTCAGACCTGTTTATTAGGAAAGATGTATGTGTTATAATATTGTGAATTTACAATTCTTTAACAAAATTTACGTATCAATATTAGGACACAAAACAAAAATGCAAACCTTAAAAAAGAAAAAAATTCTAGAATGAATAATTGACATGTAATTAAACTTACTTTCGCTAATGTTGTGTAGGTTTGCTAATAAGGCACATTATGTAAATCGTACTGTCTTACAGATACATGTTAAAAATCACAATTTTACGATAACACAAAACAAAAAAACGAGGGAACATTTAAAAATTTTCTTGATTAAAGCATTGTTATATGCTGTCATCACACGTGTAGAAAATTAACACTATCCGTTTGGTTTAAAACCTCAAGCTAATTCTATCTGTTTCATTACTTATAAAATGTGCGAGAAAATATATCTTTTGCCTATTTACTCGTACAATGCTAGTCGCTAACATCTGTTTCTTATTTGTTTTTATTTGTTGTTTCGGTAAAATATATGTTATTTTTATATTGTTGATAACTAGTTTAATAGATTTTGCTGTATGTATGAATATATACTGTGGAGTTGTTGTTTTATTCGATAATTATTTACGGTATACCTGATGTAATGAATGTCATGTGATAATTACCCGCATTAAAACTGCCCCTTTAATCCCTTTTCTTTGTTTTTAATATTTACTGGTAGTTCTATGTTGCCTTTCTGTATGTTTGTGTTTATGCAAGTTTATAGATTATTCTACGCATTAAATATGGTAGATGTGTTCAGGAAACTTCCTCTTTTGAAAGTACCATAAAAACAACTCAATTTTACTTCAAATACACATTTATTTATTTTCGGTGTGCGCGGATATGTCGGGGCCGCTCTGCATCGAACATAAGATACACAGCATATATACATGTGAATCGATCGAGAAGCTATGGGCTCCTATGTATACGCACATGCCAGACACTGCCGTCCGTACGTATACATAGGAGGTCTTGCATCGCTTTCGGTGTACAGTCGTGTAAGCCCTGCCGGCAGACAATAAACTCGGCCGCTGAGACTGTATACGCCCGAAGCCAGCTCCGCATCAGTATGCTCACAATATTTGTATGTAAAAAATACATTAAGTGACAATATGTTTTAAAAGTTAAAAAAGTAAAACATACATTACAAAAATATAATAACACTTAAAAATAAAGAAAAACATGCATATATAAAGCAAAAAACAATAATATAAAATAAAATAAAAGATGTGAAGTTCTTAACAAGATGTATATCGTAGATGTTGCTAAACATCCTTGAATCTGTTTTTGATTTGAGGTGATCATCAAAGGCTCTAATAGTGAGTGTTTCCAGAAATAATCTTCTATTGTAGTTTTGTTCTTTGAAGATTATTCTGGCATCACTAAATTTGGCTGTATGTCTCGTAGTTGCTATATGGTTCGCCAAAGCGCAAGATTGTGGTTTTATTCTACTATCACTCATGTGTTGTGTAATTCTGTTTTTTAGTCTCGTTTGGTTTGTTCCAAGTAATATGTGTTACACTCACAAGGTATGGCATACACCATATTGTTATTCATTTCTACCGGTATTTTGTCTTTTAGTGTGCTGTATAATTTTGCATTTGAAAAAGCCGTCGTGTATGCAATGGAAAAGGTATTTGTTGAAATTTGTTGTTTTTCCTGAAGCGTTCACCATGTCGTCTATATACTGGCAGAAGTCTACCTGATGAGAACAGGCAATACCTAGACTCGTCTGTGAACAGAATGTTAGGCCAATCTTCATCGGTCCAATTTTGATGATCCTTCGCAAATTGTAGTCTGTTGAACTCAGTTAATAACAATGTCATAAAACCAAAACAAACAAACACTACTGCAAGGATTTTCTTTTCATAGATATGGTGATTCCATAATATTTTTGCGGAGTGTATTTTATATTTTTTATTATAATTGTCAATAATAATAAAAGTCAATAATCAAAAAAAAAAGATGATCAATTATAAATGTTAGTAAACTTGAATAGTGTGTGCTTCATATTTACAGAGTTTGGCAAATATTTCTTTTTTATTGTACTTAAACAGTTTTAAACATGAGTATGTTATGATTCTATACTTACTAACAATTTATCATAATACTGTGTGTCCGTTTAAAGTTAGCCTTGATTATATCTAGGCAACCGTTCGTCTTACAACCCAGTTGCAAAAATCTGGATAGTACTAAGGGCCAATCAAATTTTACAAAAATATTTTTAATTTCCAAAATGACAAGCGGATGTAATTCTCAGACTAAATTAACATTTTGTCAACTTTCCATTAAATTCAAGTTTAGGATTGGTTAAAAATATTACTGGGAAATTAATGATAATTAAATTGCATATTGATTTTTTTTTTATAATAATTTTATACGAATCAACAACTTGCCTCTTGTTTATGTCTTTGTAAATTAAATAATACAATAACGATTTCCATTATTATTCGTAGATATCATATGCATTTGTTTATACAGCAATCGGGTAAACGAAATACGAACTAAAACCGAACCTGCTGCGGTCCTCGTAAATTTCGAGGAACATAATTCGGTTTCTAAATCTCATTAGTTGAGCGAAGGGGCCTTGAATAATGCAAGGACGGAGCGTTGTTATCAATGCGCGGTTTCGGATTCACGATGTCTGTGAGCAGTACCCCAAATGTCGTCTCCCGTACCAGCCCGGCTCTTTCGTGTTTCAATCTCTTCTACGCACAAAGCTGTCGTGCTTTCTCTCACAAGAAAGCATTCGGAGCTAAGAGTAATTCGTTGCTTCAGTAGCAAGGACATAATGAGCTTAGACAATGCGTTCTGCGGATTTCAACATTTAAACGGCCGTACTTGATTGAATTCGACAGAGAATCTGTCGATTTCTGTATCGAATGTTGATTCTACGGCCATCGCGCTAAAAATATAACGTCAAAAGACGAGTGGCGTCTGAAATACACCAATAGTGGTTTGTGTATATAACGTCTTGTTTATACTATTTGTGGAACTGAAATATATAAACCATTTATTTTTCAACAGATCACTCTATATAAAGAACAACAAAAATATATACCAAAGACAACGTTAGGTTTACAAAAACAAAACATGAACTATTTAAAGAAAATTTCAAAAAAATAAAAACGGTAGTTGTTTAAATTTGATAGATAATAACAAATAATAATATGTTTAAAGATCAACAATAAAAATAATAAAAAGATGTGGTCCCAAATTAGATCCCTGTGGTATATACTCGAACTAGTGACATCCCAGACCCATAGCCAAGATTTAAAAAATAAATGATTCTATATGTTATTTGTACTATTTCCATCGTTTGGATTCAACAACCGACTTTAATATTATATAATTTCTATTGGTTTATTTGTTAGATCTATTATTGTTCCTGTTTGTTTATTTGTTTTATTTATTATTGTTTGTTTATATTTGCAAATATGAATGGCCTTATAGCATTATTATTAGATGAAGATCACAACAGGTAGGTCAATGTAAAATATATAGAGTTATACATAATATTCTCTATTCTCTTTATTTTAGAAATTATTTGCGTATATTCCGAAAACGTTTAAGAGATCACGGAAATCCTTTTGAAATACCCAACAGGCATTTTAAACAAATGTTTAGACTTAATAAGGACACTGTTTAAAACCTGATCCAGTTAATTGGATGGGCATATTGAACAAACAAATATACCATTACATTTGAACGTTATTATCATAAACATTCCTTGAAATGAATATTAACTATGTATAGGGCACATTATATATTTGTTACAGGTCTTAACAACATTAAATTTCGTAGCATCAGGCAGCTATCAGAATAATGTTGGTGTTAATAGCTTTGTTTCTCTTAGTCAGACGTCAGTAAGTCGAATAGTTCATGAAGTCTGTCTTGTGATATCAAACAATTTATTCCATGAATGGATAAAATTTCCCGGTGATTGTGAATCAAAGAATCATGTTAAGCAAGGGTAATTATGTTGTGTCAAAATATTCTAAAAATAATTCTTTGTTTTGGTTTTATGGAAAAAAAAATGGAAGAGCGGAGATGTATTTTGTTTAATCGATAGCACCCAGTGCCAACTGCCTACTTGACAATAGCTGTCAAAAATATTTAAATCAATGTCACAAAATTTATACCAACTTGTGCAATGCATCATTTAAATGTAGTAGATAGAGCCAGAATCGTCTCTCACCTGGAAAATGGTAGGACAATTATGAATTTAGCAGTAGATTTTGGATTGGGAAGAAGTAGTATGTGGAGAATTAAAAGAATTTTGCTATATCTGGAATTGGTCTAATTTTTAAATAGTTTTTAATTATTTTGATCCAATGTGGTTCCATTATTACAATCTTTCGAGACGAACCATTTTTGCTATTGCGGATGTGAATAATAATTAAATCATCTTTCATGATGAAATTAATAAATTACACAGCTCATCACTTCGGCATGCACCAGCAACACCAATTACAAGAGCAGTCTACACCCTGTTGTCAATAATTTCAAAGTATTAAGGGTCCTATATAGTGGATCGGAAATGTAATATTGGTTGCATAGCACAAAATGTAATAAGCCAAGGATGTCCGAGTACTTATTACACTTAGGGAATATATATTAACTCAATATCAAAGCGAATAAAAATTCATTTATGACCAAATATTTACACATTTGTAACCGCGGGAAAGATTTTTACCAGAATAACAATTCATTGTAATGTGGGTTGCCTAATTTTAATTTATTTTATATTAATTTAAAACAAAGTAAAGAATAGTTGAACGAAAAATAAGTGCAGAGCGGGGTAGCTTTTTATTCAATTTATAACGCGAACAACAAACAAATCTGCTACAAAGGATTTTTGAGAAAACTTGTTTTTAATATTTTGACATATTAATTAATTTTCTTTAATCAGATAACTTTTTTTCTAAATTTGATTATTCAGAGGGGTAGATTACTAAATTCTTCATAAGTTGACGTTGAAAGGTTTTCTCCAAATTTAAAATCAACAAAAATATCTTGCATCAAAAATCTCCTATTTTTCAACTATTCATATATCCACTATATAGGACCCTTAATATATAAACATACTACCTTAGTTGCAATGTAACATGCGTCGGGTGCTTCAGTAAGGAATTTTATAATTTCCTCTTGAGTAAATACTAATGATTTTTTGATCTTATAATTTTCATTTTTTCTTTTTAAAAAGGCAACTAATTTAAAATATTTTGAAATATTAATATTCTCTTTTAGGCCAAGTGTAGCTTTCAACATTGAATATTGCGCCCATAAGGTCGAGGCTTTTTTATTTTTTGAATATTCTTGAAAATAAGCCAGAAGTACGTTTTCAGAAATTATTACTGTATTTTTGGAATCACACCATTTTTAAAATTCTGTATATGTTTTCATGTATAAGTGTTTGGACTTTTGCGAAAGCAAGTACTCAACTGCCAGCAATCTCGGTCATTTTAGGTGGTGTACATCTAAACTCTTCAAACATTATAAATAGACTGAAAAATAATCTAATAAATACTTGGCTTTTAATTTCAGCATTTATGTCAAAACTTATTTGTTAACATCAAAATATAGCTACTTATTTGTTTATATGAAATTTTATTACAAGGGCATTCTTACATACCTGTTTCATTAATCGTTAAATTTCTGACCAGCGCACCTAATATGTACATCCACACAATTTTACATGCATGCCGTGAATGGAATAGTTTGTTTCTTCAATAAAAACTGATCTTCCGTCGTTTATATATAATGAAAAGTTATTACGAAAATCAATCCAAACTGTCAACAAAACGTACATTCAATTTTATATCATTAAAATGTCATTTAGAAAGTTTTAATAGACATTTATTTCGAATCTGGAACACCGTATCTCCTCCAAAACTAATTTCGCTAATTTAAAAGTTCGAGAGCGAGATCGGTTCTTCGTACCCCCCCTCCCCCTCTTTTTTCATTCTAACTCACCTAGTGTAACTTCTAGAAACTAATTTTGTTGAAATCGAAATTATTAAGTCTGCCCCGGTACTGAAAGAGGTCAACTTAACTTCTAAATCAATCCGGACTTTTTATTTCGCCACGGAAAATTAAGACGGTTGAAGGCTGTGATAAGTACGGATAAAAGTTAATTGGAGGAGATAGTGGGAACACAAAAAGAAATCAAGGAAAGACCTTCCTTCTAATTAATTATATCTGTCTACCTATCTATATCTGTTATGTGTGGTTCTTTTTATAACTTATTGTTACTGAGGATTTTCTTTAGATTTACTTATTTTCATTTGCAAATATGTAGTGAAATATCATAACTATTCATTATACTTGTTCCGAAGATGTTTTAAATTAGGACTGGGAACTGAAACAGGTTTTAATATCTTTGGTAAAGGATTAAATTACTATTTGGAGTGCTTAAATAACAAAGAATACATTTCTTTCTGGTGATTGCCCAAAATTGTTCTTTTATCCACCTGGTAATTTGAATAAAACTTTATTTAATTCTGTTATATTAACTAATTATAAGGCTAGAAGAACAACTCACCTTGTGATTAAATGCCCAAGCACTGATAGTGAACTTGAGAGTGTTTATTGGTATAACAATTTTGAATTGCCAGGTAAGGAGGATTGAATAATACAACTCCATCCCCTAATCGCGTCGGGGTAAACTGCCAAAATAACGTAGCCAGAAACATTCTACACTCAAAAAGCACACACTATACCTTTTCAACTTCCGATTTAGACTAATCAACTTCAAAATAAGAATAATCAACATCAAATTTAAAATTAATAAATTTGCAGCATACGTTGATGTAACAAAACAATGCTAGTGTTGCTGAGTATCATTTAGCGTCAGACATTTACTGACATTTACCATGCCTGACATTAAAAAAACGCAAAGCTGACAAAGTTAAACGGCAAATTGGAACTGTATATAACTGTCAAGGTGACTGAAGAGGGCTTACGATTAGATTGGGCGTTAAAAAATCGACTGCCTACCGATGGGTTAAAAATCAAGAAAATATGGAAAAGTCACGTGGGGAACAAAAATCTGTGAAAATCACGGATCAATACATTGAAGAAAACCCAAAATTAACATTAAAAGAACATAAACTAAAACTGGAAGTGCAACATCGAATAAACAGTATCTAAAAAAACACTTCAAAAACATTTAGACAAATTGTTGTTCACATTGAAAAACATCCAGAAAGAACCTGAAAGAGCAAATAGTTATGAAGATAAAATGTCGTATATTCAGCATCTTTCAATTTATCAAGCGGATAATGTACCAATTATTTACATGGATAAAACAAATTTTGATTTATTTATATCAATAAGACAACGACGATCAAGAAAAGGATCACGCTAGAACAATATAATGGTTGGTTGCCGCGGAGCCAATATACACATTATAGGCTGTATTGGTAATATGGGAATGATTCACAACGAAGTCAGAAGAGGTGCCTTTAGAATGGAAGACGCAAATCAGTTTGTCCGTCGGTGTTTGCGTGCAGCAAATTAAAAATGCTATTTACTGGATTATGAATAATTTTCTTTTATTTAAATAAAAGAGAATAACAGAATTTTCTGAATGGGAATTCAAGGATATTCTTGCATAGATATTATTGAACAAAATTACCAATCCCGCAATACGAATGCACGAAATTCCACGAAAGATGATTTCTTTGGGGTAGGACTGTCGGTAATGTGATTTAGATCTCTTGGGAGTATTTCACTCACTCTAGAGGCCGATTGCAAAAGCGACCTATATCAACTTTTATCCAGAGGGGTATTTGTCATATTATTAAATACATCAATACTTGGGTTATATAATATATATAACTTTCTCTTGGTGTTAGCGATCTTAAATAACTCAATAACACACAGTTTTAAACGTATCGACAACTTTTTATTGTCTTCATCAGTAAAACTGTAAAGAAAAATACAAATTTTAATTAAATACAAAGACGTTTCACATCTAAGCCTTTGAAACTTACCTTTAAATTTATTGTTTTATGCTATTGTGTATTCATAATACCTTACAAGGTATTTTCAATACCATAAAGTATACTTTCTATTAATTTTGTCTTTTTTGAAATACTGTCAAACACCAAATTTAGAAATAAATGTCATTTTAAAAATTTGTCCTTATGAAGTCCTTTGTACAAGGTGTAATAAAAGTAATGGCTGTGCCTTTATAGTACGAAAAGTTTTTAGGAAACAATTTCGATGAAAGTTGTTTAGTTTATTAGCTTAGATGTTTCTTGTTATGTTTTCTGTTGTTTTGTTGCTGTGGCACAATATATTTTTTCCAATTCCAAAATAAACGTATTTTTCTCTATTAATTAGTGTATTTTGTCGTAATAAAATTAAAGAAATATATTGAAAACAGATTTAGAAAAACATAACAAAAATGAGCAAAAAACAAAAAATAACACAAGAACTTCACTAAAACAGCAAGGTCGTATTGACCTCCATTTATTGTCAAACAATAACCTAATCGGCATTACTCGCTTCTTTAATTCTTCTAAATTATGTGGAATTTTTTTTCTATTGGTTATTTTTAACGTGACCCCATTGGAGGAAATTTTGTGGTAACAAATTTGCTGGTCAGGCAGAAGGGAGTCCTTTGCCGATTCATTTGCTTGGGAATTCGTTATATTTTTACTTTCTCAAATGTGTTTTGCAAAACGTGGAAACGCTCTTGATGGAAGATATATATACTTATAAATTCAATTATTAAATAAATTTTTTTTGGGGTAGCGGCCTAATATTTATTTTACATAAAGGTAAATAAAAAAGAATACATGTTTCGACAATTTAATCTTGTCTTTTTCAAAAAAATTTTGTTTAAAATTATATTTTTCATTTCATCACAACATCTTAAACAATTTTTTGTATATAAAACATCGATAATTTATCCCTGCAATAAACATTCCTTTTTGATAGGATGCATCAACAATCTTTCTTATATTATACATTTCTTTTCCTTGTGTTATCCGATATTATATTTTTCATATTAATTTATAGTTCGTGACATTTCTTCATTAGTTCTTCGTTTTCTATAAGTTTAACTGTTATGAGAAACTGTTTTGTGCTTATTCATAAATGTACATGCTTAGTTTATTTTGAAAAAAAAATAAAGTATGCATGTATATTTATGAATAAACACATTGTCATTCTTTGCAGGTGGGCCATCAAGTTAATTGTCTTTGCTAAATAAATAAGGAAAACAGAATGGGAAAAGTCATTTTTGCTTTCTGTTGCTGCTATAAATCCCAAACAAATATTTCGGTGTTGGTGAAAGAAAGTTATATTTTCTAATATGAAGTTGTCAAAATATAAATTAAATATTTTTGCTCTCATTTTTGTGTTTATAAATATATCGACCGTAATCCATTTAAGACTAAGAAATTTTTTTGGATGTTTGGTGTATTCTTTTACAAATGTTCAAAGGCTCAGTATTTCGTTAGTTATTTATATCTTCATCAGGAGCTATAACTAGTTGAAAAAATATAATTACAGAAAATTGTGTCACACTTACAACTATAAATGAGAAATGACAACCTTAGTCAAAAACATAATACAATTTTTGGCAATTACTGTTGCTGTTGAGATACAAAAGATTTCTTATTAAAATACCGAATAAATTCAAAAATATTAAAAATATAAAGTGCGTAAAAAAATTAAGCTCTTAAAGCAAATACTAATTTGACATGTGTTAGATATTACAATAAATATTATTCAATTGGTTAATATCATATTTAAAATTAACTACATCAACATCTCTATTAATGTGGATCATATTCAAAAATAAACTTTCATATGCGTAGAGTTTTCCGAATTTTTAATATAAACTTGTTCCAAATTACATTTACTGTCGTCTTTATAATTTAATTAGTATATTAAAAAGTAGATGTTGAAATGTAACAGTGCATTTAGATGGTTGCTACTGATAGCCGCCCTCACAATAAGAAATAATATAAAAATTACATCAGAAAATTTGAATTATTTTAAAATATCTATTATCACTCCGTATATTATTTAATTTAAGTTGACTTAAATATAAAAACTAGATGTATGACACACAATGAAGTCTAATCAGTTTTTTAATATTTTCAAAACTGTTCTTCATTCTAATGTTGTAATTAATTTTGTAACGTCCGTCGCAGATGGATCAATACAGTATCTGCACGTAATCATGTTCTCGCTGCAACTGCACAATGCTGTTATCCTCTGAAAAATTGTGTTATTACAGTTCTGTCTCAGTCTGAAAGCGAACTTTTCGATGCGCGTTTCGGTTTATCTACTCTAGATAGAACTTTAAATACCTTCATCCTGAAATTGATGTCGCCCGATCGATTACACCAAATCCCCCGAGCATTATTGGAATAAGTAATCGGATTTTCAAACAGTTAGTCTGAAGATCTTCGAATACTGCATGTCCCTAACAATTCTTTTATTGAAGTCGGGTACATACGATATTAGGGTAGTTAGAAAACACCAAATTTTCGATTATATTTTTGAGATTATAAATTTAAAGAAAGGTTACAAAAAAATTCTCCAAAGATTAATTTTAAATCAGGTTTATTCAGAAGAAAAAGGGGTTAAAACAGGGAGGAGGAACTTACTGTTCATAAAATATATGGATGACATCTTCAATGAGACCAAAAAACAAAGCAAGACAATATTTATAGGTTATAGAGAATTGAAGCACTGCGACTTTTACCGATAATGTATGATTATTTTAGACAACGAGAAGAAGTAGAAGTATGGAATGATTTATTGGGGAAAAAAGAAATAAAATTAAATAAGAAAAAATAAAGGGCTTTTTGTTAGCAAGAGAAAGAGAATATGGAGATATATAATAATATAGAGATGGGATAAAATCGGAACAGGTGGAAACATTCGAGTATATAGTCACTTTACTGAAAGACAACGAAAACATCGATATCAAGATAAATCAAAGAGCATAATAATATGATTTATTACGAAATGAATAGAGGATTCGTCAATAAAAAAGAAATACCAAAAGAAACAATATATAGGCTTATACTCACATATGAATGTGAATCCTGGATACTATCACCAAGACAGAAGAGCAAATTTCAGGCGAGAGAGATGAGATGTCTTCGAAAAGTCTGTTGCCGGACCTTGTAGAATAAGAAATGAAAGAACAGAACAAATTATTAATTGAGCAAAGACAGTTAACTTGGTGGGGCCGCCTGCAAAGAATGACAAACGCTGTTGCAGTAAAGACTGTATGCGAAACAGCCAGCCAAAGTTAAGGCATTAGAGACAAGCTGAAACAAACGTCGGACAATGTAATTTTAAAAAAATTGTCGAAAAGAGGTAAGACAAGAACAGAAGCAAAAAAGAGAGAGCAGGACAGAAAAAAAATCGTGTCAATTTGTATGTGAACAATAAAGACGAGACCCTAAACTGTAATTAAACTCAGCTGTCATCTGGTCATAGGGTTGTAGTGATTAAAACTCTAATTAATAACAAAAATGACCATTAGGAAAGTAAGTCAATTAAGTAGAATTATCGGATAATCTTTGATTTATCCAAAACGACAAAACGAGAAAAGGTTAAATTAAGAGACAATTAATAATTTGAAACGAAAGCAACCCTTTCACTAGCAGGTGTCTTAATAAAAAAATAAATGTAATTTGGAACAAGTTTATATTAAAAATTCGGAATACTCTACATATGAAAGTTTATTTCTGAAAATGATCCACATTAATAGAGATACAATTAATTTTAAATATGATATTAACCAACTGAATAATATTTATTGTAACATCTTATGTATTTCAAATTAGTATTTGTTTTGAGTGCTTTATTTTTTAACGCACTTTATATTTTTAATATTTTTGATTTTATTAGGCATTTAAATAAAAGATCTTTTGTATCTGTGTTATAAATTATTTTTTTCACATTCATGATGATGATTTGATTTATACCTGTATGATGTTTTTAACAGTAGTTGCCGTAAATTTATTATGTTTTTAACTTCGTTTATCAATTTTTATTTATAGTTGTACGTTTGACACTATTTTCTGTGATTATATTTTTTCATTTATGTGTTTTTTTTAGTAATAGCTCCTTATTAAGTTATAAATAAATAACGAAATATTGAGCCTTGGACCAAATTGTTTTATTAAAAAACAGACAGAACACCCAAATAACGTTCTTACTCTTAAACGGATTACGGTGGGTATGTTTATAAACACCAAAATACTTCATTTATATTTTGACACCTTAATATTAGAAAATATAACTTTCTTTCACCAACACCAAAAAAATTTTTGGGATTTGTGCCAGTAGCATAAAGGAAAAATAACTTTTCCGATACTTTTAATTCGTTTTTTTCCTTATTGGCGTCGCTTAAGTAACGACGAGCTATATATAGTTTCGTCGATAACGTTTTATATAGCGTCAAAGTGTTATTAATAGATCCAAGTTTGGATAATATTGCAACAGCTAATATTAATTGAAAGTTTATTAAAATAACGTGACTCAATCAGAACAGTTTTCTTGATAGGTTTCCTGATTTTGTGTAAGAAACTTTCTAGTATCATATTTTATACATTTTTCTATATACGAGATAGTATCAAGAAGTAATTAATTTTTTTTTTTACAACAAAGGTACTGCAACCTTTTCAGCGATTCTGCTACTAGAAACGTCTGTCGGTTTTGTTTTGAAGTATATCAACTTCCGATTTGTCCTGGTATTGGAAATTGAGACAAGGAAAAGTTAATTGGTTTTTAAGTTAATTTTGTGAACCTGAGAAAACGCACTTTACTTCTATTAAAATGTATAAAGAAAGCAAATGTATTTGATACAAATCATGTACAAAAAGAAATTAAATTTGAGTTGGAAATAGCACTTTGTTTATCGAATAATATTTACTTGCAAATTGAGATTAAAACTAAACATATATACGTTTTACATAGAACAGAGAATATTACTTTATAAAAAGGAATAAAAGAAAAATTATAATAATAAACGTCCTTAAGAACAAGTTTGACTGTCCCTATCTGTTGGGTTTGATTCATTACAACGTGCCACGGTTTTTACTTCCACGTGCAGGACAAACAAATGTCATGTTGAGGAGTCCGCTACATCAAATGTGCTGTAATGAAAACAAATATTTGAATGATATTTTTTGGAGCTCAAACTAAAAATGAATTATTTATGTGTAATGTATTGTATTATATTGTTTGTAATCCGCACATCTATTGTAAATTACAGTCTTCCCCTTGCTGGTTTTTTATTGTTGGGTACACAAGAAAGTATTATTATTATGCTATAGCAGTTTTTTTGCAATTATGTCGTAAATTATGTATTCTATACAGATTTATTAAGAATGCAATAGTATTTAAAACTTAATTTGCAACAACTTTCATTCGTACAATTTTTCTAAAACATCAGACTTCCCTAGTCGAGAAATAAAATAAAATTCCATTGATAAAAACGCCATAAATATAAAATAAATCATTTTAATGACGCTTATACACGTAAATGTTAAAGTTACAAGAATCTCTGTAAAACAGAAAAATTTCTAGGCTACTTATTCCATTATTCTTCTCACCAGTTTTATAATAATAAGTACAAATACCGTAACATAATTAAACGTTTTCGCGTGTTTTACTTTTAATAGTGCACTAAAGCATCATTCCTTCGAATGCACTGCAGTCATCTCATTAATTCCGCCTTTATTACATAGAAAGAGAAAGAGGGAGATTGAGGCGCTGAGAAAATGGGTAACGTCCCGACGAGACGCTCGACCTTAGCGGCAGTAGATTCCGGGCCTTAATTACAATCGAGCTTCGAAAAGCAATCGTAGTTTCTGCTGAGCATAGCGACAATACCAAGTCAAGCGCTGAGTGACTGCCGCCGTACTAATGTAGTCAATAATGTCGAGGGAATGCTTATTTTGCGGCAATTCTGTCCGACTGACTGCGGTGTTTGTATGAGCTGCTGATGGATTGGATAGGGTGCGAGTACGGAAAGTCGAACATTGTTCCCGTGGGGCGCCCAATAACGATAACTACTCGTGCGATAAATCGGCATAGCGCAAGTAATCGGTTAGTGCTTAATTATTATTTATCAAAGACAAATTCTGCCCCAGAAAAGCGACGGGGTTGCGAAAGCACGGCGGATAGTGCATCTATACTCGTATGTCAAAAGCACGGCCATTTTTACTTTCTTATACGTAGTATAAGGAAGTATCGTGATGATGAAAATTTTCGACCTCGAGATTTTTGCAGATGTCCACGTTTTGAACTCCCCTGATACCGAAAAAGTGGTTTTTAAAAAACGTCTCTCTCTCTCTCTCTGTGTGTGTGTGACCACGATAGCGGTGAAACCGCTATAGCTATCAATTCCAAATTTTGTATTTACGAGTATAATCTCCCTGTTGAGAACTGATTAGACTTTCAGTAAAATCGGCAAACCGGAAGTAGTAGTTTACTTCAGTAAAAAAATCGAATTTTTCCAATATTGCGTCAACTACTAATTTTAAACAAATTTATAAAGAATTCATTAGTACTCAAAATTAATTTTGAGAAGAATTTTATTATGAAAGTTTTTCAAAATTCCTACCGGAAGTAGGTCTTTTACTCTTATCGAAAATCAGTTTCTTGCCAATATTTATCAAGTCATGCTTCTTAGAGAGGTACGTTACGAGTATAAAAGTATTTAAATGATAATTTTAAATATCTTTTGTATAAAAATAAATTCAAAATTCGGACCGGAAGTACCACTTTTACTCTTACCGAATAGCGATTTTTTGCAAATATGTCGTAAATTATGCATTCTATGTATATTTATTAAGAGTACAAAAGTATTTAGAGTTGGATTTGTAATATTTTTTGTATACATGAAATTTCAAAACTCGGACCGGAAGTAGCACTTTTACTCTTAGCGAGTAGCACTTTTTTTCGAATATCTTGCTAAGTATGCATTCTATAGCGATTTATTAAGAGAATGAAAGAACTTAGTATTTCGAATAATTTTTGTATAAAAAAAGAAGAGAATAAGAAAGTCGTGTGGTGGCCACACCTCTTTTTATCAATAGAAACACATATACACATACACAACTTATGTATGATATTTGATATTGTCTTTAACTTAAAGATGATTCCAGAGGGTGATTTCTTGTCAAAAATTAAAGGGGGTCTTTCATGTAAACGAAAGCTCTTAGGATTGTCCTTGAAAAGTTACACGCTTCCAAAAATGAGATAAAAAAATTGTTTTTTTCTTCTTAAAACTGTTGAAGAGTTAAAGAAATGGCATTTTGTGGGCGTGTTCTACCAATAAAAAGGCTACGTATGAATGTTTTTTAATTTTGTTCTGATCTTTTAGAGGAGTGAAATATGCAACCCCTATTCCTTTTTTTACCAGACCTTTTTAACAAAATAAAATTTCTTGATTTTAAAATATCCGTTGAAGAGAATGATTCAGTGCTAACCTTTTTTAACTCTTGTATTTTCTCCGTAAAAGCAATAGTGTCTTGATAAAAAAATGAGGTGTGGCCACCACACGACTTTCTTATACGTATGAAAGTGTTACTTCCGGTCCAAATTTTGAAATTTCATTTGTACAAAAGATATTCCAAATCTAACTCTAAATACTTTTGTACTCTTTATAAATATATATAGAATGCATAATTTACGACATATTTGCAAAAAATCGTTATTCGGTAAGAGTAAAAGTTTTACTTCCGGTCCGAATTTTGAAATTTTTTTTATACGAAAGATATTTAAAAGTACGTTCTAACTACTTTTATACTGGTAATGTACCTGACTAGAAAGCATGACTTGCGAGATATTCGCAAAAAACTGATTTTCGATAAGAGTAAAAGACCTACTTCCGGTCGGTATTTCGAAAAACTTTATTAATACAATTTTTCTCAAATTTAATTCTGAGTACATTGAATTCTTTATAAATTTGTTTAAATTTAGTAATTGACGAAGTATTTGCAAAATTCGATTTTTTCACTGAAGTAGACTACTACTTCCGGTCTGCCGATTTTGCTCAAAATCTAATCAGTTCTCAAGAGGGAGATTATATTCGTAAATACAAAATTTTGAATTGATATCTGTAGCGGTTTGACCGCTATCGTGGTCACAGGCAGACAGACACACAGGCAGACACACAGACATTTTTTAAAAACCACTTTTTCGGTATCAGGAGACCTCAAAACGTGGACATCTGTAAAAATCTCGAGGTCGAAAATTTTCATCATCACAATACTTCCTTATACTACGTATAAGAAAGTAAAAATAAAATACAATATCGTGCATGGATGTATCTACTGTGAATGAAATCGAAAAAATCTAGTAGGTGGCTGTCAAGTCGCTTTGATTTTTATGTGATAGTTGACAGTTCAATTCGCTTAGATTTTTATGCGGTAGTTGAAAGTTCAAGTGTGCCTTTTAACTCTTCAGTATGAATAATTACACTAACGCTGAAATGGCCGATATGCATTTTATATATGGTCGTGCAAATGTCCTTCTTTGGAAGCTAGACGGCTCTATGCAGAAATATATCTTCAGCGCGTGATAGCTCATCACACAATTTTTGCACGTCTTCATCAGCGTCTCTGTGAAAGAGGGACATTTCAAAAACGAAATCCTGATTGTGGTCGTTCACGAGTAATAAGAACGGTGGCACTGGAAGAAGAGGTTCTTAATATAATTGAAAATCGTCCGGAATTAAGTACAAAGCAAATTGCTAACACACTAAATGTTTGCAATAAACAAATCTGGAAAATTTTAAAAGATCACCAATTGTATCCTTATCATATTGAACGAGGCCAGGCACTTTTGCAGCGAGATTTTCCCCATCGAGTATACTTTTGTCAATGGAATCTTCAAATGATTACCCAAAATGCTCAATTTTTAGAAAACGTATTATTCACTGACGAATCCAACTTTTCAAGACAAGAGATTACAAATTTTTATAACAACCACCTATGGGCCGAAGATAACCCACATGCAATTCAAAGGTCGGTTCCAATATGATTTTTCACTTTTTCTATCGTTGAGGCTAAATGGTGCATCCTATACAAATTTTCTCCAGGAGCAACTTCCCATTTTACTTGAAAATGACCCATTAGCTATTCGACCACGATTGTGGTTTATGCACGATGTTCCGCCTGCCTATTTTCGCACAACTGCCTAAGAGCTTTCGTTTACACGAAAGACCCCTTTTAATTTTTAACAAGGACCCCCCACCCTATGAAAACTTTCGCACTTATTTGGCAACATCCTGTATATACATATACAGATGTTGATATATCTATGTTCTTTATGTGCTTGATCTTTAACTAATAATCTATATTGGTTTTATTTTTTGGTATGGGGCCTCTTGAACTTTTTTCTATGTGTTCTCGTCCTTCTTTACTGTCTTTTAACCTGTTTTTTTACACTGAAGATAAGAATTCACTAAAGAAAGCTATAGAGAATTTGTTGGTGGAAAAATTACAATTGAAAATAAATATAAGAGCTGGGTGAAAAGACTTGTTTGAAAGAAATGGAAAATAAAGAGGGTAAAGAATTGATAATGAACAACGGGTTCAAATTAAAAGACCATAAACACGGAAAAGTATATATAAACCAAGATATGTCAAAAATGGAAAGGAAAAAAGCAGAATAAGTAAGAAGGATAGCAAAACAATCAATAGAAAAAGGCAAGTAGATAAAAGATGATTATAACAAGATAAATATAGATGGCACTGTAAAAAACCTATAATAGAATATGAAAGTACCCGGAACCACTGGATAGCGACAAAGGCAAAGAATATGGTTATGAAAAAGGCAGAGACTGTAAATTATAAGATGGAACAAAGGGTAAAAATAGCAACGTGGGACAACGACCAACTGAAGAAAACAGGCGCACCAAGGCAAGGAAACAAAGTAAACATCAAGCTGGGTACCTGGAATGTGAGAGGCATAAATGGGAAAGAAGACGAAATTGTCGAAGAAATTAAATTATATACGTTGGATTACCTTGGAATAACTGAAACTAAAAAGAAAGGTAAAGGAGTCACACAATTGAAGGATTGATATTGGTTATAGTCGGTTATACTTGTCCGGGATGGATACAAACGAATGAAGAGCAGAAGGAGTCGGCTTGATAGTAAGACCAGTATAGCAGAAAAACTACAAAAGGAAAAGTATATAAATGAGAGAATATTAACAATTGAGACAAAGCTGGGCACCACACTTATCGTTGCATATAGGCCAAATAACAACGCAAAGAAATCGGAAGAGACGAATTTTTTGAAATCTCACAAACGGAAATATTATACTAATGGAAGATATGAATTGCAGAGTTTGAAATGATAATACAGCAATTGAAAGGTACTTAGGTCCTTATGGAGAACCAGTAAAAAACGACAATGGAGAAAGATTATTGGATCTCTGCATCGCAAACGACCTGATCTTAACAAACTCGAAATTCAAACATAAAGAGATCCACAAATATACCAGAGAGGTACACTCGCGGAATGAGAAATCCACCAGTGACTAATTTCTAGTAAATAGGGATAACGAACAGTCGGTATACCCTCACATACAGAGGAGCAGAAATTGATAACAATAACAATAACAAAGTTGAGAAAAGGAAGAAAATAATTAAAGAAAAAATAAGAAGTTACAAACTGAAAGATGAGGAAACCACAAATAAGTTTCAACAGAAATTAGCCGAAAGATTTAGAGAAATAAACACGTATTTTTAGCCATTTTATTTTGAACCATCTTTTCTAGCATTTATCTTTCATATTCCATTCTTCTTTCTTCAATTTTTAACTCTTTGAGATTCCATTTGACTTTCATTTTGGTTTCTTCTCTTTTTTAATACTTAGTACACACTATCGATGTTATTATTAAGAAGTGGTCGGAGTCAACACTTGCGCCTCTGTATGACTGTACATAGTGAATAAGATTTCCATAATTGCTTCCTGGTATCTTCTTCTTCTTTATAGTTGATTGTGAGTTAGGTCTATGACCTTTTACTTCTAATCTTAATGAGGATGATCTTGATTTAGGGTTGATGATGCACTATTTCAGTTTAAATGTCTTGAATGATGGACTGCCGGGAGCGTTTGTATCTCCATGGTACATAAGGATCGTAATTGAGTGTTTCTTCTAAGTCTGAGTTTATGTGGGTTGACATCTGGTTGTAGAATTTTGTGGCGAGTTCCTTTATGTATCTTTCTATTCTTGGGGTATTAGTTTCTTCGTGTATTTGATGCTTACTGGTATAATCCAAGTCTTTTTATGTTATCTTTTGTATTGAAACCCCATCACTGTAAATTATAAAAAGTAGTGTATCAGTTGAGTAGAGACCACTTTAATTCAAACCGTTTAAATATCATCCTTATTTATCGTACCTGTTTGCGCAAGATATCTTTCGTTTTGCATAAAGATTACCCTTAGAATACTAGAAGAAAAAGCACCATTACGAATGCATGGATCTGAACATTTCCGAAAATCATCTTCACGGAGAATAAATTTATATGTAAATTTCTACTTTAAATAAGATATATTTCCCGGAATATATACCGATCAAGCGTCTACATGGTTACATACAGGATTCCATCTAATTTTCAGTTCCAGTCCGGAGTGCATTTGAATAAAATATATACCTAGCATAAAGTATAAATGAAGATAAGTATCAGACGAAATACGTTTTTAAATTTAAAATTTTATAATTAATGCTCGTGCCGAGTTTAATTTGAAGAAGTCTTTAATTGGCTACGTCTGCGTTGGTGTGTCTTTGAAGTTCTACTAACTTTGTAATTACCTTACTTTGATATTAAGATCTAAGGCGTAAATTTAAAATATAATACAAATCCCACGCAAAATTTAAATTAATACTCAAAATAATTTCTGCTGTTGGTTTATAAGAGATGTAAGTAGTAACGAACTTTTGTTCTTCTGTATATAGAAATGCCAAAATTATAGCTATTAAATATAAATGTTAATTTGTCTTGTTTGGAAATTAATATTTCCAAAAAATTTTACTATTTCAAACCAAATGGCTAACAAAGTCACTTTGACTTTGGTCACGTGATATACCATTTGGTTTAGGATGTAGGAAAAACCCTGCAAAATAAAAAAAAAACCTCCATCACAACGTCACAATACTAAAGGTCTTTAGTTGTTAAGATCCAAGCAACAACCTCGGGAGTTAAATTATGTAAATCTGTGAATCAAAATTCAAATTTAGCTAAAGGACATTCTTCAACAATATGTTTAACTCTTTCAATATCAGCTTCGCAATCACAAGCTGGACTCGCAATTACATTCCACTTGATTAACATACTATTGCACCTTCCATGACCATTCCCAAAACGATTCAACTTACACCAAATTTTTCTTGGTTATGGAAAGCCAGGCACTTCACATTCTAACCAAATAGATTTCCAGAGGTCATTAATCGAAAATTGCTGATTTAAGAAATCTTCCTTCCAAATTGGACTACGTGATTTCAATCTATAAGATGGTAAGTTCTGAAGATCTTGAGTAATTAAATATAAATTAGGAAAATTCTGATATTAATCCCAACAACGTTTTAAATCCAATTTTCTTCTTAACTGATGAGGATAAATGTTAGCCAGGACGTTGAGCCAAGGAAGTGGAGTAGATTTTACTGTGCCCGTAATAATTCGAAGTGTACAATTTAACTGAATATCTACTTTACCAACATGTGCGCTATTCATCCAAACTCCACTACAATATTCAGCAGCAGAATACAACAATGCAAGAGCGGACGTACGTAAAATGTCTGGATGAGCTCCCAAATTTGAACCAGTCAACTTCTGAAAGATATTATTTCTTGTTTTAATCTTCATACGCAATTTTTCAATATGTTGTTTATATGTTAACGATATATTCAAAGTAACTCCTAGGTATGTTGGATTAAAATGATGTCTTAGAACAGTACCATTAAAAGATACTACAAGTTTTTTATGTTTTTCGTTATGTTTGAGATGGAAACAAGAAACTTCTAACTTAGATGGGTTAGGACATAACCTCCATTTTCTAAAATCAGAATTAATAGATCTTCGTTTAAATTAACTCTAATTTGATTGAAATTATTCTGTTGATAAGCAATTGCCATGTCATCAGCGTAGATGAATTTTTTAGAAGTCGTATCTGGTAAATCACTTGTATATGCTGCATGACATGGAAAGTGCAACACCAAGAATGGGTGCGAATTTTTTGACCAAACTTGGTAGAAACGTATAACTAGTCAAAAGCAATAATTGATTAAAATGTTGTTGCGATAGATCAAGTGGTCATGACACATCTGACACTACATTCAGTTTTCGCTGACATTAATGTGTGGTGTATTAATTGTTTGTTTGAAATTAATTTCAACGGTTTTGTCTTATTATACCTTTGTTTAACGTGTTTAAAGAGTTTTATTATGCCTAGAGTGCGGCAACGTGGAAATTATCGCCAATTAAGCGAATTCGACAGAGATCGAATTGTTGGTTTGCGAGAAGGTGGTTTTTCATACAGGGAAATTGCAAATCGCCTTAACCGGAACCCACCATTATGCGCTGTTATCAATCATGGACTAGGGAAGGTCAGGAAAGACGCCAAAGAGGAACCGGAGGCCGAAGAAGAACTAATGAGATACAGGACCGCCGCCTTCGCTTAATGGCACTAAGAGACAGGTTTTCCAGTACCAGATCAATTGCTGACGTGTGGTTAGGTAATATTGGTCGTCCTGTAACCCTTCGAACCGTTTATCGTCGAATTAGGGGTTTCGGCTTACAATCTTATCGTCCACATCTTGTGTTACCACTTACGGCTCAACACCGACAGCAACGTTTGGAGTGGTGTAGATTGCGACTGCACTGGAACGTGGAGTGGCACAGGGTGGTATTCAGTGATGAATCTCGATTTTGTCTAGGGATGCATGATGTCCGTATGAGGGTCAGACGAAGACGTGGGGAACGTCGTGATATTCAGTTTTCCGTTGAAAGGCATGTGCATCGAGCAGTGGGTGTTATGGTATGGGGTGCTATAGCATATGGGAGTAGGTCTCAATTGGTGTTCATCCAAACCACCATGAACGCCCAGCGTTACATTGATGAGGTGGTAGAACCCCATATTCTACCATATCTTCAAACGCTCGAAGACCCACTTTTCCAGCAGGATAATGCCCCTCCCCACGTAGCGAGAATTTCTATAAATCGCTTGGAAGAGGCTCATGTCAATATCTTGCCATGGCCACCCAAATCCCCCGATCTCTCGCCAATAGAACATGTGTGGGACATTATGGGACGAAAACTTATGAATTTAGCCAATCCCCCGCTGACACTAATAGCTCTCCGGCATGAATTGCAGGTTGCTTGGGACACCATACCCCAAGAGGATATCGACCACCTAGTCGAATCAATGCCACGAAGAGTGAGGGAGTGTGACACTAATAGGGGCGGTTCAACACATTATTAATAAAAATTATGTTAAATTGTGTTAGTCTTTTGTTTTTTTTCTTTGAAATTTTAATCAATAATTGCCTTTGACTAGTTATACGTTTCTACCAAGTTTGGTCAAAAAATCCGCACCCCTTCTTGGTGTTGCAGTTTCCATGTCATGCAGTATATATATTAAAGAGAAGAGGAGATAATACCGATCCTTGAGGTTAACCATTATATAATATTTTAAAGTTACTAGTTTCTCCATTGATAAAAAGTCTAAATTTACAATTTGAAAACATATTTTCCATAAGTTTAATTAAATTACCATTAGGCAACACATTATGTAATTTGAAAAATAATCCATCTAACCAACTGTATCATAAGTACCTGTTAAATCAATGGAACTAATTCCTGTTTTCAAATTCTTTTGAAAACCATTCTCTATACAATTTGCTAAAGCTAATATTTGGTCACAGCAATTACGATTTGGTCTAAAACCAGCTTCCTCTATGGGAAAGATATTTTCCATTATTGGAGAAATTCTATGATATAATAATTTCTCTTGTAACATACTGATAATAACGAAATTGGTCTATAAGTAGAAGCAACATCTGCTGGCTTTCCTGGCTTCAAAACAGCTAGAACTTTTGCTGTTTTAAGTTCAGTAGGAACAATACTATTATTTAAAATATTATTATAGAAACATAAAAGCCAATTACGTCCTGAAGGACCTATATGTGTAATAAATTCAGGATAAATTCCATCAAAACCAGCAGCCTCACGAATCTTTAATAATTTTATCACTATATACAATTCCTTCATATAAAAAGGTTTTGTAAGACCATCATTCTTTGTTTTAATAGATTTTCTTTCCTTTCGCAATAATTTCTTCATATTTTTGATTTCTACTTTACTTAACTTTATCATATTTGAGACGTCCACTAATCTTGAAGCTATGGTATTAGCGTTGATATTTGATTCTACAATACTAGTTTGGGTTGCCACTCCTAGTTTTCTTAATAGATTTCAACTGCTACGACTAGAATGTGTGAAATTTAGGTCTTCCATAAGACGCGACCATTTGTTCTTTCTTTCTTGATTTAATAAAGTGTTAGATAATGAATGAAAAAGAAATATAATGTCCGACTGCTTTAAGATCGTCGACATCAAGTTTGTGTATAGGTCACTTAGCAGTGGATATTTTTATTCCATGCACTTGAATATTAAGTTAACGGTACCTACTTGCATATTTCTTCCTTTTGATATCAATTTTTCCTAATAATTTTTTTAGCAATACGTTTAAATTTCTTATTGGATGATGCATGTAGTCGAGAGTCAGAGTTCATGTGCCGTCCTTTTAATTTAAAGAGGGTTTGCCAAATATTGACTGGAATAATTTTAAAGAAAAAGATACAATAAGAAATAATAAATGAATGAAGGAAAAGAATGTAAAATACGAACAAATGCATAAGCTAGTTGATTATAGTATAGATATTTACAACATATGATTCTTGCACCAAAGTGCTACTGGTTTGGTTAAAAAAGTAAAACTAAGACTACATGCTTAAGTTTACTGTATGATCAATAATAATAATAAGTTTATTTAACCATCCCATCATATAGTGATATCGGTTACGCCATAGTGTACAAGAACAAATCACATACTGTAAAAAAAAGAAAAAAAGGCAAACATTACAAAAATTGACTACAGTCATATAAACATCTGTTAATCAATAGGTTTTTCATCTTTTTTAATATTCTTCACGTATTTGCATCTAAGTTACAATATTACATTGAAACTTAGATGCAAATACGCGATGGCATAAAATATCTCTAACAACTGCTGAAAATCCATAGTACTTTTAAGTTTCAAAACGGCGTAATATGCACTATTGAGTTTACTGACCACCTGTTCCACATACCTTCCCCTTGACAGATCAGGTTGCAGAAATACCCCATAAATTTAGTAGTAACTGCAACTACATCGCGTCTCTTCCGACTATGGACATGTATAACTCTTGTTTTCTTCATATCAGCATGAGGTTCTTGAGATCACACCTTTTCTTCATTTTGCTTATAGCTGCATCTATCATCAACTATCATTTTATCCTCCGTCTCAGAAGACACCAAGACCGAAGTGTCGTCTGCAACACTAACCATATAAACAGTGACGTAAATCATTCATATATAAGAAAAGTAATAGAGGACCTAATGATCGCTCCTGCGGCACTCCAAAGCTCAGGATCTTATACTTTGGGCCGTTTGATTGTAATAGTACCAGACACAAAGATAGGAATATAGACATTTAAAAATACTTTTTGGGGTTATCAAAGTAAATCGACACATGGATATTTGCAAAAGAATCGATGTTGGACATTTTCACATTCATAATACATATTGTATCATATATAAGAAACTCAAAAAAAGAATGCCTGCTTTAAGTTATTTATATTTCATTGTTATATTTCACCTTATCGATTATCAAAATAATTGCATTTAATATAAACTCGATGTCGTAACAAGAAACTATTATCAGAAACGTTTAAAAAGCAAGTTAAATATTTTACAGACAAAATGAAACTTGGAAAACACACTAGAGGCAGCATCCGGCGATTTTCCGCGCATTGATATTTAATAATTCATGAGTTAACTTTTCCTAGAGAGAAATTTCACCCGAGTAACTTTGACTTTACGTACATACAAGTTTCGCTGGAAATCGTAGGGTGTTTGTTTTTCCAGTGCACCTGAAAAAAAGACAGTAATGAAATGGAATCCTTACGTATGTGAATAGAAGAATTTACTTTTCCGTACTCTATTACCTTAGAATTTTCCCAAATCCTATTGTATTTTTTAACTAACTGCACATTTAACACATGACATCTATTTTAATTAATCAAAGATGATCCTTGCGTAATAATTTAACATTGCATGATTTAAACCGTTCTTTGCAGTCATGATAATTACTTGTAAACCATAAAATGAATATGGAAGTTAAATGATAATGACAAGACGACAAGTATTTAGGTTAGACTGAATCAATCGATTTAATTGTAGATTATGTGTAATTAGGTAACTTCTTTATTATTAATTAGATATACTCCAAATTGAACAATCTTTTAGTATAGTATATACAACAAATGCCAAAATACAATGAATAGAACATTATTGAGTAATAACGTGGCACAGTGGGCTAGATGTGAAAAAAAGTTTTTCATATCGCTGATCACGAATGTGTCATTAAATAAATGTCCAAAAAAACAAAATGGCGGATCCAATATGGCGGTCAATTTTTCGGAAAACTCATCCGATTATTATGCAATGCCGTGATTTTGGGTTTCTTATGTCGATAATTATAAATCTCTTATAAAAAAAAGATTGATACAATATGAAAAATAAACATTTCAGAAAATTTCTTTAAATTTGATGAAATTCAGTGATAGGAGTTTTTTTTATGTCGCTGAATAGTATTAATTAAAAATAAAATGGTAAAAAAAATACAACAAAGTTTTCTTTTTATATCATCCATTTTTATATTAAGATCCCAAAAATGTTACAGTTTTGTTACTCACGATAACCAGGAATACATAATTGCTAAGTCGAAATCTCTACTATCAAACGATTTATTTGCATCACTTGGTTTGCTTGTTTTCGGATCGTAATCACACAACAACTTCAAATCCTCGGCGGACAAACTTTTATTCCTTTTTGGGTAAGTTCGGCCTATGCTTGAAGTGTCGGAAAGTGACAAGTAGTCGATTGAATATGTCTTCCATAGTCGATGTTCTCTAACTATTTCGAGCAAAATTTTCGCGATATTTCTTTATATCCTTATTACGTGCCTCTTGGACGTCTTCCTACATCTGACCAATCGGAAGAGGTGCCCACTGAACTATTTCTGGCCCATGGATGAGTACTCTGTGAACTGTTGTCTGCATACAATACCATGAGTACTTCTCGACAAACATTTCTGCAGATTCTGCACAATATGTTTTGAGACCAACAACATCAATTGCAAATCCGCTAGACATGACTTGCAATATTGTATTACATCTTCTCATTAAATTTTTATCGAACCCCAGAATTTTCGCAGAAACTGTTATGTTTTCAAAGAAGCGTCTTGCGGTGGTGCCGTCGTTGCTACTTCCAAAGCACACTTTTGGAAAAGAAAATTTGAATGCCTCTGCTGTCCTTCTGGATTCTTTCCACTTTGACTTCAATATGGACAACATTTTTCACAAAGTTTTCTTTGTCAACTCGATGAATCGTGAAACGAGATTCTGTCTTTTTTGCCCATTTATCTTCTAAATCTCTCAACATATCTGTTGGTTCTGTATGAAGAAAATTTTTCAAAAATTGCCGTCGTCGTTGATATTAACTTATTTCTCTAAACACCAATTTTGTATAATTTCATCAGTCTGAATTTAGACAGTTTTACCAGATTTCTTCAGTACGTTGATCTAGTGATTCTTTTCCGTATAACCTTGCTCTGTCGTCTCCATGTACATCTGCCTATCTGCTTATTATATTATTGTTTTGCATGAGCCCAAATCACTTCTCTATCACTAAATTCAGAGTGGTATGGAGGTAATCTCAATATTTCATGTCCATAACTTTTTGTTAATTCATCTGTTTGATACTTTTTTTCCTCTTTTAAATTTTTTGCCAAGATTAGTAGCTTATCATCAATCAAGCTATTTGTCAAAGGAATCTAAGAAAATCAGTCATATCGTTGGGTAGCAATCTACCATATCTATTTATATGTAAACTATAATTAATTTAGCTTAACTATGGAAAGCTACAAATTCAGCAACTCAACATTCCGTTTTTCCACGGACAAACTCAGGCAGCCCTCTCTCAGTCATAGCAATAGAATCGAACACAGCTATACAATCCATATCATCAGCCTACCGTATTGTTAAACGCCCACCAACAAAATCAGACTGGTCGTTAACAGACAACATGAGTCATCTTCATGGGGAAGGCAAATTGTGACTTTAGGATAGATTAGATGTTTCGAAGAGGTTTTTTTCTTGATAGCCACTCCTAATGGTAGTCACTCCTTAAGAGGCGGGGCATAAAAATGTAATAATATACTGAGCGTTCTATTTAAAAGACAAAAACTATTGGCACTTATGGAACAATGTATAATACAAAACAAAATTTAAAAGGTACTCCTAAATAGTGGCTATCGTAGGGAAAATACCGCTTCGAAATATCTTTTCTGATAAAGTCACAATCTGCCTTCCCCAGGGAGATGACTCACCCTGTATATTAAAATAATATAAGTCCCAAAATTGAGCGTTGTGGCACTCCACAGCTAATTCTCGAACTTTCGACGTAATAACCTCTTAAGATGGGCCCAAGCAGTTTAATAAAGTTAATAGCAATCTAATGGCTTAAGTCAAATATCAATAAACCTTATCATTTAATGGAAAAAGTATCTCACAATCTATAATTTCAAATTCATATCACGTTAAAGTTGATTAGTTTATGCTCAATAATTTTCAAAATCATTGCTAACAACCCTTTAAGTTATTCTTATTGAATTTATTATAAAGTCAAATTTGACAATAAACTTACGTTGTATTGATGCAGGGACAAAAATTGTGAAAAGCAAAATGTAGTAAAAGGCAAATGGTCGACCGATAAATCAATTACAGACACAATATATCATTTTCATTAATGTGTAGTACAGAGTATTATTAAACCTAATATTTGAAAAACTAATATACGCCATATTGGTAAGAACAAACATTTCTTATATACAGCAGCATTAATAAGTTATTATTTGTTTCTGTTTATAGCTATAGAGTTCCTATTGCGTCTTTTATGTAGTCATTTGTTTTACTTCCTGTATATGTGATATATTTATAACAGGAAAAGTATTCAATAACAATTCACTTGGGAGGCACAACATTTGATAAGAATAATACACGCGTTCAGTTTCATTAATGGATGTATAATATACTCCCGCTAACATTAGTTTATCATATTGTTCTTGTAATTTGTTATATGGATATTCTGATGATATTTGTTTGTAACGAACAGTTTTTTTTATCAATTCTCTTTATGTCTATAATTTTAACGAGAACTTAACTATCCGACAAATTCCAAAGAAAATATGCATGCAAAGCAATTACTTGAAACAGACTGGATAAATATCGGTTTTTCAATGATAGAACATAAATTACAAGAAACAATTTAACAAATAATTATATATAAATATACAGCAGCGGTTTTTGTCATTAGTATACACAATTAAGAGTTGAGGAAGAGTTGATAAGATGAACGAAGTGTGTGACAACAACCAAGGAATTTATAAACGCCACGTCATCAAAGATTAGTGAGTTTTTTGTTATTATTTAGTTAAAAAGTTATTTTTCTTTAATTACTTTAATTCAATCATTTTATTTACGGAACCCATCAATATGACGGACTTCAACCTTCGTATTTTGTTAAATAGAAAACAATTAAATATAACACTAGCAGATAATTTTAATTTTTGTTTAATAACTGTTGTTAAAATGAGTGTACAGTTTTTACAGTCTTTAACTGAAGACACATCTAGTTTCAGAGTTATAATTATACTACGCAGTAGATAAACAATAAATTTGTATTTAGAAAATTTGTTAAACAGAAGTTATAAAAAGGAATAAATAACCACAAAAATCTTGACATAACAAATACTTGAATGTTTAATTCGTATCGAGAATACAAAAACATGCTACCAGCTCTAAATCATTCATGATACATTCAAAATTTTCACCTTTGAACAGCTTCTTAACTTGTTGACCAACAAATATTCCTTCGCGAACTTTTGCATCAGACAGCTTTGGAAACTGATCTCTTAAGTATTTAAAACAGTTGCCTTCTTTTTCTAGCACTTTGACAAACTGTTTAATCAATCCTAATTTAATGTGTAGGGTGGTAGAATGACCGAATTAGAATCCACGAACGGCTCAAATTTTATATTAAAATGTTCAGGAACAATGCTAGTCCATGGCTGGTCCGCTGTCCTTAACGGTATAGCCGCAAACATGCTCGTACTTGTTACAATATTTTTAAATTTTTAATTTTATATTAATCTTAGTGAAAACAGTTAAACATTGTATTTTAAGTGTGTGACATGGTACCCTATGTTAGAATACAGTGCAAAATCTTAAAATTTTTAGACTGTTTAGTCAGTCATAAAAATCGTGTCATTCAGAGATAATTTTCATGAAAATGATATGAATTTTATCGATTTCTTGATATGAATTATTATTAAAAACCGTAATTTTAAATATTAACATAAAATATATTTACCTATTTTACAGAAAACTCGTCAAATTCACATTCGTGTATTTGCTCAATTTGAGTTTGGGAAATTCCTTTCGTTGAATTACTTTCTTTTTGTAATTTTTCACATTCTGTATTTATGCAATATGAGGGGAATTCCCTTTTACTCGAACTACTTTATTTGTTTGTAATATAGTAATACGTTTAATTCGGTATATTGACGACTTGTTCAACAGTGTATTTTCTAAACAAAAGTATAATTTTCTATTTGCATCTTGATTTTATGATATGTATATGTTTTTGTACAAATTTAGAACACTCAGTGTATGCAGTCATTTCATTCACTCCACAACAATATATTATGTAATACCATTGTTTGCATATTTAACTATTCTTCTGATATATTAATTTGTCTATATAGGAGATGTTGCCTATATGCTCCAGATGCTCGTGCTCGTGTACTAATTTAATTCGTTTATTTGCATTTTTACATGTACACCATGTTTCAAATTAAATGCGAATGAGAACAATTTTTAGCAGCAGCCCGCATATCACCGGTGTATTGTGTGTGGTATCGATAATATACAGAGTTATTTAAATAGAAATATGTAATTTTTAATGATTACATTTGTAAATATCAAAACAAATAAGGCAAATATATATTCAATTCATAATAAATATGAATACGTATATTTAAAGAATGATTCATATAAGCAAGTTTATCTTTTAAAGTGGAATGTCTACGAAGTACTATTATTATATATGACTGAAATATTTGTATTTAAATAACTTTGTATACTTATCGATACCACACACAATACACCGGGGGTATGCGGGATGCAGCTAAAAATGTTTTCACATTCGCATTTAATTTGAAACATTATTTATATTTATTATTAAGATACTTATTAGTTTCTCATCCATATTCGGAATGCTTATAAATCGTACCTAAAATTTATCCCATACTCACACATAATTTGTATTACAGTTTTCAAGTAGCGCAGTATTGCCAAAAACATTAAACTGATTTAATACAGCTGATGTTTCAAACATATACAATTTCTTCGTCCACACATAGAATACAAGTTATTGTTGACTTATCCTGATAAAATGTCAAAGAGATGCTGACGCTTAAGAATGCGTAACAAGCATGTAAGAAGCAAGTTTTATAGAGATATAGCTATGTTATTTAAATGGACGATGATCTTGAGTCATAAATTGTAATATACATATAAAGCAATGTTGTGTATAAATATTGTGGTAGTTCACCAGCATCAACCAACAATAATATATGGGATTGTACTAGTATTAACCAACCATACTGTATATGTGCTTTTAGTGAGAATAAAAAATGAAAGTTTGAAATGTTTAATAGATCGAATTTTAATTAAGTAAATAGCTGTTGGAATATTTGAGTTATACTTAAACTAATTGTGAGAATATTAAATGGATATTTTCTTGTTTTTTTTCATGTATCGTGCAAAGTTGGTTGCCTATCGGATTACATTGTGGTTTTCTTCATGAATCGTGCATAGTTGGTTGCCTATCAGGTTACTTTGTTGCATTAATTTTGTCCAGTTCTGAAATTAGAGATTTAAATATTACTTGATGTATTTTCATATGAAATATTATTTTGTAAAAGCTTGTTTAATTAACACTATTGATAAGTAGTGATAATTAGTGTGAATTTTGAAATATAAATGCAATAAAATGATGTATAGTTTGCGCGCCTAGATTCAAATTTGAGATGTGTCAGTTTTTGACATTTAAATAATTATGTGATAGTAATGGGTATTCATTTGCCGAAGCGTGTTAAAAGTTTTTAAAAATAAAGTAAAGAATTAAAATGATAAATTTTTGGAATTTATAAAGGTATTTTAAATATTCAAGCACAAATTAAAATATGTTTTGGATTAATAAAATGTGTGTACAAAGATCATTGGATGTTGAGAATTAATGAATTATTGCCAAGGATATGAGGGATAAATAAAAAAAAATTAAAAAGTTTGTTGAGAGAAGCGGTTGTGTTTCTCGGAAAGACAAAGTTCTTCTCCAATAAACGCACATAAAAAGTATTTCAAATAACATAAAAGTGTGATAATAGTGTAATAGTTTACGGGGAGAAGAAAGTGATTTTTTTTTAGGAGAATAAAAATTGTTATATAAGATAATTCATGTTACTTTATACGGCGATATTAACAAAAAGGATTGAAAGTAAAGGAATTACTTCCATGTACTAAAGACGAGAAGTGAATTATAAATAATTTGTTGATCAAGCATATAAATAAAAAAATACATACCATATTGATGTAAATCCGAGAAGAATTCCAAGGTTCAAGATTCCAGGTGATAATAATTTCTGAGGTGTACCGAAAAGCGATAATATCCAGCAGTTCATAGTCCGATATTCCAATTACGGCAGTCCATAGTTCGAGATTCCTGTTTCATCCAAGATTCGAGATTTCCAGGGAATACAAATATCTAAGGTACGACAGGATAGCTGTTCAATCCAGGTGCAAACGTTCCAGTGAAACAGAGGAATAATTCAAGGCCCAAAATAATAACCATCCACATTCCGAGTATCCCAGAAAGACAGAGTGTGAATTGGAACTTCATTGTAGCCAGGAAATTTCGTCAAAGGACTATAAAGAAATTTTATTGAAGTACAAGAAAGAATGCCGGTATATAAAATCTGACAGGTCGTATTGTTAATTGATATAATTTGTATTTGTGTAATTATACCTAGAGTAGAATTTATCTAAGAGTTTGAAAACACATAATTTATTCTACAATTTACTGGAAGTGATTATAAATCACAGATATTTAAAATCTCTAATTCACAGCATTAATTTTTGACATCCTATTAATTTTTAGAATACACAGAATGTGTCATAATTAGAAAACTATTTTCTTTTACGGAAGAGAAACTGATTGGCAACCCAAATATGTAATAAGTTTGTGTATATATGATAATATACAAGATACTATACAGTATTTTATAAATGATTAAAATTCGTTCATATTAGAGTGCATTTACAACTAAATTCTTATATTCAAATTACTTTATATGTTGGTTAAACAAGCTGGGTATTTTCACATATGTGTTCCTTTTGATGATATTGTAGTAAATTTCCAATTTTAAATTATAACTGTTGTGTTTATTAAACAAATATTTTGAAGATATTACTTTTATTTGGTATATTAGAAAGAAACTGATATTATACTGTGGTGAAATAAATGATGCTAAAGATTATAACCTCCAATAGGAAGATCTATGACAGTAAGAAATTATATTAGTAGAGAAATATTTTAGTACATACCTTGAAATAGTATCCATTTACAGTGATATTTTAAGATAACTTAATTCACATATAATTAATCGCTTGAATATAACCGGTATAGTAAATATAAATCACTATTATAGAAAGATAAATATACGAACGACATTTTACATTTATTGGTGTTGATTAACTTATGAATAGGCAACTGTTCGATCTTTATGAATAGAGGGAAGTTAGTTAAATGTAAGTATTGAAATGTTAATTATTATAAACAATTTCTGAGTTAGTTATGGGCATAATAATAAAATACCTGAGATAAATAGAAAATTGATATAAAAATGACATTGTATTTATCATAATTTTTTAGTTAAAGGAAATAAATATAGGGATTAGTCATATAGTCACAATAAAGATTTTGAATTTACCTGAATGTAATTATATCCTTTATTTATTAAAGGTATTGTTACAATATTTATGTAAATCATTTCTACTTACTGTCCTTAATAATTTCAATTAGTTTTCCTTTAGTTAAGGACACTGTAATATATTTTATATCATACCTGAATCATAACCCGGGCATCTCGAACGCATTTGCGTGCGAAATCAGGCAATTAAAATTCCGTTTTAAACTCGCCTAGGTAACAACAAATTTGCCTACAACAGTAACAAACGGGTAGTGCTATTTTTCAATTACATAAACACTAATGGTACAATTATTATCTGATGATGTTGACGCAACACGCGTTCCATTAACAGCACCAGCAATATGTTTGGAAACACGTAATTTGTTTACGGTGGACTCTTCGTTATAATCACTATCTACAATCGATGATATCCACCCAACCTGACGGACGTTTGAGCTCATCCACAGTCATTCCGCGATTCGTCATGATCGTATCAGATGACCGCCGAAAAGCGTGACCCGTATATTTGACAGCATCTGGAAGATTTACGAAACGCACCACATGAACAGGACATCTTCCAAAAGTATTAATCCCGACCGCTTGTTTAATGCATTTTCTATTATTATGTTTCAAAAACACTCTGTCTGTGGATATATTATCCGGACGTAATGAAATATATTAATCAAACAACAACATAAAATATATCAGAATCAACAACAGCAAATTTTCGACTTTTTTCTGCTTTAGATGGTCGAATATTAATAAGTAACATGGAGCCCTCTCTCTTAGTGTCCAGCATACGTAAATCACACATTTCATATTTTCTGCATGAGTCAAATATGCTCATAGATAACTTAGACGTAGTAGATGGGTAATTAAATTCTATATATTGTAACCCTATCAGACTCATCTCTTGACATATTTCAGGTACTAAATTAAATGGCGCCAAATTTTAAAATTAAGCATAGTACATACTTATTCAAAATTAATGGTTTTATTTTCGGAGTTGTGAAGATAACCTTAATATTTTTGTAATTAACTTCTTTTATTGTAAAGCTCCTCGATAGTGGATCTGTGAATAGTTGAAAAATAGCAGATTTTTGATGCAAGATATTTTTGTTGATTTTAAATTTGGAGAAATCCTTTCATCGTCAACTTATGAAGAATTTAGTAATCTACACAGCTGAATAATCAAACTTAGAAAAAAATTATCTGATTAAAGAAAATTAATTAATATGTCAAAATATTTAATAAAAAATATTTTCTCAAAAATCCTTAGCAGTAGATTTGTTTGCTTTACTTCATGTTAAAAAAATGAGGTGTGGCCACCACACGACTTTCTTATACGTATGAAAGTGTTACTTCCGGTTCGAATTTTGAAATTTCATTTATACAAAAAATATTCCAAATCCAACTCTAAATACTTTTGTACTCTTCATAAATATATATAGAATGCATAATTTACGACATATTTGCAAAAAATCGTTATTCGGTAAGAGTAAAAGTGTTACTTCCGGTCCGAATTTTGAAATTTCTTTTATACAAAAGATATTTAAAAATACGTTTTAAATACTTTTATACTGATAATGTACCTGCCTAGAAAGCATGACTTGCGTGATATTCGCAAAAAACTGATTTTCGATAAGAGTAAAAGACCTACTTCTGGTCGGAATTTCGAAAAACTTTATTAATACAATTTTTCTCAAATTTAATTTTGAGTACATTTGAATTCCTTATAAATTTGTTTAAACTTAGTAATTCACGAAATATTTGCAAAATTCGATTTTTTCACTGAAGTAAACTACTACTTCCGGTCTGCCGATTTTGCTCAAAATCTAATCAGTTCTCAAGAGGAAGATTATATTCGTAAATACAAAATTTGAAATTGATATCTGTAGCGGTTTGATCGCTATCGTGGTCACACACACACAGACACACACACACACACACACAGACAGACATTTTTTAAAAACCACTTTTTTGTATCAGGGGACCTCAAAACGTGGACATCTGCAAAAATCTCGAGGTCGAAAATTTTCATCATCACAATACTTCCTTATACTACGTATAAGAAAGTAAAATGAATAAAAAGCTACCCCGCTCTGCACTTATATTTCGTTCAACTATTCTTTACTTTGTTTTAAATGTATATAAAATAAATTAAAATTAGGCAACCCACATTACAGTCAATGCTATTCTGGTAAAAATCATTCCCACGGTTACAAATGTGTAAATATTTGATCATATATGAATTTTTATTCGCTTAGATGTTGAGTTATTATTTCAAATATTCACCTTAATAATAGCTGTTAGGTGACTCTCGCTCTTTCACTGAAGTAAGTACGGGATAGAGATAGGACCGTGCAACGGATGATGTTTCTCTAAATTGTGCAACACCCCGTATAGGTAGCGCGCCCGGACCGATGGTCCCGTGAAGGGGAAAGTCCGAGCTAATTACCGTAAAAATTTCGCCTTTATAGCTCTGTCCGATCGCCGGATATTTACGGACAAATTTAAACGTTGTGTTTTCGACGTGCACGATTTTCTGAAGGTATCTCATCCGAGACGAATCCAGAACACGTATAGGGAAAAGTACGGTTAAAAAGCCCGCACTTTCTGCTTTTCAACGCGCTCGAAGGCATACTTTAAGGTCGAGGGACGCGTGAGCAATTAAAATATACGTTCCGTCGAATTTTTCAAAACACGCGAAATTAAGCCATGACGTGCCTAAAGAAAGCCCATTTACGTAAATAAAAACGAGGACTAAACACAAAATTGACTTTTCGCAAATCTGACAGGCGGACTAAATATTTCCAAACATTGACTTTTAAGCATGAAATTCCAAGCTCTGACGATTTTTCGAGAGGAAAACGACTTGAAATTTAAAATAATATCGTTTTAGGAAGCGTTTCCATGCTTATTCCAGCTTGATACAGATGCTGTATTGATAGGACAAGGAATTTAAAGTCTTCATGCACTCGAAAAGTGGCTGAAATACGTCACAAATGAATGTACACAATAAATCAAATGCAATGCTCATAACATATTATGTACACACACATACATTCATGTGCACTGCCCGTGAATATATATGATATATCGGTAGCTTGACTTAACATTTTTACATACAGGCTGATATCTTTTAATGATTACAAATTTGAATTTTAAAATACGCGTAGTCCAGTTTCCTTAATGAGTAAAAGGATTGCTTTTAATTATTAACGTCAGAATAAATTCATGGCAAATAAACACACATAATATAGGACAAGGACAAGATACTAAATTAATTATCTGGACGCAATTAAAACGTATTCTTTTGAAGATTACACGTCTATTTTCTCTGAGATTTAAAAAGAATATTTCAGATTTCAACATAGAGTCAAGCTTACATATAAATATGGCAGTTGAACAAACTATTTACATATAGGTCGATAGCCCGATGCATAAGATTGACGGCTTCTTAATACAATTACTTTGCCGGGTCCGGTTCGAACCCAGGCCGGGGCAAAATATTTTTTTTTCGAATGAGATGTTGTGTATTTATTTCGTGTATTTTACCGGCAATTTATAAGACATGACGCCGGACTGCTCGACATAATTTTCCCGGTCGATGAAATAACCATTCACATATACAGCATGATTTTTTCTTAATTATTATAAATTCCATTTAAAATACAATAACTCTAAAACGGGTATGCCGTTTTCTTAAGGGAAAAAATAATGCTTTTAACATTTATGTGCCCTACGAAATAATTATTTAAATAATTACGCACTGCCGAGTGGGTGGAGCCAAATCAAGTTTTTCTTCTGATTAAGGTAAAACTCGGTACTCGGGCGCTCTTGGTGTCGGTGATCTCAAACCCAATGTCAAGATTTCAAAAAAAAAAATTGTGCATCTAATATGGCGGAAGAGTTTTTTGAAAATTGACGTATAAATGTGAAATTTTAGATACGGGGGTGTCTTAGGTCGCCGATCACGAATCGAAAGTCAAAATGTCAAAAAAAAACAAAATGGCCGAAGTTTTTTGAAAATTGACGTATGAATGTGAAATTTTAGATACGGGGGTGTCTTAGGTCGCCGATCACGAATCCAAAGTCAAAATGTCAAAAAAAACCAAAATGGCGGAAGTTTTTTGAAAATTGACGTATGAATGTGAAATTTTAGGTACGGGGGTGTCTTAGGTTGCCGATCACAAATCGAAAGTTAAAATGTCAAAAAAAAACAAAATGGCGGACGTTTTTTGAAAATTGACGTATGAATGTGAAATTTTAGGTACGGGGGTGTCTTAGGTCGCCGATCATAAATCGAAAGTCAAAATGTCAAAAAAAAAACAAAATGGCCGAAATTTTTTGAAAATTGACGTATGAATGTGAAATTTTAGATATGGGGGTTTTGGGGGTCGCGGATCATGATTCCAAAGTCAAAATGACAAAAAAATCAAAATGGCGGAAGAGTTTTTTGAAAATTGACGTATGCATGTGAAATTTTAGACACGGGCGTTTATGGGGTCGCCGATCACAAATCCAAAGTCGAAATGTCAAAAAACATAATGGCGGAAAGGTTCTTCAAAATGTTGTTAATCTTGGTGAAAAGTGCTTGGACCTGAGCACATCCTTCCTTCGTAAACTTTAACATGATTTATGTTTACCATTAAATTATCCTTCTCGCTCTTCAGTGTTCAGTGTAACGGTTTGTGTAAGAAGGAAAGAAAAGTTCTAAGTAATATTACGATTGGCATAACAAAATTCTAACTAACTAAATAACATTCTAAGAGGCGTCATGACAGTGATTGCCTTTTACAGGAAACTGTAAAAAAGCTGTAAGCGGACGCGAAAAGGGCGATTCAAACTAGAGGAGATTGACGGACCGCTGTAAGCGGACGCAAAGTTGAAGCTGGCATGTTCACGTTAAGAGCTTATGCAGACACTGTATAAATTACTCTTGACTAAACTGGGCTTGGATAAATAGTGTGTTTGTTCAGTTAACGTGTAGTTAAATTTTACATTAATAATTATAATTATTATTGGCACTCTGATTCCTCCAGAATATAACATTTTGTCAGTCAAAATTATGTATACCAATTTGGAGACAAGGTTTTCTCAATGAGCTTTCTTTGAGTTAAGAAATTTGTACAATCAGTAAAATATAATGTTTTTAGTAAACAGTTGATATATGATTTTTCAGTAAATGTTTCTGGCCTTATTCATCCTATACAAATTTGTGCAAGTTAAATTGTCTTAAATATGGCAAGTGAAAGTGCTGTCATAAACTGGATTACTGATCATATCTTAAGAATATGATCGATAATCCAGTTTATGACGGCAGATGAAGTGTTTTCTTTTTCAACAAACTGTTCCCACTTTTATAATTTTTTACATGTCACATGTTTCACATATTTGTAGGTAACTGTTAATTTCACATCGATGTACGTTGTATTAGTTTTTTTTATTTTTACTATATTGTTGTATTTGTCAATAGCAGTAAGTAATCAATAAATTTCTATCAGTATCACTGCAGTTTGTTGTACTTTGCTATTTATTCCATAATATAAATTTTAAATATGTGCTATTTACACAAACATTTTCAGATGTATTCACAAAATAAATGTCTACAGATTATTTACTAAAATTAAGTTTCTAAAGCGGCTCTAAAGATGATTCAGTGCTTATGAAATCTATGTACTTCTGTAGGACACTTCGTGTGCTGAAGTTTAAGTTTCTTATTGTTGGTAATGGCCAGATGGATACTCTTTAATTTTCAATTTTCAAAGTATGAAACAGTTAATTTATGCATTTCTCATTATTTAATTTTAACATGTCCAATAAGTTCAAGCTCATTTTTGCAAATCATTTTTTTGGACATCATTAGATTTTTATTATGGATAAAAGTAACAACACAAACACAATAAAATCAACCTATTTTGCCTTTTTTATTTACATAATGACGGATCCAACATACGAATAGGTTCTTCAGAAACTTTCAGTATCCCTCAAATTTGTTTCACCTTTCAATACTATTCCATAATAGAAATTTTAAATATGTGCTAAATGTCGACAGATTATTTACTAAAATTAAATTTCTAATTATATAGAATATAAACTAAAAAAAAAGTGCAAAAAGCACAAAAAACAAATTCAAATGTAGAAAATGGCGGAAACATTATGAGAAAAATATTGACTAATTTAAAAAAAAATCCTTATACAAACGTTTTGAACACATGCGTAGTTTCGATATAGTAAATGGCACGATCAAGCTACGAACTAGAAACGACGGTTCAGTGCTACTACAAATATACATTGGCCGCAACAACTTCAAAATAACGAAAGTAAACTTACTAATTAATGTTTAAGAATATATAGCTTCCGCTACAAAAATACCATTAAATGAAAGCCGGTTACAAAATGAATATTATAAATAAAGTTATTGCATGTTACTTTCTTACACCGACATTTTATTTAATGCATAGCTATTCTGTGTAGTAGGCAGGCATTGTTGACAATTTTACATTATTTTCGTGACAATTATAACAAACGTCAAAATAAAATTAAGACACATCAAAAGGTGAATGCAGTTGTCTGTTGCGTTTATTGGAAAACGTATTTTGAGTTTACAACTATGTATTTCTTTAATTTACTTCACACGTTTTGTTTACTTTTGTGCCGAAAGGAGAGATGTTATTTTCCATACAACAGAATCAATCATTTTTAATCACTTCTAATAATACTTTTTTCACTTAGTCCAATTTAAATAATTTATTATAACCAACATGTTCCTTAACATGTTAGGTTACAATTATATAATTATTCATATTCAATAACAGATATAGTGCACGTAATAAATAAATAATAAAATAAATTAAATCTACATTCCATAAATATTTATAAAGGAATCTCCATTCGCTCATAAACAAAAGCAACACAACAAACAACTGCAATAATTTTCTCTATGGTTATGTCGCTTTGGCAACCAACATGCGCCAGTAGTTTAAAATGGCATGATTTTGAGATGTTGCATAAGTTTATTTGTTAAATAATATAATCTACAAAAGTCATATCATGACTCTCATAAATAAGGATATCCATACACCTTTCGATATTTGTCATAATTACCTTTTGATGTTCGTTATAATTGTCCTTCAAACCCTCTTTATTTATCAAAAATGCTTGCCCATTATACAGAGTAGCCAAGTATTAAATAAAACGTATGTATAGAAAAAGTAGGTATATTTGTAACTGGTTTTCATGTAATAATATTCACTAGCGGAATCTATATATCTTGAAGTGTTAATTAAATAATTTATTTTTGTTGGGAGATTTCTTAGGTCGCTGAACACGAATCTGAAATCGAAATTTGATAAAACAAAATGGCGCATTCAATACGGCAGAAAGGTAATTGAATCTGTATGGAATTTAGTACTTGGTTCGCTGATGAGGAATCTGAAGTTTATATTTAAAAATAAAATGGCGTGTCCAATATAGCGTAATGGTTCTTCGAAAACGTATTGGATCCGCGTGAAATTCAATATTTGGGATTCTTATTGTCGCTGATAACGAATTGGAAGTCGAAATATCAAAAAAAAAGTGGGGCGACCAACATGGTGGAAATGTGCGAAACATAATTAGATCTTTCTCAAATTTATTACTTGAGGGTTTTTGTGGTCCCTGTTGATGAATCCGAAGACAATCTTTCAAAATGCCAAATGACGAGTGCAATTTGACGGTTCTTACTTGGCCCCTTTCGAGTCTTTGATGAAATTGAATTTTCGGTTCATTTTTACTTTCTTATACGTAGTATAAGGAAGTATTGTGATGATGAAAATTTTCGACCTCGAAATTTTTGCAGATGTCCACGTTTTGAAGTCCCCTGATACCAAAAAAGTGGTTTTTAAAAAATGTCTGTGCCTGTGTCTGTGTGTGTCTGTGTGTGTGTGACCACGATAGCGGTCAAACCGCTGTAGATATCAATTCCAAATTTTGTATTTACGTGTATAATCTCCCTCTTGAGATCTGATTAGTGTTTCAGTAAAATCGGTAGACCGGAAGTAGTAGTTTACTTCTGCGAAAAAATAGAGTTTTGCCAATATTTCGTCAACTACTAAGTTTAAACAAATTTATAAAGAATTCATATGTACTTAAAATTAAAATTGAGAACAATTTTATTTAAAAAGTTTTACGAAATTCCTACCGGAAGTAGGTCTTATACTCCTATCGAATATCAGTTTTTTGTGAATATTTCGCAAATCATGCTTTTTAGACAGGTACGTTACGAGTATAAAAATATTTAAAATATAATTTTCAATACCTTTTCTATAAAAAAAATTTCAAAATTCAGACCGGAAGTACCACTTTTACTCTTATCGAATAGCGATTTCTTGCAAATATGTCGTAAGTTATGCACTATATATATTTATCAAGAGTACAAAAGTATTTAATTCTAGATTTGCAATATTTTTTGTATATATGAAATGTTAAAATTCGGACCGGAAGTAACACTTTTACTCTTAGGGAGTAGCACTTTTTTTCGAATTTCTTGCAAAGTATGTATTCTATAGCGACTTATTAAGATAATAGAAGTACTTAGAATAGTATTTTGAATAATTTTTGTGTAAAAAAATTCTTAAAATTATATAGTTTGAAACGCTCATACGTATAAGAAAGTCGTGTGGTGGCCACACCTCATTTTTATTATTATTGTTTATGTCTATCTTAAATTGTTTTTGACTTATTACCATCCTTTTTGATTTTTTCTTAAAAACTGTAGACTTTGAAACAGTCATCAAACTTTTCTATTGTCGCATCAGAAGCGTATTGCAGACTGTATCCACGAAAATGGTGCTGTCTTTGAGCACATTATTTCTTCGAATACTTTAAAATGACTTTCATGTTAAACATTAAATTATCTTTCTTACTCTACACTGTATACCGGTCTGTGTTAAAAACAGTTTGAGAAGAATTCTGAGTAATATATACGATTGGCCTTACAAAATATAATGGCATAATGTATATACAGGGATGTGTCAAAAGTTTATAAAAACGGAAATTCTAACAACGGTCCTGACAGTGATCAGGTTTTACTGAAAGCTGTAAAAAGGCTGTAAGCAGACGCGCAAAAGGCTATTCAAGCATGAACATATTGAAAAATAGCTATTGCGAAGTAATATCGTACGTATTCACAAGAGATTGTTTAATTATCATTGATGAAAATGAACCGTAAGCAACATCGTCAATTGCAATAATTCAAAATAGAACTTCAATAAGGATGTCTTACAGTATTTTGGATTATAACAATAGATAATCAATATTACTATAATAAATATATTATATCTATATCTATTTGTCCCATAAATTGTAGGTGTACAATGCAAAAGTGAATAATTATATACAGTGCAAACAAGATTCTATCAACATTATTAAAAATCCTACATAACTGAGAGTTGTAATACAAATTACCACAAAAAACACTGCAAATTATAAAAATATAGGCATGGGAATAATTATAGAAAATGCCAATGAAATAGATATTATTTGTTATACAATAATGATGAAACAATCAAATGGTAATAGTGAGTTATTTAAAATATGCATTCGTGTTAATAAAACATCTTATGAAGCTATCTACAAGTTTATACAAAATATTCTTTTTAATTTTTAATGAACCCTCATTTAAACCAAAAAGATCATTGGAATCGACATATATAGACTGAAACACTATTGACTATCAAAACTATAAAACCACATTTTCCAACTAATGAAAAACACAGATTTTGCAGATTGCCCATTCTATACCCTACAAAGAAAATTCAAACTATAGATACATTAGGCAAACGTGAAATAATCATCGTAAGGCACAAAAACCAATAATACTAGAAAAAAATTAAAATAGAGTGAAAAACTACCGACTGCGAAGAGCACAGAAGAAGTATGTGAAAATGTCCATATAACATGAAACGATAAAATACATCTTATTTCATGAACAGTCATTAAACATTTTAAATTTAAAAATGCTGCTATTATCACAAAATCTATTATCAATCATTTCATTTAGATTAATTAGGATGCAAGGTACGTCATCTAAGTATTGAAGCATACATGTAAGAAATAATTTAATTATATTAGTGCACACATTAAGAAGACAAAGAGATTCAACAAATTATTTCTGTAAATCAAATATTGAAAAAGGTCAATAAAAACTAATTACAATTGTTTTAATTATTTAGACAATATAATGTTAATACCATCATAAACAAAAATCACTTTATATCTAAAAAACAAACATTACATTTTATTTAAAACAATAATAAAACTTTAAAATAAAGAATAAGTATTGGTGCACCTCCATTTTAAACATTTTCTGTAATAACAAAATTGGATAAGCATTCTGAATAAATGTCACATATTTGCAAAATATATAGAGGGGTGTACGAAAACAGTTATAGTAAAGTAATATCAATATTGCACATCTGAAACACAATTATATTTACTTACTCGCTATATACCAGAAATATGTGCTGTTCAAAAAACTGAAACGCAAATTAAATTAAATTAGTCAAACGTGAAATAAATCATCGGAAAATCAAGGCACAAAAACCAATAATAGAAGAAAAAAATTAAAATAGAGTGAAAACTACCGACTGTGAAGAGTACAGGAAAAATATGTTAAAAATGTCCATATAACTTTAAATGATAAAATACATCTTATTTCATAGACAGCCATAAACATTTTAAATTTAAAAACTCTCCTATTGTCACTAAATCTATTATTAATCATTTCATCTAAATTAATTAGGAAGAAAAGTACGTCGCTTAAGTATTGAAGCAAAGATGTAAGAAATAATTTAAATATGTTAGTGCACACATTTAAATATAAATATTAAAATATAAAGAATAAGAATTGATGCACCTCTTATTAAAAAGAAACATTTTCTATAACAACAGAATCCGATAAGCTTTCTGAATAAAATATCGGATAGTTGCAGACTATATACAGGGGTGTATAATAACAGCTAAAGTAAAGCAATATTGAACATCTAAAATACAATTATATTTACTTATTCGCTATATATCGGAATTACATGGTGTTTTATAAACTGAAACACAATAAAGACAAAATCCGCAATAAATTTAGATGAATAAGGGAGAGCGGTACCTCAACTGTAAGCGGAATAAGAGGCGGCAGCGGGCCTTCTAGGCCTGCCGTATTAGCTAGTTGCGACATAATAATAGCTCACGGTCATCCTTTAAAAATGACGTGAGAAAACAGGGGATAGAGATAGGACCGTGCAACGGGTGACGTTTCTCGAAATTGTGCAACACCCTGTATAGGTTGCGCGTTCGGACCGATCGTCGCGTGAAGAGGAATGTCCGAGCTAATTACGGTTTAAATTTCGGCTTTATAGCTCTGTCCGATGGCCGGATATTTACGGACAAATTTAAACGTTGTTTTTTAAGACGTTGCCGATTTTCTGAAGGGATCTCCTTTTAAACGAATATATAACACGCATAGGGAACAGTACAGTTAAAAAGCCCGTACTTTCTGCTTTTCAACGCGCTCAAATCCATATTTTAAGGTCGAGGGACGCGTGAGCAATTAAAATAAACGTGTGACCGCGTGTTCCGTCGAATTTGTCAAAACACGCGAAATGAAGCCATGACGTGCCTAAAGAATGTACATTTTACGTAAATAAAAACGAGGACTAAACACAAAATTGACTTTTCGCTAATCTGACAGCTCCAACGAGAAATTTTGCACGTTTGACTTTTAAGCCTTATATTCCGAATTTAGAAGGTTTTGACGGCCCAACAAGATTCATAATAGTAAGTACAGATATTTCTAGACCATTCCCATTCCTATTGCGACTTCATCGACGTACGATATCGATAGTGCGTGTAAATTAAATTCCTCATGCAGACGGACATCGTAGAAAAATGGCCGAAATACGCCAGAAATACATGTACACAATAAATCAACTGCAATGCTCATAAAATGAAATGTACACACATATACATTCATGTGCACTGCCCGTAAATATATTATATATCGGTAGCTTGACTTAACATTTTTACATACAGGCTGATATCTTTTAATTACTATAAATTTGAATTTTAAAATACCATAATTCCAGAACGCGTATGCCCAGTTTCCTTAATGTAATTATTAACGTCAGAATAGGTTCATGGCATATAAACACACATAATATATTTAGTTTTAGGACACGGACAAGGCACTAAATTAATTATCTGGACACAATTGAAACGTTTTTTATAACCTTTTAAAGATTACACGTCTATTTTCTCTGAGATTTAAAAAACAAATTGCAGATTTCAACATAGAGTCAAGCCTACATATAAATATGGCAGTTGAACAAACTATTTACATTAGGTCGATAGCCCAATGGCAAAATTGACGGCTTCTTAATACAATGACTTTGCCGGGTCGGGTTCGAACCCAGGCCGGGGCAAAACATTTTTTTTTCGAATGCGATATTGTGTATTTATTTCGTGTATTTTACCGGCAATTTATAAGACAAGACGCCGGACTTCTCGACATAATTTTCCCGGTCGATGAAATAATCATTCACATATACAGCATGATTTTTTCTTATAATTCTTATAAATTCCATTTAAAATACAATAATTCTAAAACGGGTATGCCGTTTTCTTAAGGGAAAAAATAATGCTTTTAACATTTATGTGCCCCTACGAAATAATTTTATTTAAATAATTACGCACTGCGCAGTGGGTGGAGCCAAATCAACTTTTTCTTCTGATTAAGGTAAAACTCGGTACTCGGGGGCTCTTGGTGTCGGTGATCTCAAGCCCAATGTCAAAATTTCAAAAAAAAAAATGGTGCATCTAATATGGCGGAAGAGTTTTTTGAAAACTGACGTATGAATGTGAAATTTTAGATACGGGGGTGTCTTAGGTCGCCGATCACGAATCGAAAGTCAAAATGTCAAAAAAAAAAAAATGGCCGAAGTTTTTTGAAAATTGACGTATGAATGTGAAATTTTAGATACGGGGGTGTCTTAGGTCGCCGATCACGAATCCAAAGTCAAAATGTCAAAAAAAAAAAAATGGCCGAAGTTTTTTGAAAATTGACGTATGAATGTGAAATTTTAGATACGGGGGTGTCTTAGGTCGCCGATCACGAATCCAAAGTCAAAATGTCAAAAAAAAACAAAATGGCGGAAGTCTTTTGAAAATTGACGTATGAATGTGAAATTTTAGGTACGGGGGTGTCTTAGGTCGCCGATCACGAATCGAAAGTCAAAATGTCAAAAAAAACAAAATGGCCGAAGTTTTTTGAAAATTGACGTATGAATGTGAAATTTTAGATACGGGGGTGTCTTAGATCGCCGATCACGAATCCAAAGTCAAAATGTCAAAAAAAAAAAAAAATGGCGGAAGTTTTTTGAAAATTGACGTATGAATGTGAAATTTTAAGTACGGGGGTGTCTTAGGTCGCCGATTACAAATCGAAAGTAAAAATGTCAAAAAAAAACAAAATGGCGGAAGTTCTTTGAAAATTGACGTATGAATGTGAAATTTTAGGTACGGGGGTGTCTTAGGTCGCCGATCACAAATCGAAAGTCAAAATGTCAAAAAAAAACAAAATGGCGGAAGTTTTTTGAAAATTGACGTATGAATGTGAAATTTTAGGTACGGGGGTGTCTTAGGTCGCCGATCACAAATCGAAAGTCAAAATGTCAAAAAAAAAAAAAAAATGGCGGAAGTTTTTTGAAAATTGACGTATGAATGAGAAATTTTAGGTACGGGGGTGTCTTAGGTCGCCGATCACAAATCGAAAGTCAAAATGTCAAAAAAAAACAAAATGGCCGAAGTTTTTTGAAAATTGACGTATGAATGTGAAATTTTAGATACGTGGGTGTCTTTGGTCGCCGATCACTAATCCAAAATAAAAATGTCAAAAAAAACAAAATGGCGGAAGAATTTTTTGAAAATTGACGTAAAAAAAAACAAAATGGCGCAAGAATTTTTTGAAAATTGACCTATGAATGTGAAATTTTAGATACGGGAGTGTCTTAGGTCGCCGATCACGAATCCATAGTACAAATGTCAAAAAAAACAAAATGGCGGAAGAGTTTTTTGAAGATTGACGTACGAACGTGAAATTTTAGATGCTGGGGTGGTTCAGGTCGCCGATCACGAATCCATAGTCAAAATGTCAAAAAAAACTTGATGGCGGATCTAATATGGCAGAAATATTCTTCAAAATGTCTTTAATCTTGGTGAAATCTAGCAAATGGCATTTTCAGGTCGCTGATCACGAATCCGAAATAAAAATTTTAAAAAACAATGTTGCGGAAAGGTTCTTCGAAAAGTGCTTGGATCTGAGCACATCCTTCCTTCGTAAACTTTAACATGATTTATGTTTAACATTGTGTTCAGTGTGACGGTTTGTGTAAAAAGGAAAGGAAAGTTCTAAATGATATATACGATTGGCATAACAAAATTTATATGTGTACAGGGGTGCGTCAAAAGTCGGACATTCTCTCTCTCTCTCTCGAAATGGCATGTCTATGTATAATATTTGACAGGTAAAATTTTGCAATATCTCAAATTTAATGCCCTTAAATTATTGGCGCATGTTTCATTAAAGTTGACATAATATTTGAATGTAACCTTCAACATTAAAATGCCCTAACAACTACAACGGCAAATTTAAACGTATTTTTAATTATTTATATTATTGCACTGTATTAGTTGATTAAGTTCAATTGCGGGCCGGTTTTCCCAATGCAGATCAGCGTACTCATTAAATAAAATACGGGATAATACGTTTTTGCAAAAACCTGTTGGCGCTAATAATCGATTAAGAACGTTATTAAATGAAGATACTTTAACCGGTGTTTTTCCAAACCTGATAAATATTAAACAGTAATTAGGGTTACTTACACATGCGCATAACCTAGAAGATTTGGATTTTTATTAGTATTGACTGCGATTATATTTTCTTATGCATTTGTAATTAATAATTATTTTTATTAGTGATTTAGTAATTGTGTTGCTCCTTCTATACATGAAATTAACAGTATAATTAAAAATGAAAACGTAATATTGAATATGTGCAACTTTTAGCTTACTACGGAAATACTTGTGTTTTGAAATCTTTTTAATTCTGTTACATTTCTGGGACTTTATCTCAGTTGCGAAAAATTCTAAATATTTGTGAAAATTTATGCCTGCGCTTCCTCTTTTCTTCTTTGTAATTGCTTTTAACAGCACCTTATTAAAACTTCATTTTAGACTCAATCTGTATGTCATTAACATATTAAACTACATTTAGTTTGTTGTTTGAAGTTCATCAGCATTTATTAGCATTATATAAAAATGTTTGAAAGCGACGCCCATTTATCAAACAAAATTTGTTATAAACATTTTAAATACAATACAGATACTACGTATACTTGAGCATGTCAATTAAAATAACGAGCCCGCGATCGCGGGCGAGTAGTATACATAATATCCATTCTATCACTAGAGAAATAACCGTACCAATAGTAATGTAATTCAGTGTAAATTTAAAATGATCTTTAATACAAGTTCTTTATTTAAATCGATATGCGAACTAATTTCGTGTAGGTGATAGATCAATATATCAAAACTGATAACCGAAATTTTATATTAAAAAAGCTGCTCCATATTACACACAAGAGTGAAAAATATCTCTTGAAATGGTTTCTATCTTTTGATGTCAAAACAGTGTTAAATTGAATTTTAGGTTCTTATTTATTATTATTGTGTAAGCCTATCTTAAATTGTTTTTGAGTTATTTACATTCTTTCTTTCAATGACAGTAAACTTCAAAAAGATTGCCAAATACTATATTTTTCCACTGTTATTTCAAGAGCGTATTATAAGATTGTCAATAAAATCATTCCATCTGTCATCATGACAGCAGTTTGCTGACAAAAATATGCATCTATACAAGGTGTGATAAAAATTGAAAAAATAGTTTCTTTCGATACTTTAACATGACTTATGTTTAACACTAAATTACCTTTCTCGCTCTTGAGTGTGTACCAGTTCGTGGAAAAACCAGTTCGCGAAGAATTTTAAATAAAATATCCTATTGGTTTAACAAAATATATGTATATACAAGGGTGCTTCAAAAGTTTATAAAAGTGGACATTCTAAAAAGCGTTTTTTACAGGAAAGGCGCTTCAATAGGGCTTAAATTTAAAACTTGGGCTTTTTCCTTTTATTATTATTTCGTGCTCCTTTATTAACGATAGTTCATTTTGAAAAGGTTAACAGGCTTTTACACTTTCACATCAAAGTAGTATTGTAAACTGTCTTAATCAACATGTTGAACTTTTTGATGTCATTGTGCTTTTGGATACCTTAACATGACATGTTTAACATTAATTTACCTTTCTCGCTCTTGAGTGTGTACCGCTTTGTGTAAAAAACCATTCGAGGAGAATTTTAAATAAAATATACTATTGGCTTCACGAAATATATGTATATACAGGGGTGCGTCAAAAGTTAATAAAATCAGACATTCTAAAAGGCGTCATAACAGTGATTGCTTTTTACACGAAACTATGAAAAAGCTGTAAGCGGACGCGAAAAAGGCGATTCAAACTAAAAGAGATTGACGGACCCGCTGTAAGCGGACGGACCGCTGTAAGCGGACGATCAGCTGTAAGCGGACGCACCCGCTGTAAGCGGACGTTATAGCTAGTTATATATAATAATAGCGCACAGACCTCTGTTGTTAATCGCCTTAGTTGAAAGAGCTTAACCGAGCATTTTCGAAACTATCAAAATAGAAAAAGTCGACAAAACGCCAGGTTCAACTCCTCTCTGGATACGCGGAATTGAAAGCTGTCCTTTGGCGTGCGTGTTACGTGGACTCTAAAGGGTTCCTCGTCGGCGAGTTTTTCCTTCTAAGTGGAGCGTGTGCAGAGATATGGGGTTTTAAAGGGGAGCGTGCATTCCATTTTGTAACGAAAAAATGGCTTACGTTTTGACCATTCCCGTGACAAGCGATAAAAATCTCGGGAAACGTCAAACTGACATCAAACTGAGTTGTGTCCACAGATTCATTTTTAAGCGTGAAATACGAAATTTTGAAGGTCGCGAGGGTCCAACAAGACCCGAGCTGTTAAAGAACGGCCTTCTCTGGACCTTTTACGTGCTTATTTCGAGTCGACAGACGCACGCAACCAAGGGCACGAGCACTTTCAAATTCTTTTGCAGAAGCATTTGGTCAGAAAAATGGCCGATTCAATGTGCAGTAATATCAATGTATTTCGGACGCGCGAAAAATATAATCAGATTCTCATGTGCACTGCCGATCAATGTATTACGGTCCGGTGAATGTTCGGCATGTCCATATCTCCACACAATACATAACGGTCCCGCTTGATTTAATATTTTTATCTATATACAGGGGTCGATTAGTATTTTAATAATGATTTGAATTAAAATACGTTAATTCCAGAACGCGTATGCCCCGTTTCCTTAATGGAGAAAAGGATTGCTTTTAACATCGATGTGCCCTTAGGTAATAATTTTATTTAATCGATTACGCATACATGCAGAGTGGGCGGAGCCAGCTGAAATTAATTTCTCTCTTCCGATTAAAGTAAAATTCGGCACTTGGGAGTTTTTGTGGTGTCATTGATCACGTATCCAAAATCGAAATGTCAAATAAAAACAAAATGGCCGAAGGATTTTTTGAAAATTGACGTATGAATGTGAAATTTTATATACGGGAGTGTCTTAGGTCACCGATCACGAATCCATAATCAAAATGTCAAAAAAAACAAAATGGCGGAAGATTTTTTGAAAATTGACGTATGAATGCGAAATTTTAGATACGGGGGTTTTGGGGGTCGCCGATCACGATTCCAAAGTCAAAATGTCATAAAAACCAAAATGGCGGAAGATTTTTTGAAAAATGACGTACGAACGTGAAATTTTAGATACGGGGGTTTTGGGGGTCGCCGATCACGATTCCAAAGTCAAAAAAAACAAAATGGCGGAAGATTTTTTGAAAATTGACGTATGAACGTGAAATTTTAGATACGGGGGTTTTGGGGGTCGCCGATCACGATTCCAAAGTCAAAATGTCAAAAAAACCAAAATGGCGGGAGATTTTTTTGAAAATTAACGTATGAATGTGAAATTTTAGATACGGGGGTTTTGGGGGTCGCCGATCACGATTCCAAAGTCAAAATGTCAAAAAAAATAAAATGGCGGAAGATTTTTTTGAAAATTGACGTATGATTGTGAAATTTTAGATACGGGGGTTTTGGGGGTCGCCGATCACGATTCCAAAGTCAAAATGTCAAAAAAAAACAAAATGGCGGGAGATTTTTTTGAAAATTGACGTATGACTGTGGAATTTTAGATACGGGGGTGTTTGTGGTCGCTTATTACGTCTTCAATTTGGCGATTCTTCGAAACGTGATTGAACAGGGCTTAAATTTAATACTTCATTTTTTCTTAACGATAGTAGATTCGCAAACATCAGAATCTTATTGTACACTGTCTCAATGGAAATGTTGCGCTCATTGAGCTCATTGTCTCTTTCAATACTTTAACATGACTTATGTTTAACATTAAATTACCTTTCTCGCTCTTGAGTGTGTACCAGTTTACCTAAAAAGCAGTTCGAGAAGAATTTTAAATATAATAATAAAATATACTATTGGCTTAACAAAATATATGTAGGGGTGCTTCAAAAGTTTATAAAGGTGGACATTCTAAAAAGCCATGACAGTGATTGCTTTTTACAGGACAGGCGCTTCAATAGGACTTAAATTTAAAACTTGGGCTTTTTACTTTTATTATTATTTTGTGCTTTTTTCTTAACGAGAGTAGACTTCGAAAAGGTTGACAGGCTTTTACACTTTCACATCAAAATAGTATTCTACACTGTCTTAATAAAAATGTTGCGCTTCATGATCTCATTGTGTATTTGCATACTTTAACACGACTTATGTTTAACATTACATTACCTTTCTCGCTCTTGAGTGTGTACAGATTTGTGTAAAAAACAGTTCGAGAAGCATTTTAAATAAAACAAAGTTAATAAAAACGGACATTCTAAAAAGCCATGACAGTGATTGCTTTTTGCAGGAAACTGTGAAGAAACTGTAAGCGGACGCGAAAAAAGCCATTCAATAGGGCTAAAATTTAAAACTTGGGCATTTTTTTGGATTTTTGAGTAAAATGAATTTTAAGTACATTTTTATTATTCCTTTGTGTTTCTTCATTAATGATAGTAGAATTCAAAAACGTTGACATGATTTTTTCACTGTTACATCAAAATAATACTGTAAACTGTCTTAATGGAAATGTTGCGCTCTGAGCTCATTGTTTCTTTGGATACTTTAACATGAATTATGAGTATTATTAAATTACATTTTTCGCTCTTGAGTGTGTACCGGTTTGTGTCAAAAACAGTTCGAGAAAAATTTTAAATAAAATATCCTATTGGCTTAACAAAATATATGTATATACAGGGGTGTTTCAAAAGTTTATAAAAGTGGATATTCTAAAAAGCGTCATTCCAGTGATCGCCTTTTACAGGAAAGGCGCTTTAATAGGGCTTAAATTTAAAACTTGGGCTCTTTACTTTTATTATTATTTCCTGCTCCTTTATTAACGATAGTGGATTTCGAAAAGGTTGACGGGCTTTTACACTTTCACATCAAAATAGTATTGTAAACTGCGTTAATGGACAAGTTGGGCTTTTTGATCTCATTGTGTCTTTGGATACCTTAACATAACTTATGGTTTAAATTAAATTACCTGTTGTGTTAAAAACACTTCGATAAGAATTTTAAATAAAACGTCCTATTGGCTTAACAAAATATATGTATATACAGGAGTGCTTCTTACTTTTATTATTATTTTGTGCTTTTTTCTTAACGAGAGTAGACTTCGAAAAAATTGACAGGCTTCTACACGTTCACATCAAAATAGTATTATAAACTGTCTTAATGAAAATGTTGCGCTTTTTGAGAGCTCATTGTTTCTTTGGATATTTTAACATGACTTATGTTTAACATTAAATTATCTTTCTCACTCTTGAGTGTGTACCCGTTTGTGTAAAAAACAATTCGAGAAAATTTTTAAATAAAATATACTATTGGCTTCACAAAATATATGTATATACCGGGATGCTTTAAAAGTTTATAAAACCGGACATTCTAAAAAGCGTCATGCCAGTACTCGCTTTTTACAGGAAAGGCGCTTCAATTTAAAACTTCGGCTTTTTACTTTTACTTTTATTTTGTGCTCCTTTATTAACGATAGTGGATTTCAAAAAGGTCACACTTTACATCAACATAGTATTGTACACTGTCTTAATAAAAATGTTGCGCTTTTTGATCTCATTGTGTCTTTGGATACTTTAACACGACTTATGTTTACCATTAAATTACCTTCCTCGCTCTTGAGTGTGTACCGGTTTATGTCAAAAACAGTTCGAGAAGAATTTTAAATAAAATATCCTATTGGCTTAACAAAATATATGTATCTACAGGGGTGCTTCAAAAGTTTATAAAAGTGGACATTCTAAAAAGCGTTTTTTACAGGAAAGGCGCTTTAATAGGGCTCCTTTATTAACGAGAGTAGACTTCGAAAAGATTGACAGGCTTTTACACTTTCACATCAAAATAGTATTGTAAACTGTCTTAATGAAAATGTTGCGCTTTTTGAGAGCTCATTGTCTCTCTGGATATTTTAATATGACATGTTTAACATTAAATTACCTTTCTCGCTCTTGAGTGTGTGTTAAAAACAGTTCGAGAAGAATTTTAAATAAAATATCCTATTGGCCTAACAAAATATATGTTTATACAGGGGTGCTTCAAAAGTTTATCAAAGTCGACATTCTAAAAAGCGTCTTTTACAGGAAAGGCGCTTCAATAGGGCTTAAATTTAAAACTTGGCCTTTTGACTTTTATTATTATTTTGTGCTTTTTTCTTAACGAGAGTAGACTTCGAAAAGGTTGACATGCTTTACCACTATCACATCAAAATAGTATTGTAAACTGCCTCGATAAAAATGTTGTGCTCTTTCAGCTCATGTTTCTTTAAATACTTTAACATAAACTATGTTTAACATTAAATTACCTTTCTCGCTCTTGAGTGCGTACAGGTTTGTGTAAAAAAACAATTCGAGAAGCATTTTAAATAGAATATACTATTGGCTTCACAAGATATATGCATATACCGGGGTGCTTCAAAAGTTAAGGAACGCGAAAAAAGCCATTCAATAGGTCTAAAATTTAAAACTTGGGTTTTTTTTGGATCTTTGAGTAAAATGAATTTTAGGTTCATTTTTATTACTCTTTTGTGTTTCTTCATTAACGATAGTAGAATTCAAAAAGGTTGACATGCTTTTTCACTGTTACATCAAAATAGTACTGTAAACTGTCTTAATGGAAATGTTGCGCTCTGAGCTCATTGTTTCTTTCGATACTTTAACATGACTTATGTTTAACATTAAATTACCTTTCTCGCTCTTGAGTATGTACAGATTTATGTCAAAAACAGTTCGAGAAGAATTTTCAATAAAATATCCTATTGGCCTAACAAAATATATGTATATACAGGGGTGCTTCAAAAGTTTATAAAAGTGGACATTCTAAAAAGCGTTTTTTACAAGAAAGGCGCTTCAAAAGGGCTTAAATTTAAAACTTGGGCTTTTTACTTTTATTATTATTTTGTGCTTTTTTCTTAACGGGAGTAGACTTCGAAAAGGTTGACATGCTTTTCCACTATCACATCAAAATAGTATTGTAAACTGCCTCGATGAAAATGTTGTGCTCTTTCAGCTCATTGTTTCTTTAAATACTTTAACATGAACTATGTTTAACATTAAATTTCCTTTCTCGCTCTTGAGTGTGTACAGGTTTGTGTAATAAAACAGTTCGAGAAGCATTTTAAATAAAACATACTATTGGCTTCACAAGATATATGTATATACAGGGGTGCTTCAAAAGTTAATAAAATCGGACATTCTAAAAGGCCATGACAGTGATTGCTTTCTACAGGAAACTGTAAGCGGACGCGAAAAAAGCGGTTCAAGCTAAGAGAGATTGACGGACAGCTGTAAGCGGACGCGAAAAGGCGATTCAAGCTCGAAGAGATTGATGGACAGCTAGTTTATTATATATTAACTATGTGTAATAGGTACTCGGACATCCATGGCTTATTAAATTATGTGCTATGTAACCAATATTACATTTCCGATTCACTAGCGAGGACCCTTAAATTACTTTAATATAATCAAAAAAAGTTATTACTAAAATATTATAGCTTTGTTCATGTAGTCTCATCCAAGTCTCGATTTGAGTTTAGAGGATTTTTTTTTGTAATTATGCACACATGTATTCTAAAGAATAATTAAACAATATTCAATAAACAAACAATGTGCTTTAAGGTAATCGAAAAGTAACATAAAGCTTCATTTGCAAAGTCACACACTTTCATAATGTTAACTGTGGGAGATATGTATCTTTATTCAGAATATTACATAAAAAAATTTACTAGTCTTTATTCAAACAAACAAAAATGAAGATAATATTTACAAAATACTGTATATACACAAAGCTCCGAAGCACCCGAAGGGATTGTGCTTGCTGATAGCTTTCTTGATTTTTGCTTACAAGATAGATCAGCCAACATTTGTCATTATCATACTATTTTACTTATACCTTCTTATGTTTCATATCTTTTCCTCCCAATTATTAACACACCTACAGCATGTGTCAATTTTCATTAGCCATAGGCGATCAATTCATGCAATACGTGACAACGTGGCACCCCTACTTTCCTCTCCAATGCTAGCGCGACCGATACATGCTCGAAAATACAAGTTAGCAGTAACTATTGGACCACTGACTTGGGTGTTTGTAATGCGTTCAGAAATAATATTTACGAGTTGCAAGGATTTGTTTTTCTTTTTCCTTTCAGTAAATGCAGAGAATTATTAAGCTGCGTTCACGCTGCATGGCATAAACAAAAGCGTAATTCTAATAAAATTAGAAAATAGCCCTAATAAGATAAATAAAAAAAAATTCTGAAATTAATAATAAACTACTAGATCAGGAGATCGCCGCGGCCATTTGATGTTTCCCGTTCCAGTAATAAGACGGCTTTTATTGCAGATTAGATCGCAACGTGTTCGCAGCTAAACATTGAATGTAAAATCTGGTGGGGAGAAGTGGGAAGATCGGAGGAAATCGTTGTGATGTCGATTGTTGCCAGGATTGCTGACGGGCAGTAGGGGTGCCACGTTGCCACGTGTTACTTGTATACGTATAAATCGCACGTAAACATTGAATCCCTATAGCTAATGATATTTGACACATGCGGTATATATTCTACCGAAATCTTCCACAACCTCTGTCGAGTCGCCTCTCCATTTACTACATGGTCTTCATTCCATCGTTGGCTAATTATTTACACTTTTTCCTCTTTTCTTCATACAACCGTTTTGTTCTTTGTTCTTGTGTTCCTCCACTCCATTTTAATTCTTCAGGTTTTTAAAGTGTTTCATTCTTGTATTTTCAACTGTTGCTAAGGACTATATGGAAGAACAAAAAGCTTTGGTGAAATTCTGTTTTGAAAATCTGCAATACACGTTGGAAAAGGAAAACAAAACCACGGAACATTCTACCAAAATGCACACGAAAACGTATTAAACAATAAAATATATAGTTCTAAAATATTGCACAGGAAAGTATAATTAATTTACAATTATATGACACTTATCTAAAATTGACACTGACAAACTTCAACTATAATAGAAACAAAATTATCCAAACGAATGAAAGTAACACTAATTATTAAAAATAGTCAAATAAAATAAACCAAAACTTTTACTTACACACATTAAAACATTCAAATATGCTTAAATGAAAACTTATGCAGAATCGGCTAATTTAAAGTCAATTGTATTCAAAATTAAAAAGATAAAGGCGGTAAAGTATAAGTAGCTAATTTAGTAATCTGCATATGTTATGATAGTACTACACAGAGCCATCTGGTGAGGTTTTCAGGTACCAAAAACTGTAGCTACAAAGGTCTAATTAAAGTTACACCCCCCTGAATATGCCACAAATAACGACAACCTGAAAAACGAAATATTGCCCTCAATACAATAATAATAATAATGTGTTTATTTAGCAATTTGCTATTATGTATACATGATAAATAAATATATGTTCAAATATAACATCTTAATTTGATATATGTGTTACAAACCAACTTCTAAAGTCAATAATTCAAGTGTATATGCTTATAAACCAACGTCTTAAATAAACTTAGTCTATTACATTCTTTTATACTATTGGGTAATGTATTATAAAGTTTCAAACCATCAACGTATACACTTGTTGTTGTTTGACTTCGTTGATATCTACTTATATGAAAGTCTTTAACATTACGTGTGCTATAACTATACGTATCTCCTACTTGTACTAGCTTATCCGTTAAATATGAAGGTGCCTGACCTAACTTAATTCTATCTATAAAAACGAGTACTCTATATGCTAGTCTCTGTCTAACGTTCATTAATTGTAGTGCACCCAACATTATCTGGATGGGTGTATATTTACTACATTTCAGTATTACTCTCATACATTTATTCTGTAGTTTTTGTAATTGTTGTATCTCATTTTGCTTTGCATTGAACAGAATTGTTGAACAATATTCAAAGTGTGGTGCTATAAGCGATTTATATAACATAAGTTTAACATAGTTTGACAAGTTTTTACCTATTCTATTTAAAAACCCTACTTTTTTAGATATCTTACTTATTACATAGCTTAAATGTTTTTTGAAATTTAAATTTTCATCAATTATTACGCCAAGGTATTTTATTTGTGTTACTGACTCTAATTCAACATTATTAATTAGTATTTTAATCTTATCTTTATCATTGTGTTGTAATTTATGTCTACTTCCAATACACATAAACTTGGACTTATCAATATTTATACTCAAACTATTTTTACATAGAACTGGAAGCATATATATAACGCTTCCAGTTCTTCATTCATCACTTTAACCATATCTTCCATATCATCGCCCGATACGCAGAGCATTGTATCATCCGCGAACATACACACGTCACAGCGGCCGACACACGACGACATATCATTCACGTAAATATTGAATAGAACGGGGCCTAAAACAATTCCCTGGGGCACTCCATACCTAGTTTCTATCGCACTTGATACACTATTATTATATTTTACTATTTGTGTCCTATTATTTAAATAGCTAGAAAACCAATTTCGAACTGTACCACCTACACCTATTGATTCCAGTTTTTTAATTAAAGTGTCTCTATTTATTGTTTCAAAGGCTCTACGATAATCCAAAAAGACTGCTAAGATAATGTTACCTTTATCCAGTTCTTTTAACCACTTATCAATTAAATTCACTAATAATGTTTCACATGAATGATCTTCTTTAAAGCCCGACTGGTCTTTGCTTATTTTATTATTGTCATTACAATACGAACTAAGTCTATTTTTTACTGCACGTTCTAAGACTTTCTCATACACCGGCACTGTATTTATTGGGCGAAACTCCACGCATTTTCGTGACCCATTCACCTTTGGCACTGGTATAATGTATGATGTCTTCCATCCTTCAGGAAATACTCCACTCTTTAGTGATTGATTTAATGCATCTAACAATCTATTCGCAGTTACTAGACATGCATCTTTCAACAAGGATGTATTAATGCCATTTCCAGCTGCATCTCCTGTATTGTTGAGTTCCTTTAATGTATTCTTTAATTCATACATTGTGATGTTTTCGAAATTACAGAACCCGTTATCATAACTACCGGTATTGTCGTTATGCACCAAACCTACTTTCTTTGGTATAGCAGCCACAATATCATCCACACTCGTCACAAAATATTTATTGAAATTTTCACATATTTCAAAGCTATTACTGATTTCTTTGTCTTCAAAAATTATTGCTTTGTCACATAATTCATTATTCCCAGTAAGAAGGGTTTTTAGATTCTTCCATAATGTTCTATTTATTCTTGTCTAATACTTTTACAAAATATTTTTCTTTTTCTGATCTAATTAATCCCGTGACCTTGTTTCTACTGCGTTTATATTCTTCCCAATGTTGTTCATTTTTGGTTATCACTGCAAGTTTGTATTTATTATCTCTTATATTCATTTCTTCTATAATTTCTGCGTTTATCCACTTATTTTTTGGAAAACCAGATCTTACGGTTATTTCAATGATTGGACATAATTCCTGCACTGCTGCTTCAATTATCATTAACCATTGTCTAGCCAAAATATTCACCTCACTAGTATTATTCGACCACTCACAACTTAGTATCCTATCATGAAAGGCATTAATGTTGTAGTTCTTATAACTTCTAATTTTAAACGTTTTTATATGTTCTGTATTCATTAGCTCTTGTGTATCAACGGTCAAAATATTGTGATCACTAATTTTAGGTGTCAAGTGAACCTCAAAGGTAATGTCTCTCCTATTAGTTACAACGTAATCAATAATTGTTTCACTAGTATTAGTAATCCTTGTTGGTACCGATACAACTTGATACAGAGCTGCTCTATATAAGATGTCTCTAATTTTCAAACTGTAATATGTATCTCTCTGATAATCAATATTAATACAACGTCAAAATAAGACAACTCTTACCTTCAAAAACAGAAAAGTCCGATCAGGGGCTTGAACAAAAAACGTGTCGCGCGTGCTTTAAAGGCTTACTTATACACCTATAATATACTACTACAAGCATTTATTTGCATATAAATATGCATATGACACAGACATTTCTATAACAAACTTGTTGTACACCTAAAAGTAAAATTTACAACCACTATTACCTTTTCTTTTATCTATGTTATCAACATCAGTTTGGTACATGACATTTTATGTAGCTAGGGCCACAGTATATCGTAGTCGTCAAATTTTAATTTCGGTTTATACTTCTATCCCATGCAGAAGATGACCTTATAATATGCAGCGATGCCTGCTTGCTAACAGTGGTGGGAGAGCAACACAGTGTCGGGGGACCCTCACGCCTTACATTTCATAGGAAACGTTTGTCGAGTGTACTGTCTTGGCAGCCTCGCTTATGTTAATCTTTAGTTTATTTCGTCGCGCTCCTTTCCTCTTTCTACTTTCGTAACAGAAATTAAAATATGTCGACTACGGTATATAATTATAGGTATAATTCATACTGGATTAACACTACTATACAATTTAATTTCTCAAAAATTATGAAATAACTTCATAAACGAGATTTTACAATATGTTTTAATTTATAACTAATTTATCCAGACTTCAGCATATAAAATACCTCAGAAAAAACTGTTAAAATACTTTGAATACATTCACTGTATTGTCTCCTTTTATAGGTTATCCCATGAACACTTGCTTTATCCAATTCAAACAAATTTTCTACATATTTCACGCCCATCCAATGAACTGTGTCAAATTTCTCACACCATCCACCCGTTTGAGGAAAAACTTTCAGAAAATTACGGTCTTTTTTCCTATTTTCTTTTCTTTCTTGTGTGTGTGTCAACACATTTTTCGTGAATACTATGACTCCGGGAAAAAAAGTAGGATAATCGAACCCTTCTTTGCCGCGCACTACTTCTGGCAGTTTCGGCGTCAACATCGTTGATGTCGCCATAATCGCAGTTAGAATGTCTGCCGTATTATTCCGTCGTAATAAAACCGGAGAACGAAATTCTATCAAGAGAGACAAAATCGCGGGTATAAAACGGTGCGCGGCTTAGCTTGCACCATACACGCGGAAATGGTGCCGCCTGAAATATAAGGCTAAGGGGAGCGTGCAAAGCTCGTACCATGAAATGGAAGAATAAGTTGCTTTATTTATGGGGCACGGTGGCATTAAAGAAGCTGTAGCTTGTAGTACGCTACGATATTAGTGCTGCAGTGGAATAAAAATTTTATATCCTTGTATTTCACAGTGTTGGTTGAAATATTTACCTGTACTGTGTCAGCATCTAAAAATGCCTCCATAAATAATATTTGTATTATCTATACAGTGTCGGTCATAAAGTTTGCTCCAGATTGTCAAAAACATATATTCCAGATTTTGTATCTATGTTTTCGTTTAAAAATGTACATATATATATACAGGATAAAACTCAAATACTTCGGAAAAGGATAAAGATATTTGAATTTTGTTAAAAGCAATTTTAAGTGGTACACCTTATGCATCTCTTTTCATTTTTTTGCCCAAATACCTCCTTCACACCAACTCTTGTTTTATATATAATATATTATAATAATATTATTATTATAATTCTTTGGCGAAATATATAAATGTATTGAAAAAATTAATTAGCTTTCTTGACATAGCGGCAATATGATTAGTAAATTATAACAAAATGACAAATTGACGGTCACCTAAAAAAATACAAACCAAACATAGAAGAAATGTAAAATCGAATATGTATAAGTGAAAATATAAACAAATAAACATAGGACAGCCGGTATTACTTATGCAGTCTCACCAAAAGGTTTAAGTCTGCCATAAAAATGCCTTTAATGCAAATACACAAATAATAACGACGGAAACTGTATAACTAAAAATTAGAAGTAGAGATGTTCTATACTACTCGTGTGAGAAGGCCACGATCAATCTTTGGCGAACGACTAATCCCGTCACACAATAATACTAAGTATAATATACTAAGATATAATACAGACTTAAACAATATAAAAATTGAAACGTTTTGATAATATAGATACTATATTTATCAATTAATTAAAAACTTTAACATGTGGAAACATAAAGCATAAAATATACTTTACATATACAGTTTTATTAATAATATCAACTTGTCATTCTACTAAATTAGTATAAATAGAAATTATATCGCCATCTGCCGTATAAAACAAAACAAAATTTACATCATGTATGGCTATCAATCACTCTACATGTAAATTTCGTTGTTTTCAATCACCATTTAACAGATAATTTGACATTCCTTTAAAAGTATTTTACTACACTACCTTCTTCTTTATTTTTCCCTTATATTTACACAGTTGTGTTGAAGTTTTACACTATGAAAAATTACTTAATTCCCTGAAACATATTAATTATTTTTTTTTTATTTTCAGGTTGTTACAGTCAAAAACGTCGAGAGTGAGATTCTTCTGCAGCGTATAGCCAATTAACTTCTCCGAAATGGACAGAGTTTGCCAGCACCGAACTATCATCGTCAGCAACGTCGGCTTATTAGAAAATATCATTTAGAACTCGTCAAGAACCGATCGAGAGGATCGACAGGAAAAGACACCGTGGTAACATAAGCAACAACAGCAGCAAAAGCAACAAATCAGAAGGAATTTCCAATAACTTGGTATGGGTAACGAAACTGCGGAAACACTAATTACTTGCCTCTTTAATGAAACAGCCCCGACGCCGACACCAGAATGGACGGATTTCGTGATACTCTTCGTGAAAACCATCATCATGGCCGCGATCATAATCGCCTCGATATTCGGCAATCTTTTGGTTATAATATCGGTCATGCGACATCGGAAGTTACGGGTGATAACTAACTACTTCGTAGTGTCTCTCGCGTTTGCGGACATGTTAGTCGCCATGTTTGCGATGACGTTCAACGCAAGCGTGCAGATTTTCGACAAGTGGTTATTCGGGTATTTCATGTGCGATGTATGGAACTCTTTAGATGTGTACTTCTCAACAGCTTCCATATTACATTTGTGTTGTATTAGTGTAGATCGTTACTACGCAATCGTCAGACCTTTAAAGTATCCAATAATCATGACTAAAGTGACAGTTGCGTTGATGCTTTGCACGATATGGATCAGTCCCGCGGTGTTAAGTTTCTTACCGATCTTCGAAGGGTGGTACACCACCGAACTGAATCAAAAATATCGCGAGAAATGTAAAGACGATTGTCAATTTATAGTGAATAAGCCGTATTCAGTAATAAGTAGCAGTATTTCCTTCTGGATACCATGTACGATTATGATCTTCACATATTTAGCTATATTTAGAGAAGCCAACAAGCAGGAGAAAGAACTGTACAGTCGACACGGAGCAGCGATGCTGCTCCACAATCAAAATAATACCAATGGCGATATGCTCTCTAACTCTGGAGGTTCCTCCAAAACCTTGATGCACGAAATCAACCAGGATTTTCACCACACACCCACTAAGGAGAGGAACATCATGAAAATGAAGCGCGAACATAAAGCCGCCAAAACTTTGGGCATCATCATGGGTATTTTCATACTATGCTGGCTGCCTTTCTTCTCTTGGTACGTCATCACATCCCTCTGTACCGAATGCGACAATCCAGATATTTTGGTGAGCATCGTCTTCTGGATCGGCTACTTCAATTCGACGTTGAATCCGGTGATATACGCTTATTTCAATCGCGAGTTCAGGGAAGCGTTCAAGAATACCCTGGAGTTCCTCTTCTGCAGTTTGTGCCGCCGTCCACCATCAGATCTAGATCATTACGATATGAGGAGGCCGTCGCTGAGGTACGACGATCGGACGAGGAGCACTTACTCGGAGACTTATCTGAAGCATGTCGATAGGAGAAGAAGTTCGGAATTCGGTTCGAGTCTTTGAGTGGACTTGACTAGCAGTAGACTGACGACGACTAGCTTCTAAGAGTGATTTCTCGAAGTGTTCTCGTCAATTTCCTGCTAGTATTCACGCACATTTTTCTGTACGTTAAAAAGTAGGGCTCTATACCTGTGGTGCTATCCTTTATATTAGTCTTTTAATGAGTAATAAGTAATAATTCGTGTGACGAATGTGCTTTTTAAAGTGATCCTTTATATTGCGATATTGCCTCCTAAAACTTCATTCTTTAAACCTGTTTTACTATAAACTGGAAATGAACGATTCAAGGCGGAAAACTCATAAAATATTTATATAGCCGGATTGAGCAGCGATATAAATCAAAAAAATGAACAAAATTATAATTTAAGGCTTGTGTGAAACGATGCTAAAATTAATAGGAAATTTTAAAAATGCTTTTTTTGTCAAATACTCAAAACACACACCTGCTAAATTTCATGCTTAAGAGTTGCGTTTACCAACTAATAGAAACGTATGCAACTTATATTACTCGCGGGACGGGTAGACGCAAGGGGGTGTGAGTAGGTGGAGATTGACGATATTCGGTTCTGTAACAGCGTTTCGGTTTTATTCACAGATTCTGTCATAGATAAAGAAATACTATAGATAGGAAACATAATGTATAAAGAATGAGTACTTACGGAACTGTTGATGTTGTTGATGTTTTATAATAAGCCAATTTTCGCTTGCCCATAACTGTTATATTATTATACACTCGAATATTATAGGTATATATGACATTTAAATGCGAGTGACAGTTTGTAATTAAACTGTCACTCGCATTTAAGTCTGCAATAGCCGACCGATTCCGATAGATTTTCGTCTTCGCTAGGACCGGTAGAGATACCGTAAAGTGGGCATAGACGACGCGAAAAACCTCGTGTAAAATGTGTGTGACAATGTTTACTGTTTAATGTTTTTTATCTTTAAAAATAATTATATAAATTTAATTTTTTCTTTATATCGTACATCAAATGTACAGCTGGCGCGTAGAGGTCGTTCTTTTCCTTTTGTGTACCAGCCTTAGTTAGTAGACATTAATCAAATTCATGCATTTTTGTGGTTATTTCTAAAACACATAATAAATTAGTACAAAAACTGACCTTGACATTATAAATTTATGCCTTTTGCATTACTAACCCAAATTTGAGATTCTAAAATTACAAAATGAGTTTAAAAAACGCGAAACGGCGATGCCTTAATTTTCGATAGGTAAACGCCCCTCTTAAGTTAGCCGATGAATTATAAAAATTTGGTTTAATTTCTGTACAAATTAAGAGAGGAAATTACAAAGAGCTTATGTGCCAAAAACATAATTTGGAGATAATCGATTCAAACTAAATTGGTTAAGGTTTATTAATTACAGGGAATCTGATAGTTTATAGGTAAGTTTTTATTAAATAGGGTATTAAAAAAAAGAGTGTATGGATGATGTAGTATGAACCAAAATAAACAAAAGACTTTTAATAAACATGTGTTCGCAAAGTAACGGTTTTGGAGATAAGGAAGTTTATTTTTTTTAAACATTTGTTATTTACTATGTACAAACAAACAAAGGAAGCTTCTAGCAAAAGCATAGGTAGTTACAAGAGATGTTTGAAGTGCCCTCCTTGCATTTCCAAGCAAGCACGACATCTTAGTCTGACTAATATTCGAACTGTCTCTAAAACCACCTCATTGTCTCAGTATCATAAACCGATCCTCCGGAAAGAAAAAGCTATTGGGTTAAAATCTGGCGATCTTGCATTTCATAGAACAGGTCCGCCCCTTTCTATCCATCTACGTGGAAAAGTTTGATATAAATCCTCTGTAACGGCTATCGAAAAATGGGCTAGAGCACCATCATGCTTGAAACCACATTTGTTGCCTTTGCTCCCAAGAAATGACGTCCAAAATATCTGCAAAAAGTGTAACTAGCGGCACTTGTTATCGGTTTGGTAAAACAACGGCACCTAAAAACATGTCGCCAATAATACCCATCCAAATGTTTAATAAAAAAACGTGTCTGATGTCCAAAATCCATTACAGCATGGGGATTTTCGTCGGTCCAAACAAGCGTATTGTGAAAATTAACAACTCAATTTCGTGTGAACCCGGCTTCGTCGATAAAAAGAATATTGGTAAGGAAACGGGGGTCTTCAGCATCATTGCATATAAAACCAGCGACAAAAATCCATACGTTTTTGATGATCAAGTGGATTTAAGGTCTGTACTCGTTGTAGTACATGGTACGGACAAAAGCAGCTGCTCGTGTAAGGTTCTCCAAACAAGAGGAGCACTATAATTCTAACCTCGGATTATGCTCCATCCATGCTACAATTTCTTCGTCTGCTCTAGGAGTAGATACCGACCTTGGTATACCGGACAAATGGGACTCTTTTCTCAATGAACCAGTATCACACAATCTTTGATGAATTCTGCCAAACATGCGATGTGACGGTATCTGGCGATTTGGATAAGCTTCGCTTCGGTGGCAATCCAATTAGCAAGGCCATACATGAAATGCATGTCGGATAATTCTACGTTACTCTAAACAGTCATAGCAAACGAAAACTGGTGCACTGATAACAAACGTCAAATACTTTATGTTTAATTCACAAACTATCAGCCAACAGTAAAAAGAAACTGCAAGTTTGTGCGAAAAAAAATGATAAAAAGTTAATAAAAAGTGACATTCTATATCTCTAAAACCGTTACTTTGGGGACACATATTTATTCAGACTTCTTTGTTTATTTCGACTCATACTACTATATCCACAAATATTTTACACTCTACTACTACTACTGCCTATTATGAATAGAAAAAAATAACTGCTCACAAAACATATTTTAGGAGTTTTCTTACGTTTCAAAATATCTTGAATAAAAATCGACCTCTTTTGCGTTTTTTCACTTAGGATTTCTCCTTCGAGATGTTCAATCTGTTTCGTTTACGGTGGCGCTGCCTGTATATTTAATAGATAAAATGCAACAGCAGTAAAATATTTCTTACCTTCATATAAAAGAAACATAAATAAAAATAAATCTGAAAACGTTGCTACTATTTTATGTACGTACTGAAATGCATTTAAAAGATGCATAAATGTTTTGTGAAATATTTGAACTTGAATTTTTCTGAAATTGAAAATTAGCATTTTGTCATAATAGTCTTTTGTCAAAAAAAAAATATTACCCAATTTAATATACATTTTTGATATATTGGATTTGGATTCGAGTGACTAAAGCTTAGAACATAATTACAAGATAATATACAAAGGTTAATATCTTATTTCTGCCTGTCATAGGATATATCTGTATTACAATATGTATGGATACCATTTCAATACATATAAATAAAGTAAATAGTATGTTGAATGTTTCCTGAAATGCCAAAGTAATGTATTTCATTTAAAAATCATGAATATAAATAATAACTAGAATAAAAATCAAAATAGTGATTTTATTTTCGATATATAGCAATTGTGTAAAGCTAACCTTTTAGAGTACTATTTTTCTATCAATAAATAAATAATTTTTTGATGTTTAATGATGCCATTTGCCTATATTCTATTTAAAAAGCACATTCGATACACAAAAGTCGTTTTTATACAAAGACAAAGACCAAAGTTTTTTTTATTGTGATTATGTGTGATAAACTTTTTTGAAAACATAAGGTGAGAATGAAAAAAAAAGGAACGCCATAAGAATTAAATCGATGCAAAGAATTTTACTGTATATATTATGTACATATATTAAGGAAAATAATTATATTTAATTACTTATATATAGGTAAACTCAAAAAAAAAAGAACTGCTTTCATTTAAAAAGAAATATTTTGTATATGTTTTATATAACTCCAAATTATTATTCTAGGGATTGGTTTCATATTCTTGAATTGCTATTTCTCCAACGGATCTTTTATGCAATGAGATATTATTGTAATAAGAAAAAATATTCTTACTATGTAAGATTATGCATTTCATTAAAGCTTTTTTTTAAATAAGAAATAAAGATAACACCAAAATATATTGATGGAATTAAGTGCAAGAAAATACCATAAAAAGAATTAAAAAAAAGCAGAAAAAAATTATTTATTAAACCAATTGAATTGGTTTGGTGTAAATCCAGAAAATAAAGCAATAAGAAAGTATTGACTTAATAATTACTCTTGTAAATTGAAATAAAGTATTTTTAAAAAAATTAAAATTTGATTTATCATATATTCTTAAAATTTAATGTTTAAAGTGTCACCAGGTTTTTTCAAACGCACTTTATATTGATCAGTAATATCGTTGAAAATATTTAGACATATTTTTCAAAAGAAAAAAAATTCAAACAATTTTGTGTCTGTTTATAAAAATAAAATTTATTAATAACTCGACCAGAGCGCCACCTATCTGTTCAGATTTTGTGACTCTCTTTTTTGTTACTAAGCCAACATATATTGTGAATATCTGTCACGTTGGTCTATAAATATACAATTTGACTTCATTGCCATCTATCGAATGTTTTAATAGTCTATTTTAAGCGGATTGACGATAGAAATATGGTCTGAGAATATCAAGAAGATTGGTTGAGCAATTAAGAAGTTATTGAATAAGGAACGATTACACAAGCTGATTCATTTGCGAGTATAGATTTAAGGTTGTTAAATTTTGTGTTTGTTATGAATCCGTAAAAAAAATGGACCTGTGACAAATGACGTTTGTGTTTTTTTAAGAAAACGCTACAACACCATTTAGTTCTTTTACATGTAACACCTACATTTGGCCTTGTAGAGGAAAAATAAAAACACATTCTTATGACCACTTTTAAACCTCTATCCAATTATGTGCTCGAAATTTTTATATGACGTTTTGTTTCTTTCTGGTCATTATCAACTATCTAATTTCTTATAGGCGGCATATTGGATTTAGACACCTTCAGAAAGAGTTTTTTTTTTAATTTCAACCATGTGCTACATGTTAACAAATGTTTTTGATATTATGCCGTAATTGAATGAATAAATTTTAAGGTTAAAGTAGGTAGCAATAACATTTCAATCCGTCAAACATTTTATTTATCATTCATTAGTAATACAAAAATGTCATACACCAATGGACAGAAACGAGATATGTTAAGTATTGTTACTCTTCGAACCGAAATTCAACAGTAGCGAGTACAAGATATTTACAATTGTATCCAGAACGACAACAGCATCATCGTACCATTTTTCTACATCTTGATAGAATTTTATCGAGAATGGATCGTTTGCTAAGCCACATAATGTTCATGTAAACAGGAATTTCAATGAAAACAAATGGTACATTTAAGGCGTATTTTTGCAAAATTCAAGATAATCTTGTATTTTTTAGATAAATAATAATCCATGAATTTCTCCACGCGAAGTGGCGTCAGAATTAAATTTGTCCTAGTCTAGAGTTTGGAGGACTTTACCTCAAAGCAGGTTTAAACCATACAAGATTCATGTTAGTTACACATTACTACCTGGGGATAATTTAAGAGGACTAGAATACTGTAATTGGTTAATGGGAAGGATAGAAAATGACGAAAAATTTTTAAGCAAAATCATCTGGTCAGATGAAACTAAACTGACAAATTCTGGAATGTTCAACAGAAATACGGAGCACTATTGGGCAGTACAAAATCTCCAACAAAACAGAAGAATAAAAATACTTAACATATCTCGTTTGTGTATGACATTTTTGTATTACTAATGAACGATAAATAAAATATTGGACGGATTGAAATTTCTTGGCTACCTAATTTAATCTTAAAATTTATTCTTTCATTTAAAGCATAATATCAAAAGCTTTTGTCAGCATGTACATGGTTGAAATTAGAAGGAAAAAATCTTTCTGACGGTGTTCAAATCTAATATGGCGCCTATAAGAAATCAGATAGTTGATGATGACCCGAAAGAAACGAAATGTCATATAAAAATTTCGTGTACATCATTAGATAGAGGTTCAAAAGTGGCCATAAGAATGTGTTTTTACTTTTTCTCTACAAGGCCAAATGTAGGTGCTACAGGTAAAAAAACAAAATGGGGTTTCCGCGTTTTTTTTTAAAGAACAAAAGTCATTTGTCACAGGTCCATTTTCATTAAGGATTCATAACAAACACAAAATTTAACAACTTCGCCAAATTTAAACCTTTACTCTATATCCAATAATAAGCGAGATCCTTATGGTGAGAGCCGAAAATGAATCAGTCTGTATACAGGGTGTCCAGAAACTCTCCTGACAAACGAAGACCGGAGATTCCTCAGATAATTTTAAGACAATTTAACCCAATTCACCCTAGTCCGAAAATGCTTCCTAAGGTCATAGGCGTCCGTTTTGGGTAGGTAAACGGTTATTTTAACGCATAACTTTTTTGCCTTTAACTTTTAAGCATTTGTGACACTAGATTATTAAATTTTCAGGTATTCTAGTACTAAAAGGTACTCTTACTTTAAGTCGGTAGGATACACCGTTTTCTAGAAAAATCGATTTGAAAATTTTTCGTTTTTTCGTCATTAAAATTCAATTTATTATTTTTTGCACTGGTTCGCTCTGAACTGCCAACAGAAATAAAACCTACGTTTTTAATTGTCAAATTGTTGTCAGTTCGCGAAGTTGAAATGACGAAAGATGAAATGACGAAAAAACGAAAAATTTTCAAATCGATTTTTCTAGAAAACGGTGTATCCTACCGACTTAAAGTAAGAGTACCTTTTAGTACTAGAATACCTTAAAATTTAATAATCTAGTGTCACAAATGCTTAAAAGTTAAAGACAAAAAAGTTATGCGTTAAAATAACCGTTTAACTACCCAAAACGGACGCCTATGACCGGTACTAGAAATTCGCAATTGATGGAATCGATTCATCTCTGGAGGATCAATAAGCATACCAGTTTTTGTTTTTCTAAATAGAAGCGTTCGGGAGATATTAAAAAACAATTAATTACAAGGCGCCATCTTCAAAGAGCTCTAGCTCCCTTAGGAAGCATTTTCGGACTAGGGTGAATTGGGTTAAATTGTCTTAAAATTATCTAAGAAATCTCCGGTCTTCGTTTGTCAGGAGAGTTTCTGGACACCCTGTATATAAAGATAAACTCAAATTTAGTTCATAGGAGTTAGGAACGACGCTATAGAAGAAGATTCGGAGACGTCGTCAGATTTGTTAGGGGAAAGTGAAAAGTATGGAACGAGCATGTCCATAGGAGACATGAGTCAGGTTTATAAAAATAGCAAGAAACCAAAGACCAGCAAGTACGAGAGATCCTAGAAGATCATTAAAGAGATGGATGAACAGCTGGGTCTCCACTTCCACTGAAACGGCATGAAGGAAGCGTGAACAAAAACAGGTTTTGACCTAAAATAGAAAAAAGAAAAAGAAGAAGAGGAAATTCAGTACAATATATAATTCTAATTATAAAAATATATTGCACTTAAAAAAGTATGAAAAAAAGCAAAACTTATCTTATTGCATAAACGGTCTGTAATTTTAATATTAGACAAAACAGAAACGCCAAGTTAAATCACGGAAATCTTTTTAATTTGTTATTATTAGTAACCAAGAAAGCTCAAAGTAATTCATTGTGCTATGGTTAATGTTGCGCCCCGCTTATCTCAATCTATTACTTACGTTGACTAAAAGCTTCAGATTTTTCTGTATTGTTGTTTTAGTATTCCTAAACTCAGTAAAAACTTTCAATCTGTGCTCAGAACAACACCAAACAGTTCGGAAATACATAGTAATAATTTTTATAGGAACTCTCTTTTGAAGAAAAAAGTAATATGCCACTAATATAACTAGTTGTTAAATGATAATTAAAAATTGAGCTAAATAAATGTTTTCTCGATGTTTCTAATGGTATAATATTTAATGTGCATGTACTTAAAAACAATAAAAGAAAAGAAATAATCAAATTTCTATTTCAGTAGCGAGATACAATCATAAAAATTAGCAATTACTGGAACCAATAAAGACGTGTCCTTTTGTAAATATACTTATAAATAGTAAATTAGTGCATGTACAATTTGTACTAAAAAATATTACATTTTGATTTCGTTTAATATAATAAACAATAAAAATGATAATTCACAGATCAAATAACTGTTAGGTATACAAGTTACAGGAATATCGTACATCGAATATGTAATTATTTCCACATATATAAAAATGTTTCCGTTTATAATTTCGTATTTGCCAGTAGATTTTTAGATATAGAGAATATACAACGAATTTATACATGTGGAAATATATTTTAAAAGAAGACGTGAAACATACATACAATTTTCTATTTTTTATTTGTACATATTAGGTATTTTTCCCTAAATGACAAAGAAGATGGAAAACGGTGGTTATAAATTTATTTAACTGTAGTCTTCCCGTTGTAAAATATACTAAAAGAGTAATATATAAATGAGTGTTCATTTTAAATAAAATTACTGAAGACGAACCCTAGGATAAAAGTGAGTGTTTAAGTGTATTTTTGTGTAATAAGAAAAAGTGAAAGTAATAAATAAATAAATAAATAAATAAATAAATAAATTGCCCTCTTACCATAAGTACGTATTTGTAAATTATTTGTAATTATACCTAATAATAATAAGAGCTTGTGTTCCTTCTTTTATATTAAGGCAAATTATATAACACTATTATATAGTAGTTTTCGTCTTTTAAAACCAAATGAGAGAGAAACAAAAAAATATTGTATAGTAATAATGTATTTTGTACATATGAATTTATATATAAAGATGATTTTGACTAGTTACTTAAGTACGCTGCTAGTACTTATAGTTTTATTTTGAAGTATAGCAAGTACCTAATGTTTAAAAAAAAAACAGAATATTTATTTTGATTTTTGTAAGAACTAAGTGAGAATTAAAGAAATACGACGTATATCCTGTTTTTATTCTTCTGTAATCCCTTTAAATTTGTTTCTTATATAGCTGGCGCCCATACGACATATATAATAGTCCCGTTGACAAAGTGAGGTTTGAACGGTGGGGTAGGGAAGCAATTAAAAGACATTTTTCACGTTTTCTTGAATAACTCAAAAACTATGGCCTTCAACAAAAAAACGTCCAAGTACAAAACCAAACTACATAAAAATTTTTATAAACCAGCACTTCTTCATCCATTTCTTTCTTCATAATGTACTAGCTGGCCCGCAGACATTGTTCTGCCCATAGGTAGGTGGCGCTTACTTAGTTAAAGACCCTGCATAAAAAAAGTCTGGACAAAGAGATCGTTTGTGCGATTGCAGGGTAGGGATCATTTTTGTTTATAAATATAAAAATTATTAATAACTCGGCCACAGCGCCATCTATCGTGTCCAGACTTTGTGACTTTGTTTTTTATCACTAAAACAACATTTATTGTGAATATGAGTTATATTGGTCCATAAATATAGAATTTGTTGATAACTTGACTTCAGCGCCACCTATCGAATGTTTGGATAGTTTATTTTACGCGCATTGACGATATAAATATGGTTTGAGAATATCAAGAAGATTGGTTGAGCCATTAAAGAGTTATTGAAAACGTAATAACTCAACCACAGCGCCATCTATCGTGTCCAGACTTTGTGATTTTCTTTTTTGTCACTAAACCAACATATATTGTGAACATGAATGATGTTGGTTCATAAATATAGAATTTATTAATAACTTGACTTCAGCGCCACCTATCGAATATTCTGATAACCTGTTTAACTAATCCGAGGCGGGAGTGCTGCAGTTGGCGGTGAACACTTGCCGACTTTTATGGACACTTAGGCAGTTTAATTCTATATCCTAGACTGTATGCTCGGGTTTCCTTTAAGGAAGGCTCACGACCTTGTGTCTGAACATATATAACCATAATAATAGTATGTTAAACCAATAAGTCTTTTTCGTTTAAAATTCCGGCCTTTTTACTGTATAGCATTGATATATCGTCTGCATATTCAACATACTCAAAATTAATGTGATCATTAATATGATTAACTTAAATGAAAAAAAGCTTAGAACCCTAGGCAGAGCCCTGAGGCACCAGCACGGGCACCGTCTGTAACGTATATATGTACGTATCTTACGAGTTTATTCTTGAAAGCACAGTCCAACAACTTTGTCAAAATGGGAATCAATAACATTGGTCTGTAATTTGCTGGTAGAGAAGTATCGCCACGTTTAGAAGTTGTGAAAATATTGGCAATGCTAAAAGAAAATTGACAAAAAGTGTTAAAATTTGAATTCGCTAATTTCTACCGAGTCTCAATCAATCAATATTCAGTCTATCGTAATCAATTATTTTACTTTTACTGAAGTTATCTATAATTGTTAACTTCTTGTACTGCTGCGATAACCTGAAATAAACTGTTTCAGGTTATCGCATCAATAGAAAACCTGAAGATGTCCCTTAAGGTACTAGACGAAACGTCAGCAGTAGAAGCAGAGACGACGACGCGGTTTCAACCCAGAAAGCAAGGAGGTATCGACGATAACCGTAGAAGCCTACTACTGAAATTTATCTATAATTGCACTTCCCTCTGCTATATCAATCGAACCCAGAAAGAAATTGAAATCCAAATTCAAATTCAAGTTTATTAATTATTGTAAAAAAACATTCACAACAAAAATGTAAAAACATACATTATAATACATAGGTATGTCTAAATATAAGACAAAATATAAAATATACCGCGCGATCATTTAAATTCTAAATTAGAGCAGTTTGTGAAATTTAAATTAAGTTGGTATATAAGTACTAATTTACAATTTGAATTGTCAAAGTGACGTTTCAAAATGTTTGATTTAGAACATAAGATTTTTCTTACTGAAAGTTATTTTAAAAACGCCGAACGACAAGAGAATGGTGAATGGACATATTCAGTACCGCACTGCATCAATGATTTTCAAAATGCCTTCCCTAATTTTCCTGCGGATTATCAAAAATTAGTCCAAGAAATGTACACATGTGTGGCGAAATTTCGTAATGTTGGAACTGTAGGTAGGAAAGCTGGTAGTGGCGCGCCCAAAAAAAGGACTCCTGAGATTGTGGCAGATGTTGCAGAAAGAATGGAACAGTCTCCCAAAAAATCTCTTCGCAGATTAGCCCAAGAAATAAACCTTTCATATGGAACTTGTCAAAAAATTTTAAAAGAAAATTTAAATCTTTATCCCTATAAGATTAACGTCGTTCAAGAGCTATTCCCTCGAGATTTTCTGTACGAATAGAATACTGTCAGTGGTTTTTGAATAATTTAAATAACAACAACACTTTGGATTTAACATTTTTTTCTGACGAAGCATGGTTTCACCTATCCGGCTATATAAACAAACAAAATATGCGTATTTGGTCTTCGGAGAATCCTCATGAGTTTATTCAATCGCCTCTCCATCCGCAGAAAATTGGTGTTTGGCTAGCGGTTTCTAGAAGGCGTATATTTGGACCTGTGTTTTTTGAAGGAACGATAAATGCTGCGAGATATCGAAATAATTTACTTGAACCGTTTTTACAAAATCTTCATGATGACGAACTTTTACATGGGTATTTCCAACAGAACAATGCAACAGCTCACAAAACATGGGAAAGTATGGCTCGAATTCGCGAGTTTTATGATAATCAAGTCATTGAATTTCCGCCTCGCAGTCCGGACTTAACGATTCTTGATTATTTCATTTATCCGTATCTGAAAAACACAGTTTACAAAAATAACCCACAAAATCTTGAAGAACTACAAGAGGCAATTTCTAATGCATGTAACGCTATAAGCGTTCAGATGTTGGCAAATGCTTTTGAAAATATGAAACGGAGGGTTAACAGTTGCATTGCAACAGGGGGAGAACACTTTGAACACCTTTTGTAATTCACAATAAAACTAATTTATCTTGTAATGCTTTCATTTCCATTAAATTTAAATCGATTACACATAAGATTCACAAATGTCACAAAGTATAACATAACCGCAAATTTCAATTAATCAATAATTGACATTCTGGACAACCTAATAAAAAAAATCCCGCTTGCTATAATTTAGAATTTAAATGATCGCTTGGTATTAATATAATTCAAATTAAAATTTATTAATTATTGTAAAAGAACATTTACAGTAAAATCGTCAAAGTATAGGTATACAAAAATATAAAATGCAAAAAAAAAGAACAACTGCTAAATAAAACACAATAATAAAGAGACAAATGAAACTTAAATCATACTTAAATATTCGTCGATGCTGTAGAAGCACTTTGTCAAAAGGAACTGCTTTAACGATTTTCTGAAGCCAAATAAAGTATTTGTGTTTTTAATGTCGGGAAGTAAATGATTAAAAAGTCTAAATCCCAACTACTCCAGATGTTCCTGGAAAAGAGCGTAGCAGTGCGCGGGTGGCATGATGTGAACAAGCTCACATTAACAAATAATTAAATGAAGTGATGGAAATCTCTTGGTGAAACATGTCGAAATATAAGCAAGTAATAACAAAAAACACACTTGGTATTGTTTCACAAATAAATATAATTAAATACTCGATGTACATTTCGCCTTGCGGCATCGTCAGGAGTTCTCGAGAAACTAAAGTAAAATTTAATATACTGTAACTACCTACTTCTCACAAAAATGTGAATAAAAATGTACAAACATAGAAAATTATGAAAAGGTCATGGCTTATCTGGAAAGACCGTTTTTACAAGGCTAGGCTTTATTAGCGGAGAATTTATGAGTTCTGTTTGTTCATTAAGAACATTGCCTGGTTGTAAAAGTAAACTTTCTTTTATAAAATAACCTAGAACATTCATTTTTTTACTTTTATTTAAACTATACTGTACTTCTAAATTGTCTATTGAAAATTGATGTCCCGTGTCTAAAACATGGTTAGCTACACTTGAATTTTCATAATTTAATTTAACGGCTCGCATGTGTTCTGAGAACCTTAATTTGAAATTTCGCCCTGTTTGACCTATATAAAATTTACTACAATCACTACAATTAATTCTGTAAATTCCTGATTTGTTTAGTTTAGGATTCGATGATTTATTATTTGTTAATTGACTTTTTAAATGTTTGACGTTAGTGGGATGATTGGAGGTATTTGGTATCAATGTATCGCAAAAGGTAGGTTTTCTAAAAATACTGTAATCTAACTTGTTGTTACTAATCTGGATTTTTAAATCAAGGAAATTTAAAGATCGATCAGGTGCTTCTTTCTCTATAGTGAATTGAATATTATTATTAATTTTATTAAGTTGTACTAAAAAGTTATCTAGCTGTCTATCTGAACCTGACCACAAACAGAGAATATCATCCACATATCTAAACCACGCTGATACCGGTGACGTATTTGTCCTGTATTTATCAAACAAGTTAACTTCGAAATGGTCCATGAAAATGTCTGCTAGTAATGGTGACAAGGGGGAACCCATCGGAAGGCCATTGTTCGGTTTATAAAAGTTGTCACCAAACTGGAAATAATTTTGTTCCAAACATAAATTATTAACGTTTTCAATCCTGTCACATATTGAGTATTTTGTATATTCAATTAGGTATCTGCTTTTTTTAATGTTTCTCATGAAATCTGGTTACTTAAATTTGCCATTATCTTGAACAGATTGCAAGTAAAATTTAATTACTCTTATGTTAATGTCACAAATCTGCATGATTCAACAGTCAGGACGATAAATGAAATATTAAGAAACAATACCTCTGATAGTTTTTGAGGTATGTACGATTTTCCACAGCGTTTATATTAATCAGTTATGATCTATCTAAATAGCAAGTTAGTAAAGTGATCTGCTTAACTGTCCAACACTGTACGTGAACCACTATAACGAACGAAATGGATACTCCTCTATAATCGGATAAAAGACTTTTATTGTTCTTGTTAGCTGCATTCTCCGATATTTGTTCGGCCATAAACGTTAACTTTTATTTCTTTGTTTACACATTCGATTGGTAAGTAAATTCCAGATTCTAGAGATCACGTCGTATACTTTGTTGAAACGTTATGAAATGTAAGAGTTTGGTACAATCTGATATTATTGGAAAGAGAAAGTTCTCGATGTCGAATTGGAAATATAAGAATCAAGAGAAATTTAATATATAAGACCAAAAGCAAACACATTAATATCCTTAACAAACTAACTAACAAATATATACATTCTGAGAGTTACTGTGTCATCAAAATTTCTCATAAAGCCAAACAAACAAACTTAATACTTGGAAGGACTTATACAGTTCGCTTTACATTATGTGGATTATTGATTCGAAGCTGCTGGATATTAGTTTTCTGCAGCGCTAATTTAATTTAACCAACAATCTTGGTAAGAAATGATAGGTATGATTATTGTATTGTATTATATTTAATACTAGCTTGCCCAGGATAAATTGCTCTGTTTTATCCTGTAAATGGCGCGAAGAAATAACTGAAAAACTATGGCTCAATTTTGAAAAATATAAAACAGTTGAACAGACAATTTAAAGCAGTACTAGAAAATTCAAAAATATATAGGGTGAGTCACTTAAAAAAAATTATGTTCCGTGCAATTCCGGTGGAACCGGAAGTGCGTCAGAGCTTAAAGTATTTTTATAATTTGCGCCACAAGCAACGATGGATCCTCCACTAATTGTTTTTTCTTTTATTTAAAACACAAAAGAGCAATCGAAAAGCGGCTACTAATGACTCACCCTGTATATAATTATATCAATTGGGAGGACTAAATTTTAAAATTAATTAAAATTCATATAACTATTTCTTGAACAGATTCATATACATAATTATTTTTACTAGTGGTCGCCCAGTGGTCGAAATTCCACCTTTTTATTTAATTAATTTAATGTGTTTTACTATTTGTAACACATATTATTCATAAATTTTATCATAATGCACTCCTTCTCCATATGAACTTTAACTATGCCAAATCTCACACTCCTCCGTGCCCGCAATTTGTTTAAAAAGGGGTACAAAGCTTTTCTTCACGTACTAATATATAAATTAATACATGTACATATACAATATGTATGATATTCAACCCACTCAGTCAAGAAAGAATACTTATCATTACCACATTTATTAAGAAAAACCTTCACAAAAAACACGACAAACGCATGCACCAAAATACACCATTAGTTCCAGTTTCAATAACGAATTATAATACCTTGCGCGACAGTTTTACTTTTATTTTTTTGATTTCGACGAAATAAAATACACATTTTATTGCCGGCAATTAATTTTACCAACTTCCCGGCAGTATTTATACGTCCGGTCATTTTCCAAATTGGATATATTTTGTTATGATATTTTCCTTGACATATTTTCCTAGAGTTTTTCGATCGTATCACACGGAATTGGAGCCGGTTTAATCTTGCGTGAAAATGGAAAAAAGCAGTTACATTGACAGAATTATAACCGTCCGAACACAGAGAATATACACTTGAACGTGTTCATGCGGTAATAATTTAGTGCGCCACTCTTTCGCAAGTATTTATTATTTGCGCTGTTCTGCTAAACTGGCTAATATAAAATAATTAACTGGGAAAGATCATTTGTCTTAATAAAAATCGCTTTATTCTTAATATTCTCGAATAGAAGAAACGATAATTTCTAAATATAGAAATGAATAAATCTTGCTATTTTATTTGTGCAATGAAATTATTCATTATATTAATGGTGGTTTAATAAAGAGCTAAATTGACAAAATCTGCAACAACACAGTCTTGATGTAAAAGAGCATTTTAATCAATTATTTACATACAAATATAATAAATAGTATGTAGGTATATTAAAATACAAATTTTATAAGACATTATTTTTGAAGTTTAGAAAACGAGATGTTCGCGACGAGTTTTCTAAAAACGAGTGTGCAGAATATCTTATAAAATGTTAATTTTTACATTTTGCAACAACCTTATAAATAAATGCATATTTGAATTTAGATATTAGATATTCAAGATGACATATTTAAACGGGTCAATCCACAACCAAACTACCAGGCTTGTGTTTTAAAAGCCTTACACATACTATGTAGTATTGCAGTTTTAACAGGGATCCACATTTGCAACAGCAGAGGCAGGTCGCCGGTAATGTTTCTCGACGGGAACGTTATTAAAGTCATCCATCTGACAACTGCAAGTATGCAAAAGTTGGGTATAATTAGGCCTACTACCAAGCCTGCTGAAAAGTATTTTTTTTTGAAGTGGTTATATTGCTTTTTTACGTAGCCTTATAGAATAAATTTAATTTTTTCCCTGGAAACATTTTATTTAAAATATTTCCTGGGGGCCTATCATCCGATCTACAAGAATGCCTCCCTATACAGTTATGCTATGTCTATGCTGATGATCTATATACTAGTAAGTAGAAGATTTCATTTGAATAATAATGAAAATTTCATGTGTCAACTATTCCATTACTATGAAAAGTAGCTTCACCCGTAAATAACACATAACCAAAAAAAATTGCCTGGACATTAATTTTAGTTATTACCAAATAGTAGAACACTCTTCTAGCTTTAAAATGATGAGTGCTTAACTTAATATTTAAATGTATTCACTACGGATGACATTGATTTTATTTTTTAAGTTCTTTGCAACGCTAGTTTGGCTAATCTCCCGCAAATGACTTACTTCACGGGTAATAATAATAATAATAATAATGTCTTTATTGAAACAAAAGAAAGAGACAGACAGGGTAAGTACATAATGTTACAAATAAAGCATAACTACAACTTTTCTCTGAGACTACCCCAAGGTGAGATTCAGTGATATGTTTCTCCAAACAAGTAAGAAGCAATACGTCTGTTTTTCCATCTAAACCTTGAAAAATAATGTAATTTAACTATTAACTATTATATAAAAAATACTGGAATATAACTTATTATAAAGATAAACACTATTCCGCAATGCACCGCTAAGCGATCCCAAAAACACGCGAGATCTTAGAAAAGAAAAGCTTGAAAGTATTATTAAAGGTATTACATCAATGCCAGGCACCATACCAATGATACCCATTTCCTCACATAGATGCACGGCAACAAGTCAATCCACCAAAAGGAATTGATTTTTAAGTAAGTACACCCAACACCCAAATCATTTAAGTTGCCCGAAAGATTATTATATGGCTTATATATAGGGTGTCCCAGAAATAAAAAGACGGAGTAGCAGATATCGGAAGCTAGATTGTGTAAAAAGTTACCCTCAAAATATCAAGTCTTTATTCGTGCGCAAACGGCAGGAAAAAATAATAAAGAATTCAATTGGCCTTACGCCGACCCTGGACGATAAATATCCACCTGCTTTACTTTCACAATCGGTCCTTTTCAGGGCCACCATATTACTTGTGTTAAAAAAAAGGAGGAGGAATAGATACTTCCTAATAAATATCAAACCATTAATTACTTTAATTTTACGGCTGCTAGAATAAAATAATTACATTCTTGATAATTACTGTAATCTAGAAAAACTACAATTTATTGAATATTCTAAAATAATAATAATCAGCTGTTTCCGACTACAAACACATTAAAGAGCAACAACCTTCCTATTTTAAAAATAAAAACAGTCTTTTATTGTCTGCAATAAAGTGGCTCGCCCATCTGGGTCAACAACCGACTACATAGCTGCGTTATGTAGACACATCGGGCAAAAAATATGTTTTATATGAATGAGTACCATTTAACATTTTTTTCCGCGTTTTATACAAATAAAAGTGTATTTTCCTATGAATGCGTGTTCATTTCTATTTACAAATGAGCATTATTACGTGTATTTATAAACATACATTCTGTGCCAGGTCCGTAATGTAATTTTTTTATTTAAAAAAACAACATAGAAAATTAAATTTTTAATTTCTTTGTTATTGCGGTGTATTTGGGCCTGTTTCTGTTCGGACTTTACATACTTGCTACTCCATTTTTTTTATTTCTGGGACAGCCTGTATATGGTAAGACAAGGAAAGCTCAAAAACCGTTGTTTTATGTCTGCGGACTAAAATTAGATTTTTGTGATGTATGTTAAAATTGTACGAACTGGAGCGAAACTCAATTTTATTATGTAAATATTTGCAGAGTTTGAATTTAATAATTTTATAATAGAAAAACATAGTGTGCACCCTTCTGCGATTGACCATGGACAACCAACGAATATCTGGTAACTTGTGCGACACATGTTGAAATCTTCTAATGCCTAACACCCAATAACCTGACGATTTTCTGTTGTTGCCATAAGTATTCCTAATTGATTTTCATAATTTATCACGTATTTAGGTTCACGCGGTTTTGAATAAGCAATACTATCAGTAGTAATGAAAGTGTCCATTACTCTTCAAATGGCATTTGTCTTGAGAATCTACTTAAAAGGTAACGTTGATGGTAAACTCTCTGGGCTAATAAATAATTTCTTTGACAATCCTCTAGTACCAAAATACCGTACTCAAATAAGACATAAAATTGGCAAAATTATAACAAAAAAATTAAAAATTAAGTAATACAGTGCGTTCGTAAATGATTAAGATGAGAACAACAGGCAACCAAATATAAATATTGGTACCTGCCTAAAAAAGATTTCCAAAAGATAATTATACTCTGTAAAGTATTTGTTTGGATTAAAAAGTGGGAAACTACATAAAAAGTTTATTAAAAATGAGATAGTAAAACAAGTATAATAATTAAAATATTCACAATAAAAATTATAACATTCACATTAAATGTTGAAAGTGTTGTCCCACTTTTTCTATGCATCTTTCTACCGTAATTTGTTGGATTTCATGTCTAATTGTTTCTTGAAGTTCTTCCAGATTATGGAGCCTGTTCTTAAAAACACAATTTTTTAGGCGACCAAACAAATAAAAACAAGACGTGTAAGATCAGAGGATCTCGGAGGCCATAAGCCTTGACTAATGAGCCTATTATTGTAAAATTCCTGAAGAAATGTTATTGTGTTTCCTGCTGTATGTGCTGGTGCATCTTGTTGGAAGCAACCATTATTGAATTCATCATCATGAAGTTGTGTTAAAAATTCTTGTAAATTAGTGCTTCTGTATCTTTCTGCTGTAACAGTTTCATGAAAAAATACAGGTCCTATTATTCGTCTTCGAGAAATAACAACACACACTCCTACGTTCTGTGGATGTAACGGGGTTTCAATAAAATGATGAGGATTCTCAGCGGCCCAAATTTGCATGTTTTGTGAATTGATGTAACCTGATGAAACCACTCTTCATCAGAGTAAAATGTTAAATCAAGTAGGTTGTTATCATGTGCCAAATTTTCATTAAACCAACACACACTCCTACGGGGTTTCGATAAAATGATGAGGATTCTCAGCGGCCCAAATTTGCATGTTTTGTGAATTAATGTAACCTGATGAAACCACGCTTCATCAGAGTAAAATGTTAAATCAAGTACGTAGGTTGTTATCATCTGCCAAATTTTCATTAAACCATTCACAATATCTTATGCGATTCACATAATCAGGTGGCAACACTGTAAAAAATCGACTGAAAAATACATTTATTATAACTGTAATTTTTGCAATAATTAAAATGTAATAATCCATGTAATGTAAGATCGCCTGAAATTTAATGTGAAATTGCAATTTATCTGTAAAGTCACAGTTAGTTTGTAGTTTTAGTTTTAAAAGTAATGTAAAATTGCTTCATCTCATAGGACTTTTACAACGTTTAGTGTGTTTTTATCACTGGCAATGTAAATTCGTTATTAGTCCCTGTGATTTCAAATTCCAAATACTGTGAGATTACAATACTTAATAAGGTTTCTTAATAAGTACTCTTAATAAGTATTCTCATTAAAAGCATGTTTACTAATTAACCCACTTGTCATTTTTATACGTGCGAATAGTAATTTTACGTTCGTGAGCAATATTTTAAAAATCAAGAAAACTTGCCAACATGTAGGTTCATCCAAGATCGTATAATATTCAATCCCGCAATAAACCAGTTGAAGTTTGAGTGTGAATTTTCAATCGGAGACTCTCTGTTCTAGATCCATTCCATTTAGGTGAATTGTATTAATTTTTAGAGGAAAAAATATAACTTCTCCTTATATTGTATGATAGTAAAATTATATTCAGCAAGCCCATAGGTGCATTATCTTTAAGAAAGGAATTAAAATATAGTGCAGTTTTCATAGGTTTGCGAGCCGCTGATGATTTGTTTCTACAATCTGTGAACGCATGCACAGTGATTTCAGTTTACTAGTGCTTTTCATGACAATTACGTACTGTTGTTTGTGTTTGGATTATACAACTAATAGTTGTAAGTTGTAATTTATAAGTTATTATAAGGTAAGTTAATCACTGTGGTACATTATTAGCATCTGACAGTAACAATTATTTGAAGCTTTGGCGTCAGTTTGCCTGTGGTAAAGGTTAAGTTCGCAGATTGTAGTGGGGCCTAACTACAGTGAGTTATTTGGTAAGTTAGCTCTGTTTGTTTTATATATAACGAAATCATTATTCTGTTGGGCAAATGAACAATACATATATGATGTATGTATCATTTTATAGTGTTCTATAATGTGTAATGTATACAATAAGTACTTTTCACTTTTTTAGTTGATGTGTAAGAAGAAAAGTACATATGCAGAATGTGCGGTGATCGCACCCCTTCAATCGAAAAATATAACACCTCTCAGATCCCACATAGACATTCAATAAACTGAATGATCTTATATTAGATAGAGCTTCGATGAAGCTGCTTAATGACATGTATATAATGCGAAGAACATTTATAAATCGTTCACAGCCGACTGTCAATCAGATCATAGAAGAATGGTCAATTCTTTTCAAAAAAGAAGTGGCATTTCGGCATTTTGACAAGTTGAGAAGAACGTTTGTGCAAAAACACTGGAAATTATTTCAATTTGCAATTGAAAAAAGATTATAACAGACATTCCACCTCCAGATGATGAAGAAGAATATATCATATGCTTGACTACTTTAAAGAAGATATAAATTTTCTAATAATTAAGATGGAGAACATGATACGTTAATAATTATTAATAATAAGTGTAACATAATCTCACTAACTCGGGTTCCAATTGTTTGAGGATTTGAATGTTTCTGAAACAATCAAATTTAATGCTCCGTGCATCATAATAACGAATGAAGTTAATGTTAACAAATTAAAATGTTCTTTTTTAATTCTTTCTTTTTAGTTACTGAAAATGTTGCAAGCTACCACTACAGGAAACAGAGGGTGTTAAGTTGTGAAGACTTGGTTGCCTTTAAAGCTCTCTTCACATTTTATTACAATCTCAATTATGAAGTACTCTTGCCACGTACTTTAGTTCATTCAAAGATATTTTTGAAAATTAACCGTGATCAGAGGACGAAAGGCAACAAAAGAAACCTTATTAAAATTGTAACCTTATTCAATAAGTCGAGAAATATTGGTTGTTGAAATACTGAAACGTTGATAGAAGTTAATTTTTTTTGTTTTTCTTGAGAATTTTTTTTTGCTTTTCATATACACTGCAATATATATTATCTTGTAATAATAAAATTAACGACGATAAATAAAATTCTTAGCTTAAACAACTCTTTTGTTTTGATTACAGTAGTTGGGCGGCACAGGATTCACAAATTTCACAACCTACCCCGCGCTATAATCAATGAAACGTATCTTCTGTAAATTATAAAGCAATATCTAAATCAAAAGCATTTTTAAAAAGTGATGTGTACAAGATTCTATAGTGCCTCACGAATGCATGCCAAAACCGAAAAATAAGTATGCCGGTATAAATCTACGTTGCCCCCTGTACGATACTTTTTGACGAATGTATAGGTGTTAACTTGATTTTACGTAAAAGAACCTGAAAAAATATTACAAGAACTCTACGCACAATTAAATAATCCGGTTGTAAATCCACACCTAATGTATGTATCTTAACAGGGATTGAATGTACATTCACAGTTAGTGTATGTAGATTTACATCGAGTCGCTGTGTACTTACATAGTGGTGCTGTGATATTACATTACACGAGTGTAAATTTTATAGTTAATAATTGAAATTTACAATTACACCTTGTAAAACTGCAATACCTTGCTGTATCTTTTCCAGCTGAACAAGTAATATTAATTGATATACTTGTAGAACTACATTCACATGTTTTCTTACAATGATTATAATTGGTCATGGAGTTGCCAATGATTTTCATAGTAATTTTACACAAACACTTTTTAGAGTGAATAATTTTGCACAACACTTATTTTATAAGGGCGGAAGTGAAGTTTCTTCTTAACAGCTTTATGGACAGTGGCAAGCGACTGCCCTAAAATTATTACAATTACAATAAATAAACATATTATAGTAAATGCTTAATACATGTCACAGCTGACTGTTTCCTTAATGATTTTTTGGACTAATTGTCATACGTTGCTCAATATCATCTTGTGTTAATTCTGTTGGTCTTCCAGAAGTCTTCCCCTGACAAATGCAATTTCTTTCTTGAAATCGCTTAATGATATTGTTTTTATAATCAACAAAATTATGACGATTAAAATCTATTTCCGGAAACTGTTGTCTAAATTGATGAATACAAGACTCCAAATTGTATGCCCAAGACCCATATGAATTTTGAGTTCCACTGCGATAGTGGGCCATTAAATTGAAGGCATCTTCCTCAGAAATGAACACCATTTTAAAACTGAAACGTAATACTATATTGTTGTTGAAACATGATGTATACATTACCTTATTATATTACCTTGTCGAATTACAATAAAATTATAGCTCTACAGGTTCTCAAATTACGCAATATATTTCTGAGCATGCAATTAGTTGCTGAAGATAAATAAAACTTGCTTGTGTTAGGTTTTTTTATAATGAACAACACTTCCGAAAATTCTATCCATCTAATACGTCGTTTTCGAGATCTATAATTCTTCAAAAACAATGAATTTCTCAGAAAAATGATAATACATCAAAAACTTTAGATATTAGGCTTCTACCATCTTATTACTTTTTGACTAAGAATTATGCGGAGAATACAAAAAGTAATATTATACAGAATGCAACTATAACTATGGTTGGTCACTAAGTTATGGAACACTCGGTAAAATGCAAAATAAATTTAAAAGGTGCTCCTAATGAGGGGCTGTCATGGAAGAAAACCGATTAAAAATAGAGATGACCCTGTATATGCCATAAAATCTACTACGATTTTTATAAGCAAACGTACCGGCATGTTTAGAGGACTTTAAAAGGAAAATGTAAAACAAAAATCTAAAACGCACAATATTTCACTACCAAGTCATCGTAAATTAATACAACCGGTAGTATTTTTCGAATGACAGTCGGGATTAAACATTTGCCATCCTCGCAACAAAGCGCTCATGCACTGCTACCCTCAAAAATCTTTGATTTATTTTCTAAATCCTGCTCGTCTTTTCTTCTTTTCCTTCTCTTTACAACGGACTCGGTGTCTCCACCCATGCGTAAGAAAATACTCAGGATGCAGAAATTATTCTAATCGTCTTAATTTTAATTACTTCTTTGCAGAAAAAAAAGCGTTCCGTCATACTGAAGCTTCGTAAGGCTCTCCCTAAGAATTTCATGTCCCTACCCCTGATATCGCGTCGATTTTCTTTTCTTCGCTTTTTTCTTTTTTATTTACGTACGTTTTCGGCGTGAATTTTTCATTTGCCTCTTTTATAATTCCCTCCGGTGATATCTCTGGAGTTCCGAATTGACACAAATACACACACAGAGACAGACGTAAAGAAAAGAGGATCGTTATTTCCCCAACTGGTGAAAATTATCGTGGTTATTAATGTTCCCGTTTGACTTAAGTGGGTCAGCAAATTATGAAAGGAGTGATATACTTCGGGAAGTTTCTTTAGTATCGTCAATTCTGTCGCACAATGCATGTATATATATATATATATTTTTTTTGGAAAGGAACAATGAATACTATAGACTTTTATATCGTCTTGTTATCTGTATATTTAGAGTATTGAAAAACGAGTAAGTCTTATTAAATTTCACTGAGATTGATAATAGTAGCTATAGTAATAATAATAATAATAAAAATAAGTTACGCAATACAGTCTTGATATTCTATAATTCCTCTTCTGCAGTATCGAGACTGTCCATAATGCAGTTAGAGATAAAAGTACAAATTTTCATAAGCTAAGTGGATCATACGTCAGATGGCGCTACGAAAAGCACAAAGCATGATCAACTGCGCGATATAAAGCCATCACGTAATTTCGATTTATATTGTTGAAATTTTATAATAATGATAATGATAATAATAATACTTTATTCTGTACCCAATAGTAAAAAGCCAGCAAGGGGAACACTGTAATTTGCAATAGATGTACGGATTACAAACAGTATAATACAATACATCACACATAAATAATTCATTTAAGGTTGATCTCCAAAAAATATCATTAAAATACTTGTTTCCATTACTGCACATTTGATGTAGTGATGATATTTGTCCTGCACGTGGAAGAAGTAAAACACGTAACTTGATTTCTGGCAGAAAGCCGTGGCACGTTGAAATGAATCAAACCCAACAGATAGGGACAATCAATCCTGTTATGCACTAAACCAGGGGTCGGCAACCTATGACCCGTGGGTCACCGAGTGACCCATTTGGTAATTTCAAGTGACCCACTTTAGTTCCGAAAATAAAGTATAAGATATACAAACATTTTTTTCTTTTTCCCAAAAAAATTTTTTTTTAAATATCATTATTTAAAAAAATTACCAACAACAAACAAAAAGCAAAAAAGAGATTATTTCAAGATGTGTGGACAGAAAAGTATGGGTGTATCGAAAATAGTGACAAATTGATATGTACTTTATGTACAGATATAATTACCGCCAGGACTTATAATATTGAGCGACACTTTTCTTCAAAACATAAAGATGTGAGTGAAATGGCAAATGAAGATAAATCTGAACACATTGCTAAACGTGTATTAAATTTTGGAAAACAAAATAAATTCTTAAACAGTTTTGTTACCAGCAACAATCACGCTACGTCTGCCAGCTTTGTTGCAGCTCTTAGCATTGGTACCAACGGAAAACCATTTACAGACGGCGAGTGTTTAAAAAACGCATTCATAAATTGTTCCGAACACTTATTTAATGACTTCGCAAATAAAAAACAAATAATTGAGAGAATCAAAGAAATGCCATTGTCAGCTAGAACAGTCCAGCGTCGCGTTGAAGATATGGCCAAGAATATTGATGAACAGGTCAAAAATGATTTGTTATCTTGTGACATAATTAGCATTGCAGTTGACGAAAGTACCGACATAAATAGTATTGGTAGGCTTGCAATAATTATTAGATTTGCATCAATAAATAGCTCGAATGTCAATGAAGAACTATGCGTTCTTGCTTCAATGAATGACATCACCAAAGGCACTGATATTTTTCGTCAAGTACAAGAGTTTACAAATTTCAAAAATGGGCAAGTATTGGATTTAAAAAGTAAATTGTTTTCCATAACAACTGACGGTGCTCCAAGTATGAGGGGGAAAACTGTTGGATTTGTAAAACTAATGGAAAATGAACTTGGCCGTTCACTTTTATTGTTTCATTGTATCATACATGAAGAAAATTTATTTGCAAAGGCATCTACACAACAACTTATGGATGTAATGGAAAAAGTTGTTAAGATCGTAAACATGATAATAGCGCATAAGCATTAATACACAGGCGCTTTAAAGCTTTTTTGGAGGAAATTGAATCGAAATATGGAGATTTGTTATTACATTCTGAAATACGATGGTTAAGTCGGGGCAAAGTTCTTAATAGATTTGTAGAGTGTTTTGATGATATACAAATATTTCTTCACGAAATCGGTGAAAATGATCTCGAACTCAATGATAAACAATGGTTTTTAAGACTTTTGTTCTTAACAGACATAATGAACCATTATAATGATTTCAACGTACGACTCCAAGGAAATAACCACACAATTTTGAAAATGTATGAGGAATGGAAGAGCTTTACTTCAAAATTGATATTATTTGAAATTGACATAAAAACTAAAAAATTTCATTTCTTTCCCTTGTTAAAAAGGGAACATAAAAAAGAAAATATCGATGAACGCAATCTAAATATGTTCGAAAGTTGGATGTAGGTCATTAAAAGTGAATATGAAAGTCGGTTTCAAAGTCTTAAGAAACATGGAGAAATGTTTACATTTATAATAAATCCCGATGAAATAGAAGAAAATATTAAAAATTTGCAGTATTTTAAATATCTAAGAATTGACAATTTTAGTTTAGAAATGATTGATTTTAAAAGTTCAACATTATGGACGGATAAATTCAAGAAATTGCGGAACGATTTGGAAAATACAGAAGATAATCATTTTCTCATGATATGAACATGTTGGGCATCACTTCCTACGAGGTTTTCATCATTAAAAAAATTAGCTTTGACATTTTGTCCACATTCGGGTCCACTTATAAATGTGAGCAAATATTTTCACAAATGAAATTTATTTTAAGCAAAAACAGGAGCAGGTTAACTATTGATAATTCAGATGCTTGTGTTCGACTTAAAACGACTAACTATAAACTAGACTTAACTAAATTGACGTCACAAGTTCAACATCAGGGGAGCCATTGATATCGTAGAGCAAGTTTCTAAATAAAATTTATTCAACTATGTTTGTAATTATTTTCTTAATGATATATATATTTTATATTTACTAAAATGCTGTTTTAATACGAAAATATCTCTGACCCAAATGTCTCTTTAATACTCGCATTTTGGTTGATTTTGACCCGCGGCCAAAAAAGGTTGCCGACCCCTGCACTAAACCATGTAAAAGTTGACACTAGCAATCGCACGACGTGTGTCCAGTAGAACAAAATTATGCTCCTCCAACAAAACTGCATGGTCAATATTTCTACAGGGATAAACACCACTGGCCTTAAAGCTCAAGAACTTTAAAAACCGGATGCTCTCTAATTTCAATTTATAGCAGATATAAATTGGATGCCAAACAACAGCAGCGTATTCTGGCTTACTACGCACGAGCGAAGAATAAAGAAGTTCAATAGTGGCTGCATTAGCAAAATGCCTACTATTTCTAAGAATAAAACCAAGTGTGCCAGAGGCAGAAGTGCATACATTAGTGATATGTTTGGCGAAGGATTAATGTCGATCAAATATCACTCCTAAATCCTTTACCTCCTGCACGCAGGCCAATACCTGTCCCCCATTGCTATAGTCGAAGTCAATGAGTTCCATCCTCCTAGAATACTTCATAACATGACATTTATTAATATTAAGTGCCAAATCATTAGGCTAACACCATTCATAAAGAGTAACCAAATCACGCTGTAGACGCAGAGCATCCGAGATAGTATCAATACAATAGATTTTCAAGTCGTCAGCGTATGCCAACCCATCACAAGAAAAGGATTCCAATAGGTGGTTAATAAATAGTATAAGAAGCAGAAGGCCCAAATTAGACCCATGTGGAACGCCTGACCTGGCAGCAAATCCTTAATTAAATAGGAAGGTATCTGATCGTCATCAGTAGTCGAGGTTGATTTGAGATGATTGGCACTCCACAAAATATCCTCCTTGCTGAAAGATGTTATGGTTAAAAAATCAGCATCGTTTAATTGATTTTTGATGTCAGAACCAATTGAATTTGAGTCTTGTCTTTAAACCTGGAAAAGCACACGAGAAAATCCCTCAACTATATGGACAGGGTTCGCATAGCTGATACCGCCGTCATGCATTACTGACGGAATATGAGAAGTACTTTCCTTGAGATGAATATAGCGCCAGAGTTGTTTTGGGTCACTCATTAGGCTTGATTCAGTTTCATAGGAAAATCTCAAGTAAGACTCGTGAATCTGATTTTTGGTGATTGTCCTTAGCCTACTGAATTCACGATAAAATGAAATTTGATAAGTTGCTCTCCATCTCCGATAATAATAGTTTTTAATTATAAATATAAACTATTTAGTAAAAACTGTATTGATTTCTTTGTGATAAATGATTGATCAATACATGGGATGTACGATTCAGTTTTTATGATTAGGTGTTGGCTCTGGAGGCTCAGTTTCCCTCTGACGTTACCAAATGGTAACCCCAGCAAGTAATGGAATGCAAAATTATACTATTTGGTATATTGCTTATAGAGATGGATTAACTTTAGAAGTAGTACTTTAAATGGCTTATGCCAATGATATGGACGCAGATCAAGTGTTTGTAGAGCCCCCGGATTCAAACAATTTGACAATTGAAGATTTCGGTTGACGAGGTACGACTAACAAATAATCAACTTCTCCATGGATATAATAATCTAGATAAGGACACTTGTTATGAAGAAAATTTAGCATACGATGCCCACAGTGGCTCACACAAGGAACATCATATTCCAAACCCCGACAATTCAGACATCGTTCAGACATTTCAACGACTGGGATCTGGCATGCAGCTAACTAAAATTTAGAAGAGCAACCTAACATATTTCAGCAGTTATAAAATTTTGTCTTGGGAGACTATCTACTCCCAAATCAAGCATTACCTTGAATAGTCGATTTACGCTATGATGAGCATGATCACGTGTTACAACCAACACAAAAGAAAGAACGAAAAAATGTGCTGGAGAAAGAATTTCATCAAGTGTAGAATTAGTGTGCTCTAAATGCGATGTTAGATTATGCTTGACGTGCAATTTTTCATACAAAGTAAATTTTCTATGTTAAATAAGCATTTTGAGGTTTTTTTTTTAATTTTTGTATTTTTGGAAAATTTGTAACCTCAAATATGCTAGAGTCAGCGGTTCTCAACCTTTTAGGTCCTACGACCCCATTTTTAGGTCAAATATTTAGGCGACCCCTATGAATTGCAAAGTTAAATTACCATGCTAATTATATCTACAATAGATAAATGTTTATATTTACTGAAAAAGTGAGTTACTTTTATTGATTTATAATTACAATAAATTTAACGCGTAACTATTTAAGACGATTATTGCTATTAACTGAATGTATAAAACACTTAATTTGTTAAGCGACGTCAGCTGAAAGTAAGAAGTCTTCAAAAAAGAACCGGCAATTCACAAGGTCGATGGTCGCGGGTGCATGTGTGCGCGCGCACCCAGTGGCAGGCCTGAGCACTACAGGTAGCTGCCTGTCAGCTGATCACTCACATTCACATCACAGCCACACAGCGCCAGTCTGCCCGAGCGCGTAATATTGAGGTGATCAGTCTTCTTGTTGTGCAGTTTTTTATTGATACCATGGATAAGTTTTTGAAAAGAGCATCTACAAGTAGTGAGAGTCGTGAAAATGTGAAAACAAAGGTTCGTAAGTACAACGAAACGTACATACAGTTCGGTTTTACTGAATTAGGCAACAGACCTCAGTGCGTTATTTGTAGTGAAACGCTATCAGCGGAAAGCATGAAGCCCTCGAAAATGAAACGCCACCTTGAAACTAAACATTTCGCTTTGAAAAACAAACCAGTGGAGTTTTTCCAGAGAAAATTGGTTTCTTTCAGAAGTCAACAGGTAAATATTAAACACTTTTGCGATGTTAGTAAAGATGAACTCACGGCATCGTACGAGGTGGCGCTGAAGATAGCTAAGAAAAGAACAATCGCTGAGGAATTGATTCTTCCTGCCGCAATTGATTTGGTTACTAATATGATCGGCCCTCAAGAATCCGAAAAATTAAAGAAGGTCCCTTTATCAAATGACACTATATCAAGACGCATTTCTGACATGTTTGAAGATGTCCAGAACCAGCTAAAAAAACAATTAAAAGAAAGTAGTTTTTTGTCCATCCAGTTTGATAAGTCAACTGACGTTGCCAACTGTGCCCAATTTTTGTGCTACGTTAGGTATGATTACAATGATTGCATTCATGAAAATATATTATTCTGTAAGCCCCTGCCAAATAACACAACCGGTGAAAGTCCTTTTAAGATTTTTGTAGAAGCGACTGAACCTTTTGAAATTGAATGGAACAAATGTGTTTCAATTTGCAGTGACGGGGCAAAGGCACTAACGGGAAAGAACAGTGGTTTGATAACTAGGCTGAAATCATTAATTCCACTCGCAAAATGGGTCCACTGCTTTTACTTTCTTATACGTAGTATAAGGAAGTATTGTGATGATGAAAATTTTCGACCTCGAGATTTTTGCAGATGTCCACGTTTTGAGGTCCCCTGATACCAAAAAAGTGGTTTTTAAAAAATGTCTGTGTGTGTGTGTGTGTGTCTGTGTGTCTGTGTGTCTGTGTGTGACCACGATAGCGGTCAAACCGCTTTAGATATCAATTCCAAATTTTGTATTTACGTGTATAATCTCCCTCTTGAGAACTGATTAGATTTTGAGAAAAATCGGCAGACCGAAAGTAGTAGTTTACTTCAGTGAAAAAATCGAATTTTATAAATATTTCGTCAATTACTAAGTTTACACAAATTTATAAAGAATTCAAATGTACTCAGAATTAAATTTGAGACAAATTTTCTTAAAAAAGTTTTTTGAAATTCCTACCGGAAGTAGGTCTTTTACTCTTATCGAAAATCAGTTTTTTGCGAATATCTCGCAAGTCATGCTTTCTAGGCAGGTACATTACGAGTATGAAAGTGTTTAAATGATAATTCTAAATATCTTTTGTATAAAAAAAAATTCAAAATTCGGACCGGAAGTACCACTTTTACTCTTACCGAATAGCGATTTTTTGCAAATATGTCGTAAATTATGCATTCTATATATATTTATTAAGAGTACAAAAGTATTTAGAGTTGGATTTGCAATATTTTTGGTATACATGAAATTTCAAAATTCGGACCGGAAGTAGCACTTTTACTCTTAGCGAGTAGCACTTTTTTTCGAATATCTTGCAAAGTATGCATTCTATAGCGATTTATTAAGAGAATGAAAGTACTTAGAATAGGATTTTGAATGATTTTTGTATAAAAAAATTCTTAAAATTGTATAGTTTGAAACGCTCATACGTATAAGAAAGTCGTGTGGTGGCCACACCTCATTTTTTACATAGGCAAGCTTTGGCAGCTAAGAAAATACCAGATGAATTCCGTCAAGTTTTGGCTGAGGCAGTAAAGGTTGTCAACTTTATTAAGAGTCGCCCCTTGCAGAGTCGGTTACTAGAAAATTTGTGTGATGATATGGGAGCCTTACATAAACACTTGCTGTTTCACACCGAAGTAAGATGGCTATCTCGTGGCAATGTGCTAAGCAGGTTGTTTGAACTGAAGTCTGAAATGTTGTTGTTTTTGGTTGATAATAAACCTGAATTTTCGAGTTATTTCAGTGATGAGAAGTGGTTAATAAAGCTTGCTTATTTAGCTGACATCTTCTCTCATCTTAACAGTTTAAACGCATCCCTACAAGGACCAGACAAAACAGTGTTGTTTGCACAAACCAAAGTGAATGCATTTGTAAATAAACTTACTGCATGGAACACACGAGTTGAGAGAGACAATTATGAGAACTTTCCACTTACTGAAGAATTCAGAGAGTATATTTTGAGTGCAGGCGACACATCCCTTGACATTTCTTCTCTCTCTCAGCTCATATCCTCACACCTCGCGGCCTTAATTCAACAACTGACGGATTACATTCCAAACAAAGATATGAGCGGTGACTTGTGGATAGTAAATCCTTTCAACGAACAAGCAGTACAAAATGCCGAGCTAAGTGTCCGTCTTCATGAACTTATAGAGGTTTCGACTGATCAGGCGATTCAATTAAGTTTCATTAATGCTTGTGCCGATAGATTTTGGATGAGTATAAAACAGGAATATCCAGACCTGTCAATAGCAGCGTTGAAAGTGTTGATGCCATTTGCAACATCTTACAATTGTGAACAAGGATTTTCCACTATGGTAAATTTGAAAACAAAATCAAGAAACCGTTTGACTTTGGAAAAAGACATTGTATTGTGTATTACTCAAATAAATCCAGACATTAAAAATTTAGTAGAATGCAAACAAGCACAAGTTTCTCATTGATTTATCTAAAAGAGTTGTAAAAAGTAGTGCAAAAACTATGTAATCTTGTTTTCAAATACATTGATCTTAAATTAACAATATTTGTTTTCATTTTTTCCTTCCAAATCTGCGACCCCCCCCCCCAGACATGTTCCGCGACCCCCCCCCCTAAACTAAATTTAATATGTTGTTAGTAGTATTTATCTATAATTACATAATTATGCATGTGAAAATAGAAAACGTTTATGAATATGTAAATCTACACACTATTTTGTAAAATTAATGTATATTTAGCTTCATATAATCTAGTTCTACCAAGATAATGTAATACTTCGAAAAAGAGCTAAAATTTAAAAAAAGCTGTCACAACATTGCCGTAAAGAATTCGGTCATATATATCATCTTTAGCAAACTTTGCGCTGTTACATAGATTTTGTATGAAGTGGCCAGTAATATATAAACGCCCTGCAGTTCCCTTGTGTAAACCCTTTTGATAGGAGAATTTATTTTCAAGTTTTCACGGATTCAACCTATCCGAAACTTTAGATCCCTCGGAGCCTAACTTGAGAATTTGCGCCTATAAATATTGTTTATAAATATGCGCTGACAGAAAGTTAGATAAAGCGGAATATTAATGAAATATCGCTCAAATTATTAAATAAGACGCTTAAACTTTGGCAATATGCTGAGAATGCCTAAAGAGTTAGTCATAAAGCTAAACATTAAAACCCTATTACAAAACTATAGTTTATATTGTTACGATCTTACCTAAGCGACCAAACTAATAAACAATTTAAAAAGAAGTGTTCCACCATCATATTAAAACGAGTTCTTTTTTTTTTTTTGAAATGTAATATGAAATTATGAAGACGTATTGAGATGTCGTACTTTCGCATCAAGTAGAGATCAAACAAACGACACAAACGTATTATTTATATCATGTGAAGTAGAGATTTAGCCTTAAGGGTCCAATATAGTGGATCTGTCAACAATGGAAAAATAGCAGATTTTAGATGCAAGATATTTTTATTGATTTTAAATTTGGAGAAAACCTTTCAACGTCAACTTATGATGAATTTAGTAATCTACCCCGCTGAAGAATCAAATTTAGAAAAAAATTATAGGATTAAAGAAAACTAATTAATATGTCAAAATATTAAAAACAAGTTTTTTCAAAAATCCTTCGGAGGAGATTTGTTTGCTTGGATTCACGTTATAAATTGAATAAAAAGCTACCCCGCTCTGCACTTATTTTTCGTTCAGCTATTCTTTACTTTGTTTTAAATGAATATAAAATAAATTAAAATTAGGCAACCCACATTGCAATGAATTAGTATTCTAGTAAAATACTTTCCTGCGGTTACAAATGTGTAAATATTTGGTCCTAAATGAATTTTTATTCGCTTAGATATTGAGTTATTATTTCAAATATTTATTATATATTCCCTATGTCTAATAAGTACTCGGACATCCTCGGCTTATTAAATTATGTGCTATGCAACCAATATTACATTTCCCATCCACTATATAGGACCCTTAAAGCTGTTATTTTTACTTGTTCAATCAACATAATTTAAGGATATCTGGATTATGTCTAATAGCGGTTTTTACATAAAATAATTGATCATTGATTGGAAGCCTTTTAACGACCCTGAAAATTAATGAACCATACTTGATCTAAGCTGTGGCAAACATTATTAATCAGGACTTATAGATGTCAAAATCAGATCTCGAATAAACATATAAACTCATGGTATCGACAAGCCATTTTAATAGTCCCAATATGTTATTGCATTTTAATAATATATATTGTTACAATATGTACAGTTGAGTAATTAGTAGCCGCTTCTTCGATTGCTCTTTTGTGTTTTAAATTTAAAAAAAACAATTAGTACAGTGTGTCTTGGGTCGCATTTTCTAAAAATACTTTAAGCTCTGACGCACTTTCGGTTTCACTGGAAATGCATTAAACTTATTTATTTAAATAACCGGTTGCTGATCGTATGGAACGGCGGATGGATTTCATTTTCAAACAAGTTAATTAAATAGAATATTGAGTTTATTTTTTGTCTGTACTTAATTTTTGATATTAAACACTCAGACCCCCCGGTGCCCTCCCATCCCAAAAAATCACGAGCCGCCACTGTTCCAAAGCACATTTGATGTAGAATATACTACGTATATGGTCATATTGATATGTAAATGCCCACATAATATCTGTAGAATACTAGATGAACTAGACATGTGCTGGTAGGCACATGCAATATGTTCCATACACCGGAATTCCATCCTAGTAGCCAATCTAAATTACCACTATAATATGTTATGAGAGTAAATTTAGCTAGTGCAGTAGATGGATATACACAAATTTATACTGGAGACCAGATTTTTTTCTATATATTTATACTGGTGAAAGTGTTATTCTAGTTCATTTTGTTATAAAATAAATAAATTAATTGAGAAAATATGTGCTAGGAAAATATACCATCCATTTTATATTTATATATTATACTAGTCTTTATGCAATAGAAATTAATTTACATTACAAATACCTAACTCAATCGAGACAGGACACATCAAATGAAATTGCGACATCGATTGATAGAGCTGAGAAAAATATTTAGAAGGATTTGCTTCTAAATGAACAAATCTTGTAAAATTTTTAATACGCAATGTTGAAAGCTACTTATATGTTGAAATTTGAAATGCAAATATGAATAAATCATAAAGTATATATTAAAATAAAAGAGATTACGCCATTTATTAATGTTTGAGAGAATTCTTTTATTTCATGTCACGTTATTAAGAATGACATTGGCGGGTGTGTAATTTTAATTTGTAAAGTTTATAATTTACATCTGATTCAACGTTTCGTAAATAAAATTCGTTAACATTAATCTCTGTTGTTGTTATTGTATTTAAGGTTAAGTGGATAAGAAAGAGAGTACAAGATTAAACATTGACCTACCTGGCAAAAATCTCCTTCTGAGTTATCTGAAACGAGCAGTAAGATACTCCAACGCTCACTTGCATTGTTAATTAAATCCGAAAAAGCATTAACTAGGCAAATGCGCATTGCATTCGCGAAGTGCCAAAACAATTATAGTTTACCTGCAACGACGCAGTGAGCGGCTATCGAGTCGACGTTCGTGAAAAGTGAACGTCGTCCGATTAGGCACCCACACTAGCTTTCCGATCACATATATGTATTATTATATTTGATTTGTTTCTATGTGTGTGACAGGTATTACTATACGTTTTAAAAAATTAAATGGTTTACTTGGAATCAGTTACGCAACAATATAAATAAATCTAATAGACCAAGATATGACTTTAGGTATATAAGCAAAAAGTTAATAATGATAATATAAATCTTTAACATTTTTTATAATATCCTCGACTAGCATGCTTCCTGTAGTGATATAATTTTGTCAACGTAAAATTAACAGTTTGTATGTAATCCAATATATGATTAATTAATAACTACTCTTATACAACATTAGAATAACGAACAGATAACGCACTAGTTTAAATTTAAATAGTGTACACACAATTCCAATTCACTTGGAATACATAGGCCCGCCCTGGGAAGTGTTTGCGGTGTACCTTAAAGCTGAAATTATCCTGCTCTCTTCGGTTATAATGAATTATGTGCGAAAATCTACCGCAGCAATTAAGTGCAAGTACTGAGCATAACACGGTATCATGTAAAATTTATTAACCGGGATTATCTGGGCGTTTAGTACGGTCTGCATTGCGCATTTATAACTTCAAGAGACGACAGCCCTTACCTGTTATGTAATCTCCGTGTTTCTCACACAGAATATCGGATACTTCGAGATAACGCTACCGTACGAGAGGGCACACGCTTGGATATAATATGTAGCAAATATTGATTACATCATACATATATCGTAGATTAAATAATGAGTAACTTTCTCCTACTTTCTAACACAAGTTTAGTTGACTATAAATTATCGTATGGAATTTATCAATTACTTTCAAACTCAGGTATATATATAATCTTCTATTTTTCTATTTCGGTTTTGTAAAGCTCACTTTACGACACCCGGTTTGGTTGCATAAAGTACTACTTTATCACACGATAATTTTATTTTTTTGAGATTGGTAACAAAAAAAATGGAACAAAATCATATTTAAATGTCAAAATATTAGGCTTTAATCTAACAAACATGTGGCAAGAAGTTGTACAAAGAATAAAAAAACACACTAACGAACATTTTATTTACGCTAATTAAAAATATAAGTGGGATGATACGTTTTCTGATGCTTCTATTGAAATTTACTTTCCATGTTGAATAGTACAACTGTTATAAACGTTTGCTGTAATACTAGAAGATTCGTGTGCATTAATAGTGATTCCAGGCAGATTTTGGGAACACACTATGTCATGTATCAATTCCTGTTGATTCATATTGACTGACACATCACTGCCAATTGTATCAGAAGTCGATGGATTACGAATGATTTTAGTGGATGTATTAGGTACACTAGACAGTATTTGAGCAACCCCACCATTTTTCTTGGTGGAATTATCAATGTAACCTTCGGCCTCTGCTGGTAATTTGCATCCTCCATGGCGCTTAATTGTTATTAAGTCACTTCCACTATTAGCCAAGTGTGTCACACTGGAACGTCTAAAGCAATGGCCAGTGAAGAGCTCAGGATTAGTTAAATTTAAGTAACTAGCAATATTTTTTTAGTACTTTTCCTATGGTATTAATACCAATTGGACTATTCACGCAAGATTCATTTCTATATCGCAGAAAGAAGCGTTTATGTGTAACATGGCTGGGACGAAGTGAATAATATTTTTTAACCAATTCAATCCATAATCTTTGTGTTATAATAAATTGTCTTGGAACATAATTTTTAGTTTTTGGCACTGTAACCATCATGACATCATATTTAAACTGTATATCATCTATGGTCACGTTCATTATTTCTTCACGACGACAAGCTCCATTATGGCCCATTAACTTAGCTTCTATTATAAACTGGTTAATATGATGTATTTCTAAAATCTTGGATTTTTTAGGTTCGTAGCATTCAGATATTCTTTTTAAGAATGCAAGAAGCCTAGAAAATTTTGAGATATCTAAAGTTTTATAAAAATTTAAATAACATCGTAACATTGAATATGTAGACCACAAGGACGATGCCTTTTTTTTATCTTGCTTTCTTTATCAAAATAAGCAATTACTACATTTTCCGTAATATTATTTTCTTTACACCAACTTAAAAAGAAATGGTATTGCTTTCCACAAATATGTCGAGACTTTGTTGGCAAAAAACTTTGTAAATTGTCTTCTGCTATTTTTCAAATCTCTTGAGGCGTGCCATTATATATTTCGTCCGTTTTATTGATAATTTGTAATAAATTATTGCATAAATCAGACTAAATTTTAAACAAAATAACATATAACACCGCGGATATTCAAATATTTAAAATGTTTTACTTAAAAATCAGAGTAACCAACTTCAAAAAAACATAATTTCTAAAATGTTCGATCAAAACATGTCTCTCATTGTTCAGCTTTTTTGAACTTTTAATGACCTTACAGAAAAAAAAATTAAGGAAATAATACAAAGAAATTTTACCAAAATAACACCCCCATACCTAGAACCAATGGAATAAAAAACAAACAAGGAATAACAGTAATAGAAGATCATCTAGTGAAAGAGAGATGGGTAGAGTATAACACTTGACAGTACACATTAACTAAAATTAGCAAAGAACAACAAAAAATGATTGTTCGGAAAGCAGATCAATTAAATAAAATCATTGAAAAATCTTTCATTTATCAAACACGACATCCAATAACATTAAAAGGCAGCGATATCGCCCTCTGTGTTGAATGACTAACACAAAAAGATGCACACGGGAAATGTGTTGTAATTAAAACTGAAATTGTAAACAATTAATTATAGAATAGCCGCTACTGTCTATGTAGTCGCATTAAAAGATCTAAACGGTCCAGATTTATCTTAGACGTACATCTTCTCTTTTCACGTAAATAATACTGACTATGTGCCAACGATATACAATAGAAATGTGTAAATCAAACATGAAAGTGTTAATTATAGTAGTCACAGACTGTTTGGATGACAGATTGTGTTCCTATTGTCATTTTTTGTTATTGATTACTGTCAAATAATGTATGCCACTACGTAAAGTTAATTGATTAATTCAAATAAGTTTCTTGTATATTTTGACAAAGAATTTAATACATTTTATTAATTCTCTGGCTGAAAATTGACATTTACACAATATAAGTGTATTACTAACTACTGTTGTTGTACACTATGACCATCTTAAAGGTAGTACTACATATATTATTTTAATCGACCAATTACACTGGTCAACAGTGAAATTGCTTCTTAGGTGAAAGTACCCAATCCTGAATGAATTCAACGTGCTGAACACGAATATCACATTGAAAAAAGTTGATTGGCTCACGTTCAAGAGATATTGACGTTTTGTCCATTGTATAGATGCTATTGCATAATGTAATGCAATTTAGTGAGAAATTACGAAATTTTGCGTCATATTGCATCACCCCTTCATGCAAAGAAGTTAATGCAGCATTTACTGTAAGTTTCCATTGAGAGTGTTGCGAAATTGATTGCGCAATATCAAGCAATAGCTAATTATAGTTTATTTATAAATGGCCGACGTGACAGTTAACTCGTGCAATGTCCGTTCATTCGCGCATATTTTTCGAAGCTCTAGCATACATAAGTGATTGCTATAGTGTAAAGTAACTAAACAGTAGCAATGCCTCGTAACTGTGTTAATAGTGCAAATAACTTCTGTTATATTTGCGGAGAAGTGACATTTGCTGCACAGAAAAAGAACATCAGTGCAACAGTTAAGAAAGCGTATCATTTGTATTTTGGTTGCAAGATAGGCGACCTGGACAAAGACTGGGCCCCACACGTATGCTGCCGCACTTGTGCCGTAAATCTTTCACAGTGGCTTAATGGCAAAAGAAAGGCAATGCCATTTGCTGTGCCCATGATTTGGAGGAAGCCCACCAATCACGTTGACGACTGTTATTTCTGTATGGTACGACCAGCTTCTGGAGGCATCACCAAGAAGAAGAAGTGGACAGTTGAATACCCTAACATACCATCTGCTCTGCGACCTGTCTCTCATGGCGAAGGACTCCCAATTCCAGAACCTCCTACAGATTTTTCTATCAGTTCAGACGATGAGGATGGCCATGCGTCGGCGAGTTCTTCTCAACGTGGCAGTAAGGATGATGACTTTTCGTGCTTTGACGAAACATCTGCACCACATAAAATTACCCAGGATGAAATGAACGATCTTGTTCGCGATTTGGATCTGTCGAAAAGCAAAGCGGAGATACTGGCCTCAAGACTTCGACAGTGGAATCTTCTGGAACAGAATGTCCGAGTGACTTCATTTCGCACTCGCCATCAGCTCTTCGAATCTTTCTTTAAGAAAGAAGAAAGCCTTGTGTTCTGCTGCGATATTGATGGCCTACTACAAGCTCTCGGTATTGCACATGATCCCCACGAATGGCGGCTGTTTATAGACGCTTCAAAACTGAGCCTAAAGGCGGTTTTGTTGAATAATGGGAAACAGCTTCCATCCATACCTATTGCACATGCGGTCTACATGAAGGAGACTTACGGCAATCTAAAGCAGCTACTGGAGACGATTAACTACAGCAAGTATGGCTGGCAGATATGTTCTGACCTGAAGGTAGTATCTCTGTTGATGGGTTTGCAGCAGGGATATACAAAGTACTGCTGTTTTCTTTGTCTGTGGGACATCAGAGCAATCGATTTGCACTACATCAAGAAAGACTGGCCTCCGAGAGCATTTTTTAAGCCTGGAGAAACGAATGTACAGCACCCACCATTGGCACAGTCACACAAAATCATCATCCCTCCTTTACACATCAAACTCGGTCTTGTCAAAAACTTGGTAAAAGCCATGGATAAGAATGGACCAGCATTCAAGTACCTGCATGACAAATTCCCTCGACTCAGTGAAGCCAAAATTAAAGAGGGCATCTTTGTGGGGCCTCAAATTAGACAGCTCTTCCGAGACCTCAAGTTTGAGCAACTTCTTCAAGGTAAAGAAAAACAGGTTTGGGATGCATTCTATCAAGTGGCAGCAAACTTCCTGGGGAATGACAAGGCAGAAAATTACAAGTGTCTGGTTGAGGATATGTTGGCTTTGTTTCATGAATTCGGCTGCAATATGTCCTTAAAGATCCACTTTCTTGATTCCCACTTAGATTTCTTTCCTGATAACAGCGGGCAGGTCAGCGATGAGCACGGCGAACGCTTTCATCAGGACATTGCCACCATGGAGCAACGGTACCAAGGCAAATGGTCTACGTCAATGCTAGCTGACTATTGTTGGACAATCGGTAGAGATGCTCCACAAGTCCACTACAAACGGCAGGCCAAAAGAAGTCGAAAGCCGGAAGCAGACTAATGTTTTCTTACCATGTATTATAATATTGACATAAGTACACTTTTTCTGAAATATGCGTAAATGTTTTCTTACCATGTATTATAATATTGACATAAGTACACTTTTTCTGAAATATGCGTAAATGTTTTCTTACCATGTATTATAATATTGACATAATTGCACTTTTTCTGAAATATGCGTAAATGTTTTCTTACCATGTATTATAATATTGACATAAGTACACTTTTTCTGAAATATGCGTAAATGTTTTCTTACCATATATTATAATATTGACATAAGTACACTTTTTCTGAAATATGCGTACATATAACAGAAAACCCGTAGCCAATTCAGCTTTTTCTTAGTCATTTTCGTGTTCAGCACATTGAATTCATTAAGAAATGACTATTTTCAGCTTGGAAGCATGAACTTTTCGAAAATTTGTTGCCCAGTGTTATTTTTAATTTACACACACGTTCTTAGTTGTGCCATACTGAAGAAATCAAATAAGGTAGAAACGTAAATATATGTCTTTGGCTACTAACACATAATTGACACTTTTAAGTTTGACGTACACAATTCTACATTATATCTGAAAGAAGATGTTCGTCTAAGATTAATCTGGACCGTCTTGGCAACCTACAATAATCGTATGCGTCAGCTCTATTGCTGATTTTACAATCACTCTTTTATTTTTATTTCTCATCTATGTCATTTGTGTAGTAGAATTCAATGTTGTCTAAGATGAATCTAGATCTTTTAATAAAACTAAATAGATAGTAGCGGCTGTTCTATGCTTAATTGTTTATATTTTTACTTTTAATTAAACATTTTTGTATTTTTCTATGTTAGTGATTAAACAGAGAGATCGGCATTGTCGCCTGTCAATGTAATTGGATGTCGTTTATTATAAATCAAGACTTTCTAGTGATACTATTTAATACATTTTCCTACAACCCTAACAATATATTAGGATAACACCAACGAATTTTCATTGGACGCCCTCTAAATATTAATAGAACTATATGAGACGTTCAGTAATTCTATATAAATCTTTTGTTTACATCCATCTTTAAAAAAATGTTTAGGATGCGTATTTTTACATTCAGTTAACCTTTTTTTCGCTTCAAGTGTAGCTCAAGGACTCCAGAAAACGTTAAGAGAATAATACAAACGGCAATCAGGACCCCTTGACGATCTATTCGAAACCAAGCTTTACAGTTATCAAGATTATCCTCTTTCGTATTATATAAAAACCCTCAAACCGTAAAAGATAAATCTGTGTAATATGATTTGTTGTCGGAAATTATTCCGCTATACTATTTCAATGAAGGAACTAGAAATGTTACTATTGTATCCAAACTTTAAATGAGAGATGATGTGAATTTATTAATTATAGGTATCAAATTACTTAAATGGAATTATCACTCGTTGAATATGCAGAGTACGGGAGCGTACACGTTTAAACATAATAATTAATGTATCGGTTCAAATGTATCCTGATTGATTGTCATCTCGATGGGGAAATCAGGTTTAGCCTGTCTGTTCCTCTGTTTTCTCCTCGACGAATCATTTCCACTAGAGATACGTTAACCCGTGAGTATATCGAGAATGTCCTGAGAGGTACGGAGATCTAAGTTTAATACGAAACAAGGAATGGAGAAGATTACGTTTATTGTAATTAATGGATAACGTTATGAAATGATGGTGATACACCTCATACCATTTGAATGTTGATATACTTAAACATTAATATAAATATATCTAAAAGTTGCTGAGATTAAGTTAATATTTCATCTTTTTCGGTTACATGATTGTCAACTTCGTAGTTATAACAATATTTTAATATTAATGTGAATAATAATACGAATATTTCGTTGAATTGGTTCAAACGTAATTCTAAATAAAAAAATATAAAAGAATAAAAAAGTATCAGGTAAATTCCGCTGTAGAGCAACCGTAGACACGTGTTTCTAACTCATTGATCGTCATCAGTACGGTGTAGCCAACGAATAAGGAAGGGATAACCTTGGCGATGTAAGCATATACGGATGACCATCAGGTGAAAGACCATCATTTGTAGCTTCAATTAGGAGATCCACGGTTTTGAAGGCAACAACCAACATCGCCACGAGGAAGACATTGTCAACTTGGGTGCTGTCCGAAACCAGGAAAGATAATCAAGAAAGGAATTATCGCGGATACGTGAAAAACAAGAAACAGAAGTATATCGGGTAAATTCAGCTGTAGACCAATGAGTCGGAGGCACGTGTTTACGGTTGCTCTATAGCGGAATTTACCGGATATTCTTTTATTTCTTGTTTTTTATGCATCCGCAATAATTCCTTTCTTGATTATCTTTCTTGAGTTCGGATGACACGCATGTTAACAATGTCTTCCTCGTGGCGATGTTGCTTGTCGTGGTACCTTCTAATTGAAGCTACAATTGGAGGTCTGTCACCTGATGATCTTCGGTTTATGCTTACATCTCCAAGATTATCCCAACTTATTCCTTGGCTGCACCGTACTAAGGACGACCAATGAGCCTTAACTAAAGTATTTTTAAGTTTCCAAAATGATCGCCAGGGGGCGCTTTCTCAAGCTGAATTAAAAATTCGATACTTTTCCATTAGATTCAAATTTAAGATAGTGTTTCTGTACAGTTTTCGTTTGAAACATTTTGATCAAACCCCCACGTCTGCGTACAAAAATAAATAAGTTTGGCTTCCCTTAACGGATCTTAATGTTTCTAGGCTTATTAGATAGAGAATTTTACAAGAAATTGAAGTGTATTTAGTAAGAAATTATGTGGTTGCCTAAAAATATAACAGGTGACGCTGTTCTTAATTTATATACATTATTTGTTTTTTCTTTAAAACTTTATATTGAACAATATATCTTTAATTTCATGATATGGAAGCACATTAAAAGTTGAAGAAAAGGATATAAACTGGAAGTTGCTACCTTCTTCTGTTACGAAGTTATATTCATAAGAGAGTCAAGATAAATAAAATTATTAAATATAAATTTTTATGCGTTGTATATAATCTCCAGTTCTAGCCCATTAGTTTTCACGCCTTCGTTTAAACATTCCTTGATGTATTTTTTCCATCTTCCTTACTTATTTTTAGGTTGTCTGCTTTATCTTTCTTTGATCTTTTCCTCGCATTTTCCTCATTTTTATAAAAATTTCTCATTTCTTTTTTTTGGCATTTTCGCAATCTCATTTATTTGTTTTGCAAAGTTCGTTTTTTTTTCCTTGAAATATTTTTTACATTTGCCTTTTGCCTTTTATAGTTTTGTGTATTACCTGCTGTCAATCTGTGTAACATTTTTTGTCTCGTTATTTTCTTTCAATTTACTTCTTTTTCACATTCGACAGCCCACCATTTTTTGTTTATATCATATTTTTTGTTACGTTACTCTTTTAGACGTTCCATATTTAACGGCAGCTACCATTTTGCCCCATTTTCCTTCGATACTATTATCAGTTGCATCTTCTTGGCGAAAGTTACTTTCAATTTCGAGTCTGTACTTTCGTGCAGTCATTTGAATCTGTTGTCCCTTTATATTATATTACCTGGTCTCAAGTGTAAAATAGTTATATGGGTAACAAGACAGTAAAGTTACATTTTTTTATCACGGATGTGAACATTAGTAACTATTAGTGATGAAATAATTATTTACGAACCAAGTGCGGGATGTGAATATTAGTAACTATTAGTGATGAAATAATTATTTACGAACCAAGTGCGGGAAGACCATTTTCCCGCATGAGAGCACTTTGAAAGCACGAGCGACCGAAGGGAAGCGAATGCTTTTAATTACGCGAATGCGTGGAAGATGTCTTCATGCAAATGGTTTGAACAATATTTTTTGTACGAGCATAAATTAAAAAATATTATTGATGAAAGTCAACAATCAATGATAATAAATACTTGAAAAATCTCCAAAAGATTATTATTGATTGAAGTGATTAGTATCATACCTAACCTAAAATAGATTACCTAATTAATTTAAGCATTTCTTGTATGTACCTATAACTCACATTTAAATTTTAGTTTGAGTTATTATATTCTTGATTATGACGTTTTTATTCTTATATTTATAGTGAATTCATCGCTTTTTGGGTTGTTTACAATTAACTGTCAATTTCAATGTTACTTGAGAAATAGTCAAATAGATGACGCCACAAATTTATTGGAAGAATTTTTAATTATTACTCTTATTCTAGTGAATAATAGTCTAGGGAAGTAGTATTTTATAGACTAAATTTTATTACTATCAAGTTAGATTTTTTTTAAATGTCCCAAAGAGCCAGTGTTTTTTTCAATTTTTACAGCATGAGCCAAATGTCACTTTACAGGCGGTGAGTACAAAAAATAAGTTTACTGCATAGTTGCATATTAAATTTTATCTAAAATCTTTCGTAATAAGGCAAAACAGATTTTTATTTTACTTTTGAATGTAAATGTTTTGTGATGGTACTATTATTTGCACGCTCCGCTGTCAGCAGTTAGCTAGCGTCAACTTATGCAAATCAACATACACCGAAAACGTACAATATTGATTTACTTTACTGCCGATTTCGAAGTTCTTTACTGTCAATTTAAGATAATAGTTATTTACAAGTCAAGAAATTTGAAGGACGAGGCTGCGTGGTGGCCGAGTACTTTAACCCCTGAGTCAGATAAAGATACTTACTTGCCGTGTAGTGTATAGTGTATTTTCTAAAATCTAATAATTAAATTTTAGAAAATAAATTAGCTGCTAATGCTGCAATGGAAAATTTACTGCCAAGCAAATCTAAAGATAGATATCAAAAAGCGCACTCAATATTTGAAGACTGGTGCAATGCTCAAAAATCATAGTAGTTACGGAAGAAGTTATCCTCGTTTATTTCGCAGAAAAGACGAGTAATTATAAATTCTCTACTTTGCGGAGCATTTTCTACGTGTTAAAATCTACCTTGTTACTGAAGAAAAGGATGATATTAAGAAATTTTCCAAGTTAACTGCATATAGGTCAATTACCCAAACAGGCGATACACGTCATATGAAACGTCACTGTGATGTCATAACAGTGTTGACAAATAACGTTGCTTTGAGCAAGCTGTACTTCGAAAATAATCTGTGGTTAGGACTAGGTTGACATTTTAAAATATTAGCAAATACTATTAATATGTTTTAAATTATTCAACTATGGCTACAAAAAATATAAACAAATTCTAAATACATGTGAGTTTATTTATTTTATCGCCAACCGTCAGTAAAGTAATGCGTTACCATAGCGTTTTACGGAGGTAAAGAAACACTTTATCGTACTGTACAATAAAGTACTTTACCTGCCGCTAATATCTGTCAGCGTAGCCATGACTGATGACTTTAAAAATAAATCGTTTGTCACTGTCATAAACTGTCATAAGTTATTACATCTTTATTTCTTAAATTAACAATTTTCACGGTTGACGATAAAATTTTGTATGCACCACGTCAGTAAAGTACCTTTACCGAACTCGTCTGTTACTCGCCGCGCTCGCTTCACTCGCTTGGCTCGTAAATCAGACTCGTTCGATAAAGTATCACTTTACTGACTTGTTACATAAATAACTATTACTACATTCACAAAAATAATATACACAAAATCTATATATTATTATACATATTAGTGATTAAAAAACTCGTAACATTGCGATAAGCATATGATAAAAAGAAAATAATATTAAGTTGAAATGCTAGTTTTCTTCATCCTTTAATACTGTCTTCTGAATCGGAATCATTTACATTAATTATAAAAGGTAATATATCTTGTCTCTCAAAACCTACTTCTCTATCCCACCATTTTTGAATTTCAGTTTCACAGTGGTTAACGCTATTTGCCCAAACGTCTGGGGTTACTTGTGTTTATGCCTCTTTCCACAGTTTTATGCATTCGTCCACTTTTCTACCATATTTTCCAATGTGATTGTGATAGTATGTTTTTTTTATTCCCCACACTAGTTCTATGGGGTTAAATATACAATGGTAGGGTGGAAGTCGAAGAACTAGTGCCCATACTTCTCTGCTAAATCATCGGTTTCATATATAGTTACGTTTCGGTTGTTACACCATTATCAAAGAGATATACAAATCTAACTTAAAGTCTATAAATTTGTCTTATATACTTGTCTGTTCTTGTGTGTGGTGGGGTGTTATTATCTTGTTAATGACAGTGTCTATGAAGGGTGTATTGCCAAATTCTATCTGTGTGTTGGTAACTAATCGTTTTTGTTTTTGAGCTTGTTTTATTTCTAATATTTCTAAGAGATCTAATCTTTTGCTTTTTGTAACATTATGTATTAACTCGTAGTTATCTATGTCGGGAAAGTGGTTGTAATCTATACAATATTCAGCAAAGCCTGTGTTTTTCTACTATATAATATTGTTTTTTTATGTTCTTTGACTCTAGTTTGAATAGCTCGTCCACTTTGCCCGATATAGATATGGTCACAATCTTTACATTTTAATTTATAAACTCCTGATTGTTCCATTTTATCTAGTTTATTTGTTGTTGCTAATCATTGTTCCTAAATTAGTTTTGTTTACCCAGCTTATTTTGACATCTAATCGTTTCACTATTTTGTTTATTTTGTTAGCAAGTTGGGGTATATATGTAATTTTGTGCCATTTTTGTGTATTTTCTGTTATTTTCGGGTATAAGTATTTGTTCATATTATTGTGCTTTTCTTGTTATTTTAACAGTTTCTCTGTGATTTTAGGGTCATATCCATTATTTATTGCAATTAATTCAATTGTGTTTATTTCTTTATTAAAGGATCTCTTGTTTAGTGGTATGTTTGTGGCTCTATGTATATAACTAGGGAAGGCTGCCAATTTTATTTTCATTGATTGTTTAGCATTTACGTGTAATATGTTGTCAGTAAACGTAGGCTTTCTGTAAATTTCAAATGTAAGTTTATTATTATTTCTGTTTATTGTAACGTCTAGAAAGTTTATTTTCTTGTCTTTTTCAGTTTCTATTGTAAATTGTATCTTATGGTTTATAGAATTTATTACTTTTAGGAACTCCGTTAATTGCCTCTCTGAACCTTTCCAAATGCAAATTACGTCGGCAACATATCTGGCCCAGTAATGAACTTGTTGGATTGATACTGGGTTTTTCTTGAAGAGTTCTTCTTCGAAGTTATTCATGTATATTTCTGCTAATAGAGGGCTTAACGGGTTTCCCATTGGTAATACTTCTATCTGTTTATAAGTTTCATTGTTGAATTTGACGTAATTTTGGTCTAGGCATAAATTTGATGTTTCTTTAATATTTCGTTTATCTGTTTCAGGAAGATTATTGTTATTCATTTGTATATCTATTATCTTTTTTATTTCATTTATTGGGATGGAGGTGAAAAGGCTTATAATATCAAATGAGACTAATTTAGCATTGTTAGGTATGTCTTTTAAGTTGTTCGTTAATTCTATTGTATTTTTTTAATGCGTATTTTGATTTGAAATTCATTTTTATCGGTAATTTTTTATTTAAATACTGGCAAAGTTTGTACATTGAGGCATTTATGTATGATACTATGGTCTCATTGGGGTGTTGTCTTTATGGTGATTTAAGTTATTTAATGTATGAAGTTAAAAATGTTTCACCAAGAATTATCTGCTACAACAGTCAAGAATACTGTATATTAATGTTTACATTTTTGGTTTTGCCGTAATTTTTTTTAAAGTTGATAACAATAGTTTGACTAATTTTGACTAATATTAGTAAGCAACCTTAGCTTTGTATGTGTAACGTACAAAAAATAAAATAAAAACATTTTGCTTACATAGAAGTTGTGACAACCGTGAAAAAAGTATTTAGCATTGAAACATTTTTTGAGTTTCTGGTCATATTCACTCCACTAGTCAAAGCCACCCCATTTTACGGTACTAACTTAGTTTTTCAAATAATTAAATAAATTCTACATTTGTGACTTTTATACTTTATATAGCAATAACCCAAACTGAAAATGCCAATTAGGACGCTCTATATCTGACGGCAAACGTAAACCAACAAATAATTACTTTTTCATGTAAATTACACACCGAGCTCCACCAATTTTCAATCAATTTTTAATCATGTTTAGCACATAGCGAAACATTCAGTCGGGCCCATCTGCTTTTATTGGAACAAAATAATTCATCAATGCGTGTAGGTTCATGTAATAACATTCTACCGGAATATTCACTTTAAACACAGCTATGCCATAAATGTCTATCTACCCTTAAAATTCTCAGCAAATATCCCATTTACATATATATCGAACCTGCGGGAAGCTCCTAAAATTCAGATCAAGCACAGTCCTCTCTCTCATCTATCTATTTCCGCCTCTTTCCGTTCGGTCACCACCTATACTCAATACTACTACTACACACTCCCCTTTTCCACCGTCGACGTTCCCATCTACGGCGGAGTTAATTAAATTTCGACTCACGTTCGTCGACGCGGAGACTTCTTGAAGTTTAAACAGGCTGAAATCACCGTCGTGAATTCCAAACGTACACACATACCTTGCTTCTCGAGAGTTAGATCCAGCGTGCTCTCGGTAAATATCATTAAAATTACGGTAATTATGTTTAATTAGACAAACAGCAATACTATCCAATTCTGTTCAATCATTACGATGTTTAGCTTAACAGCAATAACAACAATATAAATAATAATGGGATGGTATAATAGTTTTAAAGGACATTTGTTTGGTGTCAGCAAATAGAATACTAGACATAATAAATGCGTCAATGCAGTCAGGGGTATTTCCTAGATACTGGAAAATATCATATATAGTACCTGTCCCAAAAGACGAAATTGTGTGAAAAATACAGACCTATAAATACAGTGCGATCATATGAAAAAGTGTGCGTTAAAAAACAAATTGATAATTATTGTGATGCAACACCAGTCAGGTTTTAAAAATCACACTCTTGTGAAACAGTTTTGCTCAACATTTGTGATAATTGGTCGAAGGAAATGGACAATGGCAAAATGGTGCTGGCTGTGTTTTTGGAATTTCGAAGAGCTTTTGAGACCATCAACCGGGAATTACTATTGAAGAAATTGGAAGTCATCGGCTTCAAAAGCCTCGCTCTGGAATGGTGTCGTTCATACATGACTAAGAGATACCAAAAATTAAATTTAATGGGACAACATCAGCTGCCGCTCTACTAAATATGGTGTACCACAAGGAACAATATTAGGACCGTCACTTATTAATTTGTATGTGAATGACATTATGCTTAGGACCAAAAACAGTAAATTACCTTTGTTTGCTGATGACTCAATGTTGTATATTAGTGGAAATGATTTAAATAACATGAAGGATAAAATAAATGAAGACTTGTCTTTATTATATAAATGGTTGTGTGCCAATAGTTTAAGTATTAATATAAGTAAATCTAAATTTATAATAATCATTGGTAGTGCATATAAATTAAACACAATTAATTATGACAATGTTAATATAAAAATAGGTAATAATTATTTAGAAAGAGTAAATAGTATAAAATATTTGAGGATAATGATAGATCAGCATTTAAATTTCAAAGAAAATACAAAGAATATTCTAAATAAAATGTCAAAAAAAGTAAAGTTATTTAACTAGAATACGTCAAAATATGTCAACATATATTAAGCTGACTATATAAATCGCTAATTTCGGTACAGATGAAATACTGCACAACTCTTCTATTTAAGTTAACTAATTACGAAACTCAGGAATTGCAAAAAATACAAAATATGGCGATGAGAGCAATTTTAAAGTGTAACAAATATACACCAGTTGCATTGTAGGAAGCTCGAGCATGTTCGCAGCTGTACCGTAAAGGGCAGCCGCAACAACAAAAGATACGATGCCACGCACTTCAGAAAGAAGAAGAGAATTCTAATATGTTAGTCATCGCTGAATATACTAAAATGGATGCTTCTGGAATCGATACGTGCATATATGAAGGTTCCAGCAGACGTAGTGATTCATTTATTGTTTAGTTGTTGACGCCGTCTGGCAAGACACAAACGAAATGTCACTGAATTTTCTGTCACTTCAAGTTAAGGAAGTTTGAAATGTTCCACAAGTTGTGTTGCGTGTGATTTTCAAGAATGAACTATTCTGCAAGAGACTGTAAAAATTCTTCGAATAGTTTTTGTTATGTTTGTTGATTATATGTTACAAAATCGCAAAAGAAGGCTGTCAAATTAACTCGGTGGTACAAAAGCAGTCCTGTCAGAAAGGCCTATGATTTGGCGTGAACCAGCAGATCACGTCACGGACTGTTACTTCTGTCTTGCAAAAAATGATGGGTTTTCAAAAAGAAATTAACACAAAGTAATGTATCAAACATTCCATCTGTAAGCAGACCATTAAAAAGAACTGATTGTGAGCTTTCAACTTCAATGCATTCAAATTCTTCTGAAAATTTCACGGACGAGGAATATACCGTAGTCGTCAAATTTTAATTTCGGTTTATACTTCTATACCATGCAGAAGATGACCTTATAATATGCAGCGATGCCTGCTTGCTAACGGTATTGGGAGAGCAACGAAGTGTCAGGGGACCCTCACGCCTTACATTTCATAGGAAAGGTTTGTCGAGTGTACTGTCTTGGCAGCCTCGCTTATGTTTATCTTTAGTTTATTTCGTCGCACTCTTTTCCTGTTTCTACTTTCGTATCAGAAATTAAAATATGTCGACTACGGTATAAACGATGTTTTGAATGCGACATTTTCAAATGATCTGACGTGGCTAACAAACCACATATCATCACTCAATCAGATCTGAGTGATTTGATACGAGATTTGGGTATAACCAAAGAAAAATCATAAATTTTGAATCTCGATAAAAACAATGGAATCTTTTACATTCCACTACAAGGATCTCTGTATTGAAGAATCGTCACAAAGTTCAATTCATTTTACAAAGTTGAAAGAAATTTCTGTTACAGTACTGATGTAAATCAATATTTCTATGAAAGAAGTAGTGAATATAACTCAGCAGAATGGCGATTGTTTATCGACTCGTCGAAAATAAGTCTCAAAGCCGTTTTACTTTATAATGGTAACTCGAAACCATCAATTCCAACGGCTCATTCTACAAACATAAAAGAAACGTATAACAATATGACAACTATATTAAATCTCATTTAATATTCAAATCATCTTTGGCAAATCTGTGGTGACCTTAAGGTTATTTCTTTATTACTTGGAGTGCAAGGAGGGTTTATCAAATATTGTTGTTTTTTGTGTTTGCGAGATAGCCCAGCAGTTCAGCATCATTACCAAATAAAAGAATGACAGCCACGGACCATCATTGTTCCTAGAGAATTGAATATAAAATTTGAGCCGTTAGTAGATTACCCTCTCTACACATTAAATTAGGATTGATTAAACAGTTTGTTAAAGCACTAGAAAAAGAAGGCAACTGTTTTAAATACTTAAGGAGGCTGTTCAAAAATGAAAATTGAATGATTTAGAGCTGGTAGCATTGATTTCTTTTAAAAATGTTTGAAAATATTTTCTGGGAAAATTTAGGGTGCCAAATGTAGCTCAAACTTCATGTTTTGCATTCACATTTGGATTTCTTTCTTGCTAATTTAAGAAACACGAGGAGGAAAGGTTCCATCAAGAGATTGCAGAAATGGGAAAACGATATCAAGGTAGGTGGTATCCCGTCATAATGGGAGATTTTTGCTGGGTCTCATTAGAGAAGGCAACAGTCAACATAAAAGGGAGAAATATCTCTATTTATGCAAAACATTGACATGTCAGCAATTTTCCTTTGCATGCAGTTAAGTGTTTTGTATTCTTGATAGTAATTAAACATTCAAGCATTAGTTATGCCAGATTTTTGTACTTGTGTCTATTATTGTTTATCTACTAGCGGAGTATGATTATAACTCTAAAACTAGACGTGATTGAAAGATTTTGTTTTGGCTATGGCTTCAGTTCAAGACTACGAACTGTACACTCAAATTTACAACAGTTATTTATTTAAAAAAAAAATCGGCTAATGTTATATACCTGTAGACCTTTTCTTATGTTGTAATAAAAACACTTTATTATTATTATAAAAATAATATAACTCCATTTCCGAAAGCAATTAGATTCCGAGATCTCGGGAGGTTACAGCAAAATTTCAGAGATAAAACTAAACGATGAGTTTGAAACTACAATTTAAGTTTTCGAAATATTTTGCCGTTAACTTTAAAATATTTCAGAAACGACGGCAATATTACCGAAAATCCTTATCCTAACTCGCTAATCTAATAATACAACGTACGAAGTAGAATCTTAAAACTCTATTCTAAGGAATATTTTTATCATTTAATTACGACCATTAAAACTAAGAAGCAGACCAGTTTTCTTTTGCATCAAGTTCGTACCTTCCTCATTTCCTTCCGCGTGTAATAGGGTACTTTAGACGTACGAAGAACGCTACAAAATAAATGAGAAAACATTATCCCGAAGTTTATTTACAACCGCTTAGCCGACCATTTCTCAGATTAAGCTATTTCATCCTGTGATTCGACTCTGAAGGTCCTTTTTATCTGCATATCGTATTATTTATAGTGCGACGTAATGCAGAAGGACGGTACACTATCGTAAACTTATATACCGTGTCCATATTATGTTCTTTTTATGACGTTTTTATGCGGCAGTAGAAACGCTACCTAAGTCTTTTCAGTTTTTTCTTGCGTGTTTCTGGTTTACTACTATAGACTGAAAAGACGAGGGAAGTTCCTTTACCGGTCGGCTTGTTTTTGCGATTTGTTTGTCAATTCTGAGTAGTAAAATAAAAAGAAAATCACTGGATAATTTTTGATATCCATTTTTAAAATAGAAATTGTAATGCACGCTCTTATTTCAATTATGTTAGCGTCCAAATTTTTTTTTTTTAAATATTGATTGTTGAAGCAGGTATTATATATTATTAACATTATTCATAAAAAAGGAAAGTCAATATGAAACATACTGAAAAGAAACTTCTTTAAATTATTTGTAACGGCTCCACGTTGGTAAAGCCATATTGTGAAGAAACCCCAATAAATTGCCCTTCATATTTTAACATAATTTTAAATAAAATAAAATGTGAATAGTTTTACATGGCTAGCTCATATTCTCAGGAGGATCCATGTCAAGAGATATCAACAAAAAATAATCTTCGGGCATTAATTGGTACAATGAAATAAAACAAGGTTATTCTATTTTAAATAACGTTTGTATTAAAAACCAAAATTCTTGCATATATAAACACAAAAGAAAACATACACAAAATAATATCGATTTTAATTAGAAAAAACACATTAATAAAATAATTGCAGAGGGCATATAATACTGAACGAATAGTTATGATTTATTTATATATTATCGTTTCTCTAAAATAAAGTGCATCATACATCGTTTGTTTTACACCGCCTCTCAGTATTTATAACAACGTAGGTTATTAGAAAAACAAACTAAGCTTATTTGTATGTTTTCTTCGTGGGTAATTTCGAATTTTTTTGAAATAAAAATCACATGTAGAATGGGATGTATAATTTTATTTAACGTTTTGACCTTTTTACATTCGGTCTTCTTCAGAATTTTTTTGCTTAATTCTTATAAATATAAGAAGTATTCTTTTTTTTGTAGTTTTGATATCACATTTGGCGTAAACTAATATTTCTTTTTTCATTCCCATATTTAAGTGTAATTGGTTACTATGATTCCTTTTTAATTATGTTATTTGCGTTATATATAATGCAAGCAAACTTGTAGTTGAAAGTGTATGTATTTCTTTATTATTCCTTTTTCTTAATTACAGACATGTTTCGGCTTTTCGCCTCCATCAGTGATTATAAAACACTAAAAAACAAACAAGTAATGAATCTAAAAATCAATTGACAACAGATTAAAAACAGTGAATACATAAGTATATTCCAAAAGTCAACAAAGAAACAAAGCAAAAACAATGTGTATGTACGAGGTAAGATCAGTAAGTACCCGTGTTTGAAGACAGGTGGCGCTGCTGAGGGAAGTTGGCATTACCGTCGTGTACTACCATCTGTCAGACAACACCATAATAAATTTCAGACTGATTTATAGGTTAGTTTTTATTTGGCAGCCAGTTGTATCACACGTGTTTCGTGTTTCTCGATAAAATGGAAAAAGAGCAATATCGATCCGTAATTCGCTTTTTATTTTTGGATGGAAAAACATGCGAAGAAATAAAAGCGAAATTGGATGCTGTCTATGGGGACCCTTCACCATCTATGACAACCGTAAGATATTGGTTCAACGAATTTAAACGTGGTCGTACATCTGCTTTTGATGAAGAGCGCCCAGGCCGCCCGGCAGACGTGGTTACCGAGGAAATCGTTGAAAAGGTCCACGACATGATTCTCGCTGATCGCCGAACGAAAGTGCGCGAAGTAGCAGAGGCCGTAGGCGTGTCGTACGGAATGGCAATTAATATTTTACATGATAAGTTATCGGTGAGAAAGGTGTCGGCCCGATGGGTGCCGCGATTGCTTACGGTGGACAACAAGCGGATACGGTTGTCAATGTCGAAGCAGTGTTTGGACCTCTTTAAGAGAAATTCGCAGGAGTTTTTGTGTCGAGTCGTCACCGTCGATGAAACCTGGATCCATTATTATACGCCAGAGTTCAAGCGACAGTCAAAACAATGGATTTTTCGGGGTGAATCTGCTCCGAAGAAGGCAAAGACGGTCCCATCGGCCGGAAAGGTCATGGCCACGATTTTTTGGGATTCCAACGGAATAATCCTCATGGACTTTTTGCAGAAAGGAAGAACGGTCACGGGGCAGTACTACAGTGAATTATTGGACCGATTCGATATAAAATTGAAGGAGACACGGCCCCATTTGGCTAAGAAAAAAGTGCTATTTCACCACGATAATACACCAGCACATTCATCCAGAATTGTCGCGGCAAAGTTGCGTGAACTGCACTACGTATTGCTGCCGCACCCACCCTACTCGCCTGACTTGGCTCCCTGCGACTTCTTTCTGTTCCCCAACATGAAAACGTGGCTCGGGGGAAAAAGATTCAGCTCAAACGAGGAGGTTATCGTCGAGACAGAAGTGTATTTTGCAGAGTATGACAAATCGTATTTTTTGGAGGGGTTAAAGATATGGCAGAAACGTTGGGAAAAGTGTATTGTACTAAAAGGTGATTACGTTGAAAAATAAAAAAAAACTGTGAAAAACTTGCGTCTTCTTTCCTAACACGAGTATTTATTGATCCTCCCTCGTATTTACCCGATGCCTCCACTCTATCGCTGCAGATGCAGACAAGTGCATGCATATTTGTTACGTGATTTTATTTATCTTCTCTTGTTATTGTGTAGATCTTTCGTCGTTAATTGATAAATATATATATAATTTTGACAGGCATGGTGTTACCTGCGCTGTTTGTATGCACGTATTGTTAGTTTATAATAAATATTTCGTTTTGTAAATTTCTTTGATGCGCAACGCATCTGTGTGTAGGCCTTGCGCACGTGCATGCATCCACATCGACGAGTCCAGCAATCACTATAACATTTACACACATTAACATTAATTAATTTGTCGAGATCAAAAATGCAGATTAGAACAAGTGAAACCTTAGTATGATTAGTAGTAGTATTGTTTGTGATATGATATACATGTGGGAGTCATGTTGTTCAATATTATAAAAAAAATTTGTGAATATAAAGTAACTGTATGAATGACATCTGTTTTTCTTGCGTGAGATACAGATCATTACTACTGGATAATGTTGTAATAAATAGAACTAAGGTTTTTTATAGCGGTTCTATTATTGATACTCTTTTTATGTCTCTTTATGTACCCCATTTCTTTTATTTCCCGTATTTTTGTGTTGTGTTCTGTATCCAGTATTTTAACGTTTTCAAAATTCGAAGATATGATTGTTTTCTATCTTGTGGGTGGCTAGGGCGGTTTTATCTGTTTTTGAGTATTTGTGTGCTTGTACGCGTTTATAAAGATGTTGTTTTGAATGGCCTATGTAATTGCTTTGGCATTTTTGCATGGGATCTGGTAAATTGTGTGTTTGTTTTTCTTTTTCTATTTTTGGTTTGAGGTTGGTGAATATAGTAGTTGTTTAACAAGTAAAGAAAAGTGATGGTTTTCTAGCGAGTGAAAACAGATTGATTAACGAGCGTAGCGAGTGAATCAAGTTTTCACCGAGCTAGAAAACTCACTTTTTTTGCGCGTTGAACACGTAATTTTTTCGTGTACTTCACGAGAATTATAATTTTAAAAATAAAAATTGTCATTTTCCTATTATCAAAGTAATCCGTGTCAAGGATTTGTTTACTTAATGACAAAACATCACAACAAGTAAACAACTAATGTGTTGCTAACAAGAAAAGTGTTGCTAACAAGAAAAGTCCCACTTTTCTTAATTATTTTGGGTTAATAGTAGATTGTTTAACAAGTAAAGAAAAGTGATGGTTTTCTAGCGAGTGAAAACAGATTGATTAACGAGCGTAGCGAGTGAATCAAGTTTTCACCGAGCTAGAAAACTCACTTATTTTACGCGTTGAACACGTAATTTTTTCGTGTACTTCACGAGAATTATAATTTTAAAAATAAAAATTGTCATTTTCCTATTATCAAAGTAATCCATGTCAAGGATTTGTTTACTTAGTGACAAAACATCACAACAAGTAAACACCTAATGTGTTGCTAACAAGAAAAGTCCCACTTTTCTTAATTATTTTGGGTTAAACAATATTATCAATTTCTATCAAGTACACGAAAAACTTTTTTATTGTATTATACGGTTTGTACGCGGGGAGATGTACTATTTGAGCATGGAAGCGATTTTTTCTGATAGTTGGTTGACATATGGTAATGAGATATATCTTTAGATGTTGGGGCGAGCTTTTTGTGGTTTTTCTGTGATATATATGTTGTGTATTCTTTGCCCTACGGTTTTTTTAATTACCTCTGTGGGAAATTTATTTTCTTTTAGTATTGATTTAATTTTGTTGATGTTCTTATATCTGTGTTTCGGGTGGGAAAGCATAATTGCCCGATCCGTTAAGTTGTTAATGATGCTCTGTTTGTAGGCGTGGGGAACGTTTGAGTGGTACTGCGTGTATCTGAAGGATGTTGTTGGTTTGTTATACCATTCGGTGATTATTTGGTCACTATCATCATGTGTTGATTGATCTGTTTACTTCGGTTTCCATCGTGAACTTTAGTTTTGTATGGAAGGTGTTGAATTTATTTAAGAGGCTTTTAGTGACTTTTAGAATATACTTATGTATTCACTGTTTTTAATCTGTTGTCAATTGATTTTTAGATTCATTACTTGTTTGTTTTTTAGCGTTTTATAATCACTGATGAAGACGAAAAGCCGAAACATGTCTGTAATTAAGAAAAAGGAATAATAAAAGAAATACATTCACTTTCAACTACAAGTTTGCTTATACGTAGTTAGTATTAACCGACCTACAAACCGCCAAATAAAAAACTTCGAAACTATAAATAGTAAGGTCAATATTTACATTATATATATATAAAGAAATAGAATAATAACGGGTAAATTCCGCTGTCGAGCAACCGTAGACACGTGTTTCTAACTATTGGTCGTCATCAGTACGGTGTAGCCAAGGAATAAGGTGGGATAACCTTGGAGATGTAAGCTATACGGAAGACCATCAGGTGACAGATTTCCATTTGTAGCTTCAGCTAGAAGATCCTCAACAACTAACGTCGCCACGAGGAAGACTAATGGCAACCTGCGTGCCATCCGAGACCCAGGAAAAATAAATCAAAAAAGAATAAGGAAATAACGCGGATACATGAAATAACAAGAAAGAGAATACTAACTGGTAAATTCCGTTATTTCCTTTTTCTTTTTATATATACATATATATATATATATATCAAAAAAAAAGAAATAACGCGGATACATTAAATAACAAGAAAGAGAATAATAACGTATAGCTTACATCTCCAAGGTTATCCCACTTTATTCCTTAGCTACACCGTACTGATGACTACCAATAGTCAGAAACACGTGTCTACGGTTGCTATACAGCGGAATTTACCCGTTATTATTCTTATTTCTAGTTATTTAATGTATCCGCGTTATTTCCTTTTTTTATGATTTATCTTTCCTGGGTATCGGATGGCACGCAGGTTGGCATTAAAAATAAAGACAAAACTTCAAAATTACACAAATAAAAAGTTTACATTAATTTTAATAGTCTTTCAAATAAAAAACACATGAAAATTGAGGCGATCAAAAAAATTCTTTTCATTGCAGCGCCATCTACATCTTCACATAATAAAACACAATGGTGAGAGCAAACTAGAGTCGATCACATCTACAACTACTTTTTACAAAATTCAAATATCTTTATCCGTTTCCGAGATATTTGACCTGGGAGTTTTAAGTGGTACACACCCCTGTATACAAAAAAGAGAAAAATATCGGATATTATTATACACCCGATATTTATCTCTTTCTTGTATTTTATGTATCAGCGATAATTCCTATTTGTTGCTATGGTATTGGCATATTTTAAAGCACATCCAAGAAATTCAGTACGTAAAGCAGTACTCGACAGAGCAATAAGTCACCACAAAGTATTTTTCATTCTAAAAAAACATAAAACGATCCTATAAAATAAACTTGATTCTCGGTTTAGGAGTTGGGTATTCTCATAGAAGATCAATATTTTGTAACTGGTTTAACAATAATCAACATTTAGTGGATGTCATTCTTTGGAGTAATAAATGTAATTTCAATAATAACGGTATTTCTAACAAAAGAATATATCATTTCTCGGATACAGAGAATCGTCGTCAAATTTGGGATTACAGGTTCCAACACGGATTTTCTATTAATGTGTGCCTTAGTTTTTTATTGTATTAATCACAACACAATAAAAATTACATTCTCACTACACCTGAAAAACACAGCAAAGAAAGCGAAGACAGCAAGAGTCCGTTTTTGGCCACTCTTAAGCGGATTCAGTACCATATCATCTTCAATAAAACTCAGAATCTATAAACAGATTTTTAGGGCATTAATAACATACGCTGCTCCAATCTGGATCAATGCCTTCCCCACTCACCTACATGCACTACACGTCAAACAAAATATCACTTTAAGAATGTTTCTTAAAGCCCCGTGATACATGAGGAACTCTCAGATACACACCGAAACAAACACACCAACAATAGAAAGGTTGCCACAAATCAGATCCAATAAAAGAATCAGATCCAATAAAAGAATCTCTAAATTGCGATCCTCATATACCATGGAGATACAAACGTCCGAAGCAATTCATCTTTCAAGAAGAATAAAGCATCAATAGACTATCTCACAATTTAATTCATGAACAACCACATTAAGACTAGCAGTAAAACCATAGGTCTAACTTGTATGAAAAAGAAGAAGAAAAAGACGAAGGAGAAGAAGAAGAAGAAGAGGAAGAAGATGAAGAAGCCATACAACAAACAGTTCGTTATTAAGCTACTACATTTTATGAGATGCAGGTAAATATCTTTAAATTTCAAATAAAAGTATACTAACCATCAAACATCTTTAGTATAAATGAGTGAGGAAAGTGGAAAACGAAGTAAATATAGAGGAAGTACGGCTATGATGGCATCCTTTTTTATAAATATGTTCATTTAAACCGTAATAGATATTTAACCATGGCAAAATTCAAAGAATAGGAAGAAGTTTCATTAATAACCAATCTAAGCTATTCCAAAATAATATCTCTTCTTCTTCTTCTTCACGAAAGCTAACAGCTCGTTTCACCCATTCCCATTCCTCTCTTCCCGTTCTTGCGATATTGATGTCCAACTATCCCTCCATCTCTTTGGTGGTCTTCCTGGGGGTCGTGTGGACGCTGGTTTTCCATCCCTTGCAATCCTTGCCATTCTATCACTAGTCATGCGCGACACATGTTCATTCCAAAATCTCCTCCTCTCGCGACTCCATCTCACTACATCCTCCACTTGACACTCCTCTCTGATCTCCTCACTCCTCCTCTGGTCTCTAAGTGTGTTCCCCGTTATTGCCCTTAGTACCCTCATTTCACTTGCACGTGCCATTCTTTTTGTTTCCGCTGTGTCCGCTCTTGTTTCGGCTGTGTATGTCGTCACAGGCCTGACGCATGTTTTGTAAATCCTTACTTTGCACGCTGTTGACATACGTTTATTTTTCCAAATGATGTCCCTCAGTCCGCCCGCTATTCTCGTTGCTTTGTTCATTTGGTGTCTTACGCTCTCTTTCAAGCTCCCGTATGGCGAGATCATGGTGCCCAGATAGTTGAATTCGAACACTTGTTGGATGTTCCTCTCGTTCACTTGAAGCTTGCATCGTCGCGGTTCCCTGGCTATTACCATGCTTTTCGTTTTGGATGTCGATATTTCCATATTACACTTCTTCGCTTCTATGTTGAATGTTTGTAGTAACCACTGCAATCCCTTTTCGTCCTCCGCAAACAACACCGCGTCATCCGCATAGCAGAGTATTTTTATGAATTTGTTTCCCATTTTATAGCCATAATTAATCTTCATAAATAATATATTTCTATAAAATATATATTTTGATTTTATTGCCAAGTGTGCCATCATATACCTATATAATGTAATGATGGCATAGGTAGATACTAATTATTTACAATAGATGAAAAAATTAATGCAAGCAGGATTTTCATCATCAGAATCATCTTGAAATTGTGGTACATTTGGATCCAGATTTTTATAACTATCAACATCGAATTCAACCCTTTTCTTAATTTTTCTTGCGGACTTTCTCAGTTATTTTGCTTTTTGGTCTGCTTCCTTGAATTTTATTAGTTCAATAGTGGGTGTTTTATTCAAAACACTTTGCGCATCTGATCTTTTGCAGAAATTTCCTATCGCATTCATACAACAAACTACTGTGAAATGCTGACCTCTTTCAGCAGCAGTTAATGAGCCTACTTGATTCTTTCCTTTGCAGGCAAACATTTTTTCAGAACGAGATTGGACAGTGGACAATCCAGATTAGTCCATGTTAAAATTTGTTCAGGCGTAAATTTGTATTCTTCAATTACTTTTGTCAAATTTTCAAAATATGCTTTGATATTTGGTCTATTGAATGCTTGAGCTCGTGCAAGAGAGGTTGCTTCAGGAATTCGGAGACTTGTGGAAGGATTTCTCTTTAGAAAGCTACGAAGCCAGTCCCACCCAGCTAATTCTTTTGTGCTATTAAAGTTATGTTTTAGACTTAGCTTTTCGGCAAGTTGAAAAGCTAATTTTCTCACATCAGTACACGTTAATCCAAAGAACTTTAGTTCTAAAAATTTTATATGGTCAACTATTTATTGTTCTCTTTATTTATTAAAGATAGGTAATCTATCTCCCAAAAATCCTACATCATTACCTTTTAGCACATTATTACTATCCGAAACCCTTCGCCGAAGTGTTCTTGTTGGGACATTAAATGTCTTCGAAGCGAGTTTCCATCTCATATGTTTCGAATTTATAGCATCTATAGCTTCTCCCATATTATCAGCTGACCATTGCTGGCTTTTGGAAGATTTTTCTTGCTTGTTATTCATGTCGTTTATGCTATAACAAATAGAAAATTATAATTTCTATCAACATTAAAACATTAATGTACTTTAGTAAAACCATAATAAAAAATTTACATACCTGCTAAGTTATATTTGGGATATTGTACCAGAAATACCCAAGTAATTTAGCTGTAAATACACAGATAAGACACTACCACACTAATGTATTGATGACTGCCTACTTTGCAACCAAAGCAATCGAGATATAGAAAACCGTTATGTCCCATCATAGCCGTACTTCCCCTACGGTGGTATTGCTAGTTTCACTTTCACGATAGGTTCCTTAATTAACAAAAAAAAATGTAATTAAGATATGTACCATATATACATATATAAATGTATCATTAGCATATCAGAAACAAACATGAAAATGTAAGTAGAAAATGATATTTTCTCTTTTCGTAATTAATCACACATTTTACTGCCTTATATATATATATATATATATATATATATATATTGTTAGAGTTCAACTGTTGACTCTAATAACGTTATTGTAGAATTTATTTATATGAAAATTTAGTTAATTATTGAAGAACTTAGATGATAATAATATGGACAAAAGTAGTTGAAATTGATGTGAGAATTTATTAAGTTATTGTACAATGATATTGTTTGGTATGATACATTACTTGATGGACCGACTGGTATATTCACATGTTGACTAGTTTCATTTTTCATTAGGTTTTATCATAATCTGTAAAGAAATTTAAATGTTATTATGGTATTATAAGAATTATTGTTATTCTGTAAAAACTAGTTTAAATGACGTTAAAGAGGTGAAAGATGCTTAAAAATTGAATATTGAAAGATAAATAATTAAAATTGAGTGAAAAGTACATTTTAAATATCATACAACCGGATGGGAGAGTTAAGTGTCAAAAGTGACATTTGGTTTATAAAATTTCTAAGAATGCATATTTTTAAGTACTAAAGGTATAGGAAAGCTTAATTAAAATTTAAAAGAATTAAAATAATAAAATTTATAAAGTTAAAATAGTATAGAAAATGGTCAAACAGATTTAAAAACTATATTGTTTGAAAAAAGTATGTAGAAGATATCTATTGGCTGAATTAGAAAATTGTTAAAGATCACCAAGGAGAATTATTGAAAAAACAGATGGAAGAGGGAGAATTTGATGAATTCTTAAGAGACGCGTATGCGTTTGTAAAAGAAATCTAAATATTTATGAATATTAATGGTAAAATAAATCAGAATTAATTGAAAAATGTATGAATTAAATAATCATACATGTAAGAAAATAGTGAAGTGATATAAACGTGATTGGTAAAATTTTTAAAGAAATTTAAGCTTGTTAATTGGAATATTGAAAGATTACTTACCATTTTGAAGGATAATATTTAATAATTGAAGAGTTTGTTAAAAGAATATTGTATATCCAGAAGTTTACAATAGAATCGTTGAAAATTCAGTGTCCACAAATCCAGGAAACAGTGCTTTATTTCAGCTGGAATAATCCATTGGAAGAATACCAAATATAAATATTTATTGTGAAATACAGGAGTTCCATTAGCTGTTCCAGGGTGAATTACGTTAGCATAGTGCAAGTTGGGAAGGCTGTTGTCCGGTGAGAAATTGCAGTTATTGGTTAAAATTCCGTTGATGTCATCTTTCCGAAGAAATTAAACATATTTCCAAACCAAGTATTCAGTAGGACAGTTAGATCGAGAATGCCATCCAGAACAGGAGATTTCTAGGATAAAAAAAGATCATATTAACATCATTGAAAAACAAGAAGTATACATAATTTAATTTGGCCAAAAGGTTGTATATGTAGTGTATTAATTAGAAATTTATCGAAGCTAATAGAAGCTTACAATTGTTATAAAAGTTGACAAATTTACATTTTGAACAAGTTTATATAAATTGATAATCTTAACATTTAAATTTCATAGTGATATAGCCATTGAATTTTAATTTCTAAATTTCCATACCAAAGAAATATTATTCATATCTAAAATTATACAAATACATCATAAATATTGTCTTAATTAATTAATGTGTATGAATTTAAGTGAAATATGGTGTATTTGTATATTTGAGGGTAATTTTATAAAAATACAAAAGTATTTACCTTCGAGGTTGTTTGATAAAATATCCACTATAATAGATCCATATTAATACCATCTACGTCAATTAAATTGGTTTATGATAGTTAGGAAACTGATATTTATTTGTTATACATTTCACTAAAACGTTTATATTGGCATTTAGGTTGTTTATTAAATAGTATGAGAATTGAATAGTTCTATTATTGAAGTAGTGTTTTGGTAGACTGATGGTAATTTGACAGTAGTATTGATGCATAACCTTAAAAAGAAAAACCAATAATTATTTAATTTGAAATATAATTTTAACGTTGATTGATTGCTTACCTGATGCAAGTATTGGGGTAAATAATTGATAGAGTATTTATAAAACAAGATGTTTTTAACCGGACCTTCTACACGACCCTAAGAATAAATATTATGTTTATTAAATAAAGCAATTATTAAGTATGAACATGCCTAATTTGAAGTATTGAGTTAATACCAACTTCTAAATAAAAATTTATCAAATTGTTGTATATTGGGAAGCCTAAGTGAAAGGAATAGTTTAAAGGTAGTATTTTTTATTAAAATATTATAAGAGATTAATGGATAATTTATTTATAAATAAAATAGTCTCATGTTCATAATTATATAGACTGAGTTAGATCCGGAAGCAAATAAACGTGTGTAAAATTTAATAAGAGTTTTATATTATAAATAATACCATAAGTAGGTTTTTTTTTTATCATTTTTGTCTGGGCATTTATAATAGGATTGATAAAATCATTAGCGGTGGTTTTTTATCATTTTGGCGCATAGCAACGTGGGGCGATATTGGAGATAGCACATTTATCACCAATATTATATTTATTAATACTTAAAAACGAAGGGTAATTATTTTAATAAAAAAAATAGTATAAAGGTATTATTTTCTTTAGGTGATTGACAACTTTTAACATAATTGTTGGGATAGTAGAGGGTAGACATATAAATAATAATAACTATACAGTGTGATTTCTTTATTTTGGTACAGTTTTATACATTTATGTGGATTACATTATAAAAGAATGTTATAATACAGTACATTATAGAGTGTGTGTAAATTCTTATTTAAATACAGTGACATTAGAAATATTGTAAGTGATTTATATAATGATGCAGACACGTAGCAGAAAAGGGGATAAAGGAGATGAGGAAGCCTCAGATAGTGGAGATGAAACTTATCAGAGTGAACAAAATCCGGTGATGGATTTGCTGTTAAAGATGAGAGAAGATATGAAGAATTCACAAGAAAAACAGGATTTGAATATGAAGAATTTACAAGAGACACAGGATTTGAATATGAAAAATTTAAGAGAGGATATGAAGAAAGATTTGGAAGAAAATAGTAAGACTTCACAAGAAAAACAGGATTTGAATATGAAGAATTTACAAGAGACACAGGATTTGAATATGAAAAATTTAAGAGAGGATATGAAGAAAGATTTGGAAGAAAATAGTAAGACTTCACAAGAAAAACAGGATGCTAATATAAAAAATTTAGAGAAAGTTATTAAGAAAAATATGGAGGATTTAGAGGAAAGGAATGTAGAGAAAATGAATCAGTTAAAAAATGAGTTTAAAGAAATGGAAAGTAGATTAGTTTCAGATATATTCAAACGAACAGAAGAGCAAATGTTACAAGTAAAAGCTGATATAAATAAGGAAGTTACTAATATAGTTAACTCAGAATTAGATGTAGTTTATGAAGTATTGAGGACCGATAAGAACAAATGTGAAAATACAGGAAAAGTATTACAAAAGGCGATAACTAGAAATGAAGAGGTTTGTAAGAAAAGGAAGGAAGAGATATTAGTTAACTGTGGAAAAGAATTAGAGAAGAAATTAGGAATTTACAAGAATACTTTTATTAATGAAGGTACAAATTTAATCGAAAATAGGACGAAGGATGTTAAACTTCTACAAGAGAGTTTACATGAAAAGGAAGTAAAGAGGAAATTGTTAGAAGATGAAATTAAAAAGATGTCGGTTAACATGAAAAACATAGGATCAAGTTCTACGATAGCACATCACTGTTCTAATTACACTAAAGTGGAGAACATTGCTCAATTTGGGGCAGATAAAACAGGGATACATCCGATGACGTATTTAAGGAAGATTATGAAGTATTTAGAAGATATTCCATTTCTAAAACATCAGATGGAAATGTTTAGATCAACAATAAATGTGAGATGGAAGGATTGTGATGTAGAATTGAATGATTTGATAAAGATGTGTTAAAAAGATTGTTAATCAACCTAATTTTATTACTTTACAAACAATTAAATTTTATCAAAGACCTGAGAGTATATTTGAAAATAATGAAGAAGTATTTATAGTACAAGATTTTGGGTTTGCCATTTATTAAGATAGAAATTGAGAATATTGTTTTTACATGTTTGATAGATAGTGGTTCTGAGATTACATTAATACAAGAGAGTAAAGTTAAACAAGTCAAAGGGTATTTAAATAGTGTGGTTAAGATAAAAGGAACTGATATTATTACAGCGAATAGAAAGAAGATGGGAACAATAAAACAATGCTTTTATACAGAAGTGATTATAAGTAAAGAAAGTTATTTTATGCAATTTTATGTCCTGGAAAATTTATTTTATGATTGTATAATTGGTATAGATAATATTAGAAAGTTAGGAATGGTTATGAATTTTGAAGAAGGTAATATTTATATAAAAGAGAATATATGCAAAATAGTAAAAGAATTAAGTGAAGAAGAGAAAAATGTTTATAATGATTATAAGAAGAATATATTAAGTATAGAAATGAATAATTTAATAATTGAAAATGATAATGTACATGATAATATTTATAATGAAGAATGGAATGAGAATTATGATGAAGAGATGGAAGAGGAATGTATAAATGATACGATAAATAATTATGAAGATATTGAAAGAAAATTTAAATTACAGGACATAAAGGATAAAGTTATGGAGCATAAGTTAATAGAGATTTTATATAGGAATATATTGTTAATTAATGAAGAAATTGTTTTCGCAAGAAATTATGAACATAAACTAGTGGTTACTGATGATTCACCATTGACTTGTAAAAATTATCCTATACTATACTACTATCAAGAACAAGTAAATAAAGAGTTGAAACGTTTAGAAGAATCTTGTATTAAATAATGGTCTTTCTGGTATTTCATGGGATAATCAAGAAACAATTAATTTAAGTGAAAAGTATGAATTAGTGAGAGAAAGATCAAAACGTAGAAAATTAAAATGGGAACAAAAACAATTGGAAAAACAAAAGAAGTTTAAAAGATATGAAATAGGAGATTTTGTTATTGTAAAGAATTTGAGGGTTACTGATCGGAAGAAAAATATTATGGGGAAGTTATTAAGGCCCTACATTGGTCCATTTAAGGTTAATTTAAAGTTAGGTGAAAATACCTATGAATTAATAGAACCAAATACGAATTATATTAGAGGTAGATATCATGTGTCTATGCTACAAGATTATTATAAAGATTAAAACTAGTATAGGACACATAATTGGAGTATTGTAAATAGTAGTTTTGAGTAGAATATAAATTCACATAAAAATATTGGGTTGATTAAATAATATGAGTTTTGAAAGTACATAGATAGTTTAATGTGATAAAGTTATTTGTTTTGTTAAAAATATAAATTTGAATGAAACTTTGTTATTATCAACTAGAATGCTTGCATATGGGTATAGTAAACAGTTAATTGTGTTCATAGTAATTTCAAAAGCATAGTTTTGCATAGAATACTTTTATAAAGGTTGTTTAATAAATATAAATTTATATAGAGGCTAAAATTTATATTTATTAAAAAGGGGCAATTGTTAGAGTTCAACTGTTGACTCTAATAACGTTATTGTAGAATTTATTTATATGAAAATTTAGTTAATTATTGAAGAACTTAGATGATAATAATATGGACAAAAGTAGTTGAAATTGATGTGAGAATTTATTAAGTTATTGTACAATGATATTGTTTGGTATGATACATTACTTGATGGACCGACTGGTATATTCACATGTTGACTAGTTTCATTTTTCATTAGGTTTTATCATAATCTGTAAAGAAATTTAAATGTTATTATGGTATTATAAGAATTATTGTTATTTTGTAAAAACTAGTTTAAATGACGTTAAAGAGGTGAAAGATGCTTAAAAATTGAATATTGAAAGATAAATAATTAAAATTGAGTGAAAAGTACATTTTAAATATCATACAACCGGATGGGAGAGTTAAGTGTCAAAAGTGACATTTGGTTTATAAAATTTCTAAGAATGCATATTTTTAAGTACTAAAGGTATAGGAAAGCTTAATTAAAATTTAAAAGAATTAAAATAATGAAATTTATAAAGTTAAAATAGTATAGAAAATGGTCAAACAGATTTAAAAACTATATTGTTTGAAAAAAGTATGTAGAAGATATCTATTGGCTGAATTAGAAAATTGTTAAAGATCACCAAGGAGAATTATTGAAAAAACAGATGGAAGAGGGAGAATTTGATGAATTCTTAAGAGACGCGTATGCGTTTGTAAAAGAAATCTAAATATTTATGAATATTAATGGTAAAATAAATCAGAATTAATTGAAAAATGTATGAATTAAATAATCATACATGTAAGAAAATAGTGAAGTGATATAAACGTGATTGGTAAAATTTTTAAAGAAATTTAAGCTTGTTAATTGGAATATTGAAAGATTACTTACCATTTTGAAGGATAATATTTAATAATTGAAGAGTTTGTTAAAAGAATATTGTATATCCAGAAGTTTACAATAGAATCGTTGAAAATTCAGTGTCCACAAATCCAGGAAACAGTGCTTTATTTCAGCTGGAATAATCCATTGGAAGAATACCAAATATAAATATTTATTGTGAAATACAGGAGTTCCATTAGCTGTTCCAGGGTGAATTACGTTAGCATAGTGCAAGTTGGGAAGGCTGTTGTCCGGTGAGAAATTGCAGTTATTGGTTAAAATTCCGTTGATGTCATCTTTCCGAAGAAATTAAACATATTTCCAAACCAAGTATTCAGTAGGACAGTTAGATCGAGAATGCCATCCAGAACAGGAGATTTCTAGGATAAAAAAAGATCATATTAACATCATTGAAAAACAAGAAGTATACATAATTTAATTTGGCCAAAAGGTTGTATATGTAGTGTATTAATTAGAAATTTATCGAAGCTAATAGAAGCTTACAATTGTTATAAAAGTTGACAAATTTACATTTTGAACAAGTTTATATAAATTGATAATCTTAACATTTAAATTTCATAGTGATATAGCCATTGAATTTTAATTTCTAAATTTCCATACCAAAGAAATATTATTCATATCTAAAATTATACAAATACATCATAAATATTGTCTTAATTAATTAATGTGTATGAATTTAAGTGAAATATGGTGTATTTGTATATTTGAGGGTATATTTTATAAAAATACAAAAGTATTTACCTTCGAGGTTGTTTGATAAAATATCCACTATAATAGATCCATATTAATACCATCTACGTCAATTAAATTGGTTTATGATAGTTAGGAAACTGATATTTATTTGTTATACATTTCACTAAAACGTTTATATTGGCATTTAGGTTGTTTATTAAATAGTATGAGAATTGAATAGTTCTATTATTGAAGTAGTGTTTTGGTAGACTGATGGTAATTTGACAGTAGTATTGATGCATAACCTTAAAAAGAAAAACCAATAATTATTTAATTTGAAATATAATTTTAACGTTGATTGATTGCTTACCTGATGCAAGTATTGGGGTAAATAATTGATAGAGTATTTATAAAACAAGATGTTTTTAACCGGACCTTCTACACGACCCTAAGAATAAATATTATGTTTATTAAATAAAGCAATTATTAAGTATGAACATGCCTAATTTGAAGTATTGAGTTAATACCAACTTCTAAATAAAAATTTATCAAATTGTTGTATATTGGGAAGCCTAAGTGAAAGGAATAGTTTAAAGGTAGTATTTTTTATTAAAATATTATAAGAGATTAATGGATAATTTATTTATAAATAAAATAGTCTCATGTTCATAATTATATAGACTGAGTTAGATCCGGAAGCAAATAAACGTGTGTAAAATTTAATAAGAGTTTTATATTATAAATAATACCATAAGTAGGTTTTTTTTTTATCATTTTTGTCTGGGCATTTATAATAGGATTGATAAAATCATTAGCAGTGGTTTTTTATCAATATATATACATACATTTATATTTGGATGCGTGGAAAATTTCTTGACACCACATGGAATTGTGGAATTTTCTAATTTAACTGCTTGCCCCAAAAACCTCATCGTAAATGCCTTTCGTGCGTGCGTTGTTGTTTCCACCACTAGTAAACTTAAGGAAAGGGAAAATATATACGTATGTATTTTACTGTACGCATATTATGTGATATACCTAATAACGACCACTTTTAAAGTTAATATTACTGGGTCAAGGTCAAGAACTTAAGAATTTAATATACTCGATTGTGAGTTTATGTATTCTGATGTGGATAATAATGAGGCGCAGTGAAACCGATGAAATTTTAATATTTGCTTTTAAATACAGGCGAATTATCATATATGTAAAGGTGTATTGGTTAATTAGTGTTAGATATGTCAAACTGCAACAATGCTACTCAAAAGTTAAAGTGTATACTCTGAGTTTTTATGATTTTAATTAATGTTTCGCTGTTATACCAGGGAATAACGATCGACGAGAAGCGACAAAGACGTTAAAACCTGTTACTTTGGTGGGCGAGGCAATAATAATAATAATAATAATAATATTCTTTTATTTCAGCGTATTTAGCAGTTAGATTTTGTGTCATTGTCCCCATACACAATTGCCGCAATGTTATTAAATCTGGATTTCTATTAAAAACTGCGTCTACCTTTTGCCGAGGGCCACATCCGAAGTCACTTGGAATAACTCACGACGTGAAATTGTTGACGATGAATAACTTGAGTTAAAAAAATTGTTTGGGCTATTTCCATCGTTTGTGGAAACTTGATATTCCAACGTTTCGGCAGTCCTTCTACTGCCGTCATCAGGGTTCATATTTGTATAACTACTTTACCACTCGACTAATTAAGAAAAAACTATTAGCAAAAAAGGAAAGATTATTTTGACGGTAAAAGTATTTGACATAATTTGACAGATGTCAAATCCACACCTTTTTTATAGGTTCAGTGTGCATGCGCAATATGCTATTTTTTTCTCGTGTTAGTTAGTAGTAGTTATTATTCTCCGGTCTCGTGGCTGCCGGTCTTCGTTTAACACATTCTCTTATCATAGGGAGCCAGATATTCTTGATCTCCAGGCTGGGCGTACTGATCGTGTCAGGTGTTATCTTCATATACGCTGTTTCAGTAATTTTTCTTTTTTGGCCGTGTTCTTGTTTGGCCAGGATTGTCGCCTCGTTCCATGCGATGTTGTGATCTTCTTCCCAAGCATGTTCCGCCAGCTGCGATTTTTCTGTTTCCCCTAAGCTGACCATTCTTTGGTGTTCTTTTATTCTGACTCTTAGGGGTCTGCTAGTTTCTCCAATGTATGATCTTCCACACTCGCATGGTATTTTGTATATGCAAAATGTATGTATGTATGTATAATGGTTACACGAAGAAAACGCTGTCGAAAGCCAAAGAGGTCCGGGCACCACAGGACACAACCCAAGAACAACAACAAGAAAAAGTACATACCACGGTCATCCCGTACGTTAAAGGGCTCTCGGAAAAAATCAGAAGAATTGGCAACAACTACAAGATTAGAACGGCCATAAAAACAATAAACAACAATAGGTCCGCTCTAACCAAAACAAAACCCGACAACGAAGACCAGCAAACAAAGAATTGCATATACAAAATACCATGCGAGTGTGGACGATTATACATTGGAGAAACTAGCAGACCCCTAAGAGTCAGAATAAAAGAACACCAAAGAATGGTCAGCTTATGGGAAACAGAAAAATCGCAGCTGGCGGAACATGCTTGGGAAGAAGATCACAACATCGCAGGGAACGAGGCGACAATCCTGGCCAAACAAGAACACGGCCAAAAAAGAAAAATTACTGAAACAGCGTATATGAAGATAACACCTGACACGATCAGTACGCCCAGCCTGGAGATCAAGAATATCTGGCTCCCTATGATAAGAGAATGTGTTAACCGAAGACCGGCAGCCACGAGACCGGAGAATAATAACTACTACTACTAACTAACACGAGAAAAAAATAGCATATTGCGCATACACACTGAACCTATAAAAAAGGTGTGGATTTGACATCTGTCAAATTATGTCAAATATTTTTACCGTCAAAATAATCTTTCCTTTTTTGCTAATAGTTTTTTCTTAATTAGTCGAGTGGTAAAGTAGTTATACAAATATGAACCCTGATGACGACAGTATAGTAATGCATACACATTATTTTGAAATATTGCTTTCTAATACGTCAATAAATATTACATACATATTTTGGAATTTTTGATGTTTAGCTGGTAAGGATACAAAAAGATTATTTCAAAATATTACTTTCATATAGACATATAAATATTAAGTATATAAATATTTTGTAATATTACATGTTTAGTGGGTAATACTACATAAACATTATTTTGAAATATTGCTTTCTTATACGCCAATAAATATCACCTAAATATTTTGTAATATTTCGTGTTTAGTGGGGTAGAAGGACTGCCGAAACGTTGGAATATCAAGTTTCCACAAACGATGGAAATAGCCCAAACAATTTTTTTTTAACTCACTTGGAATACATTTGAAATTATTACTAGCCACATCTAATGTGGTTAATTCGTCTTTCAATGTGAGATTTGGATTTTCAAAGTATGTGATTAGTTTAGGCAAATTTCCAAAGTGTTCCTGAAGGAATAACAACTGATTTTTTTAATTTGGGATTTGTAGCTTCCAACCATGTTCCCCATCTAGTTATTACTGGCAAGGGAGGCAGTGACAAATATGGAAGTTTTTCACTGTAAAGAGCTACTCTCGATGGTGCTTTTCTGAAAACTTTTCTAAAAGCGGATACAAGTCTATCAACTTCCGGATAGGTGTCTCTGATATATTCACAGAATCTGTGCAGATTAAATTTAGGAATCAATAGAATTAATCGTTTAGGCTAATCATAATTCGAAAAGCACTTTTTCGTGCGATCAAGGTACCGCGAATGGTCAAACATTTTTACTACAGAAATTTAAAATATAGCAGAGTTTTTTTTATATTTTGTAAGTTCCTATAACAATGCCAATGTATGTAAATTTTATACCTATCTATAAAAAGATATTCGAAATATACAAAATATATTCATAATAAAGTTTAAATTCAAATGTGCTTATTAAAATTTTACCGCAGTAAAGAAAAAACCTATGTCTATATAATTTAAAATAGAAGAAATAAGGCTCACTTTTTCAAAACATCAATGTAGGCACAGACAATACTATAGAGACAAACCGTCTTTAAGCATTATTAGGCAGCGCTAAAAAGAATGCAAGCGTTAGGCGTCGCCACTGTATTTTTTAAATTCCACGAGCAAACTTTAGGTGGCACCACCAAAGAGGATTATGCTGACTTATTACTTTTAACCGATAGATGTCACTTTGGTTAAGATTAAGAAAACAAAATTTAAATTTTAGAATTAAATAAAATATAAATTCAAATATTCCATTTTAGAGACTTTTGAATATTACCCAGTATAAATATTTAAATAATATTTATAAATATACAGCATTTTTAATGGGCAGAATAAAAATAAAATAACTTGGCTAATATAGATAGAGATAGATTGATGGTACATACTTCTTCCACACGGAACTTCAGAAATTGCACCCGACAGACGCAGTTCCCAAAAGTAATTTATGACCGCCAAAAAAATTTCTTTTATACAGTCCCGTGTCCGGACGGTTATAAAAAGAGTTAATGTAAATAATGAATAAATTCTCGGGAAGGAATATGATTTAAAAAGTTTTAAGATCCACATTGGATGTTATGAATGTTATGATACTTACACTTATTAGGTATAATATAGAACACAGGCAAGAGTAGAGATGCATAGGTACCTATATACAGGGTGAGTCATCTAATCGGGTAAGGCCGATTATGCCTTTATGAGTAAAGATATTTCGAAGCGGTTTTTTCCTTGTGATAGCTGTTCATTAGGAGCACATTTATAAAATAATATACAGGGTGTTCCATTTGCAAAAATTGACATTTTTGCAAAAACTAACAAAAGTATATCAAAAAACGACAATAACTCTGTAATAGTCACTTTTACTGTATTAACGTCTTACATGTCTCTGACATAAAATTTAATAAACAATTCAAAAATGAACTGATATACAGGGTGTTCTATTTAAAAAAAATAACTTTTATACAAAAACGTGTCATCTAATTTTAATCCAGTTTCCTGCACATGTAGTTAGTAACTGTAAAAAAATAGAACATGCTTCTATTAGGACCTCTTATTGTAAACAATATTGCAAAAAATTTTGTCCATCTAATACGTCGTTTTCGAGAAATATAATTTTATACAAACGTTGAATTTTTCAGAAAAATGGGAATAAGTCAAAAGCTTTACACTTTAGGCCTATACTATCTAATAACTTTTTGACTAAAAATTATACGGAGAATTCAAAAATGCAATAATATGTAGGCTGTTCCATTTAAAAAACTATAACTATGGTTAGCCACCAAGTTATGGAACAGTCTGTATAATACAAAATATTTTTAAAATGTGCTCTTAATGAACAGCTACCACAAGAAAAAAACCGCTTCGAAATATCTTTACTCGTAAAGGCACAATCGGCCTTACCTGCATAGTTGACTCACCCTGTATATAGATAGGTACATAATAATGATCAATTATTAAATTTTTGATACTTTATATTAATAATAATAAAACAATGAAATTCGATTATCCATATAGAGATTATTGAATATTTGTGACTTTTTTTATAGTATAAGGAAGTATGTATTGTTATGACGAAAATTTTCGACCTCGAGTCCCCTGATACCCTAAAAGGGGTTTTTAAAAAATGTCTGTCTGCCTGTCTCTCTGTGTCTGTGTGTGACGGTCTATAGCGGTCAAACCGCTATAGATATCAATTCCAAATTTTGTATTTACGTGTATAATCTCCCTCTTGAGATCTGATTACTTTTCAGTAAAATCGGTAGACCGGAAGTAGTAGTTTACTTCAGTGAAGAAATTGAATTTTGCCAATATTTCGTCAATTACTAAGTTTAAGCAAATTTATAAAGAATTCAAATGTACTCAAAATTAAATTTGAGAAGAATTTTATTAAAAAAGTTTTTCGAAATTCCTACCGGAAATACATATGCCTTTTACTCTTATCGAAAATAAGTTTTTTGCGAATATTTCGCAAGTTATGCTTTTTAGACAGGTACGTTACGAGTATAAAAGTATTTAGAACTTAATTTTCAATACCTTTTGTATAAAAAAAATTTCAAAATTCGGATCGGAAGTAACACTTTTATTCTTATCGAATAACGAGTTTTCGCAAATATGTCGTAAATGATGCATTTTATATATATTTGTCAAGAGTACAAAAGTATTTGGAGCTGGATTTGCAATGTATTTGGCATACTTGAAATTTTAAAATTCGGACTAGAAGTAACACTTTACTCTTAGCGAGCGGCACTTTTTTTCGAATATCTTGCAAAGTATGCATTCTATAGAAATTTATCAAGACAATAGAAGTACTTAGAATAGGATTTTGAATAATTTTTGATTAAAAAAATCTGAAAATTCTATAATTTGATACGCTAATACGTATAAGAAAGTAGTGTGGTGGCCACACCTCACATTTTATTCCTAATGTTTTGTTGAGCCGCTATGACTTCAGGTAGATCTCTAATAGGTATATTTCTTGTGTAACGCGAGGCTACTTGTTCTAGAAGTATACAGTTATGCATAGGCGTAACTAGACCTTGACTATAGGGGGGGGGGAGTCATTTCAAAGATATGCCACGATCGTCCATTTTTCAAACCCGTTTTCTTTCGCATTTGTCAGTACTGGTAGTGGTTCTATTCCTTTCCATCAGAGTGTGTAAAAATAATACATTTGTCAAGACTTTTAAAAAAGTACTTAATGACCCAATTTTCCTTTCCTTTTTTATGATGGGGGCGGGGGGTTCTAACCCTCAAACCTCCCCTCCCCTGGTTACGCTTCTGCAGTTGTGAAAGTTTGGAAGTCACAGGCTCTAAATCTAGTTTGCAAAGCATTTGCAAATATGTTTTGATGGATTGTTGCAAACAGTGGAAGGAGTGCTACAGCTGTTTCAAGAAGAAAAACAGTATATTTTAACTAGTCGGTTAAATCAAGACGTAATTGAAAATTTTTTCTCGGTTGTTCTACAAAAAGGTGGTTATAATCGTAATCCAACTGCAAGGGGGTGCCGCCATTAACTCACTGATGAAACCACCCCTCAAGTGCATATTATGAACCTGACACTGACGAAATGATATTTTACTGCCATTTATTATCAAAAGAAATTAAAAACCAGATTACTGAAAAAGATTTATAAAAACTACCAAAGTACTGGGCATAACAAATTAATTTAAATTAAAGTGTATATAACAAGATCACTGTATCAACGATATAATCAAATAATAAAAAAGGATAGAATGTTATATACTTCAGCAGCTCGCGTTAACTGCCAGAAAATCTTCGACGCCGTAGTACTTCCTCTCCATCAACAGCCCTTTGACCCTTTTCTTGAACTCGTCAGGTGGTAGGTCTTAAAGTTCTTCCTTCAAGTGGTATTGTATTGGTACGAAGTGCTGGTATACTTGCGTGTGCGAGTATTTCGTAATTCAAATAATTCTTAATTACTCACTCTGTGACATATTCCGGAAATTCGAAAAATTCTTAACGATACACGCACATGTCGTTTTAGTTTCACTTTTGGGTGTGTGAAGTTAGACCTCTTTTTTCGGAATTCGGAATTGTGACGGTTGTTCCAGGTTGCTCTAAGTTGGTTCTCAATTGTTCCAAAGTATTTCAAAAATAAATCATAATCGGCCGAGAAAATGGGAAAAACAAAACAATTTTTTGCCAGGGCCCCCTTTTTCGAAAATCAAAATTTTGGCGGTCATTCCAGGTTTGTTTTAAATTGTTCCAAAGTATTTCAAAAAAAAATCTTAATTGACTGAGTTAATAGGAAAAGCGATTTTCTTATAGCCCCTCTTTTTGCTAAAATTAAAATTCGGCTTCAGGTTGTTCTAGATTTGTTCGAAACACTGTTCTAATACATCAAGACCGTATCTCATATATCAAAAGATATTGCCAAAAAACTATATCCAAAAGTGAGAAGTTGGCCCCTCTTTTTTTCGAAAATCGAAAATCTGATCATTGTTCCAGATTGTTTTAGATTTGTTCTCAATTGTTCCAAAGTATTTCCAAAAATTAATCATAATCGGCTGAGAAAATGGCAAAAACCAATTTTTCGCAAGCCCCCCTTTTTTCGAAAATCGAAATTCTGACGGTTGTTCTAGGTTATCCTAGGTTTGTTTTAGATTGTTCCAAAGTATTTCAAATAAAAAATCATAATTGGCTGAGTTAATAGGAAAAAATGAGGTGTGGCCACCACACGACTTTCTTATACGTATGAGCGTTTCAAATTATAGTTTTAAATTTTTTTTATATAAAAATTAATTAAAAATCCATTATAAGTACCTCTATTCTCTTAATAAATATCTATAGAATGCATACTTTGCGAGATATTCGAAAGAAAGTGCTACTCGCGAAGAGTAAAAGTGTTACTTCCGGTCCGAATTTTGAAATTTCGTTTATACAAAAAATTTTTCAAAACCAACTCTAAATACTTTCGTACTGTTGACAAATATTTATAGAATGCATAATTTACGACATATTGGCAAAAAATAGCTATTCGATAAGAGTAAAACTGATACTTCCGGTCCGTATTTTGAATTTTTTTTTTATACAAAAGATATTTAAAAAAAATTTTAAATACTTTTATATTCGTAGCGTACCTGTTTCAATAGCATGACTTGCGAAATATTTGCAAAAAACTGATTTTTGATAAGAGTAAAAGACCTACTTCCGGTCGTTTCAGGTTGTTCTAGGTTTGTTCTAAATTGTCCCAACGTATTTCAAAGAAAAAGTCGAAATTGGCCAAGATAATAGGAAAAAACGATTTTGCAAGGGGCGGAATGACTTGCACTTTCTGCACATTACAGTGTTCAAGGAAGTTTTTGTATGATGCAGTTCAATAACAATACTTTATTGTGATTTATAATAAGCATCTAATATAAGCAGGGTTTATTAAATATATATTTTCTCAAGTAATATAATGTTCTATTATTACAAAACGATATTGTTACCAAATACTGATAAACTATTACAAAGAAAAATCAAAACTGGCTGAGATAATAGGAAAAATCAATATTTTTTCAGTCCCCTTTTCTTAAAAATCGAAATTCTGGCGGTTCGAAAGTAAAGTCATAATCCCCTGATATAAATAAAATTAAAATCAAACAAAATGCCGTTATTTTATTTTGTGAATAAGTCTAGACACTTATTCTTTTCATGTTTTTTTTTCTGTGAAGAAAAAACACGTTTGTCGGAGTATGATACAAAAATACAACTATATGGGGCAGACTCTGTCGCTCCTTTCGTTTTCTGCATGTCCGCTTCGTAATGAATTTGTCTAAACGTCCTAACAAGCTGTACTATTTAGAAGAAAATGCGCTCTCTCTACGCACAATTCGAACGAGTGTCATCTCGTATGTAATAGTGCGAACTATTTCTGTGCAGAAATTTGCCAAACTCGATGGCATTTCAACATGAGATAAATTTAATTTGCGTATTCGCACTATTAGTGGCCTCTTTTGGCGTATTTTTAAACTAAATATAGAGTTGCCGTTTGCTAGGTAAGGACGGTTTGTCTGGAAGTATTGTCTGTGATGTAGGTATGATTTTTTATTTTTACAATTAATATTTAAAAAAAATATATTGACGCTGCCATCTTTAAGTTTATAGTATAACTGGTATGTATATATTGATTCAAAATTCATGTAGTGAAGGATTAATTGTCTGCAATATTTTATTTATACTTATCTAAATAGGTTTCTTTCAGAAATAAAAAGAAATTTACTGCGCAGTTTTAGACGCCGGAAAAATTGCACTAGTCAATAGACTAGCTCACAAAAGATGGCAGCACCAGAATATCCACAAAAATTTGAAATAAATTTCCGGACACTTATTTGACTTTACCACAAATAAAGGAGATTACAAATAGCCGATGTAATGACTTTTATTGGCAAGCGATTCTGTCGGACATAAAGAAGAATAACTTTTGAGGCAAAAAATATACATATCCACAAAAAGCGCGAAATAGAACTCATGCTCCTTTGATATGCTTTGTACAAGCGGATTTACAAGCATGAAGTTGTAACAGATACAATTTGTTATGTCTTATTTGTGCGCCTTTATTGAATTTAAAATAACTTGCAAATATTCCAATTTCTGATTATGATTAAATTGTATTTAATATTTATTGTTTTTTAATATTTAATATTTATATACAATAGATAATAATGAAACCCTATATTTACTGTTGTTTTTATATTTGAATACTATTAATAATACTGTGAATAAAATTTATAATACATAATTCATTGTCCAAAGCTGTATGCAAAACATGTCTTGGTAATATATTTACCTGTCAATACAGGCTGATTCATATTGAATAGAAGGCAGGTTTAAATTGAGAAAGTTCACAGATTTTGTGCTTGACGGAAAATGGATCTGGAACAAATGACGCCTAAAATGGTGGGTTTTACTTTTTTAACTCTAGCACTTTTATTTGGACTGACTAAAAGTAAAAACACATTATTAGCCGCAATTGCAGCGTCTTATCCATTAATGTATTCTAATTTTTAAAAGGTGACGACTTGTATCGTAGTGTTGAATACCACAACAGATTACCTTGTTTAAAAAATTCGTTATTTTCTAACCTTCCTATTGACCAGATGTAGTATTGCAGGCATTATAAATTGTCTCCAGGTTCTAAGCATTGATTAAACTTATTTTGATTTAACGTACCCTATACTCGTGTTTGCGTCAAATTTAAATATGAGGCGTTTCCCGTGTAGATGTGAAGGATTATTATTCATGTAAAAAATACTAGATTTATGTAAATCTACAAACACTATACATGGGCGAGATAGGGGAATACGGTTCTGTTTCACTCAGACTAGACCGACTCGTGTTTTGTCGGCTCTCAGGGAAACCGGTAGGTAATACGGTGCCCGAGAGCCGACAAAACACGAGTCGGTCTAGTCTTAGTGAAACTGAACCGTATTCCCCCTATCTCGCCCATGTATAACAAACATACCTTATACCTTTACTATTTGTAAAATGTCGTTTTCATTGTCATTCAAAGTCCTGTTAGCATAAACATTACGCGGCTTGATAACGATTCATACCGGATCAGGTTGTTAAGATTTAGCAAGATGGTTTTGGATACATTGGATACATAGGTATGTCAATACTCTATGCTTGCAATTTTTGAATGTGAAGAATAAAAACATTTAACATGTTACGTTTTTCTTCGTCGGTGTACGATGTTTGCTTTTAATAATGACTCAATGTATTTTAAAATACGGTATGCGCCATAATATACAATACGTATACTGAAATGCGTGCCACTGTTATGCGCATGTCTGCTTTTTGACGTATGATACGTACTAGCAGCGTTATGTGTTTTTAGTAGTGCAAAGAACGTTGTTATGTGACGTTATAGTAGAGAATGGGTCTCACGACTGAGGAAAAAGTGTTTATCGTTGAGCATTATTTTCGATCGTACGGAAAAGGCAAACAAGGTGGATCGAGTTTGAAGTTAGTGACGGAAACATATCGCGAACAATTTCATAACGAGGCACCAACCAACAAAGTTATGCTTTCTATTGTTGAGAAATTTCGTCGTTCTGGCAGTGTGTTGTGCCAACGGAAGGGAAGGTCTGGTAGGCCAGTAACTGTGAGAACAAATGGGAACCATGGACGTGGCCTCAATCAGGTTTTGCAATCACGTAGTCTTCGGCGAACGGCATTAAAGTTGAATATCAGCAGTACGTCGATTCGGCGTTTATTCAAAGACGTAAGTGGATTTCCGTACCGAATTCAAGTTGGACAACGATTGTCAAACCAAGATATGAATGCCAGAGTTGCGTATTGTGGACAATTTTTGGCTATGTTGTACGAGGATCCAGGTTTCTTGAATAATGTGTGGTTCTCAGACGAGTCATATTCACTTGGAGGGTTACATTAATAAGCAAACAACCCGCTTCCTTGGTTTCGATAAGCCAGACGTGATTATCCAAAAACCGCTACATAGTGCCCGTGTGACGATATGGTGTGCAGTATCAGCACACGGTGTGATTGGTCCGTATTTCATTAAGGATGATGATGGCACACCTCTTACTGTTACCCAGGAACGTTATAGAAACATTGTGGTAACGCCATTTGTCCAAGATCTCAAAAGGTTTTGTCGTGCCAGGGACCTTCGGATGGAAAACCAGTGGTTTCAACAGGACGAGGCGACCAGTCACACTGCTCGACAATCGATAGCATTACTGCAGGAAAGTTTTGAAGGACGCATCATTTCCCGCAGTTCTAATTTCAACTAAACATCACATTCCCCCGATCTTACACCACCGGATGCCTACGTATGGGGTATGTTAAAGGAGAAAGTCTTCAGCGGTACAGACCCACCCAGAACTGTTAATCATTTACGTGAGAAAATCGTCTCCTTTTTCAGGAATATGCAGCAACCTGTGTTCGCGAATATGTTTGAAAAACTGCGTAACCGTTATGAGCAGTGCCTACAACGCCATGGCGCACATTTTGAACATGTTTTCTATAGGCATAATAATGTATAAGTAATAAGTAATACATTTCAGTAATTTCAGTGTTGTTTATTTTGGCGCATACTGTACATTACCTAATATTCAAAACATTCTTCATGATGCTTTACATAAATATTTGAAATCATTTTTCCCCCTAATGGTGTTAGAATATAACATAGCGGCTATAAGAAATAAAAGTTGATGATGTCCAGAAAGAACCGAAACGTCTTATAAAGATTTCGATTTCACCATTAGCTAGAAGACTAAAAGAGTCCCCACGAATGAACTTTGTGGTCCTTCCCTACAAGGCCAAATTAAAATGACAATGTTAATAGAAAAAAATCATCATTTTCCGGTTCGAAAGTCATTTGTAACAGATCCGTTTTCTCACCAGGTCCATAACAGCGCGTTTGCGTGTGTGTGTGCGCGGCTGTGTGTGCGTGTGTGTGTGCGCGCGGTCCATAATAGACACAAAATCTATCAAATTGGCCGAATTTAAACTAACCGTCTATTCCCAATACGCGAAATCCCTATGGTGAGCGTCGAAATTGAATCAGCCTGCATTCATTTTTCAGAAATACAATAATAATTAAAAATACCTATTGAGAGTTTTTGTCTAAATCAAATAAGGATAAAGATATACATTTACAGATTTACATTATAGTTAATAGTAGTTTATCGACGACTAAACAATAAAGTATGTATTACATTAATCAATATTGGCTAATAATAACACTCATAATACCCGTAGGGAATAATGAAATGCGACCAGTGAATAATGGGCCATAACGTTACCATTATTCACTGCATTCCGCCAATAAGAACATATAATGGGCCATAACGTTACCATTATTCACTGCATTCCGCCAATAAGAACATAACGTTCCTAACGTTGTCATAGTAACGATAGACAAGTCCGGCCATTTTACTGACTGCCTAACCATCAAACGTCATATTGATATAGTAATCTGACATTTTCGTTTACTTATTTTGATTTTTTTTAGTAATTTTCAGTTAGTCGTCGATAAAGTAGTGTATACTAACTCGCAATAATGACTATTATTCCCTCGAGCTGAGTTACTCCCTCGCCGCTTACGCGGCTCGGGAGTAAATTCAGCTCTCGGGAATAATAACTGTCATTATTGACTCGTTGTATAAACTACTATTATAAAACAACCCTGCCTCCCTTTCATATTATTTAGTTAGGTAAGTACATACTTTGTATGTTTGATGATAAAAATCAATATGACGTGGATCTGTCAAAGAGAAATTCAAGTCTTTTGTCTAAATGCGAAGGCATAGAGCTGTGGTAGAGTAGAGAGAGGTAATGCAGATACTAGTAGATCGATTGCAATCTTCAAGTGCAAATCTGTAATGCAGAGAATTTCAGCGTAGGTTGACTGTACTTTATCCAAATCAAACTCATCGCGTCATCTAAAGGAAAGGACAGAACCACGTCTGCCAAGCTAGCTAGTGTCATAATAAACTAAGATATCTATATTTCATGGCGATTGCATACCGTGTTACCGTGATGTTATGTCAACGACATCAACCCTCAAATATTATTACAGGTAACGTTAGCAAAAAATAGAAACTTGGAAATGGCTAAAAAATTGACGAAAAATTACGTGCATTGCCTGATAAAAAAAAACTGTATTAGTATAGTTAGACCAATGGAGCCGTTAAAGAGAATATTGGTATGCACATTCCATGGCCTTCAACATATCGCTATAAAAGAAAAAATTGATACGTCAGATCCTGGACAATAAGGTAACAGCCAATATAATGTGTGTTAATAACTAAATCCCAATTTTTATCCAGATTACGCCTCGTTTTTTAACAAATGAAAATATCAATTCTCTACCATCTTCGTCATATTAAATGGATGGAGATGAGATGGCGCTAGCGTCATTTGTAATTGTTTTGTTATATTGTGGTTATACCGTTGATTGGAAGAATACATATTATTCCTTCAATTAACGGTTATATGTCATTCCAAACAATATTTCAAATTTGACGTATTATTGCAATCATTTTTTGTCATTGAGAAAGAATAGGTAGGGAGACGACGTCACGTGACCAAACCGGGTATAGGTCCGCCATATTGATACTGCACTTACATCAAACAGGTAATGTTGGTAAAAAGTGGAGTGTTTGTTAAGTGCATCGTGTATTAGAGTTATATAATAAGTTAAATATTAACAGACATTATGGTTTCTTGTGCTCTACGTAACTGCAATAGCGGAGACGGCGTTGATAAGAAGAATTCGTTTGGAATAACATTTCATAGGTTAGTGTAGGCCTAACAGGTATGGGATGACAGATTATAATTTTGAGTAATCCGGACTAGGTGAGGGACCAATATGGCTGGTCCCACACTTAGCCCCGCCCAATGCTCCCGTTTTGAGAGTACCAACAGCAAAGATGCTTTACAGCGTCTCCATAGTATTTTTCCTCGATGTTTCTTGTTGTACAACATAGTAAGTATAAGCGTTGATTGAAGGAATATATGTATAAAGATTCGCAACGCTATAGTAAAATAGCGTGTCTTTCCGTTAAGTCGTCCCGCAAACCCCTTGCCGAGAAACATCATCGCTGTCTCGGGCTGTTTCGAATCTCGGATCAAAACGACTGATGCAGTCCCTATAGATCTCGGATCCAGATTTGGCCACGCTCAGTGCTATGTAGTGGCGCATCTTTATGTATCCCTTCAATCAACGGTATAAGTAAGTTGATATTGATCCCGAGTTTATGATTAAATAAGTACAGAGTGAAAATTAGTGAACTGTAATGTAATATTATAAACGCATAGGAATATATTGCGTTAAAGTGTCATAGGTATATTATAATGTGTAAGTACAGTAATAATAATAATAATGTATAATAAACTGAGATTTCTGTCAATAATAAAATCTAAGTATTCGAATTTTTTAACGAAAATGTTGAAGGTATGTGATTTGGCAAATAGTTTTGTGTATTTTTCTATTACATTAATAACGTATTAAATACGCATATTCTAAAAACAAGATAATTTTAAATTCCGCGCCAATATGCTGCTAGAGCCATCTTCGTACCGATTCATTCATATGTGACAAGGATAGATCTGGGATATTTTTTTATTAAGTAGTTGCCGCTCTGGTTTGTTTAGTCTGTGATTTTCGTGTAAACTGACAAAAATGTTAAAATGACAAGCTGTAAAATGTTTGAAATGTTTATAAAATATATTACACCTACCATGTACAGTGGAACCTCTCTTGAGCGGACACCGAAGGGACCATTGAAATGTGTTCGTACAAGGGGGCTGTCCGGTCAAGAGAAAACTACAAATTTAAATGAGTAAATTTTTTCTAAGATGGTTAGTTTTTATTTAAAAATACTTTTATTAAAAAAATAAACAATTCAATTGGGTTTAATATCAAAAAATCATTAATATGTAAATATGTATTTCCATATGTAATAAAAGTTTAAAATGTTTTATAAGTACATAGGTACATACTATATTACATATTTCAATATATATTCCTCCATTCTAGTTTGGCGTGTTTTGGTCGTGGCAATAACATCTTGAAAATGTAAGTCAAGCGATGAAAGTATATTCATAGCTTCTGTATCACCTTGGCATCTCACAAACGCTATAAGATCACGCGCTTTAGCCAAAGCCTCCTTATATGTTAAGATGTTGTTCATCTGTTGAGTCATCAGAAATTTCTTGAACTTCAGAAATTTGTTCTTGTAATGGTACGCTAAGTCGAAAGGTGATCTCGCAACTGGTAAATTATCATCGACATGAAAAGAATCGTTTAAGCTTTGTTCACTGACCCCTGCAATACATCTTTTCTGAATTTCGGCAAGTAGATTTAATGGCAACTCATCTTCACGTTCAAAATCAACATCAAATGCTGTCGGATATTCCTGGCTGTTAAACGTAAACCCTGCCTTACGAAAACAGTTCTGAACTGTTTCAGAAGTAACTTGGTCCCATGCACTTTTAGCAAAATAAACTGCATCCAATAAGTATATACGTTTCACTAAATCATTGGCTGTGTTAGAAATTTCAATGTTTGCTAGTAAGTGCTTCAGTATCAATGTTCTGTAATTATGCTTAAAATTTTTAATAAGACCCTGATTAAGTGGTTGGCTGATTGAAGTACTATTAGGAGGCAAAAAGTGTATTTTAATGTTTTTCAAATTGATGTTTTTTGGATGCGATGCCGCATTGTCCAGAAAAAGCAAAATTTGCCTGTTTTGTGCTTCCATTTTCCGATCGAAGTTTTCTAACCATTCACTCATAATTTCAGACGTCATCCATGATTTGGTGTTTGATTTCCATGTCACCGGTAAATTACCTTTTATTAAATTTTTAAAAGCTCTTGGTCTAGATGCTTGGTATGTTTGGTAATCCTCTAAAATAAAGCCCAGTTTCGTCTGCATTGTAAATATCTCTTGGTAAGTACTCTTTTATTGGATTAGGTAGTTTCACCATGAATGATGCTACATCCGCCGGATTAACAGAGACGGCTTCGTCACATATCGTTTTTAACGTAATATTGTGACGAATTTTAAACTTGTTAAGCCAACCGGACGAGGCATTGAAAGCAGTGGCGGCTCGGGGTGGTTCACATAGGGAGTGCATAATTTCAAAATTAAAAAGTATAAGACAAGAACGCTTACCCAATCTTTATAAGTTTCACCGACATACTGTTCCACAGTTCATTGTACAGTTTGTTTTCGAAGCACCCCTACATATATTTTATTTAGCCAATAGTATATTTTATTTAAAATTCTTCTCGAACTGTTTTTTACACAAACTGGTACACACTCAAGAGCAAGGAAGGTAATACTATTCTGATGTTTTCGAATCTACTATCGTTAAGAAAAAATGAAGTATTAAATTTAAGACCTGTTCAATCACGCTTCGAAGAATCGCCAAATTGAAGACGTAATAAGCGACCACAAACACTCCCATATCCAAAATTTCACATTCATACGTCAATTTTCAAAAAACTGTTCCGCCATTTTTTTTTTGACATTTGCATTTTGGGATGTGATCGGCGACCTAAGACACCCCCGTATCTAAAATTTCGCATTTATACGTCAATTTTCAAAAAATCTTCCGCCATTTTGTTTTTTTTGACATTTTGATTATGGATTCGTGATTGGTGACCTAAGAACCCCCGTATCTAAAATTTCACATTCATACGTCAATTTTCAAAAAAATCTTCCGCCATTTTGTTTTTTTTGACATTTTTTGATTTTGGATTTGTGATTGGCGACCTAAGACCACCCCGTATCTAAAATTTCACATTTATACGTCAATTTTCAAAAAATCTTCCGCCATTTGTTTTTTTTTGACATTTTGATTATGGATTCGTGATCGGTGACCTAAGACACCTCCGTATCTAAAATTTCACATTCATACGTCCATTTTCAAAAAATCCTTCGGCCATTTTGTTTTTTTTTGACATGTCTACTATGGATACGTGATCAATGACACCACAAAAACTCCCCAGTGCCGAATTCTACTTTAATCAGAAGAGAGAAATTAATTTCAGCTAGCTCCGCCCACTCTGCATGTATGCGTAATCGTTTAAATAAAATTATTACATAAGGACACATCAATGTTAAAAACAGTCCTTTTCCCCATTAAGGAAACGAGGCATACGCGTTCTGGAATTATCATATTTTAATTCAAATCATTATTAAAATATTAATCGACCCCTGTACATAGATAAAAATATTAAATAAAGCGGGACCGTTACGTATTATGTGGAGATGCAGAACCAACAGCGGTGAGCAGACTGGGAATCTTGCTCATAGGCTATGTATTATACGATATGGAAGTAGAACAAAATACAGTTCTCCCCACCTTCAATGTAATGTTAATGGCTTAACGGAGCAACGGTAGGGCTTTGCTCATGGGTATGTTTCTCTCGGTGGAAGGGGTAAACATTCGAATAGTTTACATCCGTGCGCTGTTAGTCGTCATTATATCAGTGACGACGATCGGAGCATGTAGGTTGTTACGCGTGCCGCACACGCCACGTTCTTGTTCAATAACTATGAATACGTAATAAATAAATACTTTCACAGTTAGTCGCCGCTTGGTTTGTTTTGTTTCAAAATTCCAGGGGGTGCAATTGCTCACTTGCTCTCATTAAGGAGCCGCCACTGATTGAAAATGTTGTTACCCAAGGATTCAGCTATTTTTTTAACTTTACTTTGTATCAATGGACCTAAATGGAAAAGTAAAATTATTTAAATAAAACATATTAGTCAATCAGAGTCCATTTAGTAAATTAGTGATAAAATGAATCAACTTGCTGTAAATCTTTTGTATGGAATTAAAAAACCTAATTTATTTACCAGTTAATGGAATTCCTTTATTGTGTGCTGCAACAAACCATTCGTAGGACAACTGATCAATTGTCAGCCCTTCAGCATTAAAAAGGTTTCTTTTCTCATTTAAATTTGCATTTGAGTGCCATTTTTTAATTAGCATTTCTCTTTTCTTTATAATGTCAGAAGCTTGAGTTTTACCAATGCTAAATCGCTTCGATAAATTTCTCACACTTAATTTTTCTTTATTGTACACTTGAATCACTTTTATTTTTTGCTTCAGTGTTAATACATACCTCTTTTTATCCATATTTAAACGTCACGCCCGCACTAATGTATACAAACGAATGAACACTTCTTTCCAAAGTACAATAAACAAACGCACATCTATATTATTTGGGGAATCCCCTAAATCGCGTAAGTATGTGAGAAAATATTTATGTAGCATACCCACATTTAACTATGTTATGTGATGTAGTAAATATGGCAAACCGAGCAAATTAAAAGAGTCGTGACAAGCTTATTTGTAAATTATGACATGAAAAAAATCGGAAAAAAACAAACGAAATGTCCGTTCAAGAGAATTTTTTTTGTCAAGCGGGTGTCCGCGTCCGCTCAAGAGAGAGTCCGTTCAAGGGGGAGCGATTGCAATGTTTTTCTTATGGAGCGCTGCCGGCACCTGACAACAGTGTCCGTGTAAAGGGGGTGTCCGCTTATAGGAAGTGTCCGTTAAAGGAGATTCCACTGTATTTGAATTCCGTAAAATATTATCTATTTAAAATATTGCTTCCCTGTAATGAATTAAATTGCATATACTGTCTGAGCAAACAATATTTAAAAGTTAGGTACATTATGAAGTTTTGAGTTCACGGATACCAGCATAAAGCTTGATTTATAAACTTGACGTTGCCGTTGTCGTTACAGTTGATGCTAGCAGTTGCCGTTCGTTCTGTTGATTTCTTTCGGAAATAGCATTTATAAACTTTCCATTCGTTCAAACTGCGAATGGAAACGTCAGCTACGTCGACTCGGCACCACCGAGAAACAAGGCCTGACGACGTGAAGTATGAGTCATCAATAGTAGTCATACCTACAGCTACAGCGTTCAATTTGAAGCGAGTAGAACGTAGAACATACATTAGCGCGGGTTCATTTAAATGACTGAATAAACACCAACATTGAAAAGCAATTGCTCAAGCTTTTTATATCAAAAATTTATTAATACATAATATACTACATTATCAATACATAACAATACACATTACATTAATTAGATTTGAATCTTTTACACTGGGGCATATTTCTCCTAACAACTACATCATTTTTGTTTCCGACATAATTATTTAACAAAGTATTTATGCTGCAACTTAATAGGCCCTTAAATATTACAGATTTATTATGTTTAGTACATTCATGCCCAATAAAAATATCCAGATTTTCAAAAATTGCGAAACCTAGTTTTGCGATTACTTTTCTATGCTGATTTAAAGCCAAAAAATCTTTTTCATATTCACATGATACTAATTTTGTCACAAGAATATAAATCACAGAAAAACAGCGTACCACATCGTAACTGGGGTATTGCAAACCGCCTCTATTTTTGGCCGTAATAAAAGTAGTTGGTATTTCATTACTATCTTCAAAAACAAGATCACCTTTCTTTGAAATCAAGAATGTTTCACAGTAATGACATTTTAGTTTTTTTATGCAGGCAAATGAACAATAACCTGCTATGAATGTAATTATAGGCCACATATGTATAGATTCAATATCACAAAGTCACAATAATTAAGATTAGTTCAGCTGCTGAGCTCTTCTGACCAAACTCGTTGAAAAATTGTTCAGAGCAACTTTCAACTAAATTATCAATTTCATTCAAATTGTTTACTTTCTCTGGAATTTTTTTCCCACAAACAAACTTAACATGCACATTATTATCGTAAACAAAAACATTCAAATCTATCGTTATTTTTATAGAGCAAACTATTGCAGGATTGGGATTATGTTTCAGTAAAACTAAAGCAATGCTCGAATCTTTTACAAATAATGTCCAAGCAGTTTTGACTTGATGATTTTTAATTTTAATTATCAATTCATCAAAACTCTGGAAATATTTAGCTTTGGCATAATTTTCATGTGTTTCCAAGCTTGCAGAAATGGCATTACTGAGTCTTTCAGAGTCTAGACGAGCCTTTTTCTCACTGGGAGCCTCTCTTCGAGGCAGTTCTTTCTGCACAGGTGATGGGATATTGAGGACGCGAAAAGGCACAGAACGTAAACATGTTTGTAATCAAATTAAATAATCAATAACATAACTAAACAATTACCAGGTGCAAGTCTAGGATATTTAAGGGAAGCCTTCAAAATCTTTCCCGTTTTTTCGTCATGTGTGATTGTGAAACGAAGAATGTCTTGCTCGTGAAAATGCAATTCACACACCTGCAAGTGCAAATATAATTCCCGCAATTGTTATACAAGAAAAAATGTATTGCTTATTACCTTAGAAGAAGCTGTTGGAACAAACATTTCACCATTTTTCTCTTGCCTTTTAATAGCTTGCACCCATCGAGCATTTAGATCTTTGTCCTTTGGGAAATTAAAAAGGCTCACTTTAGGACCACTTGGGTAATTTCCTCTACAGTTGGGCGCACAACACCGAAACGGCATGATAATCAAGATAAATTAAATCCACAGTTAAATTAAAACACCGACTGAGGTTAGAACACACACACAACGACACAAGAATCACCGCTTCACTGTCGCTTAGTCGCTTTACCAGCTTTGTTATGACTACTCGTGCTGACGTCACATACTGCCACGTTTCTCGTCGTCAGGCCTTGTTTCTCGGTGGTGTCGGTCGACTAGTACAGAGCGTGCATACTTACCGATCGAGTGCATGTTATCTGCCGTTTGATTGGCTAACCGTTTGACGTCAGCAAACGGCAACGACAAAACATAAAAGTTGGTTATGTACCAACTACCAACGGACTCCAACGTCAAGCGAACGACAGCTCAACGTCCAACTGCAACGGCAACGAAGTTTATAAATGGATCTGCAGCTTTCCACGTATTCAACTTTAAGGGAACGGCAACTGCGAACGTCAACTGCAACGGCAACGGCAACGTCAAGTTTATAAATCAAGCTTAAATATCGAAAACATTAGCTTTCTTTAACTTCCTGCAACAACTATAATACTTAGCTCTATTAATAAACACACACTCTTTTTTTAAACCTAAATGTTGTTGTAATATACGTAGGTATACGCTCAAGCTTGATACTTTTATTATATAGTATACAAGCAATAAATAAACCAGAATAAATTTTGTAAAGTGACACGTGGTGACACTACACAACATAAGCAATAGCATGATTTATATAGAATTTACATTTACCTACATATACTTTTGGCTACCAGTGTATTCACAAAATGTAACCCATGAAAGTACGTCTGCTGATAATAATTATGAATATTTTGGAGGTAATTTATAATATGCTTAATATATAATAGAAAAAGTTAATTTTGTCTATTTTTGTTATGAAATTCTCAAATTTACTACAATATTCTACACCACTTCTAGACTGAGCATGCGAGTCAGTATTCTAGACTTTCTTATGCATTGGTTGTTAATCATTCATGTTGTATTAAGTTGAAAAGAGATAGAGTGTAAAACAAATATGGACGGTATATAACGAACGCTAATATAGCGCCAGCTTCTTTACCGTACTTAAAAAATTAACAAAAACGTTCAAAATGTTAAATATAAATTATGTAGTGTTTGTGTGAATATTTTTCTTAGGTCCCATTAAATGTAAATACGTATTAATTACGATTGTGTACTGGTCACTTTAAACACTAAAAGTAATGGAGTTAAGTAGCGACGATCATGTTTATGCTGCAGAAAGAATTATTAGAAAACGTATAAGAAAGGTGAGATCTTATGTTTTTACTATATTTATAGTGATGCTTAGTTATTTTGTGTATGCCATAGACTGGCATGTCATATCACTATTAACCTAATATGTAATGTGATTTTAGGGTGTTGTAGAGTATTATGTAAAATGGAAAGGATGGGGTCCAAAACACAACACTTGGGAACCAGAACACAATATTCTTGATGATCGTCTAATAGACTCATTTAAAAAGTCATTGAAAAATGATGGCCAGCCACGAAGAGGTCCAAAACGAAAGGACAAACATATTGAGCGAATACATGCTATTGAGACTGAAGATGAAGGCAGAGCTAGCGGTGAAGGAAGTCAGGATGAATCAAGTGCAAGTGTGAATAATACAGTAACTAATGTTGAAGAACCACCTGTTATTGATGATGAAACACGAACTGGTTTTACTGATGAATTAGAGCTACCAGACCCTACAAGTAGTGAGGTTCCTTTGGAGAATGAGAATAACAGTTCTAGTAGTGATGATAGACCTATACTCAAACGAGTAGAACCGGCTAAAAGGAAAGCAGAAGTGCTGTCAAAGGAATCTGGAAAAATCGGTGTTACAATTATGAGAAGTAGTCCTACAAGTTCTAGTCCACCACCAATGAAAATAGCAAAATTAACACAAAAACAGACATCAACGTCTGTTAATAATAAAATTAATGGCAAACAAAATTCAAAAGAAGAGGATAATACCATACCTTCAGCATCCAGTCCTACAGTTTTAACAGCAACAGCACCTAGATCTAGTACTGATAGGAAACTAGATTCACTTGATGCTTCCTTGCCACATGGGACAACAAAAGAACCCGCTTCTCCAAAACCAATAGCTTCACGAACTGATGATAAACAACATACAGATCAACAACCGGAAACTGAAGATATTGTTAAAAATAAGTGTGAACAATCAGAGACAAATAGTGTTAGTGCTAATGGAACATATAAAAATGTGACTGTTAATGGACATAGTAATAACCACACAGGTGAAGATTTGTCAGGTGTTATAACAAGTCCTAGTTCAGATTATTGGTTGGCGAGAAATCCTGTTGCCGATCAAGTTTTTATTACGGATGTTACAGTGAATTTAAAAACAGTTACAATTAGAGAGTGCAAGACCGAAAAGGGATTTTTTAAAGATCGAGATGCCAATAGTCATTCAAAACCCAGTGATATTGTTTGACAGTCAAGATTTGGTTGTTGATTTGCAGTGTTTTCTTTAGGTGATTAGCGACAGGTGAATGTTATTCTCAGGTCTCTTGATGTTTTATTTATACATGATGATTCATTTACAATATCATTTTCAATCAGAAATATTAGTAATTCATATGAGGGTTATTTTAAAGTTACAGGTAGCTGAAGTGCTTTAAAATTATTGTAATTTGGAAAAGTATAAATAATGTGATATAAATTATTGCAGAGCATAATTTATTATTTTAACAAATTGTGATAAAAGTAATTATTATTTAATTGTGTTGATCTTACAGCTGATATATATTCACCTATTTTATTGATTTTATTTCATATGAATTTGATGGTATATGCAAACAGTTTGGTTCATTAAAGGCTGTTAATATTTATAATGAAACAAAATCTATCTTTAAAGCTTCTTCAAGTAATTATGGTTTAATTTTGAACCATTTCATATTATGTGAAGATTACTATTGATTATTTTATTTATTTAACATGTGTATATTTTAATACCCTTGATTTAACAATTCTCGATTTTTTAAAATTCTTATGCTGTCATTTACAACTATTAGATATTAATTATCCAAAGATTACTTTTCTTATTTATGCAATATGTATACAGTGATGACCAAAAGGATGGAATCATATAAATATATATCAAGTTAATAAAGATAATTTGAGATGTATGAATTAGCTATAACAGTGAAATAAATTATTAAATATACAGGTTATTCCAAAAAAAATGTAACTTACATAAGTTATATTCTGTTAAATGTAACAGCAGTACTTTTTGATAATTTTAATTTTTAATTAATTAATTTAATAATTAGATTCTCCTTGTTAACAAGATTTTATCCAAGTATAACACTTTGGGTCTAAAGTAGTTGAGACTTACATGCAAATAGAACACTTAATTTTTAAAATTTCTCTGTAGCCTCAAAAATCATAAATAATTGATGCTTAGGCATGATTGTTTTGATTCAAACTTTTACAGATTTGCAATGTTAAGAACTAGAATTTTTTAAATTTCTTTTGTCTTGTCGAGAATAAAAACAAAGGCTTTCTTGTCAAACAAAAATTTAATTTCAACATTATAATTTATAATTTAAACCCAAAATTTAGTAGTTTGTGTCATTTACTATAACAAAAGTTTCAAACCAAATACACAAAAACACTAAGTGTGATAATCATGTTTTTAGGGATTAGTGTAGTATTTGGTTTAGTAGCATGCCAATCTCCAAATACATTTCTTAATAAAAGTCTCATTAAATGATTGTTCTTTGTCAGTAATGGATGATTTAAATGAAAGAGAAGGGTTTCACAAATTAACGATGATTGAATTTAGTGATAGGCTACGAATTCATCAAGAAGTTTGTTACGTTTCGAATACCATAGAAACATGCTACAACATATATGTGTGTTTGTAGTTCTGTTATTTGGATAATCTTATAAATTTCCTTTAATTTTTTTTTGTATGACTAGTTTAATTTGCTTTTCTTACCAATTAATAAATAAAATATTTTAGACCCCCAAGTGTTATAGTTTAAGAAATTATGTTATTTATAAACCATTTAAAAATAGTCTCACTTTGTCACATCACTTATTTTGAAACATTTTGTATACTTTAAAGTGTCTTTAAATGATAGTTCATTATTGCTAATATTCATGCCTAAAAGTTTATTCAAATATCTCTAGGTTTGTTCCAATATAAAATCACAGAACGAGTAAGAACCTATCAAATGTTGTAAAATCTATGAGAAATTAGTTTATGATTGTGTTGGAACAAATCATACATTAATATATATTTACATGATTGCCCTTTTCCTATTACTGTATATTTTATGATTTTAAATTTGTCGCCAGTAAATGAAAAATAAAAAAATTGATTATTAAAAAAAAATTAAAAGATTTTATAAATTGTGATCAAGCAGTTTTACATGGCCTCGTCAGCATTTATTTTATACTTTTCATTGAGGCCCTTAACATGATAAATTTAATAAAATATTTTTTTGAATATTTTATATATAAATCGTATTAACAAGACATCTATTATGCAAAGAGTCTTTCAAATATGTTGCAAATTGATTATTTTGAAAAAGAGTATATTTGCAAATGTTCCAAATATCTTGTGTACTATTTACATACACACTTGGTAATTGTTGTGGGCCAAATGAATTTTTACATTTTTAATACCAATCTTACATTTATTTAATTTTTTAAGTAACTGATGTTCAAATGGATTTAAAATAATCCATTAAGTTCAAAGTTTGTCTTAATTTTGTTCCTAATTTTACAGGTATATCCAAAGTTAAGTGTTTACAATTGCTAAGTTCCTTATTATTGCATTTTCAAGTTGATGCCATTTTTTGTTTTAATTGAGTATAATAAGTATTGTCAACTTTTATTAATAGCATGTTTCTCAAAAAAAATTTAAACAGGAGTTCTATATTATGAAATGCATATAATCAGCATTTAACTAGAGCAAAGCGGCCAGCGAGATGCAATAATAAAGCGACAGTATTGTCGGATTCTTTGATGTTTTCTGGTCCCAATTTCGTCTCGTTTTTGAGTGATAAACAACCATCCAGTAAACTCAGAAAACGTGTTTTATATTTACACTGAAGGAACCGTCAGTAATATTTCTCCTATAATACGTGGGCAACTTGAAATACACATGATCATATTAGGTAATATCTTAGTAGTGTTAATTACACTTTATTTAATCCAAACAACATCATCTATTATACCAGGTGTCCCAGCGGGTTAAAGTCTATTATTAGTATCTAATAATGTAGATAGCGAATAATTTCTAGTACACAAATTGTAGATAATCATAAGTTCTACAACTTAAAAATATTTTCCTTTATACAGAGTGTTCGACAACGGCGAACCAACACAAACTTATGTTTTTTTAAATGGATTTTTTTTTACATTTTATGATACCCTTGAAGGACTGATTAAACTGACATCTGTATTTGTCGATTTTCAACTGTTTCTGATATATGGCGATTTTTCGTTAAACATTGTACAACATTTGAAAAGTTGCTATGAAATAACGATTAATGATGAAATACCTATTATAGGCTCATTTAGTAGAGATATATTTTCAGTACGTGAAATTAATGTTTATTTTGGCATATCTACGCATATTCTTTATAATTACATACCATTCGCTAAAGTTAAAAATTTTCAAAAAAATTAAACACCTTGTATATTTATATGTCATTAAAAAGTACTTAAAAGTTACTGATTAAAAATGTCTACCTTCTTTCACCTGTGGGAGATATTGCAAAAGTTATAGGATATCTGAATAAACCCGATTAAATATGATTTGCCATGACTTGCACTACGACTATAACTAAAATTAATCAAAAAGAATTACTTCTATTTTCCTTTTACAAATAAGTTATTTTTATTAAAATTTTAAAACTCCTGAAAAGTTTGGAAGTTCATGAATTAGAAATAATATAAAAAATATCGCAGACGCTGTGTGTCAAAAATTTTTTAAACGTTAAACATAGATTTATAGCTTCAGTTTAAAGGGAAGTAAGTACATGAATTTACGTTAAGTGCGAAATGAAATATTTAAAATTGGAATTAATAGATATTATCTATGTTTTGGGGAAAGTGATTGTTTGCTGGCACAAAGATATACAACCAAAAATATCCAAATATGGGACTGCCATCGATGAGAGCTTTTCAAAAATTGTTAACTATTTGAAGAAACAGGCAGTATTCCGTATGAAAAAGGAGCTGTGTTACTGCTGCCGTAGAAAACGCAGATGCACAAAGGGTTCTTTTCTTATGCGTTCAAGAAAATCCTCATACAAACGTTCGTAAACTTTCTAGAATCCTTGATGTTAGCAAAAACTTTATTAAGAGAACCTTAAAGATTACTTTATTTCTTATGCGATAATTTATAATTATGTGATGCTTGAAAATAGTAACTTATATGTTCTTCAAGATATTGCGAAAGTTATAGAAGTTTTTAATAACGTACATTTAAATGCTTGTATTGACGGTTTGCTTTTCAAGTGAAGTTATAAATCTAAGTATGACTTCTTTTATTTTCAAGTAATTTAAAATTTAGTCTAGGTATGAAGTTCAACAATTTTGTGACACAGAGCGATTGCGATATTTTTACTATTGTTAATTCATAAACTTCCAAACATTTCATATTATGAGTTTTAAAATTTTAATAAAAATTATTTGTTAAAAGAAAATATTAGAAGTAACTCTTTTCGATTAATTTTAATTATGCTCTGTTTAATTAAGTCAAGGCAAATATTTTTAAATCGTAATCGGGTTTATTCAGATATACAGTATGCACGCGGTCTACCTGCGGATGAATATACTAGACAAGTTGGTCGACTATAAGGGGGGTAGCCTCTGTTACTAACATTAGAGCTACGTTAAAGTCGACACCACAGAAATCGTTAGTCCGTGAAAATTGCTACTGTTACTGTTAATAACAAATTCTTTAACCAAGAATAAAGTCATTATCTGTACTGCTTTAGAGAAGATGGAAATAATATTAATCAATAAAAAATGTTAATGGATAATTTATAAGTAGAAACTTGCTAAAGCATCAAATAATCGCAGTAAACAATTTTAGTAAGGGATTTCATCACAGCTTCCCAAATTGTATGAGTAAATAAAAGAAATGATCATCAATTCTAAAAACTTAAAAATAATAAATTTTTTCGTAAAATATCAAAGATTTAAATATAGCTGATATGAAAAACGAAAACGTAACAATAGCAAAACTCTTATTAAGACAAAAAGTAAATAATTTCGTAGTATTCTAAAATAGAAAAGGAAACAAACTAAAATTCTGAAAGAAGACAATAAATTTGTATTAAACTAAACAAAATGTTTCAGTAAGATAAACTATAAACGCAGAAACAATGAATTTAATTGGAAGTTAAGAATGAAATTATTAAAGAAAAATGAATTTCTACAAGTACTTAATTATTTATTAAATGCTCAAATAAGCCTCCCTCTTGAGCTGAGCAGTAACCCAGCTGATTATAAAAATTTCGACGGACATTTGTTAACATTTCCGGGGTAACATGATTCGAAAATTCAATAATTTTGGCGCGTAATTGTTCTAAATTAGATGGACGAAACGCGATTTAAAAATGTGCTTGCTAGTCGACTAGATATCGACCCGACCGTTAACAAAATTCAAATGAAATACGCAAGTACAGCTGCTATCCTAGTGAGTCAGTCTTGCCACACTACACTCGACCAATAGAACAGTTTGTATATTGCTTTCTCGTACTAACTCATACAAACTCTCAGTGTCGTCGTTTTATCACACAATAAATGCATCCGCAGCTTGCAGGCAAGCACTTGGTATAACTTTTTCAATATCGCCCACAGGCACTAGAAGGTATATACTTTTAAAGGCGAAAAAAAGACGAAAGTACGGAAGTTTGGGCATTCCTAACGAAATAACTCGGAAAATATAGATGCTAGAAAAAAATATTTCGAATAAAAAAAGTTAAGTAAGTAGTTAAGTCAATTTATAAGAGAAAGGGTTTCTATGGTTTTTTGTATAAACCGAACCGTTCTCGAGATATAGAATTAAACTTACTCGCGATAGCGTCGCCATTGACACTCGGGGTACCCCTCAAATTTACAATTATGCTCAGAATACATCCCTTTAACATATTTCACTATCGACAAAATTACGCTGTTTTTTGAAGATTTCCCTCTTTTGAGCGATATTTTTACTGGACTAGATCGTTTGTAGTAAAATATACAAGTGTTCCATTAAAAAAAAAGGTATTTTTATGACTGACTCCCTTTGGAATGAAACTTACACTTGTTTTTATGTTTACACCATCTCAATTAAAAAAAGAAACGGCAAAGAACTTGCTAATTCGTCCAACTTATAGCTAAAATAATGAAGTTAGTAGTGGTGAATACTTTGTAAGTACATGATGTATAGTTGTCAGAGACTACATTTATCCCAATAGCGTTCAAGTTATGTATTTCATTGACTTTACAGGACGGAGTCAAACAATGCAATATAAATCGTTTACGAATTTAATGGTTTTGCTCTCACTTGCTAGTTGGCCAAGTAACTGGTACACTTGCCAGTTTTTAACTAACTAACTTTCTGTACAGTGTACATTGTTTTGCGTACAATTGCGGCCCCTACAAACTCAGACAGTGTGACAAATAAGAAATTTTGGCTTTTTAACATGGTCCCAGAATTGAAGTTTATTAAATGTCACTTTAAAAATCGTGCACGCTTGTAACTTACAATAAACTGACACTGACATTGTCATACTGGATAAAAGTCAAACTCACACATAACAGTTTTTTTGAATTTGGCAGAATATGTCAAAAGTCGGTGTCTGAGTTTGTAGGGGCTGCAACTGTACATTAGCCTGATTCATCTAGAAAAGAGACTATTGGTGCTAAGAAGATAGGAAAACTGGTATAACTAATTTACGTAATATTATCTTTTAAGTTATACTTTTTTTTTTCGTTGACTCTCATTCCAGACGAAATATATTTTATGCTTTCTTTAATTCCGCCAAGAACCTTTAAAATCACGTGCTAAAAAATACAATATCATTGGATTAGGTATAGGGAGAATTTACTTTAGTACTCTGTAATTGACATTTGACTGATTGACATTTATTTTCTATATTTTATTTACAACCATATGCGTAATGATTTACTTTTTAAAAGTTTGGAAGTGTGACTTTGTTCACATTTATTCCCGCCCTCATTTCCCAACCTCAATTTCAAACAATGATAATACATTAAGAAGGCTTCCAACCACATTTTAATTAACAAGACGAACAAAAACTTATTTATTAAAATTAATTGTTACATTAGAATTATTGAAAGCTTGAATCCATATAGATAGGGCGCCCTGCTTATTGCTGATCTGATGAAATAGTTATTTCTTATCCTTCTCCATTCGAGCTAAGATATCTGGATTGCTACGGGAGGTCAGTTTCCCTCAGTTCTAGTGGAGTACAGTCCTTGAAGGCTTTACTACTCAATATTTCTTTTATAATCTATACATCGAAAAAACTGACGTATATTTATTTCACGTTTACACTAGAACATCAAATCTGACACTTCAAAACTTTGACCGGAATTTTTATCACAAATATTACTAATTGTATGGTTATAAACAAAATAGTATACATACCTCGGTGAAAAGTTTCATTCCTATCTCGAGATAAAGTTAACTTAATCTCTCGACAGTAATGAAACACTTTCCACCTCGGTATGTAATATACTATTACGGCTTAATCTGATATTACATCCCATTAACTTCCCAGACTGTGGCGTTTTTTTATACTTTGCCTTCTATTAGTTAAATGACAAGGTATTCTTTTAATAAAACAAGTTATTGAAATTGACTACTAAAATAAAGGGAACAAGAAAGACAATGATAAGCAAAATTTTACAAAAGTAATTTAAATGCTGTAGTGTCTGGAAAAAAGACGTATTGCATTCGTTGATCTTGACTTTTACAAGATGCTAAAACCTGAACTACGAAGGGCGAAATTAAATTGCTTTTAACATCGTAAATTTATCATAATATTTCATGTTATTTTTTAATAATAAAATGTAGGTTACCTTTACTTTCATACGTTTCCATTTTGTGTGCAAATATATTTACAAATTTATAATTTTGTTTAATAAAAACATGTCACATTCGTAAAATATCAAATTATCTTGAATTGTAAACATCAGGAGACTGAATTTTTTGTACAGGGTAAATTGTTTTGCGTACATTAGCATGTAAAAAAGAGACTATTGGTGCTAAGATAGGAAAACCGGTCTAACTAATTTACGTAATATCTTTTAATATTATCTTTTAAGTTACATTTCTCTTCGTTGTTTCTCATTCCATGCGAAATTTTTGTACATATATATAATTATTACGGAAAACTTAATTTTAATTGAATTCATAACGAAAACAAAACTACCTTATTTATTTGAGTGCACCGGTGATACTTTTTATCTGGACAACTTAAAGATTATTTTTGTGCCATTTTTTGTGTTGATTCATACTAACTTAAACTAAACTTCTTGTATGCGCGCATGACTTTTCTTGTTTTGTCTGGTAGTGAAGTAATGGCGAACGTATTTTTTAGGGTGGACAATTACAAAGTATCGTTGGTGTACATATATTTATTTTCTATTTACTTTTATATAGTATTTTCTCGATTTTGTACATATTATATTCAGTACTACGCTGTATTATGTTTTAAATTTTGTATGTAAATATGATCAACTTTTGTTTTATTATTAATTGAAGGAAATCGTATATGAAAATAATTTATATTACCGGCGGTTTTTAAATTTTTTATTTTGCTTGTAGAGATGTTAATCAACGGTGCTTTCTGAATTGCCTGTTAGTCATAAATTGTAAATGTATATTATGTTGTAATATACATAATCAGGGAGTAAAAGGGAAAATGTGTGTTTAAGGACGTAATGCCAAAAAATTTTATCAATAAGGACCGTTGATGTAAATAATTGATTTGTCCTTGATATTGATGTATTCTTAGGCGAAAGTACTGTTTTATTATTAGTAAACGATTGTTTTATTAGATACTATATTATCCATGTTGTTAGAAGGCTGTGATTAGGAAAATTATTAAAAAAAATAATATTATTAGATCAATTTTGACATATCGTTGCGAAGTATGAGTGTTTAGCAAATAAAATAAATATTTGAAAGAAGAGAATTTTTAGAAAGAATACGACTTTACAAGCTGGAGGAGAATATTAGCAATAGCCAATTCTCATTTGGAACAGTAGTGCAAACAAAGAAGAAGAACATGTAGTTCCAAAATTGGCTTAAAGCAATGGAGAAAAGTTACTGGCGTAGTAGTAGAATATGATTTCTTCATTATTTTACGTGAATATTGTGTTCGAATACAATTTTCGCCACTACCTGCTTAGTTTTCTAATATTTACTATTGATCTGTAATAGATCAAATAGATATGTCTACTTTTCGTTTATTTGAATTCGTTGGAGCTAACTAACTTGAAATAACAACAAACATTTTTACACCACACGTAAATTTGAATTTATTTGTAGTTTGAAGTACTATACTAGTAGCAGCAACATTTTTCTTGCATTTCTTTCCAGCGTTTCTTTTTTTACTGTAATGTAGTTTATTAAATTATGTTTGTTCTTACTATACTCAAATCGCTGAACGGATTCAGTGGTCACGTTGGGTTCACGTGATTACACCAAAGTCGTATACACACAGGCACATAAAATCATTCAAGGATCAATGTCTGTAAAATAGTTATCGCAATTGTGCATATTCGAATGAAAACAGAATAAATGCAGCCAAAACAGATTTAACAGTAACAGATACATTAAAGTAAACAAACACCTTCGATCTGCGATACTATTACAGTTTACCGAATCGCCTAATGTAAACGATCTTTGCCGCCGACCGTTTTTATGCATAGGATGCCTTGATCACAACGTGTTCACGTTGTAATCACGTACTTTTATTACTGATTCTCTTCGGTGATTCTAGATACTTGGTAATGGTCGCATTCAGCAGACACAACAGTTGCGCAACTGTTCAGTGATCGGATTCTGATGTTGTACGCTCACTCTGAACATGTTGTGGCGCGGTAGCCATTTTTGCGAGCGGAAGAATTCTGCGCTTAGTGAGTGTATTCTGATCCGCATGCGCATTAACGCACTTTAACACCAACGTAACACACAATTTTGAAAAAAGTTATTAGAAACGAACACACTAAAGCTATTGTTCTGAAATAAATATAATATTGGAGTTAAACGAGTATTTTAATCGGAGTTTGAGGAACATTAAAAACTACTCCGAAACATAATACAGAAAACCAATTTATTATTATTGTCTATTGTGTTTAATCTGTATACACCAAATGGAAAGTGATCACATAAATGAGAACGGTCCCCTCCAACCAACACTCAACTGTTGTCAAGTGAACAGGTGGAGCGGGAACGGTTCCCGCTCCGTCTGCTGAATGTGACCAATGTTTCTTAATAAAATAAATTTTAGGTTATGTTATGATGATTCAGAAGATACAAGCTAAAAAGCTTAAATTTGTCCCCTTAACAATAACATAGCCTTTTATTGTTGCACTTGTTGAAACATGAGTGTATCAGTATGGTGTCAAATTTCATAATGGCGGGAAATGTATAATGCACAGAAACGATACAACGAACAACGCTAATATTTCATTATGATAGACCGTATTGGTGGTGCTCACAAGCTGTTATTTGGCCCGTAATTTTGGAGATCCCTGCACTACACCATTACTGTACTACATACCGAATTGTAAAAGAACTCGTATAATAGTTATAATCGGACTTATTATTTTATTATACAATTTTATCGAGTATTTGACGTGGCGCTTCGATGGCATGACGAAACTGTCTCATCTAGCTATGCTGGAATTCTTAGAGTATTATTAATTGATTTAATGGAATCGATCATGCTGAAATTTAGGAGCTTGTTGAAAGCGATAATGTTTTGAAGGACACATCAAAAGCAATTTCCTAAACGAGCTGCTGAATATTAGAAAAAAACTGTATGATAGACTTTGGAACTTTCTGAAACCTGAAAGATCAGAAGCGTTTGCTATTATTATACAATAAATGAAAGAAAGATAGAAGCTGAGATAAGATGGAGATACAGTTGAGAGGAGAATAAATAAACATTATTGCGACTAAATGTTCTGCATAAAATACTGGAGTTAAAGGTTTGTTTTCTGATTTACGCGAATACCTGCAAGCGGTGTCTAGTGTATTTTTAGAAAAAGCGTGTAACAGATGAAATTTACGCCGTTACTGTCCAAAAGAGAATATCCAATTAGAGGACAAAAATTCATTGAAAGTATAATAAGCACATGTTACTGTATAAAACAACTTAATTTTAAAAACCTATCTATAGTCCGCACAGACACCAAAAAAGTGAATAAAACATAAAAAATAGAGCAAAAGAAATTTAACTAAGAGCAGATGAATCGAATATTTTGAAGAAGTACAAAATCCAAAATTTGCAATTTAGAATTTTTTTAAAATAATTTTCCAAATCATAACCTTTTTTACTTAGATATGATTTATTTATAAATAGCATCTTACATGTATCATGTATATATATTTTTAAATCGATTGTTTACTCAAAGTTTTAGTTTTAAGATCTCGAATTTATTTATTATCATTAACCCGCTAATTTCGATAAACTTGCGAAAGTGCAGTTACACTTAATCACTTCCGGTTTCAATCTCATTTCAAGGATACAGAGGAGAGAGTCCAAAATAATATTTTTTTGAAAATAGCGATACTGTTATGGTAAACTTTTCAAGCGGGAAAATCAGATATAGAATAGAATCGTTTTAGGTTCTAAGTAAATAGTAGTACAAAGACAATACACAATCTAATGCATTAAGTACTTTCTTTTGGATGACGTTATTTTTTTAAAAAAGAATTGTAAATCTAATAACAGTTTATGTTTACTTGTAGTAGGAATTCGACTATTTAGTCACTTTACTCTCGCTTCCTAGTGTCTACTAGTCGTGCAGTACTGCATTTAGTTGTCGCGAGTATTAATGCAGTAATGCCAATGTTCGACTGGTAGTACACGCTTGTCATTAACGTATTCACGCTAAATCATCAAAATATCGACTTTTTATCCTTCTAGGAGGACGGTTTTTAGTATTAGCTGTTGTAATACAAAATATCGCAAATAATTCTCACAATAGAATTGATCTTTTTAAATGAAAATAAAAGTGTTATATTGAAAGGTCTCTCTACAAATGTAATGAGTTCTTATTTTTGTAATTTTCTGTTCTGCAGTGCGAATAGTCATAGACATTTTGTCGTCAAAAAACATCGACATCATCAAAGAAAGTATATAAAGTGTATATATAATACAGATAAATACAAACGGGGCAAGAGTTATATACAGGGTGTCCCGAAACTCTCCTGACAAACGAAGACCGGAGATTCCTCAGATAATTTTAAGAAAATTTAATCCAATTCACCCTAGTCCGAAAATGCTTCCTAAGGGAGCTAGAGCTCTTTGAAGATGGCGCATTGTAATTAGTTTTTTTTAATATCTCCCGAACGCTTCTATTTAGAAAAACAAAATCTGGTATGCTTATTTATCCTCCAGAGATGAATCGATTCCATCAATTGCGAATTTCTAGTACCGGTCATAGGCGTCCGTTTTGGGTAGGTAAACGGTTATTTTAACGCATAACTTTTTTGTCTTTAACTTTTAAGCATTTGTAACACTAGATTATTAAATTTTCAGGTATTCTAGTACTAAAAGGTACTCTTACTTTAAGTCGGTAGGATACACCGTTTTCTAGAAAAATCGATTTGAAAATTTTTCGTCATTTCATCTTTCGTCATTTCAACTTCGCGAACTGACAACAATTTGACAATTGAAAACGTAGGTTTTATTTCTGTTGGCAGTTCAGAGCGAACTAGTGCAAAAAATAATAAATAGAATTTTAATGACGAAAAAACGAAAAATTTTCAAGTCGATTTTTCTAGAAAACGGTGTATCCTACCGACTTAAAGTACGAGTACCTTTTAGTACTAGAATACCTGAAAATTTAATAATCTAGTGTCACAAATGCTTAAAAGTTAAAGACAAAAAAGTTATGCGTTAAAATAACCGTTTACCTACCCAAAACGGACGCCTATGACCTTAGGAAGCATTTTCGGACTAGGGTGAATTGGGTTAAATTGTCTTAAAATTATCTGAGGAATCTCCGGTCTTCGTTTGTCAGGAGAGTTTCTGGACACCCTGTATACATGAACTCACTAGCGATATAAAAACCATGATTAGCTAGGAATCCTTTTAATACTTTTTTAAAGCCGTGCGTTATCAGTGTTCTCGTAATTTCTTCTGGAAATTTATTATAATACATAATTGACCGATACTTTGGATTACATTCAAATAGAGCAGTTCTATGAGTAGGTATACTAACGATATTAGACGATCGTTGGTATATATGTCAGTATTCCCTAGAAAGCTTGCTTCCAGTACGCACCTATAACCAGTTGCTATGTAGAAAGGCTGTTTTCTATCTACAAGGATGTACTTAATTCAAAGAGAACAAGCCTTACAGAAGAGAAAATGAACAAATAATAAGGTATTTTGTATTTTATAGATCACCAGCCACTTGTTATCCAATTATATAAATAAAATTAAAACCTCTTTAAAAATACAACATTTCAATAGTGCGCCCATGGGCGATGAGTCATCAACCGTTCGTGCCCGCGCCCTACTAACGACTGATCGGTAAATTATTTAAATACACCCATTATATGTAAGGTCTTTTCTAATATGATCACTCGTTAGTGCTATGTCTCCTAGCATTTCATGTTTTTTAGAGCTAGTTTGCTGTCACTGAGCATCAGAAGAAAGCCTATTTTTTCTTCTATAATTCCTTGATATTTTCAACTTCTGTTAAAAATTTTAAAAGAAGAAACAGAAATATTTAAATATTTCTTGAAAAAGCAAGTTCCTGTACTGCTATTTCATATACTAATGAGTAAAATATTTTTGACGGCATTTATGTACTTTAGAAAACCTCGGTTTACCACTACCCAACGTCTTTATATGAGATACTTTCAATGTACCATTTTGTTTTAATTATAAATCACAATCGAGCTTATTTTAGATTACAAATATTCTAGTAATTTTGCTTTGGCTTTCTGACATCTTTAGCAGTTACTACAAAAATCAAGTGCCGGGTGATTAGCAGTTACATTTGTAATGGCACTTATATATCTTTAGATTCTATAATCAAAATTGCAGTATACTGTTTAGCTGAAATAAAACAGTACTTATGATACTTTAAAGTTCCGCAAAACGTATATTTTATGTGATTTTGAAAACTTTCTCCAAGTTTTAATCCAATATGTTTTTAGTGCCTATATACATATTTTTGTGTATATTTGTAAAAGATTTATTTTTATTAGGATACATTGTTACTACTTGTTTAATGAAACAATTTTAGCTGCGTGTATTAAATGAAATATTGTAATATTTATGTATCGAAAATCTCTAAATAATTCATGGACGCTTTTCTAGTGTTGATTGTTAGCAATAGTTAGAATAGGTAAATGAACATGATATTCATTTTATAATGTATGTATTATAGATTAGTGATAATTTTGTAAATTGCATTTTATTCTTTAAGACATCACTATAAAGAGAAATCTAGACCGAAGGTATTTTTAATATACTTATACATAAGATTGTAAATATGTAAAAATGTATAATAAATTATTCCCGTACTTTATGCTATATTTTTTAAGTAAATTATGAGATTTGAATAGATTGAAAATAAATATCAACTTTTTTTTGCAACATTGTCTTCAACTTTTTTCGCAACATTGTCACATTACTCTGTCATATATTTTTATTTTAATATGTGACGTAAGAGTGGCACAGATATATTTCGTTTTAAAATAGATTTTTGGCGTGTTTTTATTATGTTTGTTACTGTGAGGATCTGGAAAGACACAAATTCAATCCAAAGACAGGTAAGTAATACATTTTAGGAATGAATTTGATTTGGCCTATATTATCCATTTTCGTGCAATTGTGTTCCTACTTATAATGATACAACCGCAAACAGATAATGTCGGCAAGGAAGAAACATCGCGCAAGCGAGATGGTGTTGAACAATTTATTATGAATGACACAAATCATTAAGTATATAACATGTATACAGGGTGTACCACTTAAAACTCCCAGGTCGAATATCTCGGAAACGGATAAAGATATTTGAATTTTGTAAAAAGTAGTTACTAAAGAATGTGATCGACTCTAGTTTGCTCTCACAATTGTGTTTTATTATGTGAAGATATAGATGGCGCTGCGATGAAAAGAATTTTTTTGATCGCCACAATCTTCATTTGTTTTTTATTTGAAAGAGTATTAAAATTAATGTAAATTTTATTATTTGTAATTTCCAAAATTTAACGGTTTTATAGATATTCGTGTTTAAAGAAAGTAAGAGTAATTTTAAAGTTTTGTCGTTATTTTGTTTAAAAACTTAAAAGAATCAAATATGATTAACAAAGATGTTGCCTTTTTGATTGCTACATAACGTGTATCGCCTTATTAGTTCTCTTCCGCAAATTTAACAATGTATTTCTACTAATTTTTTGAACACTTGCATAAATTTTATTATAAAGGTCGCCAATATCTGTTATTGGTTCCTTGTAAACTTCAGCTTTCAAGTAACCCCACAAGAAAAAATCTAACGGGGTTAGATCCGGCCACCTAAGAACGCCATTAGTACCAATCGAACGACGTGGGAACATTTGATTAAAATAGTCAGTAACTATGTTGGCATTATGAGCAGGTGCCCCGTCTTGATGTAACCACATATTATTTCGCAGGTCTATAGGTACATCTTCCAAAAGTAGTGGTAACTCATTCTGCAGGAAATGTAAGTAGCGCACACCAATGAATGTTTCATGATAAAAGTGGGGGCCTAAGATATATCCGTTTAAAATTCCACACCAAACGTTAACGCCAAAAACTGTTTGATTTCTGGTTTGCCTTATCCACCTATCTTCTGACCAATATTGAGCATTATGCTTAAATAAAGTACTATTGTTGTGAAAACGACATTCGTCATTCCACATGATCTGATTCATAAAGTTGTTTTCCGCTAACATTACAGAAAATTCTGCCAGAAAATCGAGTCTGCGTTGATTATCTCCTATTCTTAAATGGTGCACTAAATGAACTTTATACGCAAAGTGAGTAAATGTTTGAATGAAGCTAATTATAAAGACAATTAATAATCAAGCAAATGTCAGTAATGTGTGCTAATGTCAAAATATTTCCTAAATAATCAAAGCAACCATATACATCTAACACAGACATGAATGCTTTTCTTCCTACATACCTATGGGTGTCTATGAAGTGGAATTTATAAAAAGGAACTAACTATAAAATTTAAATTGTGAAGTAACTATAATAGCAAGAATTGTGAATATGTTTACTGCTATTTTTCCTAACAAATTAAATATTTAAACAAAATAAAGACAAAAATTCAAAATTACTCTTACTTTCTTTAAACAAGAATATCTATGAAACCATTAAATTTTGGAAAGTAACACAAATAATAAAATTTATATTAATTTTAATACTCTTTCAAATAAAAAACAAATGAAGATTGTGGCGATCAAAAAAATTCTTTTCATCGCAGCGCCATCTATATCGTCACATAATAAAACACAATTGTGAGAGCAAACTAGAGTCGATCACATTCTTTAGTAACTACTTTTTACAAAATTCAAATATCTTTATCCGTTTCCGAGATATTTGACCTGGGAGTTTTAAGTGGTACACCCTGTATATATACAGTTCTCTCAACAAAAAGGTTGCCAATCCAATTTACACGAGCCGAGCGCATTTAGGACGGACTTTAACGCATAGGCATCATATTCATTCATAAATTGATAACTCAAAGACACATGTTAAGGCACGTTTAAAACGCCCACAATAACCCGCTTGTTAAACTACAATCAAATACATAAAGAACAAACAATATGTGTGCTCCAATACAAAGTATGAAATGTATAAACACAATTTACGATATACAATTTTGTGCGTTTTGACATGTCAAATGAAGTATGGACAATTCACGGAAGTAAATATTTCCTAGTTTTTGATAATACTGGGACTTTTTTGTTGCCAAACCAGGACAGTTCAAAATGATCTCGTTGTATAATGTTGAAGTTGATTAGTTTAAGCCGATCATTTACAGACTCACTGTTCAAAAACCCTTTAATCTACACTTCTTTGATTCTAATGTCAAATTTGACAAGTAATTTAAATTTATGAAGTGGTGAAAATTGTAAAAAGTAAAAAATCGTTAGAATGCAAATGGCGGCGTAGAATCAATTACAATCACATATTTCGTCTTTTAAATAGTAGATTACAATTTACACAAGCCGGGTTGCTTTAAACTAGGGATGTAACGGAAGTGGGTTTATCGGAACCAAAGTCGGAATCGGAGTTTTTAAATTTGATTTATCGGAATCGGAACCGAAATCGGGGTCGGAGGCGGAGCCGGAGGCAAAACAGAGATGTGTTCTAAGAACAATCTAATAAAATAATACAAACAAAAACATTATTCAGTTTCTTTATTTCAGTTAACAATAAAATAATACACCTACTTAATCAAATTTTCTTGAATTTTAAACGTACAGGCAGAATGAATCCTGTATTTTAATCATTCGTTCCATCATATAAAATGTAGTTTCAACCTCCGATTTAAAAGTGCCGGACTTTAAACCCCTCACCACACACTACCAGCACAGTATAGAGCTGTATAGACACAGTAGTTTCTCTCGCCGTCGGCACCTTTGATGTTTGTGCCCCAAAATGGTACTGCGCATTCACGCCCGTGCAACCAATTCTTCTATTCAGGAATAAATCAGTGGCGTCAGAACCAAATCGTTTATGAGAAAATTATGTTAATCAATTTTTAAAATTATGAAAAAGCTATATCAATAATCCAAAAAATGAGGATAACACTTTATATTTATTAAGTACATATTACACGCGCATTTAAAATGTAATACATTATACGTACAACACAAAATAATTCCGCCACGGCTCAACAGCTGATAGCTGACTACTGCGCACTCAGAAATTGGTCCGCACGCGTCGGTTTGCCGGTGGACAATTATTTCCCTCGAGAGAAACTACTGTTTCTATTACATAGCTATATACTGTGCTACCAGCAACAGATTAGATTCACTTGATTCCTTGTAACTCTAGTCATCTGTAATTAGGTATAACATCTTCGTACTAATAAAAGGTATTTTCTTCGTTCGACCAAAGAATTACTAATCCACCGAATATACTTGGTCGTGGATTGAAAATCCGAAAGGAAAACTTTATGAAGTCGAAAGAACGCCACGAATAATAGTTGTTGATTGAACTTGATTGTAGTTTTTTTGTTCAGGTTCAGTTTACAACTATATTTGTGAAACATGAAGGATATATTATTATTGCAGTAGGTACCTACGTACTTATTAATATAAATTGTGTCCTATTGTACCTAAAATTTCTATTTTCGCGATTGTTTACTCAAAACCAACAATATTTAAGGTTAGAAATTCCTGATTTGTTATTCGAAATCTGCTAATCGTAAAATAACACGGATTCTAGAGGAAACAGTTCTTTTTTTTACCAAGATTCCTAAATACCGTTTCAGAATTCAAATAAACAACTGCTCATTCGATTTGATTGAAACTCGGATTAGTAATCCTTTCGTTGAACTGCTGCTAGATTTTTGATTTGTATAATATAAAAATGTAATTTAAAAAGTTAATCTGCGTTGGGCGCGTTGTTCAAACTGATACAATTGCATATTTTTTAAAATTGAATGTATCAATGCGCCTGCCACATTAGCTTCTTAACTTCCGTTACGGCAAATCAATTCAAGACTCATCATTCTAGATGATTTCTTTAAAAAATTGTCTCGAGCTAGTTTTACCTCACATCGTTCGGAGAAGTATAAGTATAACACTGTTGGATTGCATAATGATGCATGATTTGTACAGAACTCAGCAAATATAGACCGCCAAATTTATCTGATGATATAGAAGAGAACAACGTGCAAGATGAAAATCAACGTGGAACAAGAAGAAAACGGTGTAAGGTATGCATTGTAAAATATCATCCGACAATACCGTGGTCCCAAGCAATAAGTCAAAATGGGTCATTTTCAGCAGACAGGTTTTTATGTTTGTGATCATAATTTTGAGAATATTATCGCTTTTAAAGGCTCTTTTACATTCTAGTATTGTTCTTAAAAACAAATTACTACAGCATAACTGTGAAGAAGTAAATCTTCTTAGATTATTGACTATATTTTCACTTATCTCCTTAGTGCACAAAAAATGACTAGATGTTTCGGCAATATAGGGAGTTAAGTACACTAATATCCTGTTTGCACACTTCATTAAATACTCTTCTTCAAAAAATTTGGCCAATAATAATTTCAAAATAAGCATCAATAACATATTTGAACCTTTATTTTAAACAGAAAATAAGATGTTGAACAATGTTTGAAAATAATGTTAAAACATAAGTGACATAAAGAAACTTTAATTAAGCAATTTACTTTTTTGGCAACAAAATCAGTTTTTCTTCTTTATTCGCCTTCATCTCCTAGCATGTCTAAATCTGGGTCAACATCAGCCATATTCTGTCCAGGCAGGTTCGCATAAAAATCTCTAGCGTCGGGATCAATTTTATCAAAAAGAGATACCAAATTTTCCTTTTTTTGACTGAGATAGGTACTGGTTGCTTGTAAGGACGTGGCAGTTCATAATTTACTTGAATTTATACATTTTCTACATGTTTCTTTTCTTTGGTAACTCATTCGCTTAAATCCGTTAAATTGTCGAGAGCAGTTTTGTATTGGAACAAACCAACATCTTTACCAAATCGTAACCATTTTATGTTCCGAAAATTGATTTGTTCTTGAGCAAAACCAACTTTTTTCTTTTGTAAATATTTCTTGACCAAATTTGGAAAATCGAGAAAATGCTCTTCCGTCATTGCTTTTACCTCAAACACATTTTTTCGCTTTTCTTCTGAAATGAGTTCCCGACAATTCATTTTACTCGCTTTCAAGTTTCTCTGTTTCCGTTCTTTTCGTAGGTATACCCACTTTTACTGTAGTATATTGCAAACCATTATTTCTATTCTTTTTCTTGTCTGTTCTTTTCTTAAGTGACCAAGTGCTATTTGGTTTTCCTTCTCCATTTTCTACAATATTCATCTGATCCGAATCAGGAATTTAGGGCACATTAATAGTATTCTCGTTACTATTTCTTGCCAATCCGTTGTCTTTAGTTTGGAAATCTAAATCTATTAGAACAGTTTATCATGCTTATGTTCATCGAGTTCTTGTTCTTCGTCTTCATTTTCGACATATACTCGTACTTCTGTTGAATTATTAGATATAATATTTCCAGTTTCGATAATCACATTACTATGAACATGAAGTTCTTTATTTATACAGGTTTGGCCTACGATTATCTTTCATGCGGCTTTCCGTACAAAACACGAAAGAAGTTGCCAAACCGTACCTATCTAACAGATATACATACGCCAGCCGACAAGTAGACCTTCAGCGAAACCATATTAAATTCAATCATAAAAATAATAAATCTGAAGGAATTCTTATGATATTAACTTAGGATACTTTTTTAAGAATATATACGAATGGGAATAGTACCTAAAAATGAAGATAACAACCCCTGCAACATGCACACATGCATTATATTGGAATATTATGATTGTAATGATCGTATCGGCCCGTCGTGTAGCGTCGAACAGTATGTGCCCACTGCCCACGTGTGCATAAGTACTGGCAACAACGTTGGTTTCAATACATGGACTTTAGCTCGCATAAAAGGTAAAAACAGACCGAACCTGTATATTGTCAATGTCAGTAATGTCTTTGTTTGTAGGAAAGGCGTTTTGTAGATTTAGACCGTCCGCTAAAGAAACCTCTATATGTCCATGTGATCTTTTTTTTCATTCTTCACAAGAAGAATAATACAAATGCGACGTCAACAGTACCTCAAGAGCTTGAATTCCCGTTAAACTCTTTTTGCTACGCGGCTAGTAGTATACTTAATTCTAACATTCCATTTGTTAAAAAGGATATACAATGTACATACACTTACATCTTTTCAGCACATCAACTGATTTAAATTTTAGTAAAATTCTGAATGCTTAAGGGCTCACATATACCTGGGCGTTGATTGAAGGAATACATAAAGATGCGCCACTACATAGCACTGAGTAGTCAAAACTGGATCCGAGATCTATAGCGACTGCATCAGTCGTTTGGATCCGAGATTCGAAACAGCCCGAGACAGCGATGATGTTTCTCGGCAAGGGGTTTGCGGGACGACTTAACGGAAAGACACACTATTTTACTATAGCGTTGGGCATCTTTATATACGAGGGTCATCCGGAAAGTAGTACCCGTTTGTGCAATAAAGACACAGGAGTCAATATTAACAAATATATACATTTTTATTGGAAAGAGCATACTTTACACTACTTCTCTACATAATCCCCAACCAAGTTGAGGCATTTGTCATAACGTGTGACGAGTTTTTTTACTCCAGCGTCATAGTCCTCCGCCGCCAGTGTATTGAGATACGTAGTTACGCCTCGTTTAAGTTCTTAATCGCTGTCAAATCTTTTTCCCGCGAGAAAGTCTTTAAGCTTCGTAAAGAGATGAAAATCCGAAGGGGCCAAGTCCGGGCTATACGGTGGATGATCGAAAGTTTCCCACTGGAATTGCTGCAAAAGTTGTTGTGTAATCGCAGCTGTATGAGGCCTGGCATTGTCATGAAGGAGAATTACGCCTGTAGACAATAGACCTCGTCGTCGATTTTGTATTGCCCGCCGTAATTTCCTTAATGTTTCACAATACGCATTAGCATTAATTGTGTCTCCACGGGCCATAAAATCAATGAGCAGTACACCTCGTCGATCCCAGAAAACGGTTGCCATGACTTTTCTGCTGGACAGAACTGTCTTGAATTTTTTTGGTTTGGTTGGTGAATGAGCGACATGCCACTCCATTGACTGTCGTTTACTTTCAGGTGATGCATAACAAATCCATGTTTCGTCCCCAGTAATGATGCGAGTCAGGAAAGATTCTGCTTCATCGGAATAACGTCCCAGAAACGTCAGTGCTGTAGCCATACGCTTGGTTTTGTGCTCATCAGTAAGCATGCGAGGGACCCACCTTGCACAGATTTTTGAATAATGCAGATGGTCTTTGACAATTTCATGAGCAATTGTTCGAGACACATTAGGAAAATGTTCACAGAGTTCATCAATTGTGATGCGCCGATCGTTCCTCACGCATTCGTCTACTGACCTCAGCAGTTCGTCTGTAATGACAGATGGTCTCCCTGAACGCTCCTCGTCGTGTGTATTCCCCCTCCCAAGATTGAAGTTGCGACACCAGCGCCGAACAGACGACTCGTCCATCACATTGTCTCCATACACCTCCTTTAATTGGCGATGAATATCGCAAGGTCGAACGTTTCGTGCATTAAGAAATTTAATCACGGCCCTCAATTCACAACTGGCGGGGTTCTCAATTTGTTTAAACATTATAAACGATCACAGACACAACACAGGCAATGCTAGCGTCACGCAACCTCGCACAGAGCAGGCAGACAAGCTACTGACGCGGCCTGACCTTGCCCAGCGGCTACCCGAGTCGTCAGCGCTTCATGCGGCGCTAACGGGTACTACTTTCCGGATGTCCCTCGTATATTCCTTCAATCAACGACCTGGGTAAATCGGGAAAATCGATTTTTCAAAAAGGTGCTCATTCGAAAGTACTATCCTTCCAGTGTCTACCCTGAAAATTTCATAAGGAAATTCGCAATTATGACGAAGTTATAGCGTTTTGTAACTGACCGGGTAAGCAACGAATAACGGTCGGGGCGCAGGTAGACGTGAAACAGTATTTTCAAAATCGGTACGAAATATCTCCGCAACTACTGGACCGATCGGGATCAAGTTTTGCAGAGTTATGCTTCACACAATAATCTAGTACTTATCGAGCCGTTTTTTCGATATTTGGCAGTTTTTTTTTTTGTCATAATTACTCAACAATTTTAAGGCGAAAAACCGCCAATTTTATTCAAATGACTGCCATGAACCGAAAAAATTGAATTCGCAAATTCCGGTTCGATAAGTACTAGGTCTGTCTATCTACTTTGAGAAAATATTTTTTTTTTCAAATAAGAAATGGCAGAGGCACGTCTGGTACCGCGAACGCTGTCGACAAAAACCCAACTCAGGAAAACGACTGTAATTCTTTTACCGTTCGAAATTTTCGAACCCGATTTTCACACAATTTATAATAAATGCCATATTCAAAATGTATATTACGGTTTTTTAAAAAAAATACAGTTTTATACACAAACAAAAAATCTTAAACGTGACCCTTTTAGGTGCTCAGGTATATGTGAGCCCTTAAAGGATCTAAGTATAGGTACATATTTTTTTTGCAGGAGTTATTTGGCAGAAATTCAAGAAGTTTAAATATTCCTTTACAGCTGGTTGAAATCTTACAAATCTACAACATTATTGAGAGTATAAGTGCACATATTCCTTATCAAGACCCTCTGCTTTTCCCTCTTCTAATTCACACAGACTTATTTCCTTACGTTACATCAAAAAAAAAAAAACAATTTGTCGACTTAATCCCTTATTGCCTGTGACCACAGAAATATAATTGCAAAAATGGAAGGGTTCCGTTTTTTTGATGCATATTGAACCTTTCTGTTCAACATGCAACGAATTTTTGTGCAATTTACAGCAGCACAATGAAGCTGATATTAATAATTGACTGATAACTACAGTGGAACTTCCCATGTTGTTCGTTCCGACAATATTGCCCGGTTAAGAGAAATGCCCGCTTATTAGAAGACAGAGAAAAATGTAGTTTGCTTGTGTGTATTACATGCCAATTTTGCCTGAAAATGTGATGATAAGCATACCAAACGCCTGTACATCTGTTTCAGTTTTTTTTATTTCCAGTAGACCATCTTTATACAATACTATTCTTTTCTAATAATTAGGGCGCGGACATGAACGGTTGATGACTCATCGCCCATGGGCGCACTATTGAAATGTTGTATTTTTAAAGAGGTTTTAATTTTATTTATATAATTGGATAACAAGTGGCTGTTGATCTATAAAATACAAAATACCTTATTATTTGTTCATTTTCTCATCTGTAAGACTTGTTCTCTTTGAATTAAGTACAACCTTATAGATAGAAAACGTCCTTTCTACATCGCAACTTGTTATAGGTGCGTACTGGAAATATTCTTTTATTTCAGCGTATTTAGCATACACAATCGCCGCAATGTTATTAATTAAATCTCGATTTCTATTAAAAACTGCGTCTAACTTTTGCCGAAGGCCACATCCGAAGTCACTTGGAATACTTTTGAAATTATTAATAATGCAGTTAATCCATCTTTTAATTTGAGATTTCGATTTTCAAAATATGTGATTAGTTTAGGCAAATTTCCAAAGTGTTCCTGAAAGAATAACAACTGATTTTTTAAATTTGGATTTGTGTTAGTTCCTTGCACTCAGAAATACTTCGAGCATCGTCATTTAAACATGTAACGAAATTTTGTAAACTATCGAAATTCTCTGCATAAAAACTATTTCTGTGTATGTTTTAGCAAAGCTAAGTGACGAAAGTGCGATATTTTAGCATTCTGTAATGATATTTTACAGACTTTGTAATAAATTTCGGAATCACTGACAATTCATTTTCATATCAGAAAAAGTAACGTTCTAGATCTAAATAAGGATAACTAAAAATGTACGTGTATGTTATTGAAACAAAACGAAATCCAATGCACACTTACGTCTAGATAATTGGGAGAAGTCGATTCAATAAACCGGTATTAAACAGACTATATAAATACGTAATTAACAGTCAAAATAATGAAAAAACGAAACTAACGTAAGTATGAATGGAAATTTTATTTCTCCTGCGAAATATAAGCTAAATATAATAAATTTTAAAAACCTCTGACGCTCCTATGTACGCCGATGAAAAAAGGATTTTACTCATAAATTCCTTATTTTATGGGCATTTTTTGCTCTCATTCTCGGGCGTAAACAGATGTTGCAGTTTACCATATGAATTAGTGCTATTCAGGAAGTGGGTGTTGTTTACATTATTTCTTTGCTCCGTTGTAACTTCGTCGTAGTTTAAACCGGTCATGTCCGCTCCCTAGACCGGATAAAATGTACGTTTAAGGGAAGTGCTCGTTAAGGGTAGTTTCACTGTATTTTTATAAATATAATTTGTCTTTTTTTTTCATTTAATATTTTTATCAGTCAGTTGATATATCATAATAAATTATCGAAAAATTTCAAGTTTTGGAAAGAAAAATATGAATATGTTATTTTATTTTAATATACCCTTCTCGTATTTTTTCATGTTCTAATGCATTTTCTTCCCAATTTTTTTCCTAATATAATTAATTGACTTTCCAATTTAAATAGATAAAATCTAATAAGAAAATTCTACCGGGAAGTTAACATTTTAATAGCATGGCAGACCCAGCGCGCCCGACGGAAGGTTAACAAAAACACATAATATTACTGTTGTCTTTTATTTAACGAAATATGAAAAATGACACTCATGGATGTAGATGGGTATAAAAAAAAACTAATAGTAACAATGAATAAAGAACACAACCCGCATGAGAATGACAATCTGTAAAATGTGAAAAAGTTGTTTTAATCCATCGCCAGATGGAATTTTACGATATAAATATATGTATATATAACAGCAACATTGTTACTAAAATGTAAATGTACAATGAAATATCCACTTTAGTACAAACGCAATAGCTGTCCACTTTGTACAAGTTACGGGACGACTCCGTCTTTAAATATACTAAAACAACTTTCATCTTGCCAGGTATTACATATAAGTATATAATAAAAAAATAATAATTAATATTTTAAAGCAAGATAAAAGTTTTCTTTTTAGTCACTATGTCAGTCTAACTTGTCTTGGTTTAATTTCGATTTAATTACTTAGTTACTCACGTAAACAAAACACTAATAAATTAAAATAGTAGGGCTCCCATACTACCCATTTCATTCTGTTCCTTCACGAATATTTCGAAATACTGATAAATTATCGTGACGGCTAATAAAATACCAGTACCAGATCCAATTGCCCCTAAGAAATCAGCCATAACCGACAGGGCTCCTATGCACAGTCCTCCGAAGGCCGCGGCAGTTGGAATGTATCTGTTCAATTCGTGAATCATTGAATTGTCTCTGTGGCCACGCATGACCATTTGTTGTTCTTTCAATTGTTTAGCGACGTCCTTCGCAGAGCTGCCGGACACTTCGATCCACGTCTTTGAGAAGAAGGCGCAAGATCCCAACATAAATATAATGTATAGAACAGCATGGACCGGATCTTCTAGTATATGACCGACACTTTCCGGTGGACTTAAATAGTAACATAAACCGCCGACTGGATACGCTCTCGCTGGTCCGCCTCCTCCAACGTCCGCCCAAACTCCCAACAAGTTGATGATGAAGTTGCCTTGGAATTTAAGCGCGAGCATTTGAGAAATAACGTACAGATTTGAAACCAACGCAGATTGTAATATGATCGGAATGTTAGATGTGTAAAAGAGTTTTATTGGATAACTTGAATATTGGCCGCGGTATTTGGCGCTTTTTATTGGTAAATCGACGCGGAAACCTTGGAAGTATATTACAATAGCAAACACGAGAACGGTCGCGAGGAGATTCATTAGATTAGGTAAGTTTTGGCGATAGAACGCTTCACGTAAAGCCCGCACTTTATCTTGACGCGTCGTGATTAAATGGAACAGGGCAATTACGGCTCCTTCGAATTCGGTACCCCTTCCAGTGTTGACAGTAGCCGGTGAGAAAGCTTTCCAAATTATGGTCTCGCAAATATTGGTAGCAATGAACAAGGAAATACCGGATCCTAAGCCATAACCTTTTTGTAGAAGTTCATCCAGTAGAAGGACTATGAGGCCGGCAACGAAGAGTTGTATGATAATCAGAAGACAGACGCCCGCGCCAATTTCTGCAGGATCCCCATACATGCCAGTCATGACGTACACTATAGCTTGACCCACCGTTATCACCATGCCAAATACTGAAAAACAAAAAAGAGGTTAGGAGAAATATTTCAATACTTCATGCAGTTGCGGTTCCTCAATAAGTGCACATGTGCACGTGCATTCCCAAATTTAGGGTGCGATTCTGAAACCCTATCGTAAAGCTACGGTTATAGGAAGGCTACGGTACCTAGCAACGAAATGACGTTTCGATAGCGATTTTCAGAATTTTTACGGTTAGTGATGTAGAAGTGTCATTAGAACCGTAAATAAAGATTTTGTAGGTTATATTTTATATATATTATTGTTCTTGTTTGCAAATATGAATATGAGTTTTTAGCATTATTGCTAGATGTAGATCACAATAGGTAGGGATTCGTCTATGTAAAATATGTGTATAGAGTGTAATATATTCGCTTTATACCAGAAATGATATGCGCATTTTACGAAATTAGTTAATCGATCATGTAAATCTCTAACAGGAATTTTAAGCAAAAGTTCAGGCGTTCAGAGCCTTATCCAGGTACTGGATAAAAGTATTCATCTAAATAATATACATAGTTACATTTGATGATTACGTTATATGCATACAGCATGTGACAATTTTCATTAGCCTTAGGCGATCAATTCATGCAATACGTGACAACGTGGCACCCCTACTTTCCTCTCCAATGCCAGCGCGACCGATACATGCTCGAAAATACGTTAGCAGTAACTACTGGACCACTGACTTGGGTGTTTGTAATGCGTTCAGAAATAATATTTACGAGTTGCAAGGATTTGTTTTTCTTTTTCCTTTCAGTAAATGCAGAGAATTATTAAGCTGCGTTCAGACTGCATGACACAAACAAAAGCGTAATTCTAATAAAATTGGAAAATAACCCTAATAAGGTAAATAAAAAAGAATTCTGAAAATAATAATAAACTACTAGATCAGGAGATCGCCGCGGCCATTTGATGTTTCCCGTTCCAGTAATAAGACGGCTTTTATTGCAGACTAGATCGCAACGTGTTCGCAGCTAAACAATGAATGAAGAATGAGAAGATCGGAGAAAATCGTTGTGATGTCGATTGTTGCCGGGATTGGTGACGGACAGTAGGGGTGCCACGTTGCCACGTGTTACTTGTATACGTATAAATCGCACGTAAACATTGAATCCCTATAGCAATTGATATTTGACACATGCGGTATACCTACCTATACAGTGTACATAATATCTTTTGTTACAGGTCTTAACAATATTTTCCTAACAATTATTTTCCATTTTTTGGACAAATATCAGTGAGTCGTATAATTCATAAGATCATAATCTTTTAGTTCAAAACCAGAAAAATAATTATTTGGAAATTGGAAGAAGTGATGCATCACTTGCATTTTTAATGTGGATAAACGTGTTTACAACCAATTTAAAACGAATGGGTTGGCTTACGAACCAAATCCTAAGCATGAAAATAATGTACATATATATTGAAGTAAGATATGTACAGTGAAACTTATGTAAAAAGATTATTGCAAAATCTTAGATTATATTGAAACCCTGTTTAAAATATTTCATAAAATATTAAATTTACTATATAAATTTAACAACTTCAGTGCATTTACAGTAGTAAACTGAATATAATCATGATGTCAAGAAATAAATGTACAATGTATAACAGTTTTGGACTTAAGCAAATGTAAATAGATTTCAAATATAATAATAAATAAATTTAACTTATTATTAAAGTCTTGTGTTGTATCTGTAACGAATTGCCTATTTAAGTTCTAAAATAAAGCCCACGCTGTACAGGAATAAATTAAGATTAAATAGTGCCATAAATAATTATAAATACAACATCATTTACACACATATGTTAATTAGAGCATTAAATACAATCACAATTTTATCTAAACTGTTTAATTTTTGCTATTATACTTTTTTTTAACACATATTGGAATGAGATCTTTGAAGATGCTAAAGAGTTATTCCTTTAATAAAAGCTGGAATAACTAAATTAACTTGCAGATTACCTAGCGGTTAAAATGCTCTTTCTCCTTAAACAACATATCCTGGGTTGATTATTGCAAAAATTACTTCACTCTATTTATTTATCAGATGTACGTCACCACAACACCGCAAGCTTCTCTAATATAGCATATATTTTCCTGAGGAGTTATTGCTATTAAAATATCTATCGTGCTTATAATTAGAACAGTACTGCTGCTGAGCTAAATTATTATCAGGGTTTTCAATGAAAACTTCAAAGCACTCACTAATTACAGTTGTTTTTTCTTGAACCACTTCTTTGAAACATACTGTAATACAGAACGTTCTGGTCATAAGTTTTGGCCTTTGATACACAACATAATACTTAGATAATTAAATAATGACTTTAATAAGTTTATTTAATAAGAAAATTGTTTAATAAGAGCACTTATAGTCGAATTTTAATGATAGAAATTTGTTTGTTTGCCCACAACGGCCATAATGAATTTGATTTGACAGTTCGTTGGATTGCCCTATTAGAATAATATCCTAACCAACAAATATTTAAAATGTCCTGTCATTACAATCAACCTAACCTGTCACTGTCGAACTGAAAACTATGTAGTTGTCTACAGATTACTAAGGTTGAGACGCTCCATAGAAGTGTTTGTATTATTTAATCGGCAATATCGAAACACTACGAGTAAAGAATAGAACAGGAGAGATAATAACGTGGTGGAGGAATAGGTATTTTTTAGACGGAAGTTGCCACTTTAAGGAAGGTCAGTTATATTCTGTTATGTCAAAAATGACGTTTTAATGTTTCTATAATGGTGAATTGTGTGGCTTGTGGTCGTTCTAAAACGGCAAGAACATAGAATATCACTTTTTCTCGTCATCGGTAAGTTATTTCATTGGCATTCAACATAGACAATAATAATTTAAAAAAAGTTATTTTAAATAACTTGTCATATATCTCACATGTCTGATTATGTGTTCAGTGGCGTAACATACATATCCAAGTCATTTAATATTTGTTATATTTTTGACGCAGATTTCCTTTAAACCCGTTTATAATATATTAAAAAGAAGAAAAGAATTGAAAACATAATAAACAACGATATTTCTTTAATTATTTTTGGACTAACAACCTATTTTAAATGATTATCGAGAACATACGAAGTGTACATATACCCTATACAAAATATTTATGCACGCTTATGCATTACGCCGGCCATATTGAGTTACCACTTTGGACAAATATTATTTTTAAGGAGACTCTCTCCTGTTCTATTCTTTACTCGTAGTGGAAACATCTCTCTTCATTTGTTCAAATTTTTAATTTAGAAAATAAACATTTTAGACTCACATGATCATACTTATGTGCAACTATACCATTACCAATAGGAAAAATTAGCATTAATAAATACCCTGTTATTTAAAATTTATGTCGATAATTTTTAAAATCACTGGTAAAAAATCCTTTAAACTACGCTGGGATTCTAATGTCAAAATTGACAACTAATTTGAATTCAGACAGGGGTGGAAACTGTAAAACGTAAAAATCGAAAAATGCAAATGGCGAATGGAATATCAATTACAGACCCGTTATACATATAACTTTCTTAAAGCAATCAAATCCAACTTGCTACTTCATTTTCAGTTGTGTTTACACAGATATTGATATTAACTATCGCAATTAAAGACCGGACTACAAGACACCAAAAAAAAAAACAGAAAAAGGCACTTAAAATGCATAAAAATTAGACAAACAACACAAAAATTACTGTACCTAACTAATAAAATTTTATTTTCATCAAAAATACATTTTCAAACCAAACTTTAATATAAAAAAAAAAATTGTCAAAATTGTATGCCCTTTTCTGTTTTTTTTTCTTTTGATGCCTTTTCGTCCGGTATTTACCGCAATATCTGATGCAAGTAACTTGCTAGTGTAGTGGTGTCTTAGTAAAGTTTGTGTTATAAAGTTTTTCCAAATTTGTAAAATGAAAACAAAAACCATTTATCAGCAAGATAAGCCTTCTATATCTTGCTAATAATTTTAGATTTACATAAACCTAATTCAAATCCATGTATAATAATGTGTATATTGTGGTTAATTTTACAAATGCGATCTTTGGAAGAAGTCAACTTTTTTTGAGTTATTTTGTCACTAGCACTATATACTGTTGATACTATTAATTCGCTAAAAAAAACAGCCAAATTCGACAATAAATTGTTCAAGACTGTCAAGAAAGAGAGATATAAGTGTAAAACAGGCTATAAAGGAGTATGGGATTTGAGTTACAATACTAAGCATACCACTTCCTAATAATGCACTGAAGTACACATTCTATTGCACAAAAACTATTGAAATGGTGTTCTTCTTAAGTGAATATTCAATTTAAGCCTTACCATATTACTTCGGGTAGTTGCACCATGAAAGTAAGTAATGAATCAATGATGATGGTTAATAAACAGAATAACAAATGATTTCAAAGTACTAATTTACTGAGCTACTATAAAATTAAATAGTAGTTTAGGACAATCCACAATTGTCAACACTTTAGACACTGCTTTTTCAAAACATATTTTTGAATATTTGAGTGTGTTTCTTTTTTCTGCTCTTTTCATAAATTATAATCACTTAATTCTTTTCATTTTCAAATATAAAGTTAACTTTCTTTATTACGTCTGAAACAGTATTCTTTCAACAAATTCATGAAAAGGGCATATTTATTACTCCTGATAAGTAAAAAATCTTCCCTCAAGAAGGTCTAGCTGTATACTTTTTGTCTAGCACTAATAATGTAAATTAGAAAGGTTTTGTTGATAATAAATTAATCCTCGTGAGGTAATTAATTCAGCAGACACAATAAAATAATTTACAGACTGCATTTTGTGAGGAAATTGTCAACGATTCTTTTGTCAGAGTACTAGAGATAATTCAATTACACTTGTAAGCAGTTCTTAAAGTTTATTATCATTAAATTATGTGATCCAAAAATAAAATACAAAAAATTCAATAATAGAGTTTCTACTTTTGTGTTTGTTTATTAGACCTTGTATATTTGTTATAATGTTTAAGCTCTATAAAACAGATTAAATTAATATCATTAACAGAAAACTAGTGAAAGTGTATAAGGTTTAAAACACATAAGACAAACTGACACTGAATTACTTTTTTACAAAAAAAGAGCAAAAAAGAAACACCTAACGTGAAGACATTAATAAAATATTGGGCATGATTATACTTACATTTTTGTGCACCATTAAATAGTGCTCGATCTCTAGGTGTATCGCCAACTTCAATAATTTTTGCACCAGCAAGCAATTGCATGATCAGACCTGATGTCACTATTGGTGAAATACCAAGTTCCATGAGTGTACCTCTGTTTGAAGCAAGGATAACTCGAATCCAATAGAACGGATCTGCTGAATCTGAACTCATTATGCCAAATAATGGAATCTTTAAAATAAATGTGTTTTTATTTATATAATTATGGTATATCCTTAATACATACCTGACAGCATACAAGGAAAATGAATAAAGTGATAGCTGTCCATAGTACTTTCTCTCTAAATTGTATCTGTAACATAAATATATGCCACATGTAACCTATACCATCTGTTAATAAATCATCAATGAAAAATTGAAAATATATCGGATTTTTTAGTAGATTTTTGATTTAATAGTGATTTTTCTTAATTTACTGGTATTCAAAATTGCAAGGGTACATAGTTTTTGTCATGAATGTAAATATGGATATCTAATGTTTACATACCTTCCTTTCTGGCTTTGCTATCTCTGGTAAAATACTACAAAAAGGCTTTATTACTTCCAGGAACTTAACTGCAAACAAATAACATTAGTAAAAGTAGAAAACGTTTTGTCTACGTACACACATAAAACTTTGAAAGTTAGAATTAATATTTTAGGAGAAATTGACAGAAAATGATGAAAGTGTTAGGTTAAATTAAAACGTTCAAATACTTACTCCCCATTTTAATGAATTATATCTAATAATTAAGAAATAGTAATCACAGTCAATTGCACACACACTCGTTGTCTATGCTGTCACATAAAATGGGGCCGTCTCTTACAAACTTTACGGTACTTTAGAGTGGAAAATTGGTTACACGTCGTACACGTAGCATTCAAGACAGTCACGTGACCGATGATGTTGGCGTGTGATGCACACAAAATATATATGGCAACCTTTATATATCGTGCATGAAATAAGTTGCATAAGCAAGTGGCGCAAAATTGAATTTAAATATATCCCCTTTGCTATAACAATATATTGTTTCTGATAAAAATAAAATACCTTTACTTTTGTACTAATTTTAGATTAAATTCTATCGACCTATATTTTTTAATATCAAAGAATCTACTCATTGTTAAGGCCCGGGATACCCAAATCATAGGTATAAGCTAATACATGTAAGGGTTTTTTTCTTTTTACTTGCTTATTTGGTAACATGAAGCAATGCACTATTTCTTTTCATAAAAGTCTTTAAATGTGTCTAAAAAAAATAAAACGTGGAAACATTTATTTCTTTTCTTCCTTTATTTCTGAACACAGAAGAATATTATTTTTTGTTTAATAGGGCGTTTGAAACTCTTGCTCGCTATGAAGCCCCTTTTTTTTGAAAATTGATATTTTCTTAGATACCTATTTGATGATATAAAAGAAATTAAAATTAGGCAGCCCACATTACAATCCAGTTTGTCTAGAGTGTCTAGAGAGTGGGTACAAATGTGTAAATAATATTCAAGGATAATTAATTTTTATTCTCTTAGATATTGTAGTAGATACATAATCTGGGCGCTTTTAAGAAAAGTGTTCGTGTCTTCCTAAAAAAAATGAGTTATAATTTCCAATATATTTATGGTATTTTACGCTGCTTCTTTGAAAGATATACCTACCTCCACTTTTTATGACGCTGGAAATATTTCTTTTGTATATACAACAGGCAGTTTGTTTTTGATTCGTAAGATTGGAATTTAATTCTTTTTCAAAATGTATATTATTCTACCTACCGCTAACGATTTTTATATTTATACTACAATACTCCTGCTAAATGTGTTTTTTTAATTGTTCAACTCCTAGTTAGACAAACTGTAGGCGTAGTATGCACATTATTTTTTGTCTGAACTCTCCGGCCTACTTTGCTGAAACAAGTTATACAGCAATACAGAATAAAAGGCGGTAAATAACAGGTGCGTCATAAAAACATTATTTGTACTCAGAGTGTGAATATTACTTATAGCAATTTACAGATCTTTTTGTTAAAAATATACATACACATATATACAGGGTGGGGCACTACATTTCCGTCAGTTATATACGAAAAGTGGCAAAATATACAAAGTAATTCAATAAAACGTTGCGCACCAAAGTTACGAAATTTTAAATGGAACACCTTGTATGTTATGGCATATTTTGATACTATAGGCTAAATGAATGCCACTTACTGTTATATTCTCTATACCTAACTCAACCTATTTTAGAGATATTTAACTATGTGTGTTGCATCTGTATTTGAAATTTCGTCCGTAGTATCAGGGCAGCAGAAAAGCGAGGAGGTATATCAAATATATCAGGAGTAAAATTAAATATATTGGCGGCATCTGCACAATAGTAGCTGGACTATACCCTAAATATAGCTACTATTGTGAATATAGAATTCTATATTGTTTTACTCCTAATACATGTGAATATAGAATTCTATATTCACGATATAGTGTGGCTACTACTTTGAAGATGTAGCCACATTTATTTTGTTTTACTTCTAATACATTTGATATACCTCCTCGCTTTTCTGCTACCCTGATACTACGGACGAAATTTCAAATGAATGTGCAGTGTTTCGGCTTCAGTTACTTGAAATATTCTTTCTTGACAGACTAAAAAAAAAGTCTGTCTAGACAAAATTTAGACATTATCTGCCGCCCCGATTCCGTTTATAATTAAAATTACCTTAAATGCAGAGAATATTTTTTTTTTAATTTAATTCTTTTAAGAGAGTGTAATTTACGAAAATACTCTTAGTTAATACTTTAAGAATATATGTATAATCGTAATAAAAATAAAAATATTTTAAAGTTACTATAACCACCTGGTATGATATCAGCATTTAACAGTTACGCCCCTAGTATCAAGTAACCTGAAAAACGAGGTGGTATATCAAATGTATCAGGGGTAAAATAAAATAAATTATCTCCTCCCTCTTTTTCTTGCTAAATAAAGTCTGTCTACACCTAATTAAGGTAGGCATTATCAGCCGCGATTTAGTTCATAATTAAGAATTACCTTAAGTGCAGAGAATAATTATTTCTCAAATTTAAATTCTTTTACGAAACTGTAATTTACGAAATTTATCTCGGTAATTAGTCTACATTTGAAATTTCGTCCGTAGTATCAGGGCAGCAGAAAAGCGAGGAGGTATATCAAATATATCAGGAGTAAAATTAAATATATTGGCGCCATCTGCACAATAGTAGCTGGACTATATCCTAAATATAGCTACTATTGTGAATATAGAATTCTATATTGTGTTACTCCTAATACATGTGAATATAGAATTCTATATTCACGATATAGTGTGGCTACTACTTTGAAGATGTCGCCACATTTATTTTGTTTTACTCCTAATACATTTGATATACCTCCTCGCTTTACTGCTACCCTGATACTACGGACGAAATTTCAAATCAATGTGCAGTGTTTCGGTTTCAGTTACTTGAAACATTCTTTCTTGACAGACTAAAAAAAAAGTCTGTCTAGACAAAATCTAGACATTATCTGCCGCCCCGATTCCGTTTATAATTAAAATTACCTTAAATGCAGAGAATATTTTTTTTGAAATTTAATTCTTTTAAGAGAGTGTAATTTACGAAAATACTCTCAGTTAATACTTTAAGAATATATGTATAATTGTAATAAAAATAACAACATTTTAAAGTTACTATAACCACGTATGATATCAGCATTTAACAGTTACGCCCCTAGTATCAGGTAAGCTGAAAAACGAGGTGGTATATCAAATGTATCAGGGGTAAAATAAAATATATTATCTCCTCGCTCTTTTTCTTGCTAAATAAAGTCTGTCTAAACCTAATTAAGAAGGTAGGCATTATCAGCCGCGATTTAGTTCATAATTAAAAATTACCTTAAGTGCAGAGAATAATTATTTCTCCAATTTAAATTCTTTTACGAAACTGTAATTTACGAAATTTATCTGGGTAATTAGTCTACATTTGAAATTTCGTCCGTAGTATCAGGGCAGCAGAAAAGCGAGGAGGTATATCAAATATATCAGGAGTAAAATTAAATATATTGGCGCCATCTGCACAATAGTAGCTGGACTATATCCTAAATATAGCTACTATTGTGAATATAGAATTCTATATTGTTTTACTCCTAATACATGTGAATATAGAATTCTATATTCACGATATAGTGTCGCTACTACTTTGAAGATGTCGCCACATTTATTTTGTTTTACTCCTAATACATTTGATATACCTCCTCGCTTTTCTGCTACCCTGATACTACGGACGAAATTTCAAATGAATGTGCAGTGTTTCGGCTTCAGTTACTTGAAATATTCTTTCTTGACAGACTAAAAAAAGTCTGTCTAGACAAAATTTAGACATTATCTGCCGCCCCGATTCCGTTTATAATTAAAATTACCTTAAATGCAGAGAATATTTTTTTTTTAATTTAATTCTTTTAAGAGAGTGTAATTTACGAAAATAAAAATATTTTAAAGTTACTATAACCACGTATGATATCAGCATTTAACAGTTACGCCCCTAGTATCAGGTAAGCTGAAAAACGAGGTGGTATATCAAATGTATCAGGGGTAAAATAAAATATATTATTTCCTCGCTCTTTTTCTTGCTAAATAAAGTCTGTCTAAACCTAATTAAGGTAGGCATTATCAGCCGCGATTTAGTTCATAATTAGAAATTACCTTACGTGCAGAGAATAATTATTTCTCAAATTTAAATCCTTTTACGAAACTGTAATTTATGAAATTTATCAGGGTAATTAGTCTACATTTGAAATTTGGTCCGTAGTATCAGGGCTGCAGAAAAGCGAGGAGGTACATCAAATATATCAGGAGTAAAATTAAATATATTGGCGCCATCTGCACAATAGTAGCTGGACTATATCCTAAATATAACTACTATTGTGAATATAGAATTCTATATTGTTTTACTCCTAATACATGTGAATATAGAATTCTATATTCACGATGTAGTGTGGCTACTACATTGAAGATGCCGCCAAATTTATTTTGTTTTACTCCTTATACATTTGATATACCTCCTCGCTTTTCTGCTACCCTGATACTACGGACGAAATTTCAAATGAATGTGCAGTGTTTCGGCTTCAGTTACTTGAAATATTCTTTCTTGACAGACTAAAAAAAAATTCTGTATAGACAAAATCTAGACATTATCTGGCTCCCCGATTCAGTTTATAATTAAAATTACCTTAAATGAAGAGAATATTTTTTTTAAATTTAATTCTTTGAAGAGAGTGTAATTTACGAAAATACTCTCAGTTAATACTTTAAGAATATATGTATAATTGTAATAAAAATAAAAATATTTTAAATTTACTGTAACCACCTGGTATGATATCAGCATTTAACAGTTACGCCCCTAGTATCAGGTAAGCTGAAAAACGAGGTAGTATATCAAATGTATCAGGGGTAAAATAAAATATATTATCTCCTCGCTCTTTTTCTTGCTAAATAAAGTCTGTATCAACCTAATTAAGGTAGACATTATCAGCCGCGATTTAGTTCATAATTAAAAATTACCTTAAGTGCAGAGAATAATTATTTCTCAAATTTAAATTCTTTTACGAAACTGTAATTTACGAAATTTATCTCGGTAATTAGTCTACATTTGAAATTTCGTCCGTAGTATCAGGGCAGCAGAAAAGCGAGGAGGTATATCAAATATATCAGGAGTAAAATTAAATATATTGGCGCCATCTGCACAATAGTAGCTGGACTATATCCTAAATATAGCTACTATTGTGAATATAGAATTCTATATTGTTTTACTCCTAATACATGTGAATATAGAATTCTATATTCACGATATAGTGTGGCTACTACTTTGAAGATGTCGCCACATTTACTTTGTTTTACTCCTAATACATTTGATATACCTCCTCGCTTTACTACTACCCTGTTACTACGGACGAAATTTCAAATCAATGTGCAGTGTTTCGGTTTCAGTTACTTGAAATATTCTTTCTTGCCAGACTAAAAAAAAAGTCTGTCTAGACAAAATCTAGACATTATCTGCCGCCCCGATTCCGTTTATAATTAAAATTACCTTAAATGCAGAGAATATTTTTTTTTAAATTTAATTCTTTTAAGAGAGTGTAATTTACGAAAATACTCTCAGTTAATACTTTAAGAATATATGTATAATTGTAATAAAAATAAAAATATTTTAAAGTTACTATAACCACGTATGATATCAGCATTTAACAGTTACGCCCCTAGCATCAGGTAAGCTGAAAAACGAGGTGGTATATCAAATGTATCAGGGGTAAAATAAAATATATTATTTCCTCGCTCTTTTTCTTGCTAAATAAAGTCTGTCTAAACCTAATTAAGGTAGGCATTATCAGCCGCGATTTAGTTCATAATTAGAAATTACCTTAAGTGCAGAGAATAATTATTTCTCAAATTTAAATTCTTTTACGAAACTGTAATTTACGAAATTTATTTCGGTAATTAGTCTACATTTGAAATTTCGTCCGTAGTATCAGGGCAGCAGAAAAGCGAGGAGGTATATCAAATATATCAGGAGTAAAATTAAATATATTGGCGCCATCTGCACAATAGTAGCTGGACTATATCCTAAATATAGCTACTATTGTGAATATAGAATTCTATATTGTTTTACTCCTAATACATGTGAATATAGAATTCTATATTCACGTTATAGTGTCGCTACTACTTTGAAGATGTCGCCACATTTATTTTGTTTTACTCCTAATACATTTGATATACCTCCTCGCTTTTCTGCTACCCTGATACTACGGACGAAATTTCAAATGAATGTGCAGTGTTTCGGCTTCAGTTACTTGAAATATTCTTTCTTGACAGACTAAAAAAAGTCTGTCTAGACATAATTTAGACATTATCTGCCGCCCCGATTCCGTTTATAATTAAAATTACCTTAAATGCAGAGAATATTTTTTTTTAAATTTAATTCTTTTAAGAGAGTGTAATTTACGAAAATAAAAATATTTTAAAGTTACTATAACCACGTATGATATCGGCATTTAACAGTTACGCCCCTAGTATCAAGTAAGCTGAAAAACGAGGTGGTATATCAAATGTATCAGGGGTAAAATAAAATATATTATTTCCTCGCTCTTTTTCTTGCTAAATAAAGTCTGTCTAAACCTAATTAAGGTAGGCATTATCAGCCGCGATTTAGTTCATAATTAGAAATTACCTTAAGTGCAGAGAATAATTATTTCTCAAATTTAAATTCTTTTACGAAACTGTAATTTATGAAATTTATCAGGGTAATTAGTCTACATTTGAAATTTCGTCCGTAGTATCAGGGCTGCAGAAAAGCGAGGAGGTATATCAAATATATCAGGAGTAAAATTAAATATATTGGCGCCATCTGCAGAATAGTAGCTGGACTATATCCTAAATATAACTACTATTGTGAATATAGAATTCTATATTGTTTTACTCCTAATACATGTGAATATAGAATTCTATATTCACGATATAGTGTGGCTACTACTTCGAAGATGCCGCCAAATTTATTTTGTTTTACTCCTTATACATTTGATATACCTCCTCGCTTTTCTGCTACCCTGATACTACGGACGAAATTTCAAATGAATGTGCAGTGTTTCGGCTTCAGTTACTTGAAATATTCTTTCTTGACAGACTAAAAAAAAAGTCTGTCTAGACAAAATCTAGACATTATCTGCCGCCCCGATTCCGTTTATAATTAAAATTACCTTAAATGCAGAGAATATTTTTTTTTAAATTTAATTCTTTTAAGAGAGTGTAATTTACGAAAATACTCTCAGTTAATACTTTAAGAATATATGTATAATTGTAATAAAAATAAAAATATTTTAAATTTACTGTAACCACCTGGTATGATATCAGCATTTAACAGTTACGCCCCTAGTATCAGGTAAGCTGAAAAACGAGGTAGTATATCAAATGTATCAGGGGTAAAATAAAATATATTATCTCTTCGCTCTTTTTCTTGCTAAATAAAGTCTGTGTAAACCTAATTAAGGTAGGCATTATCAGCCGCGATTTAGTTCATAATTAAAAATTACCTTAAGTGCAGAGAATAATTATTTCTCAAATTTAAATTCTTTTACGAAACTGTAATTTACGAAATTTATCTCGGTAATTAGTCTACATTTGAAATTTCGTCCGTAGTATCAGGGCAGCAGAAAAGCGAGGAGGTATATCAAATATATCAGGAGTAAAATTAAATATATTGGCGCCATCTGCACAATAGTAGCTGGACTATATCCTAAATATAGCTACTATTGTGAATATAGAATTCTATATTGTTTTACTCCTAATACATGTGAATATAGAATTCTATATTCACGATATAGTGTGGCTACTACTTTGAAGATGTCGCCACATTTATTTTGTTTTACTCCTAATACATTTGATATACCTCCTCGCTTTACTACTACTCTGATACTACGGACGAAATTTCAAATCAATGTGCAGTGTTTCGGTTTCAGTTACTTGAAATATTCTTTCTTGACAGACTAAAAAAAAAGTCTGTCTAGACAAAATCTAGACATTATCTGCCGCCCCGATTCCGTTTATAATTAAAATTACCTTAAATGCAGAGAATATTTTTTTTTAAATTTAATTCTTTTAAGAGAGTGTAATTTACGAAAATACTCTCAGTTAATACTTTAAGAATATATGTATAATTGTAATAAAAATAAAAATATTTTAAAGTTACTATAACCACGTATGATATCAGCATTTAACAGTTACGCCCCTAGTATCAGGTAAGCTGAAAAACGAGGTGGTATATCAAATGTATCAGGGGTAAAATAAAATATATTATTTCCTCGCTCTTTTTCTTGCTAAATAAAGTCTGTCTAAACCTAATTAAGGTAGGCATTATCAGCCGCGATTTAGTTCATAATTAGAAATTACCTTAAGTGCAGAGAATAATTATTTCTCAAAATTAAATTCTTTTACGAAACTGTAATTTACGAAATTTATCTCGGTAATTAGTCTACATTTGAAATTTCGTCCGTAGTATCAGGGCAGCAGAAAAGCGAGGAGGTATATCAAATATATCAGGAGTAAAATTAAATATATTGGCGCCATCTGCACAATAGTAGCTGGACTATATCCTAAATATAGCTACTATTGTGAATATAGAATTCTATATTGTTTTACTCCTAATACATGTGAATATAGAATTCTATATTCACGATATAGTGTCGCTACTACTTTGAAGATGTCGCCACATTTATTTTGTTTTACTCCTAATACATTTGATATACCTCCTCGCTTTTCTGCTACCCTGATACTACGGACGAAATTTCAAATGAATGTGCAGTGTTTCGGCTTCAGTTACTTGAAATATTCTTTCTTGACAGACTAAAAAAAAAGTCTGTCTAGACAAAATCTAGACATTATCTGGCTCCCCGATTCCGTTTATAATTAAAATTACCTTAAATGAAGAGAATATTTTTTTTAAATTTAATTCTTTGAAGAGAGTGTAATTTACGAAAATACTCTCAGTTAATAGTTTAAGAATATATGTATAATTGTAATAAAAATTAAAACATTTTAAAGTTACTATAATCACGTATGATATCAGCATTTAACAGTTACGCCCCTAGTATCAGGTAAGCTGAAAAACGAGGTGGTATATCAAATGTATCAGGGGTAAAATAAAATATATTATCTCCTCGCTCTTTTTCTTGCTAAATAAAGTCTGTCTAAACCTAATTAAGGTAGGCATTATCAGCCGCGATTTAGTTCATAATTAAAAATTACCTTAAGTGCAGAGAATAATTATTTCTCAAATTTAAATTCTTTTACGAAACTGTAAGTTACGAAATTTATCTGGGTAATTAGTCTACATTTGAAATTTCGTCCGTAGTATCAGGGCAGCAGAAAAGCGAGGAGGTGTATCAAATACATCAGGAGTAAAATTGAATATATTGGCGCCATCTGTACAATAGTAGCTGGACTATATCCTAAATATAGCTACTATTGTGAATATAGAATTCTATATTGTTTTACTCCTAATACATGTGAATATAGAATTCTATATTCACGATATAGTGTGGCTACTACTTTGAAGATGTCGCCACATTTATTTTGTTTTACTCCTAATACATTTGATATACCTCCTCGCTTTTCTGCTACCCTTATACTACGGACGAAATTTCAAATGAATGTGCAGTGTTTCGGCTTCAGTTACTTGAAATATTCTTCCTTGACAGACTAAAAAAAGTCTATCTAGACAAAATTTAGACATTATCTGCCGCCCCGATTCCGTTTATAATTAAAATTACCTTAAATGCAGAGAATATTTTTTTTAAATTTAATTCTTTTAAGAGAGTGTAATTTACAAAAATACTCTCAGTTAATACTTTAAGAATATGTGTATAATTGTAATAAAAATAAAAATATTTTGAAGTTACTATAACCACCTGGTATGATATCTCAGCATTTAACAGGTGAAATTTCGTCCCTAGTATCAGGTAAGCTGAAAACGAGGTGGTATATCAAATGTATTAGGAGTAGATACTACTGTAACGGCCCATGTTTTTTTTTTTTTGGGGACGGGAGGGCACCGGGGGCCTGAGTGGTTAATATCAAAAATTAAGTACAGACAAAAAATAAACTCATTATGCTATTTAATTAACTTGTTTGAAAATAAAATCCATCCGCTGTTCCTTACGATCAGCAGAATGATTAATGATTAATAATTATTGAATTGGTGTTGATGTCAGTAATTGTTTTTCAATGGAACACATTGCTAAGGCACAGTAGTCTGCTTTCCCGCATGTTGTACTATTCAGTTGTACTATTCAACCTTGGAAGTAAATTACAATAGTAGCATCAGAAAACTTATCATCCAACTCTGCTTAACAATTTATATTGTTAATTAGTAAATAAAATGTTAGCATGTGTGCTTTTTATTCTTTGTACAACTTCTATTGCACATGTTTGTTACATTAAAGGCTTACATTTTGACATTTAAATATAATTTGGTTCAATTTTTTTTTTCGTTACCAACGTCAAAACAACAAAATTAGCGAGCGATAAAGAAATACTTTTGCAACCAAAACGGATGTCGTAAAATGAACTTTATAGCATCGAAATAGAAAAAAGCATTTTTCACATTACACCCACACAACCAGTCTGATAAACTGTAAGAGCTTCTGTTGAATTTTCTCGTCACGGTTTTATTAGTTTTCAAACTGTGATCTTCTAGTTTAATCAATAAATCTGCTCTAGGGAGACTTGTTTTTTTAATTATGTTACTAACGCAATTCATAGTTGCATTTGCACCGATAGAAATTACAACATACACTCACCGTTGTATATTACATACTGGACCGCCACCCGGACCCGGCACCATAGAGTAGTGCCCCACCGCCTACATATATGCGCGCGCTACCCGCGCCAGTTTCATCGCTCGATTTCTAATACAGACGGGGCAGTCGCGCGAGATGCCCCGGAGCCTACGTCAGACTGCGATTTTTAAACGCGCTGAAAAGACGGACTGTTACTTCCGAAAACATATTATTTGTCATCAAACAAATCAGAAAAATTACATACATATTACGTATTTATAATTAATTTATCTGTTAAAAGAAATTTGTCACGGGGGGGGGGGCAGTGCCCCGTTGCCCTCCCTGCAGCAGCAGCCACTGATTCTAAACAATCTACAGCGCATATTAAGAGTTTCATTTAAATTATCATTGTGTCTGACAGCAGACTATCTATCAGTGATTTCAAAAATTATCATCACAAATTAATAACATTTAAATGAATTCGAATTGAGGAACATACGAAAGCATAATCATATAATTATAAAGTAATGCTCATTTTTTAAAATAAATATTTAGGAACGAATCTGGCAGTAGAACAAATAAAGCAAGACATTTTCAAGTTGTTGATGTAATAACATTCCTAAATTGCAATGCGTAAATCAGTTACAGATAGCCGTTTAAATGTAACAAAATGCATTCTCTGTCTTAATATCACGAAACCAATTTAGTATTTCTTTAATTCCTCCTATTACAACGATTATTTAATGAATTATTAACGTAATTATACTATTTCAAATTCGTGTTAAAGTTATTAAGAGCAACATAAGAAACGTTTAGTTAAAGAATTTATTTTTTAAAAATCAATACATTTCTCATAATTTGACTTCACGAGCTGGCAAACCTCTGACATCCAAACCAGTTATTTTATAAGTCCAACCACCTTCAGGAGCTTCTTGTCCAGCCCAAGGAACACCGGCAGTGGTTACGTACAAGTCTTCATAATTGCGTCCAGCAAATTCTACACAGGTTACCTTGAAAAAAGATTAAATAATCAGCATGCTTATAAAGAAGCTATAATGGATTATTATTTTTTACATGACATAACCAAAGTATCAAAATTATGCACTGTCACCAACCATTAAAAAAAAACATGACCGTCTTTAATGAGGAAAGTATTTGAAGGCACGGTATAAGTAAGTTGAGTTTATGATTAAATAAGTACAGAGTAAAAATTAGTAAACTGTGGTGTAATGTAAACTCATAGGAATATATAGCATTAGAGTTATTTCATGTATTATATTGTGTAAGTATAATAAACAGAGATTTCTATCAATAATAAAATCTAAGTATTCGTATTTTTTAAACGTACAAGTTAGTTTTGTGTATTTTTCTATTACATTATTAACGTGTTACATACACATATTCTAAAAACAAGCTCATTTCAATTCCCGCGCCAATATGTTGCTAGCGCCATCTTCGTACCAATTCATTCATGTGTGACAAGGATATAAGATCTTGGATATGTTTGTATCAAGTAGTTTCCGGTCTGGTTTGTTTAGTCTGTGCATTCAAGGAATGGTACCTGAGCAAAAATTCTGATGTTTCTGAAATTTTCCTGTTGGCATACTTCATGAAAAATCAGTATCATTAAAGTCACCGGAGAGTTTGTCGTGTGAGTACTCAATGATTAAAGTCCTTTCATAGGAGAAGACGAATATATTGAAATATCCTAAACCAAGGGTATTTCAGAAGCGGAAAAATGACGGCTGGAAACCTAAAAAATCAAGTATTTTCACAAGAGAATAAATCAATATTTTTTTCCTGCAAGCATCTGATGATACATATTTGCTTATGTAGGTAGTGGAGGTTTTAGGCGTTGCAGGCGCTCTGATGAGTTATGCAAACTTAGGATGGAGACATCATGCATAAAAATAACATTATTCTTGTTGTTACTATTCCATATTCTAAAAACGGTATGTTAGGTACATTTACAATTATTTCTCGTCTAGGTAGATTTTGTCATCTTGAAATTGTCAAGAAATATATAAAGAATAGATTAGAGGTTAAAACAGATAATTCACGCTTCTTTATGCGGTATCAATCAGGCAGATGCTGTAATCAACCAGTCGGTAAGAACACCATTTCCACGATTCCTAACAAGACATAGAATTTTTTGAATCTAGAAAATCACAAAATATATACAGGGCATTCATTCCGCAGAACGTCGGAAACGTTATTGACAAATAGGTTATGTTGCTGACAGTTTATGTAACAAAATCAAGGAAAGATATATGAACACTATTACCTTCCGATTACCGCCAAAGTTCAGGCACTTAATAACAACAAATTGTCAAAATAATATATTTTACCTGAGACATGGGCATAGTAATAGTTTGAAGAACGGTGTTTGGAATTTTCGGATCAATTTTAATAACTCTGGAACCACCAAAGCATGCAATCCATAGATTTCCATCAGTATCAATGGTCATTCCGTCTGGAGCGCCTTCTACTCCAGCTTTAGTGAAGTTAAATAGGACCGTTTTATTGGCTAAAAGAGGTTTATGAATAATTAGGTACATTATAATTTTGCAACACATTTTAGTTAGAACGTACTTATTTGCAGATCCTTGTAATCAAATACATAAACTTCCCCAGCCAAGGAGTCGATGTAGTAGAATTTGTTAATTTTTTCATTCCAGGTTAAACCATTTGTCAATGTGATGCCCGAGGTTAAGCTAGTCAAAGTTCTATCAGATTTTAAAGCGTATAGATTACCGCCACGTTCTTTCGGTGAAAATCCTTCGCTAGTATGTGATGTAAAAGCACCTAGAAGAAACATATTGCCATGAACCTAATAATTTCAGAAAATAAGAAAACAACTGGCCACAGCGCCACTTATCGGGTCCAGATTGCGCGATTAAGATTTTGGGCTAAACCAACACATATTGTAAATATGAGTCCTTTTGTAATATTTGTTAATAACTTAATTACAGCGCCACCTATCGTATCTTAGCATAGCTATGAACCATCGTCTCGACAAAACAACTATATTGTGTAAATATGACTTAAATCGGCGAAGCCGTTCAGATGTCACACGTTCACTAACAGACGCACCAACGAAATAAATACCGGGTGTCTGTTTAAGCTTGACCACCGGCCATATCTCGACAATCGTTTATCATACAACCTGGCGGAAAAAATCTTGATAGTAACGGGAATTTCAACAAAAATATTTTAAGGTTTCAAAATCATCGCTAGGGGGCGCAAACCTAAAATCAATAAAAAATTCGATAATTTTTCATTAAATTCTAGATTAAGATAGATTAAAATTTTTATTAGTAACATTTTCAGACGTTTTTATACAGTTTTCATTTGAAACTTTTTGATCAAAATCTTATAGTAAGTGGAGGGTGGAGGGAGGTATGTCTGCGTACAAAAGTAGGTATAATTTCGATTTGCCTCAATGGATTTTAATGCTTATGGGCTCATTAGATAGAGACTTATAAAAAAAATTGAAGTGTATGTAGTACGAAATTGAGTGGTTGTCAAAAAAATAACAGAGGGCGCTGTTCTCAATTTATGTATATTACTTGTTTTTTCTTTAAAATTTTAAATGGAACGGTATATTTTTAATAATGTGCTGTATCTGCTCTATAGTTACGATATTGGACAATGCTTCAACATATGTCGATACCACTTATATGCGGATGATACTATCATTTACATAAATCACAAGCATGTGGAAACAACAAACAATATTATGCGGAGTGAATTTAAGCGATTTCAGGAGTGGGCGTATGACCGCAACTTACTTATGGAAAAGATTGTGTTGATGCATATACGCTCCCCAGATCTTGCCACGGGGTTTCGACCAGAAGTGACCTTTCACTATGACGAATGTTTAACTAACGACACTTCCACCTGCTGCTGCAGCAAGTACATTAAAATGGTATTAGAGTGTTTGGATAGACAACAACTTTTTGTGGAAGACTCAAACTCTCATGTTATCCAAAAAACTGCTATATTTGAGAGAAAAGTTCTTCTGGTTGAGGGAGTTTCTGTCGGAACCTATTTTAAAAATAATATACAATGTGCTATTCGAATCAGTCTTGTCATACGGTATATCGGTTAGGGGACAGGCTTCAGCTATGTATATCAAAAACATTGAATCGGTTCAGAACCGCGTTGTAAAGAATGTGGCTTGAGCCTGTTTGGTGTAGACTCTGTAAATGAAATATATAAACATCTATCTATCCTTCCGGTGGATAAACTTTTCCTATACAGACATGTAACTCACACGTTTGCCATCATGAAACAACTGCCGAAGGTGAACCATGAATATGCCACTAGGCTCAGGGAAGGAGAAGGCGTTGCCAGAGGTGAAGTTCAAACGAATACGTATGGAGCCAGAAACTGTGAAGTTATGTTGCCGCGGTTATTCAATGCACTGCCGGAGGACCTGAGGAGACAACGTGCTCTGGGACTCTTTAAACGTGGTCTTAAAGAATGGTTGTTGGATCAGAGAAGTAGTCACATTGTCAACATTAGATAAAGTATATATTGTAGACTCTTTCATTTATGATGGAAATTGGCTTCACTTAACCGATATTTGTTGTTGACTTTTTTTCTTTTTTTTAAGAATCGAATACATACACCACTGAGCTTAATGGTTTAATACACTTAATTGATAATTTTATATTATGTTAATTTAAGAATTTGGTGGTGAATTTGAAATTATTGTTATTGTTATTATTATTGTTGTTCAAAAATTACTACTTGGGGGGGGGGGGTCCTTCCATTGTCATTTGTGTGTTGGTGGAGCGACCACTGTCTGTGCTTCCCGTGAGGAACCCCAGGGGCATCTTTCCGCAAAAAAAATTAAAAAAAACCTTTAATTATTGTTTTTCTTTTCTTTTTAATTTGTTTCCTTTTGCATCTTTTCTTGGTCACTGTTATATGCTCATTTGTAGGTGCATAATTTGTATAAAAAAGATGAGGTGTGGCCACCACACGACTTTCTTATACGTGTGTGCGTTTCAAATTATACAAAAGTTGTTCTAAATTAAAATTTAAATACTTTCATCTTCCGAAAAATAAACAAAATCCTATTGTACTACTTCTATTCTCTTAATAAATCTCTATAGAATGCATACTTGGCGAAATATTCGAAAATGCTGCTCGCTAAGAGTAAAAGTGTTACTTCCGGTCCGAATTTTTAAATTTCTTTTATACCAAAAATATTTTAAATGTAGCTCTAAATATATTTGTGCTCTTGAAAAATTATATAGAATGCATAATTTACGAGATATTTGCAAAAATCGCTATTCGATAAGAGTAAATGTGTTACTTCCGGTCCGAATTTTGAAATTTTTTTAATACAAAAGATATTGAAAATTAAGTTCTAAATACTTTTGTACTCATAATGTACCCGTCTCAAAAGCCTGACTTGCGAAATATTTGCAAAAAACTGATTTTCGATAACAGTAAACGACCTACTTCCTCTAGGAATTTCTAAAAACTTTCATATTAAAATTTTTCTCAAATTTAATTCTGAGTATATATGAATTCTTTATAAATTTGTTTAAAGTTAGTAGTTGACGAAATATTGGCGAAATTCGATTTTTTCACTGAGGTAAACTTCTACTTCCGGTGTGACTGAAAATCTAATCAGATCCCAAGAGAGAGATTACACACGTAAATACAGAATTTGAAATTGATATCTACAGCGGTTTGACCGCTATCGTGGTCACACACACACACACACACACAGAGAGAGAGAGAGAGAGAATTTTTTAAAACTACTTAAAATTCAAAATACGGACATAAAGAGGTTTATTTTTTAAGAAGATAAAAATATTTAAAACTTAATTTAGAACAACTTTTATATAAGTTGAAACGCACATACATATAAGAAAGTCGTGTGGTGGGCAGACTTCACTTTTAATATTCTAACATGTATTCTTTAATCCCTATTGATAAAGCTTACAAGTATCAAAAAAACCTAGAATGATTATAGCTTACAAAATAATATAAACATAAATTTGAAAACAGATATACTTACACGTGCATATTTACTATGCCATTGTAAACCTATGTGCATGCCGACTGCATACTTAAAGATATCGTTTGTTTACGCACAATTTGACCATTTGTGATGTAATTCTATATTATATAAGATTGATTACACAAAGTTTATCTTTAGGTCATTCATAACTTTTATTTTTACATATACATATATACATACATACATATATATATATATATATATATATTGCACTAGTGGAGGGGATAATATACTTGCAACACATATAATAAATAATATACCCTAATGTACTCAAATCTTGTTATTTGTATTGCTAATAATATCTCCTCTCTTACCTAGTCATTCAAATTTACTCAATTAATCTCAGGTTATAATCTATGATAATGATAATGTATCACTCAGTATATAATATTTTAAAATCTTGGCACCAAAATTAATATACTCATATGCTATAATAGGTTTCTTTATTTCTTTTATCTATGCCCAAACACTACTCAGTTTTATTCTAAATCAATTTAATTAATTCTTTTTTTTTTTTAATAATAATATTATTTAATGCATTTAGAAATAAAAATTAATCTCCTACTCTTTCAAATATTAATTACGATTCATCACTTCTTTATGGTATGACTTTCCTATAAATGTAGCTAGTTTTTATTTTTAACCGCGCAGTACTAGCATTTCATTTACTTTTATAAAGATGTCGCTTAGGTATTTGCCGTTATACACTGCTACATAAAAATAACAATTTAAATGTTTCTAATAATCTTGTTATACTTAATCTTATAATGAGGAGAATATTGCTGCTAATAAATTATCCCTCTTATAGGATAACAATAGTACGGTATGTATACTTTTCCTCTCACTATCTTCTTTATAATGCTATTTTATTTTTGTTTACTTGTAGGTCATTGACTTATCAGCTTCTATGTCCGTAATGAAAATGTCTAATACAATGTTACTATTTTACCAAATAAAAAGAAGAATTTCGCCACAATACTAGTTTAATGACAACAAATATAAAAATCCTGATTCGAAAATATACATCCAAAATAGTTATACGACATGTACATAGATTGTTAACCTGTCTAATCGCACCTGTACGTTTATTGTTATATGAAGGATGTCAGCAAATGTTATTTATTCAAAAGGTATGTACAAAATTCTATTTAATTATCTTATTCAATTTAGCATGCATAAAAACGATGCAATTTTATTAAATATAAATAACCTTCGTCTATAAACTATTAAACAAGTTGAAGGTATGTTATAGTACCAAGGTCATGTCAATTCATTTATATATGTGCATATTCTGTAACTTTTTATGAAAATAGAGATTTAATCTTTTAACAAAACGTATTTCTATACTTGTTTTATACTAGTAATCAATTCTAAATAATATTTATGACTTTTACTCGATATACAATTAAATAAATTCAAATTTTCCTTATTTAAAAATTATACAACCTCTTGTTAATATTTTTCTTCTATCTCTGGTTTGTTTAAATTATGTTTTCTTTTTTTTTTTCACAGGATCTTACTGGACTCGTTCTGTGCAACTGGTAACTCTCTGGAAACCCTCCTAGCACGACTTCTTGGTGTATCCTCGTTCTCCTTCAGGATCTGGAACTGCTTCGGTTATATCTTACAGGATGTATCTTGTTGTGTCCTCGAAAACTGCGGGATATCTTCTGGATTTAAATGCATCTGTACTTCTATCTCGACTTGACACTGAACTAGACCTCTTCGGAAATATATATGGGTTATCGGATCCTCTAATTAATTTACCATTTAGTGCAACTGATGGATCCAATATTCCGCTCGGACTTGGTTAATATTTGGTAAGTAATCTTTTGATATTTATTTTCCTTATATAATATCTTCTTTATTCATACAGGATACCAATTAATTAAATTACTATGAAATTATTGAATAATTTTATGCTTCTTTATAATATATTTTGATTCTACCGTCAATAAATATTTTCTATGCTGAAAAGAACACTTTAAGCACCAACTTTCGCGGTTTTAGTGAATTTAAGATATACTTTTCGGAATAAAATCGTGATTTTCCGAAAAGTACACGCGCCTTTCTTGAAAAATAATTTTTCAATTTCGTTGTTTGTTTATCGTCACCAAGACAATATTTTCGTTTTCTAATTTCATCCAATTAAATTCCTTTTCTCACAATTCTTGTTCAAAATGGTATTATAAAACTTTATTGATACGTTTCAGTGCTTTTCAAACTTTAGTAAACCTTCTCTATTAAATCTCTATTAATTTATAATAATGAATTACTAAGACTTTGTACTTCAAAAAATATTGCTAATCAAAATTTTCTGTAAATGTCAATTTTGACAGATCCGCTTATTCAAACTTTACCCGCGAAATTATTTACCAAGTTGTTTCCTTCATACTTCAACAATTAACATTAAATTATTTTACTTTACATTATTGTTAATTAGACAAGTTTTACAAGATTTCAAACTACATTTTTACATAAATTATAATATTTAAATCTCCATTTTCAGATACCAATGAAAATTACTGCCACCAAGAACCTGGTCCACTACAACTCCTTCAAGTACTGTTTTCATAATTGACTGCACACATCTTTATTGTAATAAATAACATTTTAAGTATACACAACTGTTCTTTTTTAGTTTAAATATTTTACTATAACAGTCACAAAGAAAAATTAGTAAAATTAAATAATCCTTCCAACTTGTTCAAAAATATACAGTGCCAAACATCAATATTGTTACTCAGCACATATGCCCCTTTTAAAAAATGTAAATTTTCAACTCGAATCAAAATTTATATTTATTAAACAAAATCTGATAATTAACATGTTTATCAATGTGCTCAAAACAATTATTTTAATCTACTAAATCCTTTAACAGATTTCAAATGAATCTTCTATTATTTGGTAATATCATATAACATTTATTTATAACTATCTGTACATAACAGTGTTTAAATTCTAAATTATTTGTGACACTCATAACTATAAAACTCAACTTTCTTATAAGTCCAAAAGTAATATAAGGCTTTTCTTTATTTTCATTTTAATTATAAAAGTATAAATTTATTTATTTAAATGGATGTCTTTGACCTGTATAACAAAATTTTTGTTTCATTATTTATCGTACTATGTATTATAATCTTTCTTAATGTTCCAATACCTTATTAAAATATCTATATTTTTATTAATTGCCATCAAACTTTTTAACATTAATTGCATATATGTTTTTCTGTGTTTCCTTACTCAAACTTCTTATAAAAATATTATCTGTACTAACTTTTACATAAATAGGTGAATAACATATTCTTTTTATCTGTCTATGCCTCAGTTACTTATTTGCCTCTTTAAGAATGATTCACTATGCTTACTAATTATATATTATTTTCATTATATACTGTTCTCATTCGAACAAATTCCCTTTTTCCCTATAATTGACATTTTCGTCATCCCCTATACTTTCATTTATGGAAAGTCCATATTTTTTTTTACTTATCGTTTTTAAAGGCTTACGTTACCTATATAATTCATTTTTAGACACTTTTGGTCCTATATTTTATATCATTTTGGGTATTTTTCACCCTTTTATACATATACACTCTATAATAATTCCATATTCTTATGGTACTTTTAATATTTACTATTTATTGTAAGCATTTACTTTCATCTAACATATTTTATTTTTAAGAGGCTCTTCTTAACTTCTTTCTTTTCCATTTCTTCATCACCTAACATGTTTGTTACATCTTGATAACTATTTTCTAACTTTCTTCAGTGCTTTACTTATTCTGAAACATTCTTTTTAATTTTATAAGGCTCAAGGTTATTTATCCTCTATACAACTTCTTTATCCATTTCATTCCATTTTAATACTCAGGCAAATCTATTTACTAGTAAGATTACTTATATTACCTTCTCTTATGGTTATTTACAAATTTATATACAATATGGGAATGAGGATATAACTTATTTTTTTCTTTAATTAATCATCATTTTTTTTTTTAATAACTAATAATTGTAACAGACCTATAACTAAACTAATCTAATATAATACCGGAATACTTTATGTACATTCTTTATCTGAAAATCTCTCTATAAATTCAAATTATTTTTCGATAAACATGAACTTGTCTGTATACATGTATATCTGTTTCATCATTATGTCTTTTATTTATTTTAAAGAAAGCGAAATTTAATATGCCCCTTTCTTATCAATTTGTTATCTGTATCTGGTCATGCCCCTATCTTATTATAAGGTATTTATGTCCTCCTTAACTTCATTACTATATAATTATTTATTTTCTAATAAACTCCAGGTCTCTATTTGTCAAAAACTTTTGAAATTTTGAGATCTACATGTTACTTGGATAAGCAGGTGTTGTAAGTACCTTCAGAAGACGATCTCCTTTCTTATCTTCTGTCCTGACTAAAATTTCCTTGGTATGAATTAGCATGATTCAGAGAAATAATGTCATTTCTCCTTTTACAGTTTAAACTTCCAATATTGTTCTTACTTATGAAGTTGATGTGGATTATTTGTCATAATTATATCGTTGTCAATGATTTGTCGTTTTATATCATTGTGGATGATTTGTCGTAACTCAGATTCAGGAAGTGTCGTTACTCACTTACACAATACAAACTTCCAATACTGTGTCTTACCTATAATTTCGGAAGATTTAATATAACTCAGATTTAGGAAGTGGCGTTAATCACTTTCACAGTACAGTCTTCCTAATACTGTGTCTTACCTATATTTTCGCGCCGTCTGAATAATCATCTAATCGTCTAAGTATGTTGATCAACCCATTCATATCTGTTACATTTTGACAAATAATTGCATGTGTATCAACAGGAATAAAATGTTGCAACAAATGTTGAGATATGGTCTGTTCGTCTAAATGTGAGATGTATCTACAATAATTAAACATTCTTTGTGCATAAGCCTCCCTCGAAGATTTACCTGGCTGATATCTCCCTGTTAACAGCCTCTGATGTGCTCTGCTTTGCTGCGTCTCACTCCAGTAATTGTTTTTAAATAATTCCACAAACTTACTTAAATCACCGCAACTGTCTTCAACCCTTTGAAACCAATCCGCTGCACCATTGTTTAAAGTCGCTCGAATAATATTCATTTGGCTCCTAAAATCCTGTATCTCTTCTATGTATCTTAAGATGTTAGTTAAATATGCCATGGGATGTGTCGTCATTTTATCTCCGCTAAAATGAGTAATATTTTCAATTCTTATACCGTTATTCAATATATGATAAGACGGTGTACAAGTAGCTTGTGGTGTTTTAATATTTTTAGATTTCAACAAAAGTTCTTTCAACTCTAATTTCTGAACCTCGCACTCTTTTAAAACCTCTTCTATTCCAGATTTCTGAACACTCGTAGACATTGTTAATACTCTAATATCTTTCAAACACTTATCCTCAGTATTTTCTATCTTCTTATTTAAATTCTCCGCCAATTTTTCTGTCTTGTCCGTAACATCTTTGCTAACCTGATCAACTTCCTCTCGTATGCGTTTAGCTAACTCCTTATGTATCTCACTATTGTTCTTTTCTAATTGTTTAACGTTTTCTTGTACTACCTTTACTTTACCTTCAACCTCTTGTACTTTATTTGTAATAAGAGTTTTAACTTCAGTATCCTTAATCTTCAGTTTGTCATCCATTTCTTTGCGCATTTTAACTTCCCTATTATCCATTTCTGTAGTAAGTTTTATAACCTTTTCTTCGGTATTTCTTAATAAAGATTCCTTTAATTCTTCAAGATTTCTTTTATTCTCTTCTCTAGTATCCTTACTAGCCTTATCCAATTTACCACTTAATTCTTCCTTCAAATCCACTAAATTCTTCTTATTCTCTTCACTCACCTTGTCAAATTTCCCATTTAATTCTTCCTTTAAATCAATTAAATTCTTTTTACTTTCTTCGTTCGTTTTATCCAATTTATCCAACTTATCACCTAATTCTTTTTTATCCTCATCCCTATTTTTCTTAGCTTCCTCGCTCGTCTTGTCTAATTTACCACTCAATACTTCCATACTCTTTTTATTTTCTTCGTTAATCTTTTTATTATCTTCATTCATCTGTTTTAACATCTGTAAAATTGATCCACAATCTACTACTGGTGTCGACATTTCTATTTTAGAAGTCTCTCCTTGAATTTCCACCTTATCACCTCTATCCTGTGTTTCCCCTGTCTGTTCAATACCTTCCTGAACTTGTAATGTAAGTTCTCCTCCCTCTGGTACATTCACATCCTGACCTACTTCCTCTTCACTGTCACTAGATGATTCAGATCTATTTAATCCAAAGTTACTCTTAGATCTGGTATTCATTTTGAATAATTAAAGTACACAATTTCTTATACCTTGATATGTTTTAAGCTGAATTAATTACCTTTGTAAAATGTATACTAATGTTACCGCTATTACTATGATTAATAAAATATTTGAAATATGTTGTTACGAGTCTTATTTTAATTTCTTCACGTTAGATACGTCATAAAATGAGCTAAGGAGGGTAATATAAATTACAAACACCTAATCAAAATTAATAAAATAATTAAAATACTATTTGCGAGTCTTATTTTAATTGCTCCACGTTGGGCACGCCATAAAATGCACTAGTGGAGGGGATAATATACTTGCAACACATATAATAAATAATATACCCTAATGTACTCAAATCTTGTTATTTGTATTGCTAATAATATCTCCTCTCTTACCTAGTCATTCAAATTTACTCAATTAATCTCAGGTTATAATCTATGATAATGATAATGTATCACTCAGTATATAATATTTTAAAATCTTGGCACCAAAATTAATATACTCATATGCTATAATAGGTTTCTTTATTTCTTTTATCTATGCCCAAACACTACTCAGTTTTATTCTAAATCAATTTAATTAATTCTTTTTTTTTTTTAATAATAATATTATTTAATGCATTTAGAAATAAAAATTAATCTCCTACTCTTTCAAATATTAATTACGATTCATCACTTCTTTATGGTATGACTTTCCTATAAATGTAGCTAGTTTTTATTTTTAACCGCGCAGTACTAGCATTTCATTTACTTTTATAAAGATGTCGCTTAGGTATTTGCCGTTATACACTGCTACATAAAAATAACAATTTAAATGTTTCTAATAATCTTGTTATACTTAATCTTATAATGAGGAGAATATTGCTGCTAATAAATTATCCCTCTTATAGGATAACAATAGTACGGTATGTATACTTTTCCTCTCACTATCTTCTTTATAATGCTATTTTATTTTTGTTTACTTGTAGGTCATTGACTTATCAGCTTCTATGTCCGTAATGAAAATGTCTAATACAATGTTACTATTTTACCAAATAAAAAGAAGAATTTCGCCACAATACTAGTTTAATGACAACAAATATAAAAATCCTGATTCGAAAATATACATCCAAAATAGTTATACGACATGTACATAGATTGTTAACCTGTCTAATCGCACCTGTACGTTTATTGTTATATGAAGGATGTCAGCAAATGTTATTTATTCAAAAGGTATGTACAAAATTCTATTTAATTATCTTATTCAATTTAGCATGCATAAAAACGATGCAATTTTATTAAATATAAATAACCTTCGTCTATAAACTATTAAACAAGTTGAAGGTATGTTATAGTACCAAGGTCATGTCAATTCATTTATATATGTGCATATTCTGTAACTTTTTATGAAAATAGAGATTTAATCTTTTAACAAAACGTATTTCTATACTTGTTTTATACTAGTAATCAATTCTAAATAATATTTATGACTTTTACTCGATATACAATTAAATAAATTCAAATTTTCCTTATTTAAAAATTATACAACCTCTTGTTAATATTTTTCTTCTATCTCTGGTTTGTTTAAATTATGTTTTCTTTTTTTTTTTCACAGGATCTTACTGGACTCGTTCTGTGCAACTGGTAACTCTCTGGAAACCCTCCTAGCACGACTTCTTGGTGTATCCTCGTTCTCCTTCAGGATCTGGAACTGCTTCGGTTATATCTTACAGGATGTATCTTGTTGTGTCCTCGAAAACTGCGGGATATCTTCTGGATTTAAATGCATCTGTACTTCTATCTCGACTTGACACTGAACTAGACCTCTTCGGAAATATATATGGGTTATCGGATCCTCTAATTAATTTACCATTTAGTGCAACTGATGGATCCAATATTCCGCTCGGACTTGGTTAATATTTGGTAAGTAATCTTTTGATATTTATTTTCCTTATATAATATCTTCTTTATTCATACAGGATACCAATTAATTAAATTACTATGAAATTATTGAATAATTTTATGCTTCTTTATAATATATTTTGATTCTACCGTCAATAAATATTTTCTATGCTGAAAAGAACACTTTAAGCACCAACTTTCGCGGTTTTAGTGAATTTAAGATATACTTTTCGGAATAAAATCGTGATTTTCCGAAAAGTACACGCGCCTTTCTTGAAAAATAATTTTTCAATTTCGTTGTTTGTTTATCGTCACCAAGACAATATTTTCGTTTTCTAATTTCATCCAATTAAATTCCTTTTCTCACAATTCTTGTTCAAAATGGTATTATAAAACTTTATTGATACGTTTCAGTGCTTTTCAAACTTTAGTAAACCTTCTCTATTAAATCTCTATTAATTTATAATAATGAATTACTAAGACTTTGTACTTCAAAAAATATTGCTAATCAAAATTTTCTGTAAATGTCAATTTTGACAGATCCGCTTATTCAAACTTTACCCGCGAAATTATTTACCAAGTTGTTTCCTTCATACTTCAACAATTAACATTAAATTATTTTACTTTACATTATTGTTAATTAGACAAGTTTTACAAGATTTCAAACTACATTTTTACATAAATTATAATATTTAAATCTCCATTTTCAGATACCAATGAAAATTACTGCCACCAAGAACCTGGTCCACTACAACTCCTTCAAGTACTGTTTTCATAATTGACTGCACACATCTTTATTGTAATAAATAACATTTTAAGTATACACAACTGTTCTTTTTTAGTTTAAATATTTTACTATAACAGTCACAAAGAAAAATTAGTAAAATTAAATAATCCTTCCAACTTGTTCAAAAATATACAGTGCCAAACATCAATATTGTTACTCAGCACAATATATATATATATATATAAATGTATTGAAAAAATGAATGAAAATCTTCTTGGTAGTAGTGGCATACTAATTATATTATTATAATTCAACAGTTCTACTCTTAATTTTTCATTACATAGTTGCGTCGTTGTTATTATTTTTTATAATTGCATTGACTGAACAGCTTGTGGTAAACCCAGGCCCTTTGATGTGACTATATAAGTAATACCGATAGTCCTATGCTTATTTGAATACATTTTCATTTATACATTTTGATTTACATTTTATATTTGTCATTGTTTTCTAATTGACAACCAGTTGTCATATTGTTATTATTTTTATTTCATTGTATGCCACTACTATCAAGAAGATTTTCATTCATTTTTTCAATACATTTGTATATTTGGCAAAGAATTGTAATATATTTTATATATATATATATATATATATATATATATATATATATATATATCTATATATATTATGCTGTTTTATTGCAACAATTAATTTAGCATATGTTTTTTAAATGATCTCAATATTTGGAGGGGTTCCATCTAATTAACGGGCATCCTCTGAGTGATACTATTAGTCCCGTTTATGCATTATATTGGCTCTAATCTAATTATTACCATAGCCTTATTTATTTAAACAATTAAATTTTAAAATTTTAAATCCAAAATATGATAGGTTATTTATTTTTAACTTATGTCAGATACAAGAAACTTGGGAACATGAAAATCACTATCTTTGTAATTTACATAGGACACATCCTTATCTTGAAGCTTCAAGATATTAATTATAATTATTCTACAGTTGAATCATATTGAAATGCATTTTTATTTTCTTAATACGTTAATATAGTATTACTTATTTTTATATGTTAAATTTGATAATTATATTGATAACAGTTGTCATTTTTACTTAAATTACTTACAGTCAATAAGTAATATAGTTCAACGTTTTTAAAAAATTCAATTCTAAATAACTACATACTTAAATTATTAAATTGATATTTACATGGCTACATAAGCACATTATAAACGGTCATCATTCGACTTGATTAAATTTTAAATATTCTTTGAAGGAGATATTTCCTTTTGTACGTACATTTCTAAGCGAGTAAGTATGCCTTAATTTATTTATCAATTGTAGTATTATTACTTTCTCATAAAAGCTCAATGAAATTTGGTTTTTTTGAATTTCATACATGTATATTTTTATTACCTTGTAGATTGTTCCGAAATTAGTTCTAATTCCAATGGAATATCTATCGAGGTTGTACCTGAATGATATAACCCTTTTACTGGTACAAGATGGCAATTTCTTATATCCAAATCATAAGCTGCACGATGTGTTCGTAGAAGACATCAACAAATGGAACATCATGTATAATTTCCTCGATTTGAAATCCTTTTATTTAACTTCAGGATTAAGCACTAGTTCTTCGGGTTTACTATTCACTAAAGGTACTTGTAGATTTGTTCATTTATTCAAGAAGAAATATAATTTTCTTATCGAATTAATAATCCAGCTTCATTATTATTCTTAGCATCTTTCTACTCTCCATTGTTTTTCTTCTTGGATTTAATATATATATGAAAATAATAAGAAAGAGAATAATAACGGGTAAATTCCGCTGTAGAGCAACCGTAGACATGTGTTTCTGACTAATTGGTCGTCATCAGTACGGTGTAGCCAAGGAATAAGGTGGGATAACCTTGGAGATGTAAGCTAAACGGAAGACCATCAGGTGACAGACTCCCATTTGTAGCTACACCGTACTGATGACGACCAATTAGTCAGAAACACGTGTCTACGGTTGCTCTACAGTGGAATTTACCCGTTATTATTCTCTTTCTTGTTATTCTATACATCCGCGTTATTTCCTTTTTTTATGAAAATAATCTTATCTATAATTACATTTATAACAAATTTACTTAAGTATCTTATTTATTCGATTATCATGTTCCCAAAGCCTTATAATCTCTTGTATCTAACTCTATTAAAATAACAGCATTTAAATCACTGTTGTATCCATAAATTAAACAATTCTAATAACGTATTTTAACTTTAAAATGATTGAGTTAATTGGAACATCCAGTGTATAGTCCGGATATGGCTCCTTGTGATTATTTTTTGTTTTCTAATTTAAAAAAGTACCTTAGGGATGTAGTTTTAAGGACGACAGTGGGTTGCAAGTAGCTGTTATAGAACATTTTGACGGATTATTTTTACAAGGGTATCGAATTATTAATTAATCGTTGTAATAAATGTATAGAAGTTAGGGAAGATCACATTGAAAAATAAAAAGTTTTATACTGTTTCAAGTTTCTTTTTTGTATATCAGGCCGAGAATTTATGGCGCCTAACTAGTATATGAAATATAGATATAACCTGTATACTAAAGGGAGTATTTTTTAATGTGTACAAACTTAATTATAACTTTCACTTTTATTTGTTTTAGACCAAAACAATATACTTGAATTAAATATTGTATTTACTTCACGACAATATATACAGGGTGTAACAGTGGGAACGCCGTGGTCTCTGGTAGTCAAATGGTAACAATTTTGAAAAAGTTACATACTGGAATATATATAGGTGGATTAGATCTACAATTTAAAAATAATAGGCAATATACAGGGTGTTTCAAAACTTAGCAATGTACCAAAGTTATGTTTTTCTTAATGGAACACCCTGTATTTTATGTCATTTTTGAGTTGTACACTGAAATCTAGATCAACTTTATTTAAGGTTTTCTATGTCTAATTTTTGTAGTTTAGGAGATATTTCAAGTTTTTTGAAAATGCAATGTTGCACGAAATAGTATATTAAAATACAAGTTTCATAAGACACGATTTTTGCGCACGCGTTCAAGTTTAGAAAACGAGCCGCCAGGCGAGTTTTCTAAAGAACAAGTGCGCAAAATGTCTTATGAAACGTGTATTTTATACTATTTTTTCTATTTCGGTTATTAAAAGTTCAAAAAAGCTTAAAATAAGAGACATGTTTTGTTCGAATATTTTAGAAATTTTGCTATTTTGAAGTTGGTTACTCTGATTTTTAAGTAGAACGTTTTAAATATTTGAATATCGGTGGTGCTATATGTAATTGTGTTTAAAATTCAGACTGATTTATACAATAAATTATTTCAAATTATCAACAAAAAGGACGAAATAAATAACTGTACGCCCCCAGAGATTCGCAAAATAGCAGAAGACAATTTACAAAATCTTTCGTCCACAAACTCTCTACATATTTATCAAAGCAAACTTTTATAACAGTTGTACTATACAACATGGTAAGTAAATGTCAATAGTAGCATCCGAAAACTTATCATACAACTCTGCTTAACAATTTATATTGCTAATTAGCAAGTGAAATGTTAGCATGTGTGCTTTTTATTCTTTGTACAATTTTATTGCACATTTTTGTTACTTTAAAGGCTTATATTTTGACATTTAAATACGATTTGGTGCCATTTTTTTTGTTACCAACTTCAAAAAAATAAAATTAGCGTGCGATAAAGTAATACTTTATGCAACCAAAACGGGTGTCGTAAAGTGAACTTTATAGCACCGGAATAGAAAAAGTTTAGTATCTCGAAAATGACTTAATTCAGAGAAGTGGAACGAATAGCGTAAATGGCAGATCCTTTGGCTGATTGAATGCCATATTCAAAGTTGTCGAGTATTCTACAGGTCGTTCATGTACCGAGAGCAAACTTTGTGAACTTCTTTCGTGCATAACTTTATTATTTTAAATGGAACAGCCTGTATGTATTTATGTTATCAGATAGAACATTTTATTGTCTAAAAACCAGTATCAGGAATCCCTATGACTATCTTTACTAGTTTTTAAGTTATTTGCGTTTTTTAGATAACTTACGGAAATTGTTATTATTTAATCTAGGAGGTTGGATCCTCATAGAGAAACTGTCAATTTGACGTGTACTCTGTTAACATCATGAAGGCATACTCGTTGCAAGAAAGAACTGATATGATTTTAGTTATTGGTGAGTGTCAGGAAAATTGCTTCCTTACGTCTCGGGTGTATTCGCAGAAGTACCCAAATCGAAAACATCCAGATAAAAGGGTATTTGAAAATTTGTTGGGTAGATTCCGTGCCACAGGGAGTGTTGCATACAAAAGGCGAACAACAACTGTAGACGTAGAAAATGAATTCGGGGTATTGGCAACAGTCACTGAAGAACCGCATAAAAGCACACGACAGATTGCAAAGGAATTAGATATAACTCATATGAGCGTATCTAGGATACTAAGAAAACACAAATACCATCCCTATCACTTACAATACCATCAAAATTTATACGCAATGGATTATGAATGGCGAATTGATTTTTGCTTGTGGGCTCTTGATAGAAACGCAGAATATAATGATTTTTTTAATTACGTTTTATTTACCGATGAATCCACTTTTCATAATAATGGATTAGCAAACCGTCACAATTTTCATTATTATGATACCGAAAATCGCCATCTTTTTCGTACCTTAGATCGGCAGCATCGCTGGAGTTTGAACGTGTTTGGAGGCATTATAGGCGATTATGTAATTGGACCATACTTCTTCAATGGGCACCTAAACGGAGACGAATTTCTAAGGTTCTTAAAAAGGGACTTTTGGACCTTCTTGGAAAATATTCCCTTGAATATTAGAAACCCGATGTGGCTTCAATTAGACGGCGCTCCTGCCCATTTTAAACGGTCCGTTAAAAACTACCTTCACAGGAAATTTCCTAATAGGTGGATCGGAAGAGATGGTCCGTGCAATTGGCCACCAAGGTCTCCGGACTTAACATGTATGGACTTTTTCCTATGGGGTATCTAAAAGGGATCGTTTACAATATCTTGCCCACTACAGCAGAGGATATGAAAACGAGAATCAGAGACGCCTTCAGTTCAGTAACACCGGATATGCTGAGGAACGTTAGAACAGCATTTGAACAGAGGGTTATTTTCTGTATTGAAGAAAATGGCGATTATGTTGAACGCTAGCACTTTTTCGTTTATTTTGTTGTTATGTTTTTTCGTTTATTTTATACGAAATCCTTTTTTCTTAATCCAAATACAAAAATATTTACTGCTGTTTTGTTTAGTTTATTTTTATTACTAGGAATTTATGTTTTCATGTAAATTGTGACAATATAAAATCAACTTCTTCGAATAATAATATTTATACCCATCGATGTAAAGATATACTGGGTGTTCACTTACAAAAAACAAATTTAGTTTACTTAAATTATCTAAAAAACACAAATAACTTAAAAACTAGTAAAGATAGTCATAGGGATTCCTGATACTGGTTTTTAGACAATAAAATGTTCTATCTGATAACATAAATACATAAAGTTATGCACGAAAGAAGTTCACAAAGTTTGCTCTCGGTACATGAACGACCTGTAGAATACTCGACAACTTTGAATATGGCATTCAATCAGCCAAAGGATCTGCCATTTACGCTATTCGTTCCACTTCTCTGAATTAAGTCATTTTCGAGATACTAAACTTTTCGTGCAACATTGCATTTTCAATTGCATAGAAAACCTTAAATAAAGTTGATCTAGATTTCAGTGTACAACTCAAAAATGACATAAAATACAGGGTGTTCCATTAAGAAAAACATAACTTTGGTACATTCTTAAGTTTTGAAACACCCTGTATATTGCCTACTATTTTTAAATTGTAGATCTAGTCCACATACATATATTCCAGTATGTAACTTTTTCAAAATTGTTACCATTTGACTACCAGAGACCTCGGCGTTCCCACTGTTACACCCTGTATATATATATATATGATATAAATATATTATATTTCTTTGCCAATATACAACAAATGTATTAAAAATGAATATTTTCGTGGTTTAGAGGCACAAATGACAAATTTGACAATGAGCTGTCATCTAAAACATTTTTTATTGACTATGTGATGTAAATGTAAAAGTTTGAAATGTATAAATTGAAAATGTGAACAGTGAATAATCGCTATTATTAATGTAGTATTACTAAAAGTATTGATTTATCAATACATGAGGGATTCAGCAACACCAGATGTTGCGTATCAATCATGTGGGTTAATCAGATGGTCCTGGTTTATCAAAGACAAGCATCTAACCTTTTCACACAAATAATACTTTATGTTAAAGACATAATATGAAAATCAAAATAAAGTGTTAAATATGTTTTAGTAGCCACTGTAGAATATAAATACAAACCTGCCCACAATCGTCCTGAAGGATCTGCTTTACCATCGTTAAAGCGGTGTTTCTGTTCATCTGTATTTTTCAATTCGGAGATGGTTTCTAAACTTGTGATTTTGTCACTGACACCATCCCAAACTATCTTGGCAATTTCGTTGCCATACCCTATTACAAATGTATTTTTCTGGCCTTGCACTGGTATGATGAAAGATATATTTTTCTCACCTTAAATGAGAATATGTTATACTTAAACTCAAAACATTTGAAAAATGTTGATTAAATAGTAACGTTGTGTGTATGGCATGTTCTTTATTTAGAAAAATCTTTCAAACAAATACAACTCTATTTTTGTCATTAAAGAATATACCACGCATGCATCCTTACAAATACCTTCTATACATACAAATATATAGTATAAGAATTGTCTATACGTATACCACATCCCTCCTCAAAAGTGACGCGCGGCGCAGAACCAGCCATTGATTTAATACGCGGTCGCCAAAAATTTTTCATTGTCACTAAATATTAATTTATGTTATTACGTAACATAAGTTTTAACTATTTATTAGTCAGAAACAAAAATTAAAGAAAACATATTAAAGGGGCATGGTAAATGTAAGAATTTCAACTGGTTACAATTATATATAACACCAATATTTATTAATATACTCATATACCAGAAAGCAGCAATCAATCCACTTTCTTCATAAACAAAAAATAATGACCACTGTATTGCCAATGGCATAACAACGAACATAATTACTTTATACCGCAAGATCAAAAATTATATTAATAAAGGTTTGCCATGGAATGTAAAACGTCTGTCTTAAGTTGTATCATTAATGTGTCATACTGTCATTAATATTAATGACAGTATATTACCTTGCTTTATTTTTTAAATAAATGAAGGTTTCTAAAGAATTTCTAAACAAAAACTTACCAACTACGGCTTTAGCTTGAAATTTCGTTGATGGATTGTATCTATTTACTGTTTTACCAAATATATCTATATAATATAGAGTCTGAGTTTTTTCATCCCAAAACGGACTCTCACCAAGTTGACACTTTTCCTCGCTAACTTTTTCTATTTTTAAAGGCATGACGTGTATTTTACTGAAACATATTGATGCCCCACTTAAAATTAAACTAAAACCTATAGCACATTACAACAATTATTATACTAAATATACATTTCGACAAAATATATCATCATTATGTTTAGTATTTAGTACTAAAATTTAATTACCAAAATACGTATTTAATATCTATCTAAATCTATTTTTTGGTACAATTGTATTAGAATTTTATAAATAACTTAAAATATTCTTAAATTCAGCAAATTATTGTGCTTAAATTTATGCAGATAATTAAAAAGAAGACAAACCTTTATGTTAATTGGAATGATTTCAAACAACTGTAAAGAAGGCAACTCCTCGCCACTCCTCGCTAAGGTTGGAATATATTATGACATGGAAAATTTAATATTGATTTATATATATATTGTTATATTGTTTATGTTAGTATAATTTGATATTTTTATCAGTGAGAATACTTAAATAGATTTATCTGTTTACTTTAATCAGTTACTTTTATTCTTATTGATATACATTCACACATATCTGCACGTATATATGTATAATTATAAACAAGAAACCATGAATATCTTTAAATAATAATCTATAAAAGTACATGGTCTGGCAAAAAAAGAGTGACATTTAGTTATATTCGTTTTTTTTATCTCCAAATGAAAGGCGGAGTAATTAACATGTTGTGATTTATAGAAATGTAACCAAGCAAAATTGATAAACTTGGTCAGTCAACAAACGAATGTCATATTTTATTTATTTTTTATGTATATAACAGTACTCAAACATTTAAAATTGTATTTAATTATTAGGTCCGATCTTTCCGAGTTACTTAGAGAACTGCTAGTAGTAAGTACATTATGTACTTTAATTCGTTTAAAAAATATTAGCGTCCTTCCAACTGTAACTATTCGACGAATACTTGTTTGATAAATAAATTCTATGCGCCTAAATCAATGAGGAATGCTGCTGTACTATTAGAAGGAGATATTGATCTTGTAAAAGTGATATTTACCGACGTTTACAGTTGAATTATTAATATATTTTATTCTGAATCGTAAGCTCGTTTTACATCCAACAATACTAAGTTTAATTTTACTCTCTTACATATTCGTTTTTGAAAGCATCATTTCATGATTATGTAAGTAGACGTTTAGGGTTTCTTTAAATATATTAAATTGACATTGCATCCTGCCTGAGCTACATAAGAGCTCCCAATCTACGAAGAGCTACCGAGAGCTCCCTTCTGCCAGAGCTACATAATGGCTACCAACCTGCCAGAGCTACATAAGAGCTCTCAATCTGCGAAGAGCTACCAAGAGCTCCCAAGAGCTTCCATCTGCCAGAGCTACTTAACGGCTCCCAATCTGTCAGAGCTACGTAAGAGTTACCAAGATCTCCCATCTGTCAGAAGCTACCAAGAGCTGGCAATCTGCGAAGAGCTATCAAGAGCTACCATCTGCCAGAGCTACATAACAGCTTCCAAGCTGTGAAGAGATACCAAGTGCTCCAACCTGCAAAGATCTACTAAGAGCTCCCACCTTGCGATAGCTACCTAGAGCTCCCTTCAAGTTGCCCATGGCAGAGACATATAAGTGAAAGTGTGCGTAGTGCTCAAAAACGCTAAATAAACACTGTGAAAAGTGCGCCCTTTGCCCCCTCCCCCATTTATGAAACACTTCACAAGTGCATATGAATTATTATACAATTGCGGAAATATATTCGGTAAATATTTAGAAATATAGCTCAACTCCTTATTAATGTCGATTTACCATTTTGGAAGTGTGTTCAAAAATATTTAGAAGTAAATGAATAATCATTTGAACACTTGTTGAAATAATTTTTACCAATTTTAATGTTCATATTCATTGATATTTTGTAGTTCCTGTTCCACTAGTTTCTCATTCTTTATGTAAGGACGGGTGCACACCAACTATACGAAATATTGATTGGATATGAAACTACATGAGAGAAAACTGTAATTTGATATACACAAAATGTAAGAGATCAAGTCATATAAGCAGAAAGAAATGCAAAAAGCATTGATAAAGATAAGGAAGAAGCGGGAATTGAAAGTTTAAGCATACACCAGAAAAAATGATAAGTTCAAGACAAGTTCCAAAGAGTAAATGTAAGAAAGATGAAAAGGCTAAAAATAATGGAATGTAAAATTATGAGGAGAATAATGACTAAAGAAGACAGAAGAAAAGGGATGAAATGGATAACTCCCTGGATGGGACATTGTGAAGTATATAAAAACCAAAGACTGATATAGTTTAGCCAAATTCAGAAAATAGAGGACAACTCGTTAACAGAAAATATACTTATAGTAACCATCAGAATACTGATTAAGAAAGCAACCGAAACCAGGCTGGGAGAAGCAGATATTCGAGGACATAAAAAATGAATACAACAGATTGGTGAACAAAAGTAAATAACAGAAAAAAAATTGACGAAAGTTACCGAATTGGCAAGAAAACAAAACAATTTCTAACAAACGAATTAAAAATATTAATAAAATGGATTGATTCGTCAAAAAAAGTGTTGTGGGTCATGAGTACCCATTAATACTTAGGTACTCATGACTCAACAGTATAGTTGATTTGAGAAAATACAAGCTATGTCATAAGGGAAAGATTGAAAGTATCAGAGGGGAACACGCCCTTGAAAGCTTAAAGAACTGAATTAAAGAAAGTTGTCTAAGAAAGAGTTGGCAATCGGAAAATGACGAAAAAGAGTTTACTTGGAAGCAGGTGAAAGTTTTATACATCAAGAATTGGTGTAAAATAGTCATATAAGTTGAGTTAAAGAACCGTTAATGGAAATTTATATCTGCCTCTGGCCTCTACATTTAACAATACCCCGTGACTTGTTAAGATTACGTTAAGAAATTGGTACATAGTCCCCAGTTTTATGGAAATTGTCAATGAAAAGTTTTATGACATTATATGACATACGTACAAAAAACTGGAGGTCACTTTGAGTTCGGCACATTGAAATTTAGTGCTTACAAAGCAGAATAGTTATTAGTAGCATATCGTCAATAACACAAAGATCTACTACAGTTTATTACAAAGAACATTATCGATTTTTTTTTATACGAACTGTAAAAGACCATACTTTAAGGTTATTTATATTTTGAACTTAAATGTATTATCGTATATTTATTGCGTGATATTTATCTCTTGTATTATCGGTCTTACGTTTGACCTTTCCTATGACATTACTGTAACAAATAAAAATACAAACAGTAGTAAAAGACCTCTCGTTAATAACAGTCTGAATATTCCGACAATGTTTAAAATTATTTTACGAAATACGCGCCTGAGAAAATTAAAGAATTTTCAGTACTTTTGTAGTTCTGTTTCCGGGAAACAAGACGACCCCTTATTCCCAAAGAAAGATGAATTTCCATCTAGACATATTGGCCCACGGGATAGTGATATTATCACAATGTTAGATACATTGGGCTTCAAGGTATGATCGTGTTCTTATCCAGATATTTATTTAAATTTTTGAAAATAACTTTATGAAATTATGGAGTATTGTAGACAACAAAACATATATTTAAAAGTATATCCACTTACGAGTTGGCAAATTAATAGTATGATTTGTCACATATTTTGTGTGTTAAATTAATAATTTGGAGGTAAGCAAATTTATTGAAGACTTATCGCCCGTTATTATCAAGATAGAACATTAACATATGGATATATCCTATAACAGCCACAGTCAACAAAAAAACTTGTGTGAATATAATTTTAGCGAATTAGAAGTATGAAAAACATACCCTAATTAAAAGCAGAAAATTATAATTAGATTTTTCAACACTGAGAACAATTAATTTTAAAGTATGTAATTTAAAAATTAAGAACATACAGTGTGACCTGTGAAGTCCGCATCATATGGGATTTTTTTTATTAATAGATTTATTCTAAATTTGAGTTTGGCATCAATTTCTGCTTCGATCAAGATGAAAATTAACCAAAAAAATAATAGTCACGTGATTCGCATTATCTGTCAAATTTAAATTTTTTTCCAAAAAAAATTCAAAAGTGGAGTTATTTCTCAAAATATCGAAAAAAGTTATTAGAAAAAGTTTTTCTAAAAACAATTTTTAGCCCATATACAAAATTTCAGCTGCATAAGATAATTTAGATTTTTCACCAATTTTTTTGTAAATTGCACCATTGTTGCGAAATAAGACAACGCAACCCACATAAAACTTCTTATTTTTAACAATGCTTTATTCCAGACACATTTTCTTTAAGGCAGCGCCATGTTCAATGTGTGTTTTTCTACAAAATCCAAATAGGGCTATTAAAATTTGGTCACATGTGATGCAAAGTTTATTTGTTTTTGACCCTGTATAAGGTAACTTCATAAAATAACTATTTTTGAAAATGTAGTTTGTGTCTAAAAGTAATACACATTAATATTAAGAAAATAGTTTAATTGAAAAGTCAAATTTTCTATTAAAATAATCATAATACATTATAAAAATGAATCGCATTTAAAATTCCACCTTTTCAATTAATAACAATATGTATTTTTGGTATTTGAATATTAAATTAAACATAATTTGAAAAACCTAAAAATTAAAATTACATTTCTGTGTGCCTCCCATTGCGTTCAATACAAACAATTGTTCTTCTTGATACATCTTTAATGGAGTTTCTGATACTAAGGGGCCTTATTTCTAAAATACAGTTTCGAATCACCGTTTCCAAATGATCAATATTACGGAAAGGTTTTTCTTTCTAAACTTTTTGTTTTAGGTAACCCCACAAGAAAAAATCAAGTGGGGTTAAATCCGGAGACCTAGCCGGCCAGTATTGCTCCATATTACGCCCAATTACTTTGCCCCTAAATATTTCCAAGAGGCGTTCTCGAACCCGCCTTGTAGTATGGATGGGAGCACCGTCACACTGGTACCACAAATTATGCCTTATTTCAATAGGCATATTGTCCAAAACTTCAATGACCTCGGTGTTAAGGAAGCGTAGGTATTCTTCAGAATTTAAATTGCCTCTAAAAAAATAAGGCCCAACAACTTGATCGTTTAAAATACCGCACCACACATTAGTTTTAAAGGAATACTGGTCCTTGCATTCTATTATAAAATTTGGATTTTCTTGAGCCCACCATCTACAATTTTCAGAGCTAACAACGCCGTTTGAAGTGAAAGTGGCCTCGTCGGTCCATAAAACGTGATACGGAATGGACACATTTTCTTCTTTTTCCCCCCTGGTACCAAAAAGAGTATGTCAAAATCTTGTTCCTTAAGAGTATTTGTAAATTTAGGTTTATACGGCTTAAATTTATTTTTGTGCAAAATATTCCTTACACTCTCTCTTTGAACGTCAGTTCTGCGAGAAACATGTCTAATACTAGTTTGACCATGTTCCACAATATCTAGGCAAACATTTAATTGGACTTCTTCACTATGTTTTATAGGATTGTGAGGTTGTTTTAAATGAACTTTCCACCGATCCAGTTGATTTAAATTTCACCATAATCCTACTCACAGTAGATTGTTGCACATTTTTGCCTGGATGCCTTTCATTAAAAATGTTGGCCGCTACACGATGACTTGTGTTTTCACCACATATTAATACAATTTCAATTCTTTCCTGTACAGTTAACATTTTTTTATTTAATACGCAATATTAATTAAAAGCCACTATGACAAACAGAAAGCGATTTGACTGTCATTAATAAAGCAAGGGCTTGTTGATCTTTTTTATCATTTGTTTTGCGGCCAACTTGTGTTTGGTGCATCATCGTAAGGTACAAAACTAGTTAATTTTTTGGAAACTGAACTTAAATAATAAAAGACTATTTTTACTTTTTATAACATAGCTCCATAACAAATTTTAATAAAGGGGTTTTAAATTAAATCATTGAAACTAGTTAAACTTCGTAAAGTTAAACGAAAATTTATTTTCCACTTAATGCAGACTTTACTTATGACGTTGTGTACTTGTCTGTATTAATATTAATGTGTATTACTTTTAGACAAACTACATTTTCAAAAATAGTTATTTTATGAAGTTACCTTATACAGGGTCAAAAACAAATAAACTTTGCATCACAAGTGACCAAATTTTAATAGCCCTATTTGGATTTTGTAGAAAAACACACATTGAATATGGCGCTGCCTTAAAGAAAATGTGTCTGGAATAAAGCATTGTTAAAACTAAGAAGTTTTATGTGGGTTGCGTTGTCTTATTTCGCAACAGTGGTGCAATTTACAAAAAATTGGCAAAAAATCTAAATTATCTTATGCAGCTGAAATTTTGCATATGGGCTAAAAATTGTTTTTAGAAGAACTTTTTCTAATAACTTTTTTCGATATTTTGAGAAATAACCCCACTTTTGAATTTTTTTTGGAAAAAAATTTAAATTTGACAGATAATGCGAATCACGTGACTATTATTTTTTGGTTAATTTTCATCTTGATCGAAGCAGAAATTGATGCCAAACTCAAATTTAGAATAAATCTATTAATAAAAAAAATCCCATATGATGCGGACTTCACTGGTCACACTGGTGTATACGAAGTTTATAAAGAATGTATCTTTTGCCATCTATGATTACATAGTGAATTAGAAGCAATTAAATGTTCAATTCCTACCAGTGTTGCCTAAACAAATAATAAACATAATTAATAAAATAATAATAATAATAATAATAACCTTTATATACCCACAAAAATAAAATGTACAGTAAAATAGATGTGATGCAAAGGTATTGGTTTAGTAGTAGCTTGATAGTGCCCAAGCATATAAAGCTCAAATTTGGTATTCTTAATGTTTTGTGAATTGATATTTAATTTTTTTAATTTAACGTGTTAATACTTTTGTTATTTTAAAGTTGCTGTACATTACAAATAACATGTTATTGATATTATAATTTATTAAAAAGGTATCGTGGAAAGAATATATAGAAAAACCAAATCGCTGTTTACATATTTACGATAGTGGAATATTTTCAATGTTCAGGGATGTTATTTTTTTAAATTGTCTTTATATTAACATTATTCCAAATGGAAAGGTAAACCTTTAATTTATTACATAGATATAACGATAAATAATTATCAAGTAATTAAGCAAGGCTCTAGCAGTACAAGCAAATGATTTTTTGTACTCGCTTATCAAAACCTGTCATTTCACAATTCGATTTGCGTGCGTAAAAAGTCACTTTAAACACGAGTGCGTAAAAGTAAAGTTGGTACTTCCTAGAACTTGATTAATTTAGTGACATTTTAAAATCATAAATTCCTAACCTTAATAATATGCTACCCAGTTCGTTGTTTTTCTATGAAAATAAAAGGAAATGAAATAGAATTTTTTGAATTTGATAATTTTAAATTAAATGTCACTTCAAATAATCAATACTGCCAATTCAATTTTTTTTAATTAATATCAAGAGATTAGTAGTGTGTCATAAACGATAACGTATTTAACAATATGTATTATTATTATAGTTCTCGTACAAAAAATATTGTACAAACTTCGTGCGTGAAACATTTTGCGAATTCGTGTCCATAAAGCGCTCGCCTTTCGGCTCGCGCTTTAAACTGGTCACTCATTCGCGAAATATGATTTCACGCACTTGGTTCGTAAATAACTATTAAAGTATAAGTGAATTCATCTTCTGTAAAAATAGATTGTTTTTTTGGTTACAAAGTACATTTTTTTCTTAATAGACACAATTACGAATTATTGATTTTTACATTCCACTCTTCTTAAACATTACTTTTAACGAAGTTTTATTGTTATTTAAAATAATATTCGCACTAGGTGCTGACTTTCTAATTGCTTATCATAAAATAATAATCCTTAACAGAGTTGAAAGAATAATTATTCCTATAAGTATTTCTATTACCTACAGGTATAGTATTTAGCATTTCAAATGTATTATAACTTTAGAGAACATTTTAATGACTACTCGCATTCTACTCCATATAGGAAAATGTAAATACAATTATTTCACATTTGTGTGTTTTTGTAAACGTCATTCATCCTCCTAAAATGCTATTTTATTATTGAAAGTGAAGAATTTTGTTCAATTTTGTTATTAATATCGTATATTTTCTAATTAGTTATGTATGAATCTTTTAGAGTTTGGATGAATTAACAGATAAAGCAGTTCCTGTAGATATACGCCTGAATAAATTATTGGATATTGAAGAACCAGTAAGTAAGTAGATTTAAAATAAAGTTTTAGTTATCTCATTCATTTAGGATTGTGATTTAAAGGTTTGTCAGAGTGAATTAGTAATAGAAAATTTAATAATTGTATAGAATACTCATTGTTAGAGTGTTTAATAATAGTATATTGTGCAATGAGCATTTAATAGTAGCTATTAAGATACGAGTAAGAAAATTACAATACGAAGCGAAGCCGAGTATTGTAATGAACACGAGTGTCTTAATAGTCATTAAATGCGAGTTGCATACACTATTTTTTCTACGACCCCATAATAAAACATTATTTTTTGAACATTCCATTTCATAAATTGAGGTTAAAATTTTCCATGCACCTTTGCGAATTTAGCTGGTAATAAATTGTTCGTGGTTACTAAGGCTTGTTCCATAATTTCTGGTGGAATCAAATTTTACATTTCACTGTCATTATCCCTCATTTTTACCGTTTATATTTTCACAAAAGCACAAATTTTAAGTACTTACTTGTAAATTGCAGAGAACTGTCACATTTATTTAATTTGTATATCTGTCAGATATGCAGTCGCCATATTGAATATTTTTTGAATAATGGAATGTCGCATTCCTATTGGATATAAACTTGTATCGTAATGAAAAATCTGTATTCCTATTGGATATAAACTTGTATCATAATGAAAATCTGTATCGTAATGGACATCATTAAAGTACAGATTCGGCATATCTAAGAATACAATTAAAGTATGGGAGTAGAAAAAATATATTTTTTAATCTTTTCTTTGCTGTTTATAAAAATAGATAGCACATATGCTACAACACTGTAAAGAGGAGAAAAAAACGAATTCATTCAAAGCCAACTTGACGTTCCATAAGAAAAATTTAAGTTAAGGGTTAAAACTAAAAATTGAAAAGTGAAAAAAAAATCGCAGTCGATATTTAAATTCTGCATAAAAAGTAGTCCTGAAATATATGGAAATTTGGAAATTGGAGATTATTATATAATTTCACAAGTCCCTAGGAATAACTTAAATAATTTAACCAAACCAAAAAGAAAATGTTATTGTTATTCGAAAACATTCGCAATATATCGCTGAAAATTTGAACTGCCTCAGTTTCACTGACATGCATCTTAAAGGCATTCAAGTAATTTAATTTCGGAACACAGTTTTCTAAAAAATAAAAATATTTAGAAAGCAAAAACACACAAAATCAAGAGAGATCAAATGCATAACACATCCAATAATAATCAAATAACACTTTACCAGAATGTCAGACAAGATTAAACATTACTAAGCCTGCTACGATCATATCAAATAGTCACAAATAAGTTTTAACATTTTTGAAAGAAAATTTAAAAAATAAATTAAGTGGCTCGAATGAATCGGCGTAGCTCAGCATTAAAGCTCATAACGTTGTTGCAATGAGACTTTACGTACGTATGTAGTATGCTAATGTGCATTTTCTAATTTTATTTACAAATGTACAGGCTGTTTCAAATATCCGCAACCGCCTTCAACTTTTTTATTTTAAATAGATTGCAATACTTTCTATCCATTATTATGATAGCCACCCAAATTATCTTTGCAATGATATATGGATATGTGCACTTACGACTCTTAGTTTTAGTTTTATTGATAATTTCGTTAAAATCTTGACAGTTGCAGCATCTAACATTTTAAACCCGTAGTCTTAAAATGAATACAGTCCCTCAAGTAACTCTTGTGTTACTAATTTATGAACGTTATTTGTTTTGAGGTTGAATAACGTGAATACATATACAGGGTGTTAAATATGTCGTGTCTCAGTTATCGATCTTTAATGCCTATTTTCTCGTTTTTTTTTTAAATCGAACCTATAATTTTTTTATTATTCAGCAAATTCCTTGAAAAATTGCCGTTAAAATGGTACCAATTACATAGTACTTATTTCTAGTATTTTCAAAGTTATAACACTTTAATCATCTTTAATGGGATAATATACCTATGTACAACATGCAATATGCGGGGCATCTAGTAGTTGGTTGGCCATGATATGATATAAAACAAAGTAACTTTTACAAATACCTGTTTTTTAATTCTTTATTATTAGTTTTAGCATTATATTTTAGATTTTTTTCATAATAAAACAATCTTAAGGCGATTCTACTTTTTTAAATGAAACAGAAATTTTAGTTTTTGAGGATATTTTTCTTTACATACTGGAAGGTACAAATAACGTAGATTCACAACCAAATAAAACAGATTTTATTGACGCCAATAAAGCTAGTCCATAATGCAGCTGGTACATGTGTTTACTGCTATGTTTATACTTTTTAATATTTTATTAAATGTGATATTTTGAAGTCGGGTGGTATTTGCAAACATGTCTCTATGAGTGTTTTTGTTTATATGGGTATGATAATTACCCTGTCGGTATCAGACAAAAAAATAAATATGTAAAAAAAACTATTAAGCATTCAAAAAGTACAATAAAAAGAGGATTTTCTGGATTTTGTTATGCAATATATAATTATAAAAAAAATATGTATTTTCAATTAATAATAATAACATTTACTTTTTTATTACAGTACATCTCAAATAAACTCATTTTAGGAGTTAAATTAAAATGAAATACAAATACATATACCTATACACATTAAAAGATATGTAATTTTAAAAAAAGTCACCAACATTATACAAGACCCTCTTTATCCATACATGGCACAATTCAGTTTTAAAATTATTTATTGGTAGCAATTTATTCATTCATTTGGTAGATATATACAGAGTGAGTTATTTCCTTGGATAAAGAGGATTGTGCCTTTATGAATAATGATACTTCAAAGCAGTTTTATTTGCTATAATAGCAATTTTTTGGTATTGGAAGCGCCTTTTATATTTATTATGTATTATACATAGGCTTGCCAGATTTCTGAAATGTTCAACCGGGACACTGGAATGCCCTCAGCGTCGGGGGTATTCAAGGGTACACACTCTTGGCGTCTTTTTAGAGTGTTTTAGAGGGTAGTTTATTCTCAATCCTATGAATAAGAGGTTACTGATTAGGAACCTAAACCAGGGGTAATAATAAATGACATAAGCATATAAATTTAAACATTTTATTGTTATTTAAGTAAAAAGAAACACTTTGAATGAGGAATAAAAATTTTAACAATATTTACATGTACTTTTCATTGGCTTGGACTTTTTTTAGAAAGTCTTTTTTGTTTTTAATCTTGTAAAAATCTACACAAGCTAATCTGATATTAATTTTACATACTCGTATCATCAAGCCTTTAACCGTAGATTCCTTCATCAAACTCCTATCATCAGTCCATGCGTTGTTCCTCAAAGAAAATACTCTCTCAACTGGTGCTGATGTCCCAGGTAAACAAAAGGCATACTCAACAATCTTGATCAGATTGGGGACTGCTATGTGATTCTCCTTGAAGTTGCAAAACAGCCTAAGCCTTTTTTCTTCACTTGAAATAATCACATCTCTGGAGTCCCTTCTTGCTTCCACTGTTCCCAATTTGACTGAAAATACACCTTAGCAAGCACAACTTCATCAAACAGCTGATCATTGTTTATTTTTATATCGGGTACATCAAGAAGACTGCTATTAATAATTTCAGCAGAAGTTTCGGCGTTTTCCCAATCAACAGCATTTGTTTTGGTCAGATTGACCCATGAAAACTGTTCAGCGTTTCCAAAACTATTCTCCCAGAGGTCCAAGTATGCAATGCATCTTTCATAAAAGCCATCAAATTCTTTTTTCACAATGTTACGGACTTGCTCATCTAGATTCCTGTAGATGTTCTTTGCGTACATGGGGATAAAGTTTGAAGCCTTTCTTTCTGTCAGGTTCCTTTGAGAGCTTTATGAGCTTCAGCAAAGCTGTAGTGTTATCTTTTTCCATTACCAGGATGCCCTTGTTAAACAGTGCAAGCTGTCCGTGGACATACCACAAGTAGAGCTCGCCCGTTAAATCAGTAAACAAATTTTTTATTGTTGATGGGTACATTTCTTGGTCCAAAAAAACGCGTTCAGACCTTCAAAAATCTGTAAAATTCTTTCCAGCGCGGGCATCATTGATAGAAACCGGGTGTTCTCCTATTGAATTAGTTTACGGTACTGTATCTCGGCATATTCACAAAATTCTTTTAGTTTAGTTACACGGACTGTGTATATGTGGAAGTATTTATAAATCTTCACCATTAAGGCCTCAATATTGATTGGGAGACTATTTACTGGAGTTTGCACACAGTTGTGCACAATGTGTGCTCCACATCCGATTCCATTGATTTCCCGTCCTAGGCTATTCTTGAGTCGATGGAAAACATTTTTTTCCCTGCTCTTTTGACACCACCGAAGTTAGTGTTGCAGTTATCTCCACAAAAGCCAACTATTTGGTTGTTCAAATCGTTTTGCAACAGGACAGAGCATAAGTGATTTGTAAGAATTTCAGACGTTTCACCTACCACAGATTTGAAATCTAACAGCTTTACTTGCACACCTGAATTAGGGTTAAAGAAGAGCACAACAATTGGCACAAGTTTTATATCCTTTCTGTTTGATGCATCCATACTTACAGATACGTAGTTTGACTTGGTGAAGTCTTCCCTAAGCTCTTCTTGAGCCAAAGGAGCTATGACATTTAAAACTATTGCCTCACACTTAGTTTTTCAGAGTGAGAATTTAGGTTCAAAAAACTTAGAAATTGGTATTGATGAACAAGAATTCGAATTGAAGCTTAGGCTATGGTTTGCTGTGTGGTAAGCAAAGGTCGCCTCTTTCGCTGATAAGTCTAAGGTTTTGTCATTAGAACTCACAGTCTAAAAAAAACTGGTCAGTTTTAACGAGCTAGCAGCATATACTAAACGACTCGACTGCAAATGATCTTTTATATCAGATCGACCACCGTGAGCAACCGAAAACTTCGAATTACAATGTGGACATTAAACTCTATCATCTTGATCTTGATTACCAGTACCAGTACATACCTTCTTCAAAAAAGGGAATTCATTCTGTAAATCGTCGGTGAATTTATACGGTCGTTTTGGCATTTTAACAAAGAAGGCATAAGCTTTAACTTATAACATAAATAAAACAACGCTAGGTCACTAACACAACAGGCACTGCCGAAAGGAACTGACTACTGACTGACATATCTTATCTCTATCCTAGGTGTCTAGCGCCAAGGTGGGCGAGTCCAATGTTATTGCACACCAGGGGGTGTAGCGTGCAGTGGAATCTCTTCTGACGCTAAAGCTACACCCCTCAGTGCCTATTGGTCTCGCCCGGAAAGCCTCTCGCATCGCGCATGGTCACGAGTAGCGAGACAAGACGATACGATGACAATATTATTTATTAGCAAACCATCACTCTTCTACAGTTTTCACATTGCGTACAGTACCTACAGAAATAAAGACAAAGTAATTATCCTAAATAATTCTTCACAGTTCATTATTTTTAGACCTTTTTGTTCATCTATAAAATCAAATTTAATTTTTACCGGGACGTGAAGTAAACCGGCCGGGACACCGGGATTTTGTCTGAAAACCGGTACTGTCCCGGTCAAACCGGGACGTCTGGCAAGCCTAATTATACAGAATGTTTCATAAGTTGGTTACTGACCATAGTTACAGTTTTTTAAATAGAACCTATTGTCCTGTCCTCCCTTTTTTGTATTCTCCGTATAATTGTTAGATAAAAAGTAATAAGACAGTATATGCCTAAAATCTAAAGTTTTCGACTATTGCAGTTTTTCTGACAATTCAATGTTATTAAAAAAACTATATTTATTGAAAACGATGTATTAGATGGCCGCAATTTTTGGTAGTGTTGTTTATAAGAAAAGGACCTAATACAGACATATTTGGGTTTTCTCAATTACAGTTGGATGTGCAGAACTGGATTAAACTTACATGACACATTTTTGTCTAAAAGTCAACTGTATATCGTTTACGTTTTGAATTGCTTACTAAATTTCACACCAGACATATAAAGCGTTACTATTTTAAAGTTCTGGGTTATTGTCATTTTTTTGATATAATATTGTCAGTTTCTTGGTTATATCTGAATATGCTATAGTATACGGTGACATTATTTTATTTAAAAGTTGCTTCTCAGTTTACAGACTTAAGTTGTTGATGCTAGTTAGTTTAAATTAATTGAAGTGATTTCATAAGAAATTGTTCTAAAGAAAAGATTATATACGATTTTTGTACTGGGAGAACGTCAAATAAATTATTTATTATCCCAGAGAGTTGGTCTTTTCCATAATTGGTGTAAGTGTTGCCAGTAAATTTTGAATGTAGCATTACTTTGATGATTTTTTTTTGGATTTGTTGTGCTTCTCATTTCACAACTTTTTCCAAATGAAGATGCAGTCAAACGTTTCCTTCTCTCAGACAACCACAAATTTGAAAAGGATTGCTCCACGGTTGCTGACGACAACTAACTAATTTGGCTTTCTGTTTGTAATAATGTCTTTAAAAATGAGGTTTTCCTTTTCTCCAATTTTTCTGGATCTATGTTCAATGCATGTACATTGACTCCATAGTCGTCCTAATTGAGGTTGTGATACAATCGTTTTCTGCTATGGTTTTTTCCACGTCGCTTTACCAGCTGTTGCGTAAATTTGTTTGTATGAAGCCCAGGACTCTTCTTTGTTATTGCCTTATGGACCACAGCATGAACTACTCTCTGCTGTTCACAGAGAGTCCTACCAAATGACATCTCATTTCGTAACCTCCTTTCTTGGAATAGTCAATACGCTTTCCGCCCACAAATTTTGCTAACACAGAATTGTAGCGTTCAGCACTATTGTTAGTCATATTTCTTATTAAACTAGAGCTGTGTTGCGTCAACCTATTTACGCACGACATAATGTCCTTAAAAACACCGCAACTTTTCATTATAGGGGTCAAGTTCTTCTCATTCGGTTTCCGTCCTTTACAAAAATAGTCATCACAAGTTTCATGATCTCCAAATACACGCTTGACACTGTTATCTTAATCTTTTGCATGTGTTCACAATTTTGAGATCCTCTATATTTGATTGCAGAATCAACAGAAAGACGGAGTCTTCGAATATTATTTTTCATATAATGCCTTAAAAATATGTCTATCTCAGTACCTTTAGAGCTAAACCGTTTTAGGGCCAAGTCTTTAAGTTTAGTGAGTAATTCCTAAGAAGGTGATTAGAACATTCCACCTTCTGTACTACAAATGACCCGTAAGGTTTCACACTTAAAATTTTCTGTGCACACTGGAGTCACCGTCGCCAACCAAATATGCATATTTCACGTTATGCATTTCCATGCTTAGTTTGAATCCTGCTAGTATGATATCGCTTTCCATGGCCGAGCTTGATTCTTCCCAGTTTTTAAAACAGCGATGAGGCGCATCCTTATCTTTCTTGCACATAATACAGTATTTGTTTCGTATTCCCAAAAAAAGGATTTTCCCCGTCTTTTCCCCAACTATGCATGCTGCTCCGGATTTAGCGTTGTAATTAGATCGATAAGATCGTTTACACCTCGCGTCATCTGCAATCACAGTTAGAAGTGGTACATTATTTTCGTCTACTTGTCCACATTGTCTTGCAAGTTTGGCTTCTTCCTTTCCTGTCTCCATCATGGATTGCCAACGTTCAATATCAAAGATTTCATTCATTTCATCTTCAATTTTTTTATATAAGTTGTAAGACATTCCGGGCATATTTAGAGAACTAGCTAGTTCATTAAGTTGAGAAAATCCGCCACCAACGTTCACAATTCCTGTCACTGCAGCACCATTAGTATTTAGTTTGCCATCATTTCCATCAACTTTGCACATTTCACACTTAAAAATGAATTTGGATATAAATCCCCTTCTGACTTCTCGAATGCACTTGACAACACTGGAATTGCAGGAGAAAAGGTTATGGTGTTGATAATTCATGGCTTGTTCAAATAGAAAGGGAACATTTACAAAACGCCTGCCAATTTTTAGTTTAAACTTGTTATGGTACTACTTGATATCATCATCTTTATTTGAGACATGGACAATTGTTCCGTCGGCATCCTCATTATTGGTAAAATCCATGGAAAAATCTAACAGTCGTGGCGATCGTGTTTCGGCCATGGAAGTGCTTGGAATCGGGGTGGTTCGAATCGAATCTACATGTCTGAATGTAGACCTGATTTTGATAGGAGTCTCAACTATGTGTTTGCAAATATTCGTGTCAAAAGAAAATCATTAGTTGATTATGAATAGATTTTATTATTAGATGATAAATATATAATACCGGTCTACTGTGATTATGATTCTACAAAACAGCAACAGTTCTTGAATCTTTACAACATTGTTAATTACAAAAATGAATGGTATTTTTGCATCAGATTCCTAACATTCTACAAAATTACTAGTCATAAAAAACAAAACATCTTTTCGAAAGTAGGCCAGTGTAATTAGTTATTTATACGGATGTAACAACTGATATTTAAATGTAACTGAACAAATGAACCCATTTTACATTTTTCTCCTAGGTTTGGAAAATGAAATTTTCGAATTTTTACCGATTCTTCCCACAAAAACGTGCAAGAGAATATAAATTATAATTTTCAAACACGTTGTAATCCTACAACTGAACTGAAGCATATTGAAATATATTCCCATTTTAATTTAATATCTCAGGGATTTTTTTTTACTTTACAACACTTATAAAACCAGATGTCGGCCGAGGTTCGACGGCGATAGAGATCGCATGTAAAGGATAGAAAACTAACTCCAGCATTTACACGCTTCAGCAAGGCCTACATTTTAACAATACTATTTAATTAGTTGACAAGATATTATATTTCTAATTGCGGGCTGTTGTAGGTAAAGCTTCAAGGAAGTTTCGTAACTTGTTGAATTTTGATGTAAGTTTTCCTTTTTAACCATAAATATTGTTAAAAGTAAGGTGATTTTCATGAACTTTACGATTTTATTACAAAAGAATGTGTACTTAATTTGAAAAACAAATAAGTTAGGAAAATTATGGATTCATCACAGATGCACTATAAAAAATTTCAAGGGTGTACATCAATTGGTATTGCCGTAGCTTTGTTAAGAAAACTGTTGAAAATAGGTCGAAATTCGGCCGGGTAGTATCGCCTTAATTTAAAATGTGTTCAAATATTTCTCCGTTTTGCTCTACACATGTTCTCAACCGTCTCGGTGTCGACAGAGTCATGTTCTTCTCACTTAATTGAAAAAAAGTGTTTCTTATTCGTTGCTGTATGTTCTCTTCCGTTGTAAGAGATGTTGCGTAAACAATGTTTTTTACAGTTGGCCACAGAAAGAAATCACAAGGTGTGAGACCTGGTGATCGCGGTGGTTAGCCTATCAAGCTTTGTTTCCCAATCCACCTATTGGTGAATACCTTGTCTAAATACGCTCTTGCAGAAGCACCATAATGTGCTGGTGCACCATCATCACTACAATCTCCTTATGACGTTATCTGGTAGGTCTTCCAATAGCAATCGTAAATTATTTTGTAGGAAATTTGTGTAAATTGCAGAATTTAAAATATTGTTAAAAAAGAATGGACCAATAATAGTGATTCTTATGATGCCTCCCCAGATGTCAACACTCCATTTTTGTTGATATAGAATGGGTTGAACAAAATGAGGGTTTGTAGTATCATAATAACGGGATTTCTTTTGTTTGTTATTCTCCAATTAGCATATGTGAAAAGTACATGGTTTAGAAAAGTTATATCTTGTCGCAATTGTAAAAGTAGCCTTACAGAGTAAACTCCTTGCAAAATCCGTTTGTAGTAAGCCTTCGCGATTTTGAATTTTGTAGGAGCGATATTTAGTTTATTTTTTTTTAAATCCTTCTTGTTGTTTCGAAATTATCTTTGTAGATACGTGCGGATGTTCCACAATGGACCAGACTTCATTAACGTCTTTAACCATAGTCTTACTTCTTTCATGTTTGACGTAATTCACTCACACCGTTAGAAGAAACCCTATCAACAAATTTTCAACCATTTTACTATCCGGTTCTCTTCGGTCAGGATATTCTTTAGCATATGTTCTTGATGCTCAAAATGGTTGTATATTGCTAGTGCCAAGAGGAAATACCATGTCTATGAGATCGTCTATCGAAAAATTCATTTTAAAGCAACAACTAAATGGAACAATAAACTATTATACTGTGTAAATAAAGAATAACAAAACGATATAAGTGACAGCAAGCTAAATGCAACACGTAACAACTACTAACAAACAAACAAACAGAAATTGATAAAGATAATAATTATAATAAATTATAACAATAAACGTAATTACAGCAAAGAGACACTACAGATAACGACTTTATACGGAATTTTGTAGTAGAGATTTGACGTTTGGTTGCACAGCCATTTCTTTTAAACCAAGGCCAACCAACTATTAAATGCCCCGCAAATTGCATATTATAAGCATAGGTATATCCCACTAAAGAGTTATAACTTTGAAAACACTAGAACTAAGTACTATGTTATTGGTACCATTTTAACGGCAATTTTACAAGGACTTTGCTGACTAATAAAAAAATTATATGTTCGATTAAAAAAAAAACGAGAAAATAGCCAATAAAGATCGATAACTTAGACACGACATATTTGACACCCTGTATATGTATTCATATTGTTCAACCTCTAAACAAATAACGTGTTGGTCCATAAATTAGTAGCATTTTCAGACTAAGGTTTAAAATGTTAGATGCTGCAACTGTCAAGATCTTAACAAAATTATCAATAAAACCAAAACTAACAGTCGGAAGTGCACATATTCATATATCATTGCAAAGATAATTTGGGTGACCATCATTTTAATAGCTAGAAAGTATAGCAATCGATTCAAAATAAAAAAAGTTGAAGGTAGTTGCGGAAATTTGAAACACCCTGTATATTTGTAAATAAAAAAAATGCATAGTAGTCTACTACATACTTGCGTAAAGCCTCATTGCTACAACGTTATTAGTTTTCATGCTTAGCTCCGCCGACACACTAATGCCGCACCCGGTATATTTAGAACGGATTGTACACATTAGTAAAATTATCTAGCCTTACGATGTTAATAAATTTTTCTTGTTTATATCTTACATTCGACGTAGCAACGCGATAAGAGTTCATAGGGGGTCTTTTACATCTTCTATTTATAACGACCTTTAACATTTTAGGTGAATATCAACTTATAAATAGAATCAGAAAAATAGCGGAAAGAAATCAAATATGGAGATCATATATCGGTATGGGTTATCACAATTGTTGCATACCGCATACGATAATGAGGAATATTTTCGAAAATCCCGGATGGACTACACAATACACACCTTACCAACCCGAAGTGGCTCAAGGGCGCCTGGAAGGTTTGCTCAATTACCAAACGATGGTTGCCGAATTAACTGGACTGGAAGTCGCGAATGCATCGTTATTGGATGAAGGAACAGCTGCTGCTGAAGCTTTGGCGCTGTGTTTTAGGCACAATATACGAAGGAAAATGTTAATTTCTAACAAATTACATCCTCAAACTATATCGGTTGTTGAAACGCGATTATCGTCCTTAGGACTAGAAGTAGAAATAGTTGACGCACTTCAAGCAAATTTTTCAGGTAGAGATATTGCCGGAATACTTTTACAATATCCCGATACCGAAGGCAATGTCTTAGATTTTTCTGAAGTATGCGAAAACGCTCATAATAATGGAACTTTAATTTGTTGTGCTACGGATCTGTTGAGTCTCACTCTTTTGAGACCACCTTCGGAATTCGGTGCCGATATTGCTGTTGGAACGTCACAGAGATTCGGTGTACCATTGGGTTATGGTGGACCGCATGCTGGTTTCTTCGCATGTAAGCAAGCATTAGTAAGATTAATGCCTGGCAGAATGATAGGGGTGACAAGGGATGCAGCCGGGCGTGATGCCTATCGCCTAGCATTGCAGACAAGAGAGCAACATATTAGAAGGGATAAGGCGACTAGTAATATTTGTACAGCACAAGCTTTATTAGCAAATATGTCTGCGATGTTTGCCGTTTATCATGGCCCTCGAGGCTTGAAGGATATTAGTACAAGAGTTCATAATTATACATTAGTAAGTATTTATAGGAAATAATGACGATTTGTTTAATAATAATAATAATCTTTATTGTCAGAGGTCCAAAACAGACATAGACATTGTTAGATATAAAAATAAAAAAGGTATACCAATAATACAAAAAGTACAGGTAGGGGAGACCGGTGTCACTTGTAACAAAATTTGAACAATATTTTTTTTATCGTTACTATTTCAAATTTAAAATTTCGGTCTTAAGGGTATCATAATATTGAATATTTGTGTAATTGATTACATTTTTCAAGTTTAACAGTATGTTATCATAACATTTATAAGGTGCATTATTCGTTTGGGGTGCATCGACATATCTTAGTGATGTCTTTATATTACAAAAGCGCGCTATTTGAACAATGTGTGGGGTTCCTTACGGCACACATTGTAGACCTCTTTTTCAAGATCTTAAAATCTCAACTTTACCTTCCTTGTGGATAACCAATCGATGTTTGTTTTATAACAGGGACATTTACAACTCAATGTGTACTCGGCGCTGCGACGACTATTCGGTTCCGCTTCATACTTCCGCACATTTTGAAAAGAGTCCCCAGTATCGAGCAATTAAAGCATATAATTCTTTGCCGACTGATTTGCAAAATGGCTTGTCTGCGAACGGTCATCGATTTAGGGGGTCAGTTAAGGGGCTTTTTGCTGGAGAGAGCTTACTACTCGTTTGAGGAGCATATAAAGTATTTGTTGGGTAGATGTATAAAGTGTGTATTGTACCCGATATATATTAACATATATGAAATTTTGTTATTTACTTGTTTTATAAGGATAGAATAACCACTATATATGTATTTATTGTATTTATTGACAATGTCAATGTCTATGACTTACGACAATAATGTTATATTATCATAAAGGCATGTAACATCTGTATTTGTATACAACAAACAATTGAAACCTCACTGGTGCCAATTGAAATGAAGCCGGTGTCGATTGTAACAGAGAGCTAAGAATATAAAAGAAATCTTAAAGGGAAAAAGCTTTACTTTCTAAAATAAACAAAGAAAATTTTCATTCTATCTAAGAAAAATGCATACGTACTAACAATAACTACACTTCTAAAAAAGTAAATATGCATTAGGCATAAAAAGATGCAATATTATGTTTACATAGCTGCATTTAATAACACATTCTAAGAATCCTCACCAGAATCACAGTGTTTGCTAATGTACTAGTGGCTTTTGCTTCTGCAGTTAAAATGTCCTCACTACTTACATTGACGACAGTGCAACCAGTCTGCTTTGCTAACAGAATAGGCGCCACAACATTCTAAACAAAACGTTTCTTCGACACTTGATTCTGAAGAATTCAATCTATTTTGTTTAGTACTTTCCTGTTTCTTTTTTTGTTTTTCTTCATTGTTATTTGTATTTTCAAAATTACGTTTTGTAGGCATCTTCATGTTTGGGGTTCTTTCATCGATTAAACGTTTCTCTTCCTTCTTGTCTGGGTTTATTTGGGTCCTCTTTGGGATATGGCTGTACATTTTCGGGTGTTACAATTTTTTTTTTGCTTACGAAATAGGTGCTGCTGTGCTGCATCTCTCTGTGGAAGTGCTGGGTTGATTAATGTCAAGTATGATTAGTCGAGTAAGATTAATCCCATTATTTTCATTCTCATCATTATTAGTAGCTTCGCTTACTTATTCATTGAGTAAAGGTCTGTCGGTGACAGTTGATAGGGCAAAGTCAGACTTACTAAATATTTCTCTATTGAACGGCCATATGCCCGTGCAAGAGAATCCAGCAAAAATATTGGTTGTGGTAGTGGCCAAGGGCAGTAATGCTTTGACAATTGAGGGCAAATTATAAATCGTCATCCTTTTTCCTGGGATAATTTTTATCCATTGATCACCAGAATTATTAAAATATTTCTTGAATGGGCCATAAACTCCACGGTCAAAAGTTGTAACATGTGGGAAGTGTGTGGGTGGAATAAAAGCAAAGTTATTGAACTGGCTCAGAAGTAATCTATTAAAGGTATGGAAATGTGTGGGGAATTGTTATCTAAAAGAATCACTACTTTATTGGTTTCACTAGGTTTGTTATGCTTTACGAAATGCTTCATAAAAAAAAGAAAATCGTCTTCTTGCATCCATCTTGACTTATTACCACATCCTATGCACCCTATTGGTCCATCTCTGATAAAATGATCTTTAAAATGTTTTCGAGGAAAAATGAACATTGGAAACATATTTCCAGCCGCATTTACAGCCAAGCACATGGTAATTAGTGTTCCTCGTTCTTGTGAAGTAATAGAGCCCACTTGCTTGGTCCCTTTCTTAGTGATTACTATGGTCGGCTGTTGAACAGTTGTAGTCCCGGTTTCATCTATATTGTAAATATTTTGTGGTTCAAATTTATGCCTTTCCATGACTGCAGACAACTTATCAAAAAAGTTGTCAACGTTTCCTTATTGAAATTCATGGCGCGTGAGGGACTCGTTGCTTGAGGAGTTCGCAATGATAATTGTGGATTTCGCCTTAAAAACGCTACAAGCCAATCCTCGCTAGCATATTCAATTTCATTCCACTTTGCAGGATACCTGAGGTTACTACGACTGGTAAAATGAAACGCAAGTTTCTTAAATCTCTTGTAGTAAAACCATAATATAGATCTACAGTTTTTTCACAGTATTTAGCAAGCAAGGAATTATACTTGCTATTATTACCAGAGAAAAATGATCGACGAGAAGTGACGCTATAGATAAATCCCTTGATGTTCCATGCCTCCCTTTCGCCTGTTCGTATTTGAGTGAAAAATACCAAGCAAGTACATTGAGAAAAGGCATTTATATTTATACTGAAATTACCGCGGATAATGTTGCTCCTATAATACGTAAACAAACGTTGAAATACACAAAGCAAATTGATGTAATAATTTAAAATTTTAATAGTTGTTAGAATTATTAAATGTATTATAATTTTACACTTAAAATGATTCTTTTATGTACCTCTTTATACATGCGAATGCTAGTGAAGCATTGTGATAGATTTTTAAACTCGAAAGAAGTAATTGCTTGCGTCAAATCAATAAGCATGAAGACCACATGTTTATTGAGTAGATTATCTTAAAATCCCAATAGTTTTAATTACACTCTATTTAATATAAACAATTCGATTTATTTTATAAATTTGCGGTACTTGAAAAAGCAAATAACCGAAAGATCTCTTGCTTCTGTTGTAACATTTACAGAATGCTAATTAATATGTTTTATTAATAATCAATTCATATATGTATTATAATCTTATTTAAGTAAGCTTGGCCAAACGAACGCTTGACAATAATAACGAAGCTCACCTGGTACACCGAAGAAACAGGCACACGCTTTTAACGTTATTGTCGCTTCTCATTGATCTTTATTCTCTGTTGTTACCAAGAAAAACTATTTATTTACGTAAATTTATTTTAGTTAACATTACAGGTATTATCTCATGGATTAAAGTCAGGCGGGAACAAGATTACCAACAAGATATTTTTTGATACAATTAAAGTAGAACCTAATCAAGAACTTATCGATATACGACAAAGAGCAATTGAAAAAGAAGTGAACTTACGATATTATGATGATGGCTCTATTGGAGTCGCCCTTGATGAAACAGTAACACCCGAAGATATAAACGATTTATTCTATATTTTTGATTGTCCAAGAAATTTCGAGGAAATTTCAAAAGCCCCCGAAGTTCGAGAAGCATCCATTAGTAAGAGTAACTTTATGAGAACGTCTCCATATCTAACGCATCCAGTTTTTAATGTTCATCATTCAGAAACACGAATTGTAAGGTACATGAAAACGTTGGAGAATAAAGATATATCGTTGGTACACTCAATGATTCCGTTAGGATCTTGTACTATGAAACTGAATTCGACAACTGAAATGATGCCGTGCTCTTTGAAACATTTTACGGATATTCATCCTTTCGCACCTTTGGACCAGTCATTAGGATACCACCAATTATTTGCCGAATTAGAACGAGATTTGTGCGAGATTACAGGATACGATAAAATAAGTTTTCAGCCAAATAGTGGTGCTCAGGGTGAATATGCAGGGTTAAGAGCAATTCAGTGTTATCATGAAGCCAAAGGCGATAAGCATCGCGACGTTTGTTTGATACCTGTCAGTGCTCATGGTACTAATCCAGCCAGTGCTCAAATGGCGGGTATGAAAGTAGAACCAGTGAAAGTTAAACAAGATGGCTCAATTGATGTAGATGATATAAAAGAGAAAGCTGAAAAATTTAAGAATAGACTGTCTTGTTTGATGATCACTTATCCGTCAACTAATGGTGTATTTGAGGAAACTATTGGCGATGTTTGTGATATGATACATAAAAATGGAGGACAGGTGTATTTGGATGGTGCTAATATGAATGCTCAAGTTGGTTTATGTCGACCTGGTGATTATGGGAGTGATGTTTCACATCTTAACTTGCACAAGACCTTCTGCATACCACATGGAGGTGGAGGTCCAGGTATAAAAAAATGTTTTTATGCAATTTAATAAGTTTTTTTGAAAAACATTACGAAAACTAGTCAAGTCGACTTGATCAATTTCATGACCAAGAAGATGTTCTATTTTTCTTCTCAACTTGATCAAGTTTTTACTGATTTCTAGTAAAATTCATGTTATAAAGTTTTTTGCCAACTGTGTAAAATGTAAATATAAATTCCATTTTAGAATATCGTTAAAAAATGTTAATTTGAAAGATTTGTGCGTAAACTATTTATTTTCTTTTGCATCTCTTGTGCAGTTACTTTTACATTCAATGTCAAACGCAAATCCTCAGTAAATTTATTAATTTTTTAATTTCGTACTTTTGCATTATTGTTACTGCTACTTCACCTAAAAACTTGGTGAATAAATTGATAAGTGTAATACAGCCTTTAGTTTACATATCTAAAATTTTATTTCAATATCTCTATTAACTTGACATATACCAAGAGCTAAAATGTAATTTTTTTACCCGTGTATAATAATAGCTATTTATTTATAATGTTTTTACCCGTGTATAATACACTATTTTGTTCTGAGGTGGGAAAAAAGACGAATTAATATTAAAAAAAACATTTTATTACTATACCGGGCTCTTTTTTTATCATTACACATAGCATTTTCCCTATGTGTAATGACAAAAAAAAATGTCAATGCATTAGCGATATAGTCACTCTATAGTAGACAACCAGTTATACACCAATGAAGAATTTACGTATAGCATACCTTAATTTTTAAATCAGGTTGCCATGACAGGAAAAACATTTTTTATGTCTAATATTTCTGAATTTTTATTCAAACATAAGTCACAAATTAAATATATTTTATTAAAAAAATAGATAATTTATTTATAAATCATGGATAAATACAACAGAAATGAAAAGGTGGCAATAGTAATGTGGTACCAGAAAAATAATAGTTTAAGGCAAGTTAGAAATATGTTTTCCGTCAATTATCCAGACAGGCCTATACCTTGTGCAAAAACAATTCTGAACTTTTTTAAAAAATTTCAAGAAGATGGTTGTGTTCTAAATTCTCACAAAAGAAGAAATAGAACCAATTATATTCGAACAGAAGACATGAAATTAAATATCCTGTGTTACGTAGAGGAATGGTCTGTAGGATCGCTTTTAGATGTAGCTAAACATTTTGGAGTATCGTACAGTTCGGTATACAAAACTCTGAAAGAATTTAAATATAGACCATACAAAATATCAAATCATCAAGAGCTTTTCGAAGAGGATAAGATAAAACGAACTGAGTTTTGTGAAATAATGTTTAACATGTTAAATGAAAACCAAGAAATTTTAAATAAAATAATTTTTACTGATGAGGCTACATTTACCGTAAATGGTGAAGTCAACTCTCAGAACTTTCGGTTTGTACCCTACATTTATCCATGAAAAATTATTAAATTTCCTATCCATTAATCCATTAGGTACTGGTCCCGTACAAATCCTCACGCTCAAAACCTGACCCGAACACAGTACCCTCAAAAAGTTAATATCTGGATTGGAATAATAAGCGATAGACTTATTGGCCCATTTTTTATTGACGGTAACCTCACTGCAGTGAAATATTTGAATTTGTTGAGAGACCATATCAATCCATCAATTGAGATGATGAATGTTGATGAACCCTGGTTCCAAATGGATGTGGCCCCGCCACATTCTACTAACGCTATCAGGAATTTTTTAAATAACTTATTTCAAAGACGGTGGATTGGTAGATTTGGTCCCATACTATGGCCTCCAAGATCAGCTGATTTATCTCCAAATGACTATTTTCTTTGGGGTTACCTAAAAAGTAAAATTTACAACAATGTACGAATACGCAACTTGAATGAACTAAAAGAGCGTATACGTACTGCATGTAATGGAATAAGGCCAGAATTTATTAGAAATACACTTCGTTGCTTTCAAGATCGCCTTGCTTATTGCCTTGAAAGACAAGGTGGACATTTCGAGAACTTGTTATGATATTAGACTTCACATTTAAGTTCGTTTAATTGTTATAATAAACTAATTATTTTGTTCCAAGTGATATTCTGCATTTTCTTTATTAAAAACATAACCTAATTCTTATAAGCTTTATTTTGCTCTGTATCGCCCAGTGTACAAGTATTATTGCCGAATCAAATACTTTCGCGCTAAATTTTAACAGTTTCGTAATAAATGTAAAAGGTTTTATGTACGCTGCAAAGTTTAATTTTTCCGTACAAATAATTTTTGGTAGAAGTAAGAGAAACGGATCTCCAGAATATTATTTTATTTGTATCAACGTTACGCGGCCAGTGGGAAATGGCGGGAAATCCTTAATGTAGCAATTATGATGTTGACGACGTGGTATATTTCGAATTTTAAAATTGTAAGAAAAATTGTACAAAATTAGTTATTCACGATATAATTGTTAAAAGTGCTATTTTATTTTGCGAGTAAGATTTGCGACACGAGGGTGATTACGAACTGGAGCAATTTAAAATAAGCAAAATAAAATAACATTTTAACACGTGTTTCTGCTACAAACTCAATTTTTATTTTAAAATTCTAATAAAAAGTTTAACGAGAATTGACTGATAAAAATCTTATGACAGCTCACTGTTCCTGCTTGTCAAAATACGAGTGTATAACTGGTTGTCTACTATACAGTGACTATATCGCTAATGCATTGCCAATTTTTTTTTTTTATCATTACACATAGGAAAAATGCTATGTGTAATGATTAAAAAAGAGCCCGGTATACCTATTAAAGTCAGAAAATCAATCGATGTGAAATTTGAAGTTTTAAATTGGTAGGCTGTTGTACTTATAGCGACATTAGACCTGAGTTGCTAAGGAAACCTGTAAAGTATTCAAATATCTGTCAAATTAAGTTTGTGTTTGGTTTTAAAAATTTGGGAAGTTAAATTGATTATTAGTTATTTTGAATAGAAGGTGAAAAAGAAATGCAATTCTTTCTCGGAGACGGTGTTATTGGCTTACATAAATAAATGCAACTTTTTGTATAATAAAATAGATTAAAATTAAATGTCCACGTTCTTAATTATGTGTGGTACATATCTGGGGAAAAAGTACTCATTTTTTTCCCGGGGAAGGAGTAATTTCATAGAAAGAGACATTTTGTTACCTGTTAAGAAAGATAAAATGTCAAACTTTTTTCCCGTCACAGAATTTTTTTTATTATTATTCTAGGTATGGGTCCAATTGGTGTAAAATCACATTTAGCTCCATTTTTACCTGGTCATCCGGTGGTGAATCCCTTAGGAGAAAACTCCAGAAATTATGGCGTTGTTAGTGCAGCACCTTTCGGTTCCTCCGCCATCCTTCCAATATCCTGGGCTTATATTAAGATGATGGGACCTAGAGGATTACGGAAAGCTACCCAAGTCGCTATATTAAACGCAAACTACATGTCAAAATTACTGGATCCACATTACACTACTCTTTTTAAAAGCCCGCAATCTACACTAGTAGCGCATGAGTTTATCATTGACGTTAGAGAATTTAAGAAGACTGCGAATATTGAAGCCGCCGACATTGCTAAAAGATTAATGGATTATGGCTTCCATGCACCTACCATGTCCTGGCCTGTCGCTGGAACACTTATGATAGAACCAACTGAATCGGAAGATAAGCAAGAATTAGACAGATTTTGTGGAGCTCTCATTTGTATTAAGGATGAAATTCAGGCAATACAGGATGGAAAATTCGATATTCGAATAAATCCTCTGAAAATGGCTCCTCATACTCAAGAACAAGTTATTTGCAGTTCATGGGAAAGGCCATATACTAGAGAACAAGCTGCATTTCCTGCACCTTTTGTTAGGCCCGATACTAAAATATGGCCTTCGGTAGCGCGAATTGATGATATTTATGGAGATAAACATTTAGTTTGTACGTGTCCGCCCATTTTACCAGAATATAGTATTTAAGAGAAAGAATGATAAATTCATATTTACACATTTTTAATTATATTTTCATATGTTATTTATTATAAAATAAAATATTGTTGCGTCTAAACAGTTTTGGCAGTTTAATTATTTGGTTTTACTTCCTGTACAAGCTTTAAATCGATTTTATGAAAGCATTGTGTGGAAGTGATGCAGTGAATGTTTTTCTTTTTCCATTATTTATCACCCAACGCATATATACACGAATTAATTCGTATATGGATAACTTAAGGGGGGGGGGGTTACTTGATCGGCGTATGCCACAAAACGGTCAATTTCAACGTAAAAAATAGCAAAAATTAAGGCACTTGAAAAAGTTACCGCTACATGCACGAAATAACTAATATTTGTTCTAGTGACTCACGATTAAAATTTGCAATTTATTAAAAAATAGTTAAAACACAGTACTTTGAATTTTTTTCGTTTTATAGCGATATAAAGCTTACTGTGCTTAAAAAGTACTTTTTTGAATTATGAGTACCTAGATATTTTTATTCTGAACACGACAATGTATTTACTTTACTTTCAAAATAACCCTGGTCTCCAAAAAATTACTTTGAAACCAACGAGAATGATCACAAAGTCCGCACTGATAAATGGCAAATAAGCAACACACAATTCAACCTCTTTCTCACAGCTTTGTAATGTCTCAGACCATCTATATGCCTGGTCGACTGTATTAAGCCGGACATCATATAAACAGAGAGATCTTCAACTTTTTTTAATACCTTAGGTCAGCGTTACTCAAAGTGTGCTCCACGGAACCCTGGGGCTCCGCGAAGCTCGACGAGGGGCTCCGCCAAAATAATATTAACATAAAGAACAAAGCACATCAAGTCTTGTCTTCACTGAGAAAAAAAATTATATGATTTTATAGAATTTATTATTTTGTCAGTAAGTAATAGCAGAAAATGAGGCGGCAAGCAGCATAATAAATATACAATAATGCTACGATCAAAAACTATAAACAAAGGAGTTTAGTTTGTACGATTAGGTATGTGGTGATTCAATACGTGTCACTACTTTATCACAAGTGACATGATGACGCTCTCACCCTCTCACTCCCTCTGTGCGCTGACTCATCTAGACACGCTGCGAACATTCCACTACGTGTCCCCCCTCCATCACTCTCGTCCAGAAAAACCTAGAACCGCCTCGAAGGATCTCCAATCCACGCACCGCTCTCGGACCACAGTATATTTAATTTGTGTTTCTTATTAACGGTTGTAAAATATATTGTGATGATATTATTTTGTTTTTTATATTGTTAAAATAAACTATTGATTTTAAAAGATAGAATGGAACGGTGGCTTAAAGGTATTTCAACAAGATCTAGTTTAGAAAGTTCGAAGATGGTTTGCCCGGAAAATGCTGCATCAACCTCAAAGAGTTACGATCAAGAAGATGAGATTCAAGGGAATATGGCGATTTCAAGCAGTAAGATATCTAAATCTAAGGACTCACTAAAGGCGAGAAAAAGAAGATATGACGAATCTTACATCAATCTCGGATTTGTTGATTCTAACAGTTCGCCTCTCTGCATATTATGTAGCAAGCTACTTCCAAATAGTTCCATGGTACCTGCTAAAATGCGCCGACATTTAGAAACGCAAAGACAAGAATAAAGAATTTTTTATACGTAAGAAAAAGCAATTATTAAAAAGTCAAGTAACTGTGACATATGCGACCCAGACTGTGAATGAAAAAGTCACGGAGGCATCCTATTTGGTCAGCTATCGCATTGCACAAGCGGGCGAAGCGCACACTATTGCTGACAAATTAATAAAACCATGTGTGGTAGACATAACACAGTGTATGCTGGATGAAAAATCTGCAAGGCGTCTTTCTACAGTGTTGTCGCTTTCGAACGACACTGTTTCGCGTCGAATTAACGACCTCGCAAGCTACATCAAACAAGAGTTAGTTGCCTTAATTAAAAATTAAATTGAATTAAATCTATCTTTACAAGGAAAACAGACTACAGTGTTCAATTCTAATAACAAAACAACTGCCTTCAAAAAAAAATTAGAGTTTTGGTTTGTTTGTGTTGGCAACAGAGAACTAGAAAGCTTTTCAACACTGAATGAGTTCGTTGATCAGACAGCACACACTTACCAAATGAAATATTTGAAGAAGTGATCCAATGTCTTAATGATATTCACGCATCTCTTGAAAGGTATTTTCCAGAAGAGCAGAATACAGAACTGAAAATGAATTCATGGGTTCAGAATCCTTTTGTACCGAATTTGCAGAAGCCAGAAAATATGTCAAACAAAATCTATGAATCCTTTTTAGAAATTACATCAGATTCAAGCATGGAATCACTGTTCAAAACAATGTCACTTGATAATTTTTGGTGCAGGGTTCGTGATGAATATCCACAACTTGCCACACAAACTCTGACTGTTCTTCTTCCGTTCCCAACAACACACTTGTGTGAAACAGGATTCTCGACATATGCAGCTACAAAAACGAAATACCGTAATAGACTGGCTGCTGAACCTGACATGCGTATTCAACTGTCTTCTATCAAGCCTGACATTAAACAATGGGTCGAAAATAAAAAGCAACTACATACCTCCCATTAAATGGTAACAACTAATATACACTCTATCTTTGTGTTATTTTTTAGTTGTAGATACATATTCATATAACGTACCTACGTTTGTATGATTTTTATTATAAAAAAAATATAGAATAAAATGTATAAATAATAAAAATAACTTAGGGCTCCACAGGAAACTTATGGTTCAAAAAGTGCTCCGTGGTTAAAAAAGATTGAGAATCGCTGCCTTAGGTAAACGAATGTTTCATTGATATATCGGCTTTATTTTGTAATTATTTTAAGGATATTTGTGAGAATGTATTAGATATTAATTTTTCGTCTGGAATAAATATATGTTGTTATTATTATTATAATAATAAGTATACATTAAACATATTTGTAAAAGAAACTACATGCGGTTGGTATACATATACAAGCAAATTGTAATATATTTCAAATATTTTTCGGTGTTCATTTATGATTGATTACGTGATAACATTGATGCGTCTACTTTGTTAGACATTTTTTTCTGTTTGTTAATATTCTTCTCACTTTTAAAATGCATTTTATTTTTCAAGGACAAGGTTCCGGCTTTATGGAATTTTAGAAATGCAGTTTTCCTCGGCAATAATAATAATAATTATTATTATTAATTATAAAGTTTCACGACTTATTATTATTTCTAACCTTACATGTTGAAGCTTTTTAATAATATGAACAATGTTTGTAGAAAACTAAAATCCGACAAAAACAACTTTATGTCTTTGTAAGATACGAACTTTGCCGGACTCTTCAGACTAAGTGGCAGGAAGTTACACAATTTTCAGTTTTCTAGATGGTAAAACCATTTATTTAAATATCTGAATTAGATGTGCCTTCATGTTTTTCTTTTATTTATTCTTTGCATTTTGACTCCAGGACACTTTTTAGATTTTTTTTGTATATGTGAGTAAGTAAAAGAGCATGGACCAAACGAGCTTATAAGTTTAATTACAGCGATTTATCAGGAGTGGCAGCAATTGTTGGGTGGCGAACGAAAAAAAATTGTATGTAGGCGTAAAAAACAAATTTTGTTTAATTTGTGCAAACTTTGGTAAATCTAAAGATCACATATGCTAAAAAAATTAGTCTTCGTCGTCAACGGTCATGGAGTCGACAATTATTGCGGAAGGTTTCTCGTGAAATGCACGGTGTAGTTTATGCTAGATTAATAGGGGACGGTGATAGCATCGTTCTTAGAAAACTACGTGAAACGATCCCTTACGGTCCCAAAAAATTATTGAAAAAATCGAGAGCCGAAATCATATATTACGTAATTATATAAATAAAATTAGGGACTGTTTGAAAAAAACCTAAATTCAATTCGGCCGTGACAAAAGCAATTGAACATTACAAAAGTTCGAAATTAACAATAACAAATTATAGATAGTGAAATTGCAGTGTGATATTATAAATGGACCAAAGATATATTTTTTGTGAACACTGGGATTGTGCATATTACTTTTGTCAAGGATTTAAAGAAGGGTACTTGGTATGATACAATACACATAGATGTAGAACTCTGACCAGAAATGGTAATTAAGTTAGAGTAATTTTATTTTCTCGCTTTATTATCTCAAATTATGGATCCTCGTATTTTGAGAAATCGAGAAATTAGAAACGTCATATTGGAGAATTAGTATGTACCTACTGATTGTGATACGTTTAGACAAACCGCTACTTGGCCATTCTTGTTTATTTTTCTACACCGTCTATACTTTTGTAAAAAAAAATTGTTTTAAAAAATATGAATTAGGCCTATTGGGAATACCATGAGAAAAAAACGCCCTTTACACTCTACCACAAAGGTGGTACCGAAAGGATTGTATTTGACGTTTTGTCTGCCACATAACGGTTATTTAAAAATTTTACCGAAGCTTTACTGAAAAAAATTAAACAGTGCAAGATATAAATAAAGAAAATTGATAATTTTGATATGGAGAGATTGGCAACACAAAAAATAACCTAAATTCATTCCAAAAGATGGCGAATGAATGTAGAATTATTGTATTTTCGTGTTATTTTCCCAAGGTATTTACTTTAGCGACACTTGCAGATAATTTGAAGAATAAATTTATTGGATAAAAGATGGCACTACTATAGGCTTAACCCATGTCTAGACACAGGTCTAGATTACAATTAAAATTATTCACACGGCACCTTTTTTTCGTGACTAAACCGAACAACAGAGTTTTTGTTGTAGTTCAAGAATATCAGATATTCCTTTTTATTTAAAGTGTTACAAAACGGAAATGCTACCTTAGAAAAATAATTTTGGGATTATCCACAATTTAAGAGAATATGTCTTTTTAATAACCCTTGTATATAAGTATAGTGTTGTATAAATAATGTAACAAATTAGTATGAAATATGAAAATGATTAGAAATTAAAAACCAATTCTAAATATTGAAGGTGAAAATAAGTTCAAACAATTAATATGAGTGATTTTGCAATTCACAGATACGAAAAAATATTATAATAATAAATATGTACATATCAATACTAAAAATAGAGGAATACAAGCAATATTTGCCATTTCATTTAATTCTACGTGATATACACAGCATTAGTTCTCTTGTTATCTATTATCTACACTTATATTATTTGTAGTGTTTCTTAAAAGGTACGTTTGGTTTGTCATTTTATTACGGAAGATGACATGAGAAATTACCATAATTGATAGCTAGTATGGGCAGATAATTCATCGTTATATTTTTCAAGGTTTGATCGTCACTATAAAATAAGTATGCGTACAATTGTTCGTACTAACTGAGATATACTCGTACATTGTTAGGGCTTGCCTTTGAGCAAAATTTCAAGTGCTCTGCATTTAATTTGCATACGTCAGCGTTGATAATTCGTAAGTACTGTAGAACTCGGGTTATAATTAGGACGCGGAATCGAGCGAGCTAAACTACCACGGAGCTACAACCGAGCAAAGAAATAATGTAAACAAATGTGTGTTGTTTACATTATATCTGTATAGCACTAATTCATAGGGCGAACTGCAACATCTGTTTACGCCCGAGAAGTGCCCGAGAATCAGAGCAAAAAACTGCTATAAAATAAGGAATTTATGAGTAAAATTCATTCTACATTGGCGTAGATAGCTTGAGGGGTTTTTAAAATTTATTATATTTACCTTATATTTCGCAAGAGAAATAATGTAAATATGTAATATACATATACTTACCGTTATTTAGTTTCAATACATACGCGTACATTTTTAGTTATCATTTATTTAGATCTAGAACGTTGTTTATGTTCCTTTTTCTAATACGAAAATGAATTGTCAGTGATTCCGAAATTTATTACAAAGTCTGTAAAATATCGTTACAGAATGCCAAAATATCGCACGTTCGTCACTTAGCTTTGCTAAAACATACACATAAATAGTTTTTATGCAGAGAATTTCGATAGTTTACAAAATTTCGTTACATGTTTAAATGACGATGCTCGATTTCTGAGTACAAGGAACTAACACAAATCTCAAATTTAAAAAATGAGGTGTGGCCACCACACGACTTTCTTATACGTATGAGCGTTTCAAACTATACAATTTTAAGAATTTTTTTTATACAAAACTTATTCAAAATCCTATTGTAAGTAATTTCATTCTCTTAATAAATCGCTATAGAATGCATACTTTGCAAGATATTCGAAAAAAAGTGCTACTCGCTATGAGTAAAAGTGCTACTTCCGGTCCGAATTTTGAAATTTCATGTATACAAAAAATATTGCAAATCCAACTCTAAATACTTTTGTACTCTTAATAAATATATATAGAATGCATCTTTTACGACATATTTGCAAAAAAATCGCTATTCGGTAAGAGTAAAAGTGGTACTTCTGGTGCGAATATTGAATTTTTTTTATACAAAAGAAATTTAAAATTAGAATTTAAATACTTTTATACTCGTAATGTACCTGCCTAGAAAGCATGACTTGCGAGATATTCGCAAGAAACTGATTTTCGACAAGAGTAAAAGACCTACTTCCGCTTGGTATTTCGAAAAACATTTTTAAGACAATTTGTCTCAATTCTAATTTTGAGTTCATTTGAGTTATTTATAAATTTGTTTAAACTTAGTCATTGACGAAATATTTACAAAATCCGATTTTTTCACTGAAGTAAACTACTACTTCCGGTCTATCGATCAGATCTCAAGAGGAGATTATACACATAAATATAAAATTTGGAATAGATATCTACAGCGGTTTGGCCGCTATCGTGGTCACAGACAGACAGACACACAAACATTTTTTAAAAACCACTTTTTTGGTATTAGAGGATTTCAAAACGTGGACATATGCAAAAATCTCGAGGTCGAAAATTTTCGTCGTCACAATACTTCCTTATACTACGTATAAGAAAGTAATAAAAAATCAGTTGTTATCCCTTCAGGAACACTTTGGAAATTGCCTGAACTAATCACATATTTTGAAAATCGAATCTCAAATTAAAAAATGGATTAACCACATTAGATGTGGCTATTAATAATTTCAAAAGTATTCCAAGTGACTTCGGATGTGGCCTTCGGTAAAAGTTAGACGCAGATTTTAATAGAAATCCAGATTTAATAACATTGCCGCAATTGTGTATGCTAAATACGCTGACATAAAAGAATATATCCAGTACGCACATATAACCAGTTGCGATGTAGAAAGGACGTTTTCTATTTACAAGGATGTACTTAATTCAAAGAGAACAAGTTTTACAGAAGAGAAAATGAACAAATAATAAGGTATTTTGTATTTTATAGATCACCAGCCACTTGTTATCCAATTATGTATATAAATAAAATTAAAACCTCTTAACTTGAAGGAACAGCAATAACCCAAGTTGGTTATATACGTATTACAAAATTAAGCAGAACACAAACCCTAAACATTAACATATACAGACTCTTTTTAGAAATAGAAGCGAAAGGTATAGGTGCTTTAAAAAAATACAGTTGCTTGGCATGGTACAGAAACAAAAAAAAATGTGTTCAACCAACGTCAAAATATAAATATATCTAACTTCTCTTTTTCATGGGTATGTGGTAAATATCTTTGAAATTAAAAATAATACATTTTACATCTTAACGTTTCGATGTATTTTACATCTTTTTCAAACGCTGCTTAGAATTAATTTTGTCAAAACACTAAAAAAATTTTAAAACATGTAATGGTATATTATGCAATGAGAATTTAATGATAGCTATTAAGAGACGAGTAAGAGAATTACAATAGGAGACGAAGCCGAGTATTGTAGTGAATACGAGTGTCTTAATAGTCATTAAATGCGAGTTGCATACACTATTTTTTCTACGACGCCATAATAAAACATATTTTTTGAACCATATATTTCATAAATAGACCGTAAAATTTTCCGTACGTTTTTGCGAGTTTGGCTGGTAATAAATTGTTCGTGGCTACTAAGGCTTGTTCCATAATTTCTGGTGGAGTCAATTATTACATTTCACTGTCATTATCCCTCATTTTTACCGTTTATATTTTCAAAAAAGCACAAATGTTAACTACTTACTTGTAAATTGCAGAGAATTGTCACATTTAATTAATTTTTATATCTGTCAGATATGCAGTCGCCATATTGAATATTGTTTGAATATTGGAATGTCGCATTCCTATTGGATATAAACTTGTATCATAATGAAAATCTGTATCGTAATGTCGTAATGGACATCATTAAAGTACAGGTTTAGCATATCTAATAATACAATTAAAGTATGGGAGTGTGTTTATTCTTTATAAATATATAGATATGTATCGTATTTCCTAAATCCCTATATTTTTAAATATGTACACAGCGTGTAAAAAAGAGTAAAATATTAATTTCTACTATATAGCACAAATATGTTTTTATAGCTTCTACACCTTTATTTCGCTTTCTTGAGAAGTAGGTTTTCATATTTTTAGTACTCGTGGTCATTACTATTTTGTATTAAAAAGTAAAGTAACTTTATGCGCGAAAAAGACTAGAATATAATAAGTATGTACAATAACTACACCAAGTGCAACAATAAAGTCATGAACAAATATAAATTGACTAAATTTGACTCTTTTCGATAATAATGAAAGATTTCATAAAGAGAAGTAGTTAATAAAAAATTATTAAGATTGTAATATTAATAATATATGAAGTATATGAAGGATATGAAGACGGTTTGGGCGATTTCAAATTGAGCCTCTAAAATGAATAGATAGTTAATGCTGTGAGACTGTTTACATTTAACTAAATTGTGTTCTGCCCTGAGATTTTTCTATCATGGTAGTCACAAAGAGCTGATAAATGTGTGTTATGCAAACATTTATGATCAGCTACGTTACGGTAAAATTTAATGTAGTGAAGTATACTTTCCTATACTACGTATAAGAAAGTATACTTCCTATAAGAAAGTGTAGTGACATTCAACCTCGAAATTTTAGCAGATATATACATTTTGAAGACCCCTGACACCGAAAAAGTTGTTTTTGAAATATCTCGAAAAATTATGCAAGCACAGACCACACGACTAATTCTATCAATAAGAAACATTATATTACAAGTATATTTTCCGTTTTGAGGTCTGATTAGATGATGTTCATACATTTTTGGTGTGAAGTTGCTGTGATATTTTGATGTTTACAGGCCAAATTTGGTTCATATCCAAAGAGAGTTGTTGTTTTATTCTTCGGCAAGAACTAGAAGCGTAATTAAATTCTTGACGAGTGAAGACACAAGAATATTCACTGGAGAGATATTATATTATAAGAATACATTGTGATATTATTTTTTGAGAAAGAAATTTTGAATTTAATATTCGAATTACCCTCAATATTGTATATTTCTAGATATTCAAGCATTTTTCCACATCGTTCTTGACTGTTCGGCGATAAAGGTGTTTGTGGATAAACTGCACGGATACACCCACGTTGCATAACCTTTATTATTTTCGAAGAAAGCTCTTAGTTGTCAGCTAAGTCACCAAAATTTTTTCGTATTGCGTATGGGAAAGATGGACAGTCATATGTTAAGATAAAATTTTTGATCAAACAATATCGATGGGGTAGAGAATTAATTGAAGATGATCCGTGATGTGGTAAGTCTGTAGAAGCAAAAACCTGCACAAGAAAGTTTTCGTCTTAAAAAAATCGAAGTTACAGTATTAAACATTTTGCACCAATCTAGAAATATACAGTACTGAGGTTATTTCTATATTAAATTTTGCTATATTAAATTCGGAATATCTTTCTCAAAAAATAATACAAAAATGTGTTCTTATATCTTTCATTGTTAGTCATACATATTTAGAAGCAGATTTTCTCTGTCTATATTTAAAAAAGATAACATGTATCATATAACAACAAAATGACAAAGCATATTTTCCTAAATATCTTTTTTTAACCACCTCTATAATTAAATAGAATTACAGGTATACAGTCATACTTGAAAAATTATCTGTTATGTATGTATGAATAACCACTTGAGCATATGTATTACTTTTATTTTAGGAGTTCTCTGATACGTTTTATATAAAAATCTGATCCCCTGCCGGCTTATATCTGATATGTACATACGTTACATATTATTACTTAATCAACAGACATTGTCGTAATTTGTTTATGAATGCCAGCAAACTTTTAAGAACTATAGACGTCAAATAACAATTATCCCGTAATTTTAAAACAAATATTTGTTTATGATTTTTCCAAAAAGTGTAGACTTTTAGGAAAGTTCCTTGATTGCAGCCTAACTTAGGACAATCATGTTAATTGTGTATCTTATGAGTACTATTTTTCAACCGAATAAATATTAAACATATATGCAAATGTATATAGTGTAATATAGTATAATAAATTGTCCATGATCAGCCAAAAGAAATCCAACCAGTTATTATACTGCAGCAGAATCTAAATAATAAAGTTAATTACAATTTAAATAAATAAATATGGCGAATTCTGTAAAGACGCATTCAGATTACATAGAGTGTTGACTCTGCTTTTGATATATTTCTATAAACTATTAACTTATTCTTTAATAAAAAATATCTTCATAAACAAACTAAATGTCCGTAGGTATAATACTTGGAACAAGTAAATTATAGCTGAAAATAAACCTATAGTCATTTTTTCTATAAAAAGTCATTAATAATTGCATGCATGTTTTGATATTTAAATATCAATAAAGACTTGTTATTTTGAGGGTACGTTTTTACACAATCTAGCTTCCGATTTCTGCTACTCCTATTTCTGGGACAGCCTGTACAGTCACTCCTCGTTGATCAATTCTTTAACTATCAAAGAAGATCATTATAATTATAATTAATTAAAGAATTGATCAACGAGGAGTGACTGTACAGGCTGTCCCAGAAATAGGAGTAGCAGAAATCGGAAGCTAGATTGTGTAAAAACCTACCCTCAAAATAACAAGTCTTTATTCGTGCGCAGACGGTAGAAAAAAAATAATAAAGAATTCAATTGGCCTTACCCCGGCCCTGGACTAAATATGCAGCTGCTTCACTTTCACAATCGGTCCTTTTCAGGACCACCATATTATTTGTGTTAAAAAAAAGGAGGAGGAATTGCTACTTCATAATAAATATCAAACCATTAATTACTTTAATTTTGCATCTGCTAGAAAAAAATAATTACATTCTTGATATTTACTACGATTTATTGAATATTCTATAATAATAATAATCAGCTGTTTCCAACTACAAACACATTAAAAGCAACAACCTTCATATTTTAAAAATAAAAACAACCTTTTAATGTCTGCAATAAAGTGCGTCGCTCATCTGGGTCAACAACCGACTACATAGTTGCGTTATGTAGACGCATCGGGCAAAAAATATGTTTTATATGAATGAGTACCATTTGACGTTTTTTTCTATGAATGCGTGTCCGTTTTTATTTACAAATGAGCATTCTTACGTGTATTTATAAACATACATTCTGTGCCACGTCCGTAATGTAATTTTTGTACTCGCCGCCTGTAAAGTCATAATTGGCGCACGTGTAGCTCGACTGGGAAGTACGTTTTCCCGGTTGAGGCGACTGTAAAAATTGAAAAAAACACTGGCACTTTGGGACATTTAAAAAAAAATCTAACTTGATAGTAATAACATTTAGTATATAAAATGCTACTTCCCTCCACTATTCTTCACTAAAAGTTGGGGAAATAGGAGTAATAATTAAAAATTCATCGAAAGAAATTGTGGCGCCATCTATCTGAAGATATTCATATTGGCTATTCTAATAAATTGTAATTAAATCAAAGAACGCAATAATGTACTATAAATTTATAAATATCAGAATAAATACCTCATGTTTGCCATGTGTAAGAATATAATAATTTAATTTTATGGAAAGGTGAGTAATAGATACGTACACGAAATTCTGAAATTAATTAGGTAATCTATTTTAGGTTAGGTGTGATACTAATCACATTAATCAACAATATTTTTATTTTGGGAAGATCTACAACTATTACAGATATTATTGTTAACATTTACAGTAAAATTTTGACAATTAGAAATCGAAGTTCCTGGAGTGGCTTGGTTTGCAACTGATAAAGTTTGTGCAACATTTACAGATTCAGGTGTATAAGTTGCAGTCACAGATGATGGTCCTGGTTGCATTATGTTATAACTTGTAGTAGTAGAAAGTGGTCCTGGTTTCATTATTTTATCTGCAATCATTTTCCTGCTATGCAGGGAGTTTTCTACATAACCCTCGGCCACTGTTGAAGAACGCCAACCCCCATGTCTTTTAAGGGTCAACAAGTCCCCCCCATTGTTCGCAAGAAGAGTAGCGGAACTTCTGCGGAAGCAGTGACCTGTATATTGACCAGGACTGTCTAAGCGAAGGTATTCAGCAATTTTTGAAGGAATTTTTCCAATTGTGTTTAGACCCACTGGAGTATTAACACATTTTTTATTACGGTATGTTAAAAAAAACCTAGTATTTACTGTGTTTCTTAATTCTTTATATTTTAGAACCAATTTAATCCATGCAGGATTGATCACTGCAAAGCGACGGCATATATTATTCTTTGTTTCTGGTACAGTTACACATATCACATCTGCTTTGAACTCGATATCATCAATGGACATTTTACATAATTCTTCCCGGCGACATGCTCCAGCAATACCCATTATTAATACCACCTAAATTGAAATGTAATATTTAATAATACATAAATAAACTTGAAGTAATTATGTATAATAAAACCTTCATTAAAAGATATGAGGAATCCGGAGCTTCTGCAATAAATCTTTCAATGTGTTCAATCTCGAGAATTTTTGATTTCTTCGAAGACTGGTGTTCTGTTTCTCTTTTGAGAAAGGCGATTAGTTTTTCGAATTTTGATATATTGATATTGTTGTAAATAATTAAACAGGACTTCAACATTGAATAGGTTGGCCACAATGACTTTTTGCTAGAAAAGCCTTGAAAATATGCCAATAAACAATTTTCAGTATAATTTCTAATATTTTTGTCTTTGCACCATTGTACAAATTTTTTATAGACAATTTCATATCGTCGTTTTGATTTTATTGGCAGCAAATTTTGTACCGCCGCATTTGCAGCTTCCCGAATTTCGGGAGGAGTACATGAATTATCAGACATAGATTTTGTAGAAAATTGTGCACTTGAAAAAGAAACTGGCAAATTGCTGCAAAAATATAAATGTCAACTGAAACAATTACTTCTATACTTGTTGAATTGACACCATATTTAGTTGCGTTTGCAATTGTTTCTAGTAACAATAGAACTGTCATATTCCAAATGCATATATATGCATTAATTCCTTTTTAAATAGTACTATTAATCTATGTAGGCAAGTATAAAATTAAGTCGTCAAGATCTGAATAGGTATGTATGTATATATATATACAATATCAAGGGAATATATTTGAATGTTATAGTAAACAATAATCATTGCCTGTTGCATTTATGTTTGCTCTGAATTTTGATGTATTAAAACTAAGACTTTTAATTTAATGCTCGTACAAAAAATATTGTACAAACCACTTGCGTGAAGACATCTTCCACGCATTCGCGCAATTAAAAGCATTCGCTTCCTGCGGTCGCTCGTGCTTACAATGTGCGCTCATGCGGGAAAACCTTCTTCCCGCACTTGGTTCGTAAATAACTATTCTTTATCTAAAAAACAACAAGGAAAATAACATTTTTAATTTCTTCGTTATTGCGGTATATTTGTAGTCCAGTCATTATATACATTTGAATAAGAAAATTAACCGAACAAGCCAAATTTTTTATATGATGTTGGAGGGGGTCAGGACAGCTTAATTTGAAGTTTTCGACCGAAACCCCTCAGGGCGTTTTCCGCCATCTTGAAAATAAGAGTGAATTTTTGTTTTCTTTGTAACTCGGCTCCTCGTCGTCCTACGGAGAAGTTGTATTTTTTGTTCCTTTTTTTATTCTCTATAATTGATGTTATATAACTTTTTCACCTAACATCTGCCGTTCTCGAGATATCGGCAAAAATAGGGACAAAATTGGGTTTCGGTTTCAATTTTTTCCCTATTTATCGCCATATACAGCGAAAAATATCTATTATGAAGCATGTAGAGCAAGTTCGTAACTAAAATTTGAGGTTTCGGGTTTCCTCGGCTTACGCACACCATCGAAATTTATAAGTGTACTTACATTGTATAGGAGATTGTTATGCAGTTGTTTCGCGAATGTCAGTGTGAGCGTACGTATTTACTATCGTTGTGAAAATGGGCGATTGTTTTATTTGCAAAAAACCTTTGATCGAAGACATTTATATGACGAAGAAGAAAGCTGTCCAATCTCTTTTAGCGGCTAGCATTAAAAGAGGACATGAGGATTATCAGCGTATGGTACAAACTGTCGATTCAGTGAGTGTTCACCATGCGTGCTACAAACAATACAGCAACGAAAGACTAGCGTCGATTGCTTATCGACGAAGGACATCTGCATTGAGGCATTCGGAAGAACTCGAGGAACCAGAAGAAGAACCGCTGCTTGAGCCTGTTTTTGATTTCAAAAAGAAATGCTTATTTTGTGCAGAAGTAATAGAAGAAGAAGGGAAAGTAGAACATCGAAAACGAATTAGTGTGGTGAAAGACAGATCGATGAAAGAAAAAATTATGCAACACCTTGCTGGACGCGGTGGTGATTTTGCTGTTTCAATCAAGAACCGTATCCAGCATGTACCTGATCTCGTCGCCGCTGGATCTCGGTACCATCGCAAATGCATTACTCATGTGTATTACCCGTTAGCTTCCAAGGACATAAAAGAAAATACGACCTACCGGGGACAAAGTGGACGAAGTCATGGAGGACATTTACTCATTTCTAATTGAAAATTCCGACGAATGTCAATTCTCTATAAATGAATTCATCAGCCAAATAGAAGGAGACTACGTTCCTCATATTAAAACTGTGAAAAGTCGTTTACAAGCAAAGTTTGGACATGAAATTCTGATCAGTGAAAAACGAGGATGCGATTGCTTGATTTGCTTTCGGAACACCGGTTATAAAATACTTTCGGATAACTGGTACAGCCAAAGAAATGAGGATTCTCGAGGAGAACGATTACGAGTCATCCGCGAAGCTGCAGCAATTATCCGCGAGGACATAAGAAGTGCCACGCATGATACGAACAATTACCCTGCATCGGATGAATTTGTGAAAGATATCGAATCTGTCGTTCCTGAGACTTTGGAAGTTTTCCTTTCCGCAATACTTATGAAGGATAAACGTGGTGCATTTGAAAGTTGGAAAAGAAAATGTACAGCGATAACTCATGCTATAATTACAGCTGTACGTCCTCGTTCGTTCTTATCCCAGCTACAGATACGCGTCGGAGGTTTTCTGTACAAAAAATTCGGTTCGAAGACTCTTATAAACATTTTTTCGGCAATGGGTTTGTGTGCCTCCTACAGAGAAGTAACTATTTTTGAGAATTCTTGTATACACCGAGCTGAACGTGAAGTTTTGCAGAATTCATTTTCTCAATTCGTGTTCGATAATGCAGATTTCAACATTAATACCATCGACGGTCATGGAACGTTTCATGCGATGGGAGGAATACATTGTGTGACTCCACACACTCCCTCGGGCGTGATTCTGCAATTCCACGTATTGTCGAGTAGAAATCCGCCTTCGTAAAAATGCTGTGCCTTCATTTTACAAACGTCGGGATCATCGTTCAGCAGGCTTTCGAGGACGCAGATACTTTGATTGTAACCATGGCACTCGAAGAAGCGTGACTCCGTTGAAATCGTCGGCGAAGACATTGATCTTTTGGTTTTACTTACCGGACTGGCACAACAGAACACAAACATCTTCTTCCGAAAACCAGCGAAAGGAAATACACCAGCAGCACTGTACTCTCCAACTAGCCTAAAGCACGGCAAGACCATTCAGGACAACATACTCTTCCTTCATGCTTTCAGCGGTTGCGATACCACATCGTCTTTTTTCAATATTGGGAAATCCAAATTCATAAAAACTATGGAAAACCATGCGGAATTGGTATCATCGGTTGAACTATTCAAAAGAAAAAACGTCGATCCGGAGATTTTGGCATCCACAGGAGAACGATTCCTCATCGCCCTATACGGCGGTAATAAGGAAGACAAATACATCAATATTTTACGATACCGGCGCTTCACAAAATTGATCACCAAAAACAGATTCAATCTGTCATCACTTCCACCAACTAAGAACGCAGCACGGCAGCACGTCTTCCGTACATATCACCAAGTACAAAGTTGGCTCGGATTATACAAATATCCGGAGGAATGGGGTTGGCGACGAACACACCAAGGACTAGAACCAATCACACGCACAGCCGAACCCGTGCCAACCGAGCTTCTAAAGCTTGTATCGTGTAAATGTAAACAAAAATGTGGAGCTGGTTGTGGGTGCAGGAAAGCAGGCATTACGTATTCCACGATTTGCCTTAATTGCAGTGGACAAACATGCGACAACGCCGCCAAAGTCGACTACCTACATGACAGTGAATCAGACGAAGAGGATGATGCGACCGTCGAAGACAACGTAGCTCAAGAATCTCCACGTCTCGAAGAGGATGCTGAACAAGAGCAATATGAACAAGCAGGACCGTCGAAAAGAAAGAAGACATGAATATCTTTTTTACCTGTAAAAAATGTTGCCTAATAAATTTTATACATGTGATTCATAATTTCACTGTTTTATTTACTTTTATTTTATTTCAATAATTATATTCAGAACGGTGAATCCGTAACAACGTATCTATTCAATCGCGCGAGCCATAGAATCAAAACTTCGCACGGACTTGCCGACTTTGCGGCAAACTAGAACTCGTAATTTTGAAAATGGAGGGTAAACAAAAATACAATTTTTTAGGTACGAACGTGCTCTACCATTTTGGTAATAAACATTTTTTGGCTATGTATGACGATAAAGAAGAAAAAAAATAAAAACCGAGCTCGTACCCCAAATTATGTCCTATTTTTGCCGATATCTCGAGAACGGCAGATGTTAGGTGAAAAAGTTATATAACATCAATTATAGAGAATAAAAAAGGGAACAAAAAATACCTAAACAACTTCCCCGTAGGACGACTAGGAACCGAGTTACAAAGGAAACAAGAATTCACCCTTATTTTCAAGATGGCAGAAAAACCCCTCAGGGCGTTTTCGGTCGAAAACTTCAAATTAAGCTGTCCTGACCCCATCCAACATCATATAAAAAAATTGGCTTGTTCGGTTCATTTTCTAATTCAGGGCCTATTTTCGGACAGTATGACTGGATTATTGGGCCTGTTTCTGTTCGGACTTTACATACCTGCTACTCCGTCTTTTTATTTCTGGGACATCCTGTATAGTCGGTTCCCTTGATCTTTTGTGTTCCACTTTCGCCTCGTCGAATTTGAGTGGTAAACAAGTACTCTACAACCAAAAAGAAATAACACCAGGACAGACCAGGGATCGCATGGCATTGGTGTCAAGGACAACTAAACAACAAAGCATGTGGCATCCACTGAAGAAATAGGGACATGTTTTTTCAGTGCTTGATGTAAAGACAAGAAATCACTATTTCATCATATCAGCAACAGCAGGGTGGGCTATCTATATGGATTCAAGCTTTCAAGAATTCTAATGTAACAATTAATTGTAATAAATAAGTTCTGGTTCGTCTTGTTAATTAAAATGTGGTTGGAAGCCTTTTTAATGTATTATCAAAAATAAAGATTACTTTATTACACATTATTTGATTGATATTGAGGTTGGGAAATGTGAGTGGGAAATGAGGGCGGGAAGTAAATGTGAAGAAAGTCACACATCCAAACTTTTAAAAAGTCAGAAATGCCAACATTACGCGTATGGTTGTAAATAAAAGCTATTTCAGGACTATCATAAATAATAATATTTATCGCCAACCGTCAGTAAAGTGATGCGTTACCATAGCGTTTTGCGGAGGTAAAGAAACACTTTATCGTACTGTACAATAAAGTACTTTACCTGCCGCTAATATCTGTCAGCGTAGCATGACTGATGACTTTTAAAAATAAATCGTTTGTCACTGTCATAAACTGTCAAAAGTTATTATATCTTTATTTCTTAAATTAACAATTTTAACGGTTGGCGATAAAATTTTGTATGCACCACGTCAGTAAAGTACCTTTACCGAACTCGTCTGTTACTCGCCGCGCTCGCTTCACTCGCTTGGCTCGTAAACCAGACTCGTTCGGTAAAGTATCACTTTACTGACTTGTTACATAAATAACTATTATCGCCAACCGTCAGTAAAGTGATGCGTTACCATAGCGTTTTGCGGAGGTAAAGAAACACTTTATCGTACTGTACAATAAAGTACTTTACCTGCCGCTAATATCTGTCAGCGTAGCATGACTGATGACTTTTAAAAATAAATCGTTTGTCACTGTCATAAACTGTCAAAAGTTATTATATCTTTATTTCTTAAATTAACAATTTTAACGGTTGGCGATAAAATTTTGTATGCACCACGTCAGTAAAGTACCTTTACCGAACTCGTCTGTTACTCGCCGCGCTCGCTTCACTCGCTTGGCTCGTAAACCAGACTCGTTCGGTAAAGTATCACTTTACTGACTTGTTACATAAATAACTATTATACAGCACTTGACGTTTGTCATAATTACCTTTTGACATTTATAATAATTGTCCTCAAAACAATACAAATTTAATAATGCTTATATACAATTTGGCTACTTAAAAATACTTATAATCACTTTTATTATTATGAAGAATTTTACAGCAAAATTGAACAATGAACGATTATTAAATACTGGTGATCCATTAAACATTAATTTTAAATAATAAATATTGACCTAGTTTCAAAACCGATGCAAAAGTACACATAATTATTACCAAGTTTTTATTCTGATTACAATTTTAAAACAAAGTTTTTAATTTAAGTAATTAGTGAATATATGCAAAATAGATTGGTTTTTGTATTTACCTATTTATCTAAATCTGGTAAAAATGAAATGAAGTATCTTTCTTTGTATTTTATAAAGATAACTAGCTGACCCGGCAAAAGTTGTTTTGCCATATAAATTATGTTTAAACCGGTTTAGGCCCTAAACTTTAGTGACTGAGAGAAAGCTTATTGTGTGAGAAAGACAGGAGACCGGCTTCGTTCTCATCCCTACTCTGTGCTGTTTACGGGGTGAGAAGTGACATCGGTAGACGCCTGGCGGGAATAACTGATTGAGTGGTAACTGATCAATTATCGACCGCCGAGTGTAGAAAATTATTAAAGTACTAATATCGCTATTTTAAAAATAGAGGTTGGTGGTGGAAGGGTGCAAATTTAGGGCTGTATGTATTTTTTAATGCCGAATCATAAAAAAAATAAAATACAAAATTTTGTCCAAAAAAACAAAAAAAATTTTTTGGAGTGGACCACCCTTATCACTTAGGGGTATGAAAAATAGTTTACGTCCTATTCTCAGACCTGCTGAATATACACACAAAATTTCATAAGAATCGGTCAAACCGTTTCGGAGGAGTTTTGTGACAAACACTGTGACACGAGAATTTTATATATTAGATATTCCTGGGAGAGAAAAACCTTGGAATGAGAGATGCGCAAGATAAATAATATTGTTTAAAGAGTTAGTATTTATCATTTATGATTCGGATAAAGTTTGTTCGGATTTGTGACTTATAAGTGTTTGTGTGTATCTGTGTTTGTGTGCATATATACATATATGTTAATGTGAATATATAAAAACAAATTTAATTTAAAGTCATAATTACTTTATCAAGTCTATTTACAGTTGAAACAACGCATTACGGTATCTCGAAATGTTTATTGAAATCATTACAGCACTTGTTGTCGTAGTTCTTTCTATTGTAGTGTATTATAAAATAGCTTTTAAATATTGGGAAAACAGAAATGTGCCGTATATTGAACCAATCATACCATGGGGTACTGTCGGAAATTTGGTGAAAGTCAAGAAGAATATTTCCGTGCTAATCAAGGAGTTTTACGATGAATTTAGATCAAAGGGTCATTCTTTTGGTGGACTCTATTTAATGACACAACCGCTGCTATTAATTGTTGATCCAGAGCTAATAAAAAATGTACTGTTAAAAGATTTTGAATATTTTACTGGACATGGAATGCATGTGGATGAAGAAAAGGAGCCGTTCAGTGGAAATTTGTTCATGTTAGATGGTGAGAAATGGAAGAATATGAGAGTGAAATTAACGCCAACATTTACTTCTGGTAAGATGAAATTAATGTTTCCCATACTAATCAAATGTGGCGGGCCAATGATAGACTATATAGATGACCTCTCTGAAAAAGGCGAAGTTTTGAATATCAAAGAAATTCTTGCATGTTTCACCACTGATGTAATTGGCTCAGCCGCTTTTGGAATCGACTGCAATAGTTTCAGGGGTGTCGAAGCGGAATTTAGAAAACACGGCAGGCAAATATTTGAGTCCACATGGAAATCTAGTTTGTATAGAATTTTAAATCTTATTATTCCAAAATTACGGCTTAGCACAATGACGAAAGAAACCAAGGACTTTTTCTTCAACAGTTTTTCTGAAATAGTACATCAAAGAGAAAACCTTGATAACAAACGTAATGATTTTGTCCAACTGCTATTGGAAATCAATCAGAAAGCCAAAGCTAGCGGAAGTGGAGATATGTTAACTATAGGGCAAATGACAGCACAGTCTGTTATGTTCTTCGCAGCTGGTTTCGAAACGTCTTCCACTACGATGACATTTTGTTTACACGAATTAGCGCATAATCTTGAAATTCAAGAAAAATTAAGGAAAGAAATTAATTTAGTAATGAAGAACCATGACGGAAAATTGACATACGAAGGAATAATGGAAATGAAGTATCTTAACATGGTTATTGACGGTAAATACATTCTTATTTAAATTGTATTGGAACAAAAGGGAATATTGTTTCTGTGATTTTAGAAACTCTAAGGAAATCTCCACCAGCATCATTAATAACCCGAGAGTGTACAAAGCAATATACCATAAAAGAAACAGGTACGATAGTGGAACAAGGAACAAAAGTATTTATAAGTGTATTGGGTTTACACAGAGATCCAGAATATTTTCCGAATCCAGAGAAATTTGATCCCGAAAGGTTTTCCGATGAAAATAAACATCAAATACGTCCATATACATACTTACCTTTCGGGGAAGGTCCTAGAATTTGTATAGGCAAGTGCTATTTTACAAAACATGTTTCTATCCGTAAAACAATCTTTTGTTTTATGATTTCATTTTTTAATTTATTATTTATTATTATATTATTAATTAATTTTATCTGTTCAGGTCTTCGTTTTGGAGTAATGCAAGCTAAAGTGGGCTTGTGTTTGTTATTGAAGAATTACATTTTAACTCCACACGATTCAATTGATTACAATATGGGATTCCATCCTAATTCACAAGTTCTAAGTTTGGAATCCGATCTGTTGCTGAAGGCACAAAAAATTAATTAAAATGTTAACAGTCTATTTATAGATACTTGTTTACGTTTTACTGTAATATTTTGTATTTATTTTACTCATATAAATAGTTATCGTATGATATGCAGGTATTATTTATTCATACTAACATTTTATAGGAGATGACATGGCATTATTTTAGAGGCTACCTCAAAAATTTGCCAGTCATCTTCATATATATGCGCATATGGGAAGCAGCACCTAATTTGCATTAATCTATAATAATAATATTAATGTTTGTTTATTTCAAGAATGTGACAGTAAATATATATCAGTTCCTATTCATGGCTTAACGGCTTCCATGGTCAGGCATGAACGATACATAAAGTAAAATGTTTCGATAACACATTAAAACATTAATAAATGTATTAATAAAATTGTAAAATATAGTATTTGACAAATGTTACACAAAACAGACAAAATTAAAATGAGAATTACCTTAGCAACCCAGAAAATATTGTATCGTTTTCGGGTTCGCAATAAACAACTCGTGCAATTTATTTATTTAAAACAGTCTGTATATTCACACACGTAAAATTAATTACAATATAAAAATATAAAACTAATCAAAATATAAAAATGTAAAATAAATGTAACGCACTTAAAATTATTACAAATAGATTAACACATGTATTTATTTCACTACTGTTATTTATGTCGGTATTATTTATGTAACACTGTACCGTATTTATATCACTTCTATTAATATTCCGTAATATTTATGCAACAACTACACCGCTTACTTATGTATGCTTACTCTTCGACTACCACTCAAGGAACTATTTATTTATGTTTATTTATCTGCAATGTTCCGCACGAGACTATTGAATGAATGAATTCTTTCTCGGCACCGGCCGCTTTTTATATCGGCACACAAGGCTCTGGAAACATTCGCGAAAACTCCATCTTTCTCTCGATGTTTGTAGAACATACGACAGACCCTCCGTCGCCCACACATTATACACATGTGGATGATTTATGACCTTGTTTACTGGTACGTTTTTATCGTCGCCCGGATGTCTGCTTCTTTTTATATTTTGGGGGGGGGCTTGTTTCATTACAATATATAAATGTTACATAATACTCCATATTCAATTATTCAGTAGCAAGTTATAGTTAAATTTTGAATTTCTAATTGGCTATTTACTGCATGTTGTGTTTTTTTCTTTCTTATACGTAGTATAAGGAAGTATTGTGAGGACGAAAATGTACGACCTCGAAAACCTTGCAAATGTGCACATTTTGATGCTACCTGATACCGAAAATATGTTTTTTAAAATGAATGTGAATTAGCTAACCTGTATTATATTCGACTGTCTTTGTAGCCGACTTAAAACATCGGCAAAAGTTGAAAAATATTACATGGGATGGAGTAATATTATTGGTTTTATTTGAAATGTATCGTTGTTGGTATACAATTAAACTTAACACCGTAATAAATACTGTGACTTACATACGTAAAACGTATATGCATATACGTTTTCGTATAAATGTAGATATGTAAGTCACAGTATTTATTTACTGCTTGATAGTTTTAACATCCATGTGTTTACACTTTTTATTTTCGTTAACACCATAATCTTATACCACTCGAGTATTAGAGGTTTAATTGATAAAAAAAAGTTGTTTTTTATTACGGAATTTTTATAATACGTTCAAATAAATTATGTTTCAGACAAGTGATAACTCAAACGATATGAATAATGATTGTCATGTAGAAGATTTTCAGTATTCTATAGATGCATGTGCCTTGTAGAACAGGTATAATAAATTGTTTAAATGTTACTTTAATTTTTGTAGGTTTTATTTATTAAAGAAACTACGTATATTGATATTTTTAGTTATAGGCAAAGCAAAAATCAGACGAACTCTCTAAATCTGTGTAGGGTAGAGACACTCAAAATGTTTATAGATACCTGGAATAAAAATGAGCTAGTCAGGTAAAACGATTCAATAATTTAATTTAATTAAAATGGCGCGATATGTTCAGGAAGCCAATACAAAATAAATCAAATAAGTAATGATACATTCTAAATTCAAAATAAAGATTCTACATTCAAATTAAAGTACACTTAGTTGCAGAAAAAAGTTTCCACTAACCACAACTTGGGCAACTAAGTGTACACGGATTTCCAAAAATAAAAGAGCAAGAAATTACTCTCTGAAAATAAGAAAATCTATGTATAAAATCTAACAATACCCCTGCAGAAAACAAATATTTATATTTAGAATATATCATACAAATGATAACAATTTAGTAAGAGCAGATTTACCCAAACTGGTTAATATATTTACAAAATTTATCAATCACGGTGTACAGAAATATTCATTTTAAGTAGCATACATATTTATATGTATAGTAATAATATTAAACACGTATGCGTTCTATTTTTCCTACTTTTTAACAAAACGTAAATGGCGTCGATATTCTAAATACGTGCATAAGTGTATAACACATATTACTATTTAACCTTATCGAAACTAATAAAACAAATGATTATAAATGCTATACTGTGTTTTTTTTAATACACATATTTTACAGATATTTATCCATAATAATACTCGTTTCATATGGATTTTTGTATTATTCGCCATAACAAGATTCTATAGAATTTGAGAACTGAAACATTAGTTTTTAATGTTTTACATCTGCTATTCATTATGCTTTCCCGATTAGTAGTTGGCATTTTCCACTACATTCGCTAATTCTAACAACGAATGCGTTAAAATGAGAAAGTTGTTTTAATATCAATCAACATTCTTCTTATCAAGATGCTACACGGAAAAACCGATATGTTTGAGTCAAGCAAATTTTGTATGACCCAACCAAATTATTTTTTTGTACAGTATGTCCACGGATAGACATCCCAATAGGACAAATGGACCAAAAATTTCGTTTTTCGACAAAAAGTCATTCTTGATAAAAAGTTCTGCATCTCGAAAAAATGTAGTCTACGAGGAGAATTTTTGTTTTTTTTATACAGGGTACCCATAAAATGTAAAAACATGAAGTACCATCAAGAATAAACTACCTTTATTTATCGTTTTAAAGTAAAATGGCTAATAAAAAAAAGGTTTTAAATCCTATTCAGTGCTTACATAAGAAACGTATTAAACAAAAAGATTGCACAACAAAAAGAACTACATTGCACAACACAAAGAACAATTATTTATTCAAATACGCCTCCCCCGTGTTCGACGCATTTTTCAAATTGCCGTCTAATGTGATCATAACTTTTTCTTACCTCCTCGAGGGAAATCATTTGTATTGACTGTAAAATCCTCTGTTTCAAAATATCAACATTATTTTCAATGGGTTGTTGAAAAGTTAATTGCTTTAAACGGCCCCAAAGGTACACGTCTGAAATCGTGAGGTCAGGACTCCTCGCAGGCCACATAACTGGACCGTACCGGCCAATCCATCGATCTCCAAATTTCATGTTAAGCCACTTTGTAACTTCGCGTGCACAATGCGCTGGGCACCCGTCTTGCTGATAGTACATTTGTCTCCTGTACTGTAATGGCAGCTCATCTAACTTATCCGAAAAAAAGGTTTGTAGCATTTCCATGTATGAATTCCTGTTGCACGTGTTCTCAAAGAAAAACGGTCCTATTATTCCAAAATACGATATTCCACACCATACATTAACTTTTTTAAAATATTGGCGATGGGCAGGAATTCTAAATTTGGGATTTTCTGTGCTCCAGTATCGTACGTGCTGGGAAGCCATTGTACTATTTGTTGAAAAAGTCGATTCATCAGAGAATAAAATAAGTTTGTGAAATTGGTTATTTTCATTTAAAATGTTGTCCCCTATCCATAAACAAAAATCCAGTCGTTTCGCATGGTCTCCATCTTCTAAAGCTTGATTAAAATGCGGTTTGAATGGGTAAAGCTTATTTTGTTTTAAAATTTTTTGAATTTGACTTTTTTGGACGATCTGCAAATTTCGGGCTCGTTTCCTTAGTGAGAGAAGTGGGTTCTCCGCAACAGATTGTAAGACAACAACGGTAGCTGCATCATCCTCATCAAACAGTTTCTTCTTCCTTTTTAAGTTTTCCACCGACCCCGTGTGTTTGAATTTCTTGATTAATTGCCGAATTGCATACGTCGAAACATAAACTCCAGGAAACTTTTCGATAAATCGTTCTTGTACATAATTGTAAGAGTTTCCACCGGTACCATAACACTGCACCAAAAATATTTTTTGTTCAACAGACAGCATATTTATTTTAATATTTTAAAACGAGATTTTTGACAACTTCGTGACATTAAAATAATATCATGACGTTTTGACAGGTTATTTGTGATAAAGGATACCTGCATTAGGTGGGATAGGTGGAAAAGGTAAAACTAGAGACTGTTTAGTAAAAATGCAGCTTGGGTTCTTTATGTAAGCACTGAATAGGATTTAAAACCTTAAGAAAAAGTTATGATCACATTAGACGGCAATTTGAAAAATGCATCGAATACGGGGGAGGCGTATTTGAATAAATAATTGTTCTTTGTGTTGTGCAATGTAGTTCTTTTTGTTGTGCAATCTTTTTGTTTAATACGTTTCTTATGTAAGCACTGAATAGGATTTAAAACCTTTTTTTTATTAGCCATTTTACTTTAAAACGATAAATAAAGGTAGTTTATTCTTGATGGTATTTCATGTTTTTATATTTTATGGGTACCCTGTATAAAAAAAACAAAAATTCTCCTCGTAGACTACATTTTTTCGACATGCGGAACTTTTTATCAAGAATGACTTTTTGTCGAAAAACGAAATTTTTGGTCCATTTGTCCTATTGGGATGTCTATCCGTGGACATACTGTATATAAGCAAACAAATTTTTAGTTGTTGGAAAAAAATAGTTTTGTTACGTTCATTTTGTTGTTTCTACTAAATAATGTTTTAAGTCAAATGTATTATTACTTGCGGTAAGTATATTGCATATAGTTGACTAAAATTAATTTATTTGAAATAACTATTCCATTATTTTATTTTAACAAAATAACAATTTTTTTTCTGCTAGATATTTAGTTGCGCCAACAAACATTAAGCTAACTAAAAAATATTTAGCTATAAACATATAAATTCATTAACTTAATAATAATACACATTCATTGTAACATAATAACTTGTTATTTTAATTAATATGTAGGTATGTTTGAAATTAGGAAAGCATTTAATTAATACAACAATAATAATTGCTTGATCTACTAAGTTATTTAATTCATTTAAACACATTATTTTTGTTAAATGAAGCATACATTTCATAGACCTAACTAAAGACGCTGTTTAAGTTAACTATAACATTTGTTTCTTTTAGTGTATTTACATAGTTCAAATTAATAAACATTTGGTAATAATAACTATGTTTTTATTTATAGGAAGCAAATCATTTAGTACTGATACAACAAGAGGTTTTTTCAAATAAATTAAATTATTTAGTTTGATATACAGGCTGGTAAGGTATGTACATGCATGTAACAAAATAGTGTTTCAAGAGCAGCATCTTGTTCTAATATGAAAAAAGTTATATTTAAGAAACAGGTTTTATACAAGTGATAATTTTGCTTAGGAATCGAAATATATACTTACCACTTTACCAATTATTTTTACTATTATTGAAACTAGGTGCAGTGTAAATACATATTTATATATAAATACCACTATTATCTAATACATATACGAATGTAATTTCTAAAGGTATATGTTAAAAAAATACTAACCTTCAAAAACTACTTTCAACTCACTAAATCCCCATTCGTGCAACAATACGATTCTGAACAATGTTCAAACTGCTTTGATTACTATCATCTGATAATTGACTGGAAAGAGAAATTATGCTCGTGAATAGTCAACTCTTATAGAATCTTAAAAAACTGTTGAGTTTAGTGATGTTAATGCTACTAAAATAATAAATAATTATAATTAGTGCGAAACATACACTCACCGGCAAAATAATCGATCCACTCAAAAAATTGATGAAGTTTGTTCGTTAATAAGTTTGTTATTTTAAATTCGATTTGATTCATTTTTTTTGCATATTGTAGGTAAATTTAAATGTAAGCTATCACATCTTTGGAATTTTAAGAAAATTTGGCGTACATCCTTTTATACAGGGTGACACAAAGTCGGTTTTTTTAAATCATCTTTAAAACTACATATGGATTGTCAAAGTTGCTCCACCTTGTATTTTCTTATTTTGTTAACAAGACACATCATTTCTTTACAATTTCTTTTTTTATTTATTACAATAGCTTAATTTTTGTAAAAGATACAAGGGTTTAAGAAAAATCTTACATTTTTACATTTTTCCTATGGTACTAACAATAAGTTTACGAATTTAACTTAACACCGAATATAATGAAAAGGAAATGAAAGGAAAATGAAAAACATAAAAGACTTAATACGAAGTGTTTCCTCCACGTGCACGGATAACAGTTGCAATTCGTCTTGGCATGCTCTCAATTAAGTTTTGAATGTAAGCCTGGTTGATTTGATTCCATTCTTCAGTTAGAATGTCACTGCTGTAAATTTGCAGGCGTTGGTACACGAGATCGTATTTTCCTCCCAAGTGCATCCCAAACATGCTCAATTGGGTTTAGGTCTGGGCTTAGAGCAGGCCAATTTACTACTGGGATTTCAACCTCGGCTAAATACTCGCGTACAATTCTGGCAACATGCGGTCGGGCATTATCATGCATCAGCATGAAATCATCTCCGATGAACGGTGCAAAAGGAACAATATGTGGCTCTAAAACTTCTCTTATGTATCTATCGGCTGTCATGGCTCCCCCGTTCATTATAACCAAGTCCGTCCGAGCTTCAAAATTTATGCTACCCCACACCATTACCGAACCGCCTCCATAACTTACTCTAGGAAAAAAATGGTTTTGAAAGAAACGTTCACCAGTTCTCCGGTAAATTCTTTCACGTCCATCTGGTGTTCTAAGACAAAATCTTGACTCATCCGTGAATAGGATGTTGCTCCATTCTTCGTTACCCCAATTTACATGTTCCCTAGCAAATCTAAGGCGTTCAACTCGATGGTGTCTCAATAACTCTAGACCAGTTGCAGGTCTCCTAGAACGCAGTCCAATATCAAACAGCCGCCTTCTTGTTGTTCTATCACTTACTTGAACTTGCCTTACGTCCTCTAATCTGCTTTTCATTTGCACTGAAGTAACTTTTCTGTCCCTCAAAACATTTAACGTTATAAAGCGATTATCTCGCTCACTAGTAGATTTCTTTCGACCACAATGATTTCTTCTTGTGTATACACCAAATTCATTAAACCGTTTAACAGCTTTTTGAACTTTACATCTTGAAACTCCCAACACTCTGGCCACATAATACTGTGACCTACCATCCTGAATCAAAGCAACAGCTCTCGCTGCGTCGGTTACAGAAAGATCCATATTTTAAATTACTATTCGACAAGAAACACGTTCAAAAACGTAATTGACAAGTTTTAGATTTCACAACTGACAGTATTTCAATAGCCCTCTATGCAAAAACGATAAATTCGTAAACTTATTGTTAGTACCATAGGAAAAATGTAAAAATGTAAGATTTTTCTTAAACCCTTGTATCTTTTACAAAAATTAAGCTATTGTAATAAATAAAAAAGAAATTGTAAAGAAATGATGTGTCTTGTTAACAAAATAGAAAATACAAGATAGAGCAACTTTGCCAATCCATATGTGGTTTTAAAGTTGATTTAAAAAAACAGACTTTGTGTCACCCTGTATAAAATGATGTACGCCAAATTTTCTTAAAATTCCAAAGATGTGATAGATTACATTTAAATTTACCTACAATATGCAAAAAAAATGAATCAAATCGAATCTAAAATAACAAACTTATTAACGAACAAACTTCATCAATTTGTTGAGTGGATCGATTATTTTGCCGGTGAGTGTAAGTTTGAGATTCGCAACTAGAAGTATGATCCTGTATGTTTAATACGTACTACTATTCTTTAAAATACGGTAAAACAAATAATATTAGCTTATCTAGTGTGTAATATTTATCAAATATATGTATTCACACAACATATATATGAAATTCATTTCAAGGTAAATATATTTTAATAAATTCTATTGAAATATGTACAATATACATTACATGAAAAACTCTTGAGATGTTAGGTTACATAGAATTTTTTGCAGCCCTCACTGTGCTGTCTATTTCTATAGTAGTATATTTCCGAATTGCTTTTAAATATTGGGAAGAAAGGAATGTGCCTTATATTCAACCAGTAATACCATGGGGCACTGCTAATAATATGTTCAAAGCAAAGAAGAATTTTTCTGTTTTAAGCAAAGACTTTTACGATGAACTAAAATCAAAGGGTCATTCTTTTGGTGGTCTGTACTTAATGACTCAGCCAGTTTTGTTAGTGATTGATCCTGAACTAGTAAAAAAGGTACTTTCTAGAGACTTCCAACATTTTACCGGTCGTGGAATACATGTTGACGAGCAGAAAGATCCACTCAGTGGGAACGTGTTCAGCTTGGATGGTGAGAAATGGAGAAACATGAGAGCAAAATTAACACCAACTTTTAGTTCTGGTAAGATGAAAATGATGTTTCCCATAATAGTAGTTTGTGGTAAACCAATGATAGATTATATAGACGTCGCCTGTAAACAGAACAGAGTTCTGAATATCAAAGAAATTCTTTCTTGTTTCGCCACAGACGTAATAGGTTCTGCCGCTTTCGGTATAGAATGTAATAGTTTCACCGATTCTGAGGCTGAATTTAGAAAACATGGTAGGCAAATTTTTGAGGCCAGCTGGAAATTGAATTTGTACACAGTTTTAAATCTTATTCTCCCAAGATTAAGACTAACTACAATAAGTAATGAAACGAGAGAGTTTTTCTTTAAAAGTTTTGAAGAAATAGTGAATTATAGAGAAAAACACAACTTCAAACGCAATGATTTTGTACAATTACTATTGGAAATAAACCAGAAAGCAAAGTCTAGTGGCAGTGGAGATGTCTTAACAATGGGACAAATGACAGCACAGGCTATTGTGTTTTTCGCAGCAGGTTTTGAAGCTTCTTCTACCACAATGACATTTTGTCTGCACGAATTGACGTACAATCTCGGTATTCAGGAAAAATTAAGAAGAGAAATTAAAGAAATAGTAAGCAAATACGATGGAAAGTTGACATACGACGGAATAATGGAAATGAAATACCTTAATATGGTGATTGAAGGTAAGTATTGTACTAGGTAATATCTCATACATATAAATTCAATCCTCCTAATAATTATTAAATCCTATTACAGTTAAAATATCATAAATTGAACTGTATATGCAATGAGATAACACTCTAGACATATTTTGAAAAACTGCTATTATTTAATGAACAACCCTCGTATGTACTAGTTGTATAATCTCTTTATATATCATCTACTATTTCACTTATAATACGAAGGTATTTTATTTATATGCCCGACTAGCTTTATATTTTATCTTTACTTAAATTATTTTACTCTCTCTTAACTCTTAATTTAATTTACAGTATTTAACTTTGCCTTTAATTATATGCTTTAATAAATCTCAATAATCCTTTTTGAATTACTTATTTTTCCTTCTAAACTAACATTTTATAATATACCGATTTCTGTAATATTTTTATACATTCTATACTTTAAATAATCCCATTTACTAAGAAGTGTATAATAAAACACCTAGATGTCACTACTACTCATTCCATTTCAATATATCAAATGACATTTATTTCATTGAGGTTATAAATAAACCAAAATATTTCCTTTAGATGAAAATTTGACTATAATAAAATAAAACGATATTCTACTAATAAATAATATGTTTATATTCAAAATTCGTGTGTTTTTAAAAAATATGGGACATTTGCTAACAATAAATAGAATATGGTAACTTAATATTTGACGTTTATACAATATTTACTCAAAGTGTTTAGTTCCAAACCCAACTAAATAATGCAGGTACGTACTCTAATATTATTAATTATTGATATACAAAATTTAGTAATTCTTTCTAATACTTTCTTCTCAAGTGAATTTATACTATTATTATAATGTGTTCAAAACTATTTACTGGCTTGATTACTCCATAAATTTGTATTCAAATGAAAATTATTCATGTCTTGACTTATTACTGGATAGTAGAGAATTAAAATATCTTATGTTGTTTATAACAAATGTACTTGTTGTACTAACAATTAGTTCAGTCTATTTATATACTGAATTATATTACAAATAATTAAATCTTCTCCAATATTTACAAAATGTTATCTTTCTTTAATATTGACAAAAAAAAAATACTAAAATGGTAATACTTAATGCTTTCTTCTTTTAGATGAGTACTATCCACTTCTTGATGACGTTTTTGGACGGATACCACTTCCCTGATGTTGATAAACTACAATCTAGTTCAAATTCTTGAAGGAAAAATACCAACTATCCTGTACAGGAACTTGCTCGATGTGGGAATAAATTGTCCTTACGATATTAAGCCAAATCTCTTCGTGCACAGCAAATTCTCCTATTCACCCGGAACTTGTGAAATTCACCAACCTTTATGGATCTCTTGTGATAATCTGCCTCTTTTGAACACCAGTACTTCTGGAATCTGCTACCTTTTATAATAACCGGATCTTGAAGATTTCTTCACCCTTTATGGATCTCTTGTGATAACCTGCCTCTTTAAAACACCAGTACTTCTGGAATCTGCTACCTATTATAATAACCGGATCTTGAAGATTTCTTCACCCTTTATGGAATTTCAAAACTCTGGTACTAAATAGCCTTCTGAAAACTTATATGATCCCGGAGATAACAACCCTTCTTCGGATATACCTGGATCTTGTACAAATTGGTAAGTACAATTACTTTTTTATTATTAATTTATTTGTAGTTAACGAAGTTCACTCAAGACTCACTTTTCTCATTTATAAATATCTATTATCGCGTTAATATCAGAAAAGATATTCTCTTTTCCAAAAACACGTCTACCGCTTTTTAGAATTTTAAAAATTCTCTCTTTTATTTATTCATTTCCCTAGTAATCCTTTCTCATTTTGTATTCTCCAATCAAAGTTTTACAACAGCAATAACCATCAACAACATAGCTTTTAAATTCTCTAATATACCTTGAATACTTCTTAAAATTATATTATCTGAATATCTAAATTCTTTTCATAATTTTATTAACCCTTCTTTTCATATTCATATCCCAATACCTCTCTACATTTATATTTCTGAACACATGTCAAATAATGACAGTTCCTGTATTTCAAATTATTCCCGGGAACTATTCTACAATACAATCTATACACCTTTCAAAATAAGATTCTAAATATTTTTATCACCTCATAAACGTCAATTACCCAAGTTTTTACAAATTTATATTACATTTTATAAAATAACAACTAATATTCAACTCTCTTCTTTCCAGAATATTTTGAACTTCTAAGAACAATGAACATGGTCAACCTTTCCATATACAGGTGGTTATTTATAAAAATTCGAATACTTGTTAAATGCAATAAACCTCTTTTATGATTAACTCAATAAATCTTATTTTAAACACATCATAATAAATATTTCTACGTTTATTTAATTAAATTTAGTAACTTTAATAACTTTCCATATTATATTGTTAACGTATGCCTTTATACTATAACATATGCCCCTTTTAATAAATGTAAATTTAAACCTCAAATAAACAAATTTTCATTTATTAAACTAATATAACTTCAATAATTACACTGTCAGTAATTCCTATCTTGTAAACAATGTTATTATAATAAACTATTCATCTTCAAATACAATGTACAAACATTTCACAATTCTCAACAATTACCAAATATGTTTAAGCAAATTTTTTTTTTTTTATATATAGTTTATCCAAAGTAATATAAGTACCAATTATTTTAATTCATCATAAGAAAATTTTACATACATAATAACTATGCCCTGTACATTCTATTAATATTTAGCAAATGTTCTCTACATATAAATATTTAGCCTCTATACAATTTTTATAATATCATAGTAACTGTATTACTCTTAACATTTCTTTTAGGTGATAGTTTCATTTTTTTTTCATTCAACTCTTTCTTGTAAAGATTATTGCCTCTATAAAATATTTTACTTATGCTCACTTATACATTTATATTATATTTATTATTTCTATTCCCTTTGCGCATGTATCCCATAATATTCCTATAGACATATTCGTCTTCCCCATACTTTCTATTTATGAAAGATTATACTTATATTTACGTTTTATTGGCGTACGTTACCTTAATCTCTTATTAGACATTTTAGTCCTATATAAATCATCATATTAGGTTATCTTTAACCCATTCTCTATCATTTATTTTATAATTCCATATTTTAATGGTACATTTTATATTTATTAATTATTGCAAGCATATTTCCTTCAATTACAATATTATATCATAAAGGCTTTTACTATCTTTTTATAATTAGCTTTATAACATCACCTATTTTATTTATCTGCAAATCACTTTTACTGCTTCAATTATTTTACAATTTTAAGGCTTTATATAATTCTTTCTTTTCCTCAACTACTAAATATATTCCTTCTAAGTTTTATATTTGGGCATATAATTAGACATTTAATTCCAAATAAATTTTCTTATAGTACTTTGGTTTTATTTTTCTTTTTATATATAAAATATGTAGGAATGAGAGTAACATATAATACAATTCTTTAAACAACATTCTTCAAATATTTCTAATATTCTAAACTTTATATTCTATATTTTGATTCTGAACCTCTTTCTATATATCCATTTTTATACTAGGCTTTATTCACCCTACTTATGAACTTTAACATGCCCCTTTTTCAACAAATCAAATAGTCAACATTTTTTTTTTTTATATCCGATTATGTTCTTGTTATAAAAAATACTCCTACTATGCCCCTAACTTCTATACCATATAAAAATTTGAACTCTTGAATATAAAAACCTTTCTTGTATGGTTTGATGATTCTTCAAAAACAACATGTGAATGTATTAACATTATTTGGATACGGAAGTGACGTTACCCACTTATATAACACAATCAATTCTAATGAAATGTCCTACCTATAACTTGAGATCTAATTTATACTCGGAAAGCAGGTGTCGTAAATACCTTCAGAAGACGACCTCTTTTTTTCTTCTGTCCTGACTATAACTTGAGATCTAATTTATACTCGGAAAGCAGGTGTCGTAAATACCTTCAGAAGACGACCTCTTTTCTTCTGTCCTGACTATAACTTTCTGTTCATATTTCTATTTTTAATCTAACTCTATTCTTCCATGTACCCAATTTTTCTACTGGTACCAACTTTCCTAAATACCATGTATCCTCTAGTTCTATTACATAAGTAATCTTATTAATCATTTTCCTAATCTTATTAAATACTCTTCCAAAATTAATATGATTTAATATGAATGTGTTTGAAACTTTCTGACATTCAATATTACATTCTAATAACACTTTACTATTTATATCCAAGATCAATGTCTCCTGATAAACATTACGTGACACATATCTTTCTAAATAAACTCTTTTCTTCTCAATAAAATTATTACCATTTACAATTCCTTCAAATTTACTATCCATATTAATTTTTTCACTTCTTAAGCTATTTCTCATATATGTTAGTATACTATTACGTCTAACATTAAATATAATTCCATTAAACTTTCCGTCTCCTATAAATATCCCTTTTATCTGCCTTGAGGTGAATACGTATAACTTTTTGTCATCTTCTTCTTCTAATAAAATTGAATCTAATTGAGTTCTTAAAATACTTCTACCTGAATCCATGTATTTTGTTTTCTTCTGTAATAGCACAATTGTATTCATTTTCGTAATTACATCTGTGTTTTGTTCAAGGTCGATACAGTTAATAACTTCCTTTTCAAAATTTTCTATTATCTTTCCTTCAGTCGTATGTACTTTGTCGTTTACACTTATTTGTTTTTCTAATCCATCTTCCTCCCTTTGTAGTCTTCTTTCTTCTTTATCTTCCTCTCTTTGTCGTCTACTTTCTTCAATCATCTTGTCTAATTTATCCATTAATTCCTTATTACTTTTTTCTCTGACTACTTCTCTCATACGTCTTCTTTCTTCTCTATCCACTTCCATTTCTTTAAAAAAATTTTCAAACATTTGTCGTAATAACCTCATCTCTTCTGATATGTTCGACGACTCACCTTGCCCTTGCGACTTAACTCCTCTATCCTGTTTTTCTCCTATCTTTTGAATACCTTCTTGTCTAACCTCCACCTCATCATCGCTAGATGATTCTACTCTATTCATTCTTGAACTACTTTTAGACCTAGTATCCATTTTTAATAACTATTATGTGACAACAATACAAATATACCTTCCAAAATTATCAATATAAGTTTTACTATGGTAATCCACTTCGTAAAATGTTTATTTATGTTTACACATAGAATAATGTAAATAAAATATTGAAAATACTATATTGCGAGTCTTATTTTACATAGCCCCACGTTGATGCGTCATATAATGTACTAGGTAATATCTCATACATATAAATTCAATCCTCCTAATAATTATTAAATCCTATTACAGTTAAAATATCATAAATTGAACTGTATATGCAATGAGATAACACTCTAGACATATTTTGAAAAACTGCTATTATTTAATGAACAACCCTCGTATGTACTAGTTGTATAATCTCTTTATATATCATCTACTATTTCACTTATAATACGAAGGTATTTTATTTATATGCCCGACTAGCTTTATATTTTATCTTTACTTAAATTATTTTACTCTCTCTTAACTCTTAATTTAATTTACAGTATTTAACTTTGCCTTTAATTATATGCTTTAATAAATCTCAATAATCCTTTTTGAATTACTTATTTTTCCTTCTAAACTAACATTTTATAATATACCGATTTCTGTAATATTTTTATACATTCTATACTTTAAATAATCCCATTTACTAAGAAGTGTATAATAAAACACCTAGATGTCACTACTACTCATTCCATTTCAATATATCAAATGACATTTATTTCATTGAGGTTATAAATAAACCAAAATATTTCCTTTAGATGAAAATTTGACTATGATAAAATAAAACGATATTCTACTAATAAATAATATGTTTATATTCAAAATTCGTGTGTTTTTAAAAAATATGGGACATTTGCTAACAATAAATAGAATATGGTAACTTAATATTTGACGTTTATACAATATTTACTCAAAGTGTTTAGTTCCAAACCCAACTAAATAATGCAGGTACGTACTCTAATATTATTAATTATTGATATACAAAATTTAGTAATTCTTTCTAATACTTTCTTCTCAAGTGAATTTATACTATTATTATAATGTGTTCAAAACTATTTACTGGCTTGATTACTCCATAAATTTGTATTCAAATGAAAATTATTCATGTCTTGACTTATTACTGGATAGTAGAGAATTAAAATATCTTATGTTGTTTATAACAAATGTACTTGTTGTACTAACAATTAGTTCAGTCTATTTATATACTGAATTATATTACAAATAATTAAATCTTCTCCAATATTCACAAAATGTTATCTTTCTTTAATATTGACAAAAAAAAAATACTAAAATGGTAATACTTAATGCTTTCTTCTTTTAGATGAGTACTATCCACTTCTTGATGACGTTTTTGGACGGATACCACTTCCCTGATGTTGATAAACTACAATCTAGTTCAAATTCTTGAAGGAAAAATACCAACTATCCTGTACAGGAACTTGCTCGATGTGGGAATAAATTGTCCTTACGATATTAAGCCAAATCTCTTCGTGCACAGCAAATTCTCCTATTCACCCGGAACTTGTGAAATTCACCAACCTTTATGGATCTCTTGTGATAATCTGCCTCTTTTGAACACCAGTACTTCTGGAATCTGCTACCTTTTATAATAACCGGATCTTGAAGATTTCTTCACCCTTTATGGATCTCTTGTGATAACCTGCCTCTTTAAAACACCAGTACTTCTGGAATCTGCTACCTATTATAATAACCGGATCTTGAAGATTTCTTCACCCTTTATGGAATTTCAAAACTCTGGTACTAAATAGCCTTCTGAAAACTTATATGATCCCGGAGATAACAACCCTTCTTCGGATATACCTGGATCTTGTACAAATTGGTAAGTACAATTACTTTTTTATTATTAATTTATTTGTAGTTAACGAAGTTCACTCAAGACTCACTTTTCTCATTTATAAATATCTATTATCGCGTTAATATCAGAAAAGATATTCTCTTTTCCAAAAACACGTCTACCGCTTTTTAGAATTTTAAAAATTCTCTCTTTTATTTATTCATTTCCCTAGTAATCCTTTCTCATTTTGTATTCTCCAATCAAAGTTTTACAACAGCAATAACCATCAATAACATAGCTTTTAAATTCTCTAATATACCTTGAATACTTCTTAAAATTATATTATCTGAATATCTAAATTCTTTTCATAATTTTATTAACCCTTCTTTTCATATTCATATCCCAATACCTCTCTACATTTATATTTCTGAACACATGTCAAATAATGACAGTTCCTGTATTTCAAATTATTCCCGGGAACTATTCTACAATACAATCTATACACCTTTCAAAATAAGATTCTAAATATTTTTATCACCTCATAAACGTCAATTACCCAAGTTTTTACAAATTTATATTACATTTTATAAAATAACAACTAATATTCAACTCTCTTCTTTCCAGAATATTTTGAACTTCTAAGAACAATGAACATGGTCAACCTTTCCATATACAGGTGGTTATTTATAAAAATTCGAATACTTGTTAAATGCAATAAACCTCTTTTATGATTAACTCAATAAATCTTATTTTAAACACATCATAATAAATATTTCTACGTTTATTTAATTAAATTTAGTAACTTTAATAACTTTCCATATTATATTGTTAACGTATGCCTTTATACTATAACAGTATTTACACAATAAGTCGAATAAATTAAAATACCAGATTACGTATAAATTACATCAAATTTAAATTGTTCAGTTAAAATATCAAGCCTGTAGATGCAAAATTCGCATCATAGTTTTATAGGTATCACAAAAAAATAATTACCTAAATAAGCATGGTTAATAAGTATGTCATGTGTTTATATAAGACTAGTAGAATTTGTCAATCTCTTCGAGCTTGAATTCGTCTTTTTTGCGTCCGATTACAGCTTTACTACAATTTCCTATAAAACGCGAGCATTGCCATGGTGCATTTTATAATGTCCGATTTTCTAAACTTTAAACGCACTCTCTGTATGCGTCTAATTTAAACTTTTGTACAAACTGTCGTTGCGTCAGAAGTTAGTTGACGTTTATTCGTTCCTATAAACTTCAAAAATCTATTGAATGTAAAAATGCGAAAACGTGGTAATTGTGCTGATAGTCATTTGACAAACAAATGTGATAGTTGAATTATATACAGTGCGTTCATGATGAAAGGAACAAATTCGTTTCAAATTCAGGTCGATTAGTATTTTTAGTTGTGAATTTTTTGACATAAGAAAATTATATACAGGTTGTCTAAAGAAGAACATATGCAGCAATCATTGTTTTTTTAAATGGAACACCCTGTATATTATGCAATTTTTGAATTGTATGGTAAATTCTCAACATTTTTTGCGTAACATACCATATCCCCAAAATCAGCGGTTTTCGGAATAATGACGTTTGAAATGTGATAAATTAAAATACACACAAGTAATAAAATAAAATTTTTAAATTGAACAAAGACACCTTGAACATTTTTTTAAAAGCCAACAAAAATATTCTGGTATTGCAAATTTTATCTTCAACAAAAAACTCTTCTTCAAATCAATCGATTTTCATTCCCTGACCACCAGATCATCTTCATATTTTTTTTGTGGCAATAAAAATCAAACCATCACAGGCTTTTAGTTTGTCAGTGTCATTTTGATAGTTTTACGTTTCATTTTAGAAATGCATTTATCTGAGAAAAAACGTATTGAAGTACTTATTATGATTGGTTTCGGAGATAGAGTGCGTACTCAACAAGAAGTATGTAATTTATTTAATGCAATTCATCCTAATCGACCTCCAATTACTAGATCTACTGTCAGCAAAATTGAATTGAAATTTGCTGAGCACGGCCACGTCAGAGATTTACGTAAAGGAAGACCAGCAACTATATCAGAAAATTCTCAATTAGACGAAATGGTAAATAATCCTCATGTAACCGTTAGGACAATCTCCGGAAATTGTAATATGTCAACGAGATCTGTGTCACAAATACTGCGAAAAAATAAATATCATCCTTATAAGGTTCAATTAATACATGAATTCGTAGAAGACGATTTTGATCGAAGAACGCAGTTTTGTGAGCAAATAATTGAAATTAATAATCAAAAAAAGATTTCATGAAAAAAATTCTTTTTTCTGATGAGACTACTTTTACTTTAAATGGGCACGTGAACAGACAAAACTGCAGGTACTGGGTAACTGAAAATCCTCGTTGGACACAAGATTATCACACACAGCATCGTCAAAAAATATGTCTGGGCAGGTATTGTCGAAAATCAAATTTTTGAATCTTTTTTTTTGAAGAAACTTTAAATGGCGACGCTACTTACTTACACTTTCTTCAGTTTGAACTCATACCCGCTTTAGCTGTTGTTCTTCCTCATCAACAAGATCCAGATATTCCTCACAATGACATATGGTTTCAACACGATGGTGCACCTGCTAATTTTGCAATTGCAGTTCGACAATTTGTTACGTTTTTTTTTAGGGTTGTATTATACCCTTTAATGGTTTATTTTTAGTCGTCGGAGTACGTATTCGTTTTTGATTTAATATATGTCGTCTTCCTACTACTACGGCCATCTGGTGTAGAAGTGCTTAAGATTCCTATTACACGCGTTCTGTCTTGCCTAGGTGGGTGTAACTTATACAGGCATTGTCGGGTAGGTGGCGTATGTTATTTCATTTAATTAAATTGTTTCCTTAGTTATTGTTAATTGCGTTTTTTTTAACTTCTTTCGGCCCTGAGTTATGCAACAAATTATTAATAATTATTGTCCATTTTCCTATGGTTATTTGAACCTGTATTCTTGCCGTATGTTTAAAGTATTAGTTGGCTCGTTTGTTCTTTTAGAGCGTTTGTCGTGTTTGGGTTGTATGGTCGGGTTTTGACACGTTAGGTTCTTTCTCTTTGATTTTTAACGGTCGTCGAGGAAGGTTGGACACCAAGAGCAGAATCATTTCCCTCAGCTTTACTTGAGAATGATGAATAATTGAGTTTTTATCGTCGATAATCGCTTACAAAAGCGGATTTTTATGGTGCTTCTCGAGTATTATTAGTGACTTTTGGCGTTTTATTTCATTCTTACGAGGATATTTTCTTCTGGCTTGGGAATTGTTAAGCTGCTGTAAGTATATTTTTCCACGTGTCTAATCGATCCTAATTTGTGTCGTTTCTATATTCAAATTTAGCTGCTGGTGTTAGGCCTGACATAAACCTTATTTGAGCATTTTGGTTTGGGATTAATACGTGAGAAACACGTGCTAGTGTTTTACGGTGCCAAGGAATTGTTGCTGGATCTTGCGGTGAGGACACATTTAAGGTGCAGATTATTGGAACACTGCAGCCTTCGAACGCTATTTTCTTGAGGTGTCGTAAACCGAAGATTGGAGGGCATATTCCTGGTAACGTGTGGATCCGTAGGATTTGACGTGTTTGGAAGCTGTGGATGTGATGTTTTAAAGGTATTGTGACTGTGTAAATTTTCTCTGATATTATCCAGAGGGTAGAGTTTATTTGACTAATCAGTTTGTCTACATTTGTGTCAATATCGTATAATTTGAACAGTGAATTTCAATTTTCCGGCTTAATTAATTAAATAAGTAATCGTAATTTCCTAATTTAACTTCTTATAGCCTGTGAGCCTTTATGTTATTGAATTAATTAATTTAACGTAGTTTTATTAACAATAGTGACCCCATTTTGGAGGTTACTTTGACATTTTTGGAGACGTTACGTAGCCATTTTTATTTTTGGATTTAGAAATTGAATTAAATTTTGGATGTGTGTGGCAGTGTAGCCTCACATCGGTCTTGTGTAAATTCTTAGATGTTATTTAATGCATTTAGTCAATGATTGTAATTTTATTTTTGGTATAATCTCGTAAGAAATTTATGAATTTATTTAATCACATATTCTACCTGTAAAGCATAGTTAACCAGCGCTATTTCTTTTATAGAATTAGATATCTTACAATTTAGAGTCTGTTCTCTAACGTCGAATAGATTGTCGGATGCCTCTGGTATACAGAGTGTTTCATTTTGGTTGACGTGTTGCATTATACGATCAAACTGTTCGACTTTGGAGGGACTTCTGGCAAGTTGCCTTATAACTGTGTACTTATAAGAATATTGTTGGTGAATCAATGTTAGTTTTTAAGTTTGTTCTTGTGTTCACCTTTTTGAACTTCTAAATTTTGTAATGTCACGTCACTGAAAATTTGCAACCGAGTTGCGCTTGTGTTTCACTTTCATTGTTTTTTTTTTGCCTTTGTTTTAAATATCTCTTGGAAGTTAGAGATTTTACATATAGCCGGTTTTGTACAGCACTGGAAATACACTGTTGAGATTTGGTTAAATTCCAATAAATTGTTTGTTAAGTTGAATGAGTGTGTATTGGTCTTATTTACTTATCACCTGGGGAGTTTACATTGGATCTGGTCCGGGGTCTGAATATCTGTTGGGCTCAGCACATTATTACGGATAGGCGCCCTGACATCATAACCTTCGACTTAGTACGGTGTTCGAACTCGCCCTTCTCTGACTGTAGCTGGAGGCAGTGCTGAATCCCATATTTAACATCGACCCTTGGGGAAGTAAGAGGTAAGACTGAGTGTTATAAGTTGGAGATTAATTAATAGACAAGCGTCCTTTTAAAAATTTTAAATAGAAGGTTAATTACCGTGGTGGTGCTTAATTCACTACCTTCTTGGAATTTTCTGGGTACCGTTTTGTTTAAGGCCTCGGCCATTTTAATTTAATTACAAGAGGGTAGCAAGGATTTTTGGCGCCCAACGTGGGGCCTTAGAAAAGGGTTTTAGCGGCCAACGTTGTGAGACCTTTTTGAAGGAAAAAAAAATTAGTTTTTTTTTAATACATCAAGAATTTTAGATTTTGGGAATTTCAGAAACTTTTGAATCATCTTCCGGAGTTAATTAATTTTAGCATTGAAGACCTTGTCATATTTTGTTTTGAGTAAAAGTAAAGTATATCCCAGCTTAGATCACAGTTACGTCTTACGTTGTATGTGTGATGATGTATGTCTGATGTTTAATAGCACCGATTGGACTTAGGGGAAATTTTCGGCCTTTTGATATTTCTTGGGGAATAATTTCTTTTCCGTGGGCAATTCATTTCCGTATATTGTATAGTATCGTATTGTTCTCCAAGAATTTTTGATTATCTTATACTGATTTTTGATTTTCCCTCAGTATAGTTATTTCGGGTGTTGCAAGTAATTTGGTTAATAGAAGTACAGTAGACACTGGTATATCAGTTGTATGCGTAGTGTTCACGTGAAGAAGTGGAAGTATTTTGATTTGTGTCAGTCCGTTTAAGATTGAATCTTTGACGTCTTATATTAAATTTAATAACGTTGCCACATTGTATTTAAATTGTGGGAAGGAATTTATAGCGGAGTGTTCACTTGCCGGGTATTCATTGTAGAATTTTGAATTTCGATTACGTCATAATGGATCTTAAGATAGAAATTAACAGACTGAATAAAGATGAGTTAGAGTACGAGTTAGCGAGATACGGTTCAACGAGTGGGGGTACGGTCGAAGAGTTGCGTCGTTCCTTAAGAGTTATGCAACGTTTTTGTAAGGATCCTGAAACTTTAGTACCTGTGTATCCGTTTACGTTCACTCAAGACGTTGAGGCCCTTAAGGCAAAAATTGATGTTATTACGACAACCTTGGCTACCTTTTCGGATACGCGGACTTCATCGGCGTACAAGAAGTTGTCAACTTCTTTGGCTTGTGCTTTCGGTCGTGCGCAACGTAGTAAACCAACAACGGATACGGAGATTGAACAACGTGCACAACTTGTGTCTCAAATTTGTACTCTGGGGGTGCGATTAACCATTAAGGCTAGAGCGGCTCGCAAAAGCACTATGCTTGGACAGAGCACAATTTTAGATTTAACTACCGGAGGACCGTTAGTAAATTTCGAGTCCGAAGAGTCATCTAGTGATGGGGAATCCGAACCTATTATGGTCAATCCGGTTTCGCCTTTGAGACCTGTTCCTGTCGCGACGTGGGGGCTAAAATTTTCGGGAAACCCTCGCGAAATGTCTGTGAATGCTTTCATTGAACGTGTGAACGAACTTAAGATCGCGCGTCATTCAACTGACGAAATTTTATTCAATTCCGCTATAGATATTTTTACGGGAGATGCCTTGATTTGGTATCGTGCTAATAAAGATTCTTTCTTTAATTGGTCTGATGTATTGGATGGTTTGAGGACTGAATTTTTGGCTCCCGATTATGATGATCGATTATTTGACGAGATTAAGCATCGAACTCAGGGTTCTCTTGAGTCGATTGGCATTTACGTTTCCATGATGAAAAATCTATTCTCACGTCTATGTACTAATGTTCCTGAAGCTACTCAGCTTAAGATTATGCTGAAAAATCTTTTGCCATTTTATCAGACACAGTTTGGTTTAGTTGAAATCACGTTATCGCCCAACTCTTAAAATGTGGTAAACAACTTGAAGCTCGCAGAATTTCAGTCGAAGCCTATGTTCCTCCTCCTACTCGTGGCAAATCACTTGAGCCAGACCTTGCTTGTGTGTCGGCACCTAAGGTTCCTGTGAAATGTAATGTTATGGAGGCTGGTACTTCTAGGACTTCCTTTCCCTTCAAGTGTTGGAATTGTGGAGTTGTGGGTCATCGTTCGGGTCAATGCTCACGACCTCGTAAGAAACATTGCTTCCGTTGTGGTAAACCAAATGTGACTGTTCCGTCTTGTCCTTCATGTTCGGGAAACGCCCGTCGGACGTCCTAAGTCGTCGTTTGGGACGTCGTTTTGATAATTCGACGAATAGTAGACATAGGTATCAGATAGATTTTATTCTCGCGAACGCTCGTGGTGACGAACGTCCTTATTTAAATGTGACAATCTTTAATCGGTCATTCTTAGGTCTTCTTGACTCTGGCGCCTCACGCACTATTCTAGGGGGTCCTGGTTGGAATACTTTACGTTCCATGAATATTCCATTGAAGTCTAAAATTACGGTATGTACAGTAGCGAATGGACAGAAGTGTCGATCTTTGGGTGAAATCTCAGTGCCTATGTGTCTTCGTGATCAAATTAGCGTTATAGATATTTTGGTTGTCCCTTCTTTACCGCATACGTTGATCTTGGGCGCGGATTTCTGGAAAATTATGGGTATTGTCCCTGACCTTCGACGGGGTGAATGGGTATTTTCGTCTGAACCTGTTTCGATTAGTACGATAGGAATTGAACATGTCCTTTCTGACGTTCAGCAACAACAATTAGATCAACTCATTAACAATCATTTTTCGAAATCGACTAAAGAATTAGGTTGTACTAATCTAGTGGAACATCGTATTGTTGTCAATGGTCCGCCTATTAAACAAAGATATTACCCTATTTCTCCTGCTATGCAGAAAATCGTCGATAAAGAGTTGAATCATATGTTAGAACTGGGTGTTGTTGAAAAGTCTAATAGTCCTTGGTCTTCTCCTATTTTATTGGTTCCGAAGAAAGATAAAACCTATAGATTTTGCATTGACTATAGGAAGCTCAATAAAGTCACGGAACGTGATGCCTACCCTTTGCCTTATGTAACGAATACCTTGGATAAACTTCGTGATGCTAAGTTCTTGACTTCCTTGGACATTAAATCCGCCTATTGGCAAATCCCTATTGAGGAGTCGTCTCGACCTTATACCGCCTTTACTGTCCCTAATCGGGGATTGTTCCAGTGTCGTCGCTTGCCTTTTGGTCTCTCAAATTCTCCTGCCGTCTGGATGCGCTTCATTGATCAGGTTTTAGGTCCTGAATTTGAACCGCATGTCTTTGTCTATTTGGATGATATCATCATTGTTACGTCCACTTTCGAAAAACATTTAGAAATTTTAAGTGAAGTTCTTTCCCGTATAGAGACTGCTGGTCTCACTCTAAATCGTGAGAAATGTTTATTTTGCCGTGATGAGCTGAAATATTTGGGTTACGTAATTAATAAACAGGGTTTGTTGGTTGATCCTGACAAAGTTAAAGCCATTCTTGAAATTCCGACACCAACTTCAGTATCTGGCGTTAGACGTATTGTTGGTATGGCGTCTTGGTATCGTCGATTCATACCAAATTTTTCTTCTCTCGTTGGTCCTTTAACAAATTTGTTACGTAAAAATCAACCTTTCCGTTGGGATCAGTCCTGTGACGAGGCATGGTCAAAAATCCGTCAACATTTAATCTCAGCTCCTATTTTGTCTTGTCCTGACTTTAGCAAAGAGTTCACGATACAAACTGACGCCTCTAATTTTGGATTGGGTGCTGTTTTAACTCAAAGTATCGATAACGAGGAAAAAGTAATTTGCTATCTTAGTCGTTCGCTTACTGGGGCGGAAAGGAACTTTTCGACTACCGAGAAAGAGTGCTTAGCAGTTTTGTGGTCGATTGAGAAGTTGCGTCCATACATAGAGGGTTCGCACTTCCGCGTCATTACGGACCATTATTCCTTATGTTGGTTAAGTAAGTTACAATCTCCTAGTGGTCGACTTGCGCGATGGGCTGTACGACTGCAGCAATATGATTTCGACATAATTCATCGTAAAGGTAAGGATCATGTTGTACCTGATGCTCTCTCTCGATCGGTTCCTGTCGTCGATTCTATTTCGATTTCCGTCATATCAACCGATAAGTGGTATCACAGACTACTTAGAGCAGTCAAAACGAATCCGGAGAAATATCCTACATTCCAGATAGCTAATGGCCAACTTTGTAAATTTGTACGTCCTTCTAACAAATATTTTGACAATGAGGATGAGGATTGGAAAATAGTAGTTCCTAAAGAACGTCGTTCTGAGATCATTTCGTCCTGCCATGATGTACCAACTTCTGGTCATCTAGGTATCTTCAAAACTCTTCATCGTCTTTACCAAAAATATTTCTGGCCTGGGATGGTTCATGATGTAATCCGTTATGTACGTCGTTGTCCTACTTGCATCAAAACTAAACCTGAACAACGAAAACCTGCTGGTCGTATGGGAGGTCACTCTCTCATTGACAGACCTTGGGACGTATTGAGTGTGGATATTGTGGGTCCGTTACCGAGAACCAAACGTGGTTTTAGTTATATTCTTGTCGTATCTGACTGTTTCAGTAAGTTTGTTTTGACGTGTGCTTTGCGGAAAGCCTCGATTAATAAGATCGTAGAATTCTTAGAAAATCATGTATTTTTACTTTTTGGAACTCCTCGTAAGGTTATTAGCGATAATGGTGTTCAGTTTCGTTCTAGGGAATATCGTCAATTTTTAGAGAAGTACAAGGTTAGTCCTTCGTATACGTCGTACTATCACCCTCAAGCAAATCCCGTTGAACGCATAAATCGTGTTATTAAGACTATGTTGGTATCGTATGTGTCCGATAATCATCGTGACTGGGACCTTTTCCTTCCGAAGATATCTTGTGCTATTCGCACGGCAAAACATGAGGTTCTTGGTCATACTCCTTATTTCGTAAACTTTGGCAGAGAAATGTATCTTACTGGTGAACGTAACTTTCATACTCCTGTGGATGACGAAAATGCCGTCGAAACGTGTCACAGAAATCCGGAAGATTTTATGTGTCGATCTTCTAATTTTTCGAGACTCTATAGTGACATTAAGAACCGTCTACAGAAAGCATATGAGAAGTCTAAAGTTCGTTACGATCTTAGACATCGTCCTGTCTCCTTCCTGCCTAATCAGTTGGTTTGGCGTAAGAACTTTGTTTTGTCCGACGCTGCGAAATTTTATTCTGCGAAGTTAGCAGATAAGTATATTGGTCCTTTCATGATTCATCGCCGTATGTCTAATAACTCTTATGAACTTAAAAATTGTGATGGTGATGTACTTCCGGGTACATGGAGTGTTGAACACCTTAAAGCTCAACCTAACGACGATTAAACTTTGCAAGTCTTTCGGTTTGCAGGTAGGCCTAACGAATATACCTGTGGGTTTAATGCCTGGGCGTAAAAGGCGTCCCAAAAATTCTCAGTGTCCCCCGTTTCTGTTAACATCTTCAATTTTAGTTGTCGTGGGTTCGACGTATTTCCTTACGTGTTCTGATTTGGGATGTTCTCCCTATGTTTTGTCGATAGCCACACAGCGACGATTGATTTGGGTGGATTAATTTCGTGTAACTGTGTATGTTACCTTTGAGTACCGTATAACTTACGTTAGTTAAGTTATTTTCGACTTCCGTATGACTTTGATAGTTATGTATTTCGTACCGATTTTGACTCTTGTTCCGATCTCGACTCTACTGTACTGATTTGACGTTCCGTACCGAATATGACTTCGTATTGTTTACGATTAAGTAATAACGATTTTATGACTTCGTACCGTATAGCAGTTCTAGAACCTTTACCATTTTGGGATTATGTTACGTATCGTATGGTCTAGGATTTGCATTTGATAGTTATTCTATCGTGTTATATATGTCGTACTGACATTCTCTTCCTGATTAGACGTTTATTTGCGAAGGTATAAAGAAGAACGGTCTTTATTTGATAGTTCTCAGCCTTCCAAGGGTCGTGTCCTGGCGACTTTCTATTTGCTGTTGTTATTGTCAAAATGTTACCTCCAGGATTTGATATTGACTTTCGCCTTATGGCTTTATCGCTCGCCTTCAGCGTTTCAGTCGGGACAACGCCGGTCCAGACTTTAAACTTCTTTTGCTATGTCTATTTTGTTTGGCGATCTTCAGTTGTTGTGTTTCCGGAATGTACGTTTGTCGCGTGGACGTGCCGTCCGTGTCTTTTAGTAGTTTCACCATTCTGTGCAGAATTTCGACACCCATGTTTTTTTTTTATTCCTCGTTAATTCCCCGTACCGGCTGAATGCCGAAGGACCGCGTGGTGGTTTTGGTCAAGCGTTTGGTGATGCTGCGTTTGCTGTCGGACATGGTCGCGCACATTCGTCTTCCTTTTTGCTTAGTCGTTGTCGATTCTAACTTGGTTCCTTGTATCGTATGTCATATGTTGTGTTACGCACAGTCCAGTTCCTGGTTTCATAACTCTTGGCTTAACGGTAATTTACAAGTAAATAACCTTTTGTGGTAAGGGAGGAATTGTTACGTTTTTTTTAGGGTTGTATTATACCCTTTAATGGTTTATTTTTAGTCGTCGGAGTACGTATTCGTTTTTGATTTAATATATGTCGTCTTCCTACTACTACGGCCATCTGGTGTAGAAGTGCTTAAGATTCCTATTACACGCGTTCTGTCTTGCCTAGGTGGGTGTAACTTATACAGGCATTGTCGGGTAGGTGGCGTATGTTATTTCATTTAATTAAATTGTTTCCTTAGTTATTGTTAATTGCGTTTTTTTTTAACTTCTTTCGGCCCTGAGTTATGCAACAAATTATTAATAATTATTGTCCATTTTCCTATGGTTATTTGAACCTGTATTCTTGCCGTATGTTTAAAGTATTAGTTGGCTCGTTTGTTCTTTTAGAGCGTTTGTCGTGTTTGGGTTGTATGGTCGGGTTTTGACACGTTAGGTTCTTTCTCTTTGATTTTTAACGGTCGTCGAGGAAGGTTGGACACCAAGAGCAGAATCATTTCCCTCAGCTTTACTTGAGAATGATGAATAATTGAGTTTTTATCGTCGATAATCGCTTACAAAAGCGGATTTTTATGGTGCTTCTCGAGTATTATTAGTGACTTTTGGCGTTTTATTTCATTCTTACGAGGATATTTTCTTCTGGCTTGGGAATTGTTAAGCTGCTGTAAGTATATTTTTCCACGTGTCTAATCGATCCTAATTTGTGTCGTTTCTATATTCAAATTTAGCTGCTGGTGTTAGGCCTGACATAAACCTTATTTGAGCATTTTGGTTTGGGATTAATACGTGAGAAACACGTGCTAGTGTTTTACGGTGCCAAGGAATTGTTGCTGGATCTTGCGGTGAGGACACATTTAAGGTGCAGGTTATTGGAACACTGCAGCCTTCGAACGCTATTTTCTTGAGGTGTCGTAAACCGAAGATTGGAGGGCATATTCCTGGTAACGTGTGGATCCGTAGGATTTGACGTGTTTGGAAGCTGTGGATGTGATGTTTTAAAGGTATTGTGACTGTGTAAATTTTCTCTGATATTATCCAGAGGGTAGAGTTTATTTGACTAATCAGTTTGTCTACATTTGTGTCAATATCGTATAATTTGAACAGTGAATTTCAATTTTCCGGCTTAATTAATTAAATAAGTAATCGTAATTTCCTAATTTAACTTCTTATGGCCTGTGAGCCTTTATGTTATTGAATTAATTAATTTAACGTAGTTTTATTAACAATAGTGACCCCATTTTGGAGGTTACTTTGACATTTTTGGAGACGTTACGTAGCCATTTTTATTTTTGGATTTAGAAATTGAATTAAATTTTGGATGTGTGTGGCAGTGTAGCCTCACATCGGTCTTGTGTAAATTCTTAGATGTTATTTAATGCATTTAGTCAATGATTGTAATTTTATTTTTGGTATAATCTCGTAAGAAATTTATGAATTTATTTAATCACATATTCTACCTGTAAAGCATAGTTAACTAGCGCTATTTCTTTTATAGAATTAGATATCTTACAACTAGCTGTCCATCAATCTCTTCGAGCTTGAATCGCCTTTCGCGTCCGCTTACAGTTTTATTACAGTTCGCTGTAAAACGCCAAAAAAAATCATTTTTGATTCTCTAAACTTTTGGCACACCTTGTATAGACGTATATCTTTGTCCACGAAGTACTGTCACGGTCACAGGTGGAACGACAATTTAAAGCATCTTAACGTCAGTCTGACTTTTCGTTGTTGGAGTTTGAAATTTAGATGCTATTTAGCGTAATACTAAGACTTGACACTAAAAGATTCATAGTTTTATTAGTTTTACACAATGAAAGGACTAAATCATTATTGAAAATGTAATATCAGATTTATTTTAATTTTGCATAATTTAACCTGCCAATTATCATGGCCCGCAAACATACTTTTGACATACCTTTTGTTATAATGCAAATTTGTGAACAATGCATGCCCATTACACAGAAGAATCAAGTTTTAAATAAAATGTTGATATAGAATAAGTATGACTTATTACTTTTATTTATAATAGTGAATTTATAACTGGCTTCCATATTAATAATTAGTTTCATTTGTCTGCTCTGAAATTGTTCCTGTCAAAGTGAGTTTGCAGTGACATTGAGTCGTCGCCTGTAGATCGTGCTCTGGCTATGTCGGTTGCTGAGACGATCCTATTATAATTTCAATATTTAGTAGTGACGCTGGTAGTTGAACTAAAAACAATAACCAAAAATAATACTGACCGACGTTGGAATATCTGTGTAAACATTTTGCTTACACACACTGTAAAAAGAATATAATTTGTAATTGTTGGATCATTTTGTGATTTTTATTAAGTATTTAAGGAAAAATAACACAAAAAGGTAGTTCATGATTACAACCAATCCATCGAAATAAGAGCCACCAGCCTGGGACGCGATCATCATCAACCATCATCAGAATGTTTGATTAACAATTTGATTTAGTGGTGTATTTTCAAACATATCGCATTAAATGATTGAACGCTGCCCATTCTTCAAACTTTCTACTGACAATCAAACTATTTAGTAGAAGTAATTGTTGAATTAGACTGGAATATTTACTTTAGTAAATTGAATAGTTACAAAACCATTGTCATTACATTGGAATTTGATTCGTCTGTCACCTAGTAATAATAATATAAATCATATTTTAAGGTAATTGTCTAATACCGTGCCGTCAAATACTTTTCGCATTAGAGTAGGCTGTTTTTGAAGTTTTTAATCAATGTTGGTGTACATGCTAATTTTTTGAAAACTTCAAATTCTGACAGTTGTCATACTTAAATTCAAATTATAGACGCCTATTATTATTTATATGACATAACCAAACTATTAAAATTATGCACTGTCACCAACCATTAAAAAAAAGCATGGCCGTCTCTAATGCGGAAAGTAGGTATTTGAAGGCACGATATATAGGCAAAACTAAAATGGATCTGATAGCACTTTTCTCATTAATATTTTAGTCATTTCGCTGTATAAAATTTGTAATTTCATATCTTTTTGTGTCAAGGTCTACAATAAATATCGATGAAGCTTAAAAACATGAACCATGAAATATCAGACAGATGTCAGGGTGTTTAACCTTTTTTTTTTGAAATAATTCAAATAAATCATGAAAGCAGTTCAGATTTCATCACGAACTGAAATCGATTGATCGTTTTGACGTTTTATAACCTGCAATTAAATTTTTGTGAAATTGCCAACATTAATCAAAAGTCAGATGGACTTTTTCTGACAATTCTGACGTTTCCTGTAACATTTAAGCCACCTAACGTGAATGTTGAGCTGACCAACATTTCGCGTATGCTCTAGTTAAATATATCGGTGTTAAAATAATAATAGATGAGTAAAGATGGCTACACCCTTTAACTGTTACTTAATTTTAGTTTAATAATATACTATGTTCACCAATTTTGATCAGCATGATGTATTCGTTTCTTTGAATTACAATTAACGTAGGGCTTCCGGGACAATAGTCAATAGAAATAAATTTATATGACGTTGGTTGCAAATAATCAAGCTCATCAGTGCTCCATAATGTTTGTCATAAAATGTCGATATAAGTCATCAAGTGCTGATTATTCAATTTACTCTTTCCACCTTTTTTTTATTTAGGACACATTAATTTAATAGAATACTTGCTATTTTTGTTATTCCATGAAACTCTTCGAGTTTGAATTGCTTCTTTGGAACGTGACTACTGCCAGTCGCAGAGGCACTTGAATTTTAACGGTTATAAATTTTCTTTTAATTAGTTTATGAATGAAGATGCAAATTAGATGAAATATCTCTAGAAATTAATTATACATTATTGTGGCATCTATAATTATAGACAAATGGATTTATTAACTAAAAAATTTCCCATAAAATGTTTAACATTTCTATAGAATTTACTGAAAGCTGATTACTTGGAACATTTCGTTGACATTCAAGTTTGATATAATGCGTGTGCACCTAGTCTAAGTTGAATGTAAGTAGGCCGAACAGGTAAACCTAAGATGGTTGTATGATCAAGATTTGTTGTATCATATATAAATTTCTTTGTTTTTTAAATTTGGTAGTACTCTAACTTTATTTGTCTCAAGTTTTATGATAAACGTTGCCCATACGTTAAATTTTCTTGCAAACTGTCATGTTGGTGACAGTTCGATCTATTGCGAGAATGAATTGTCAAATTGAATGTCACTGTAGACATACCGTGCCTTCAATTAATTTTTTTTGGAATAACCTACGATTTCAATATTAATTTGAAAACACTGTGGAACTTTTCAATAAATTGACTTAACTATGACAGTAGTCAAAATGAAAAACATTACTATAGCACAGTATTCCCAAATTAATATTGATATCATAAGCTACTCTAAATTTAAATTAAAGACGCAGTATGTATATTTGTATGTAGAAAGATGACAGAGATGTGTCCAAGACATTAAAGATACGATAAATGACCGATACAATAGTAATAATAATAATAATTGATGATAATTGATGAGCAAGTGCTCTTTTAAGATTTTGATTTGAGTGGTTTTCCATCTGGTTATAGAAACTGAGCGCTCTTTCCTTGATGTAGTCAATAATGGTTGGGGTATTTGTTTCATTCATTATTTGATTATTTCTCATATACCATGGAGCATTTAGTATCATTCTAAGACTGGTGTTTTTTGATGTTGGTCTTGCACATATGCACCCATGCATATGTGAATATTGGACCTAATACTTGTTTGTAAAGTAGAATTTTGTTGTTCGTGTTCAGCTGGCTTCTTCTGCCTATAAGAGGCCATAGTTGACATCTTGTTTGTTTGGTTTTGGTTATCGTTTTTGCTATGTGTGTGTTATAATTGAGCTTTATATCCAGGTATATTCCCAGGTATTTAATTTCTCTACTCCATGGTATAGTGTTGTTGTTGATGGTTATTTCGTTGCCTGTTGTTTTCAGATTCCTTTGAAAGATTATTGCTTGGGATTTGTCTTCGTTTATTGTTGTCCTCCATTGTTTGAACCATTTTATCGTGTTGTCTAGGTGCGTTTGGAGTTCCTGTACCGCGTTCGTCGGACATCTTGATGTTGAGAGCAGTGCCGAATCATCTGCAAAGGTGGCCGTATTTAAGTATCTTGTAGGATTTGATACTGGTATGTCTGCTGTAAATATTGTATATAGGTGAGGTGACAGGCATGAGCCCTGGGGGACTCCCGCTGTTGGATGTTTTATTGAGGAAAGTGTGTTCTGGATGCTAACTTGAAAGCAGCGTCCTTAGAGAAAACTGTTCGTGATTTTTATGACGTGTGTTGGGTAATTGTGTATTATCATTTTATATATGAGTCCCTGCCTCCAGACTTTATCAAATGCCTTTGCTATGTCGAGAAATACAGCTGCCGTCACTTGATTTTTATTGAATCCGTCTTGGATAGTCTCAGTGACTCTTGAAAGTTGTGTTATCGTTGAATGTTCTTCTCTAAAAACCCATGTTGATCTTCTGGTATTATGTCTTGATTATCAGAGTGGTACTTTATCTTCTGTAGGATTATTTTTTCTATCACTTTGCTAATGGATGGTAACAGGCTTATGGGCCTGTAGCTGCTTGGTATTGTTTTTGGTTTTCCTGGTTTAGGTATAACTATTACTTTGGCATGTTTCCATATCTTTGGGAATGTTTGGAGTCTGATAACGGAGTTTGCTATTGCTAGAATTGACATTATTGCTTTTGGGGGGAGGTTTTGTAGTGATCTGTTGGTGATGTTGTCTATACCAGGTTTTTGGTATTTAATGCTTTAAGGATTGCTTTTAGGTTCTCGGCTGTGACTGGGTCGTTGCTAGGGGAGTGGGGTTCACGTATTTCTCTGTTTACTACTTTGTGAATCTGCACTACGTGTTGCATGTCTACTTCATCCAAGTTCGGAGTGAATTGCTCTTCTAGTGATTCCGCTAGAGCTTCTGCTTTTTCTTCTGCTGTGACTTGTGTGGAGTTATTGAATTGAAGTGGTGGGATTTGTATTTGTTCTCTTTTGATTGCCTTGATTATTTTCCATGTCTTAGAGGGCTCTGCACCTATTTCTTCGAGTGTTCTTTGCCATTCTACATTTTTCGGTTCCAGTAATTTCTTATTATGTACTTGATGTTGAAGGTTGTTTAGTATAGTTTTGTCTTCTCCTAGCTCTGTTCTTTTCCTTTATTAGTTCTTTAATATGATGTGGTAGACTACCTGATTTATATATCCTTTCTATTTTGATGGTGTTATTTTCAACAGCGTTTGTTATTTTATCTTGTAGTGATTTTATGGTCTGTTCTAATTCTGCAGTGTTTTGTATTTTAGGAACTGCAGTGATGGTTTGTTCTAGTTCTGTTTTGTAGCCGGCCCAGTCTGTCTTGAAGGTGTGATATGTTCTTTCGGTTATGTCTTCGTTCCAAGTTATTATAATTGGAATGTGATCAGAGCTCATGACACTTTCAGTTTCTATCTTTATGGTTTTGTTAATGTTTTTACTGATTGCTAAGTCTAATTGTCTAATTGTGTGCATCTAGCCCAAGGTGAACGTCGACAGACCAAAACAAAAAAAAACCAAGACGGTTCGGCAATGAAATGTTGTTTCATGTTATTCGTTCTATAAAATTGGTAGTACCATGCCTTGTGTCAAGTTTACGATAAAAATAGTGTATACTTCAAATTTTTTGACAGACTGTCATCGTGACACTTATACGACAATAAAAAGTTGATGTTTAACCAAATTGTCGTTCCACCTGTCATCGTGACAATACTTCGTTGTTGTGTATTCGTTCACACATAAACTTGTGAGAACGAAATGTCAGATTGAGAGTGCTTAACAACATTGTCTTTCCAATTGTCAAATGAAATTAACAACATAACATGATGAACTTTAACAAAACATGCTTTAAACTTACAGGTCATTGAGAGAATTAATTAATTTTCATATTACGCTTTAATAGTTGTATATATATGTACTTTGTAAAACCCAATCAAAAATCTTGCTGGCTCCTAATACCATTTAACCGAAAATGTACTTCTGATTAGTTTGTGCCAACCCGCATAGTCGCGTACTTTAAATGCTTACTTTTATAACTGAATTGATAAACGAAATTACATAAATGCTTATGGGAATTTTACATATTTGATGTATTTATGTTATTTTGAAGTGTTTCGGACACATCTGACAAATAAAGAAAACTCAGATGATTCTTTATTTAGGCTTGCTTCGGTACTTCTTTCGCGAGAAGTGACGACATTTCGATTTGTGTTTAATATATCTTAATAAAATATAGAAAGATCGTTATATTTGTCACTGTACTTACGTGCGATAATACACTTTAAGTTTATTTTATCATATCCGTCGGCATTGTTCCTATATTCATAAATAGAAAAGAAATAGTAACAATTGATAATAATAACACTAATACGTATCTGAAAGGTACCACTTTCCCTTCATAATCCCTTTATTTGTCGGCCTTCTGACATTTAAACTTGACAACCGATCGATAAACGTGAATAGATAGTCATTATGTGTTGTGTATTACACGACTGGTGCTTTCCGCTAATTTTGACGTTTCCCGGCAAATGCCATATCGCGAACTCAAACTGATTTGACGGTTTTGATAATTTATAACCTGAAATTGAATTTTTCGTGCGTTTAACTTAACCTTATCCGAAGTTTGATGTGTCACGGTCATCTGTATCGATCCACCGCCATTTTAAAATCGAACCTAGTCCATATTTTTTATTTTACACGTAGGCCTTATGGCAAAATACTATGATTCATACTCTTTTTCTGCACGTTCTAAAATTTTCAAAAACTCCTTTCGGGCCCTCGTTCTCTCTTCGGAGACGTGAAAAATGGCCTAAGGCACGTGGGACCGTGGTCCCCGTCGCGTGACACTTTCGTTCCCAGCGTAGATGCGCCAGGTTCTCAGAAAACTGTCTCCCCAATTCGTCAATTTTGGGGTATAGCTTTGCCGTTTTAATCGTTCGTGTTAAAAAGAGCGAGACAATTGGCTTTTAGTATATATAATTTAGAGTCTGTTCTCTAACGTCGAATAGATTGTCGGATGCCTCTGGTATACAGAGTGTTTCATTTTGGTTGACGTGTTGCATTATACGATCAAACTGTTCGACTTTGGAGGGACTTCTGGCAAGTTGCCTTATAACTGTGTACTTATAAGAATATTGTTGGTGAATCAATGTTAGTTTTTAAGTTTGTTCTTGTGTTCACCTTTTTGAACTTCTAAATTTTGTAATGTCACGTCACTGAAAATTTGCAACCGAGTTGCGCTTGTGTTTCACTTTCATTGTTTTTTTTTTGCCTTTGTTTTAAATATCTCTTGGAAGTTAGAGATTTTACATATAGCCGGTTTTGTACAGCACTGGAAATACACTGTTGAGATTTGGTTAAATTCCAATAAATTGTTTGTTAAGTTGAATGAGTGTGTATTGGTCTTATTTACTTATCACCTGGGGAGTTTACATTGGATCTGGTCCGGGGTCTGAATATCTGTTGGGCTCAGCACATTATTACGGATAGGCGCCCTGACATCATAACCTTCGACTTAGTACGGTGTTCGAACTCGCCCTTCTCTGACTGTAGCTGGAGGCAGTGCTGAATCCCATATTTAACATCGACCCTTGGGGAAGTAAGAGGTAAGACTGAGTGTTATAAGTTGGAGATTAATTAATAGACAAGCGTCCTTTTAAAAATTTTAAATAGAAGGTTAATTACCGTGGTGGTGCTTAATTCACTACCTTCTTGGAATTTTCTGGGTACCGTTTTGTTTAAGGCCTCGGCCATTTTAATTTAATTACAAGAGGGTAGCAAATTTCTTAACTTAACTTTCCCTAATAAATGGATTGGACGCAGAGGTCCTATTGAGTGGCCACCAAGGTCATCGGATTTAACCCCATTAGATTTTTTCTTATGGGGTTTTTAAAATCTAAAGTTTATGTGAATAGACCAAATAATCTTGATGACCTGAAAAATAGAATACGCCAGGCAATAAAACTTATTCCACCAGAGGTAATTGAAAACGTTCAACAGGAAACAATCCGTCGACTACAAAAAAGTATTGAAGTAAACGGACAACATATTGAACATTTATAAAGCAAATGTTATTATTTCTTTTGTATGTTTTATTATTTAGGGTTCATGTATTTTTTTTAATTTATAACATTTCAAACGTCATTATATGTTACACAAACAGTGTTGAGAATTTAGCATACAATTCAAAAATGGCATAATATATAGGGTGTTCCATTAAAAAAAACAAGGATTGCTGCATATGTTCGTCTTTAGACACCCTGTATATAATTTTCTTATGTCAAAAAATTCACAACTAAAAATACTAATCGACCTGTCCGTGCGTTTTCCTGCAAAATAATTACCTGAATTTTAAACGAATTTGTTCCTTTCATCATGAATGCGCTGTATACAAGCGGATAAATAGTGTAAGAACAAATGATAAATTTAATGTGGATATTGACACCAATCACAGAGCGTTTGTTAGAAATTGTATAAACTACAAATGAATAGTAGATAAACAAAAATCGAAATTTAAATATATGTACCAATTAGATAGTAAGTAAGGTTGATTCAATGATTATGATTAAATTTTAGTTTTTTAAGTGTTAAGAACTTTTGAATATTTGAACAATTACTCCGTAAGTATATTATAGAAGAAGTTTTAGTTTCTAAGTAATATATTTATATATTTTAATAGCAATTGCTAAATAAAAATTATTATTATCATTAAATTTCTACATAAATGCTGAAATTTATAACTAAAATGTTGTTTTTGCCCTTGTGTTATATGCTTAATGGTCATTTTTAGAAACTTTAAGGAAATACCCACCATCATCTTTAATAACTCGAGAATGTAGGTACTAAACAATACACTATAGAAGAAACAGGAACAGTAGTTAAGCAAGGAATGAAAGTGTTTGTAAGTGTATTAGGTTTGCATAGAGACCCTCAATATTTTCCCAATCCAGACAAATTTGATCCCGATAGATTTTCTGATCTGAATAAAGGTCGAATACACCCATTTACATACTTGCCGTTTGGAGAAGGACCGAGAATATGTATAGGTAAATATTATACAACATATATTTAAATATGCTCCAATATGTACAGACATTCTTTCTATTTTATATCGTTCCAGGCCTTCGTTTTGGAACATTGCAGGCCAAGGTTGGATTGTGTTTGCTATTGAAAAATTACATTCTGACTCCACACGAATCAATGAAGTACAACGCAGATTTTCACACAAACACACAAGCATTGTGCTTGAGAGATGACCTGCTGCTAAGAGCACAAAAAATTCATTAATACGTTTGCGATGTGCTCATATCATTTACTTTAGACATAAGTTTAGAACTTATACCTTCCATGTTGTATTAAATTATATTTCTATAAATTATTGTATATTATTTTGTATATTGTATAGTCTATTTTTAAAATAGCGAGACGAATTTATGAACAGACCACTTTGACAGTGAAATCTCATTGGTTGAAAGCAAGGCCAAATGACACCGTATCAATCTTGCTCACATTCTGTCAACTGACATTGTTTATGGTTAAGCCTTGTTGTTGTTTCTATTATTTCTCCGCTATTTCATTATATACTTTACCAGTTCTATTCAGAGCTCGACAGTAATAGTTATCAGATATACTCGTAAGTTTGTTTTCAAGATCTTCGTGCATGTAATTTGGGACAGGGGTATGTACAGAAATTCGTTTCGTTACTTTAAAAATAGACTATAGTCGCACACAATTAAAGATAACTTGAAGAAATGCAGCGTGACTTAGATGACTGATGAAGCTCTTATATAAATAGATTATTTGATTAGATTTTCTGTATTTAGCTCGTTATTCAAAAAAATATATACAGAATATAAATTATGCGAATTTAAGTTTTAAATTTTCACTTTTATAAATTGAAATCATAAGAATAGTTACGTGTGTTAACAGTACTGACATAGAAAGGCTGTGCATTATGACAGTATATGCAAGCAATTACAATATTAAGATCACCTAGTATAGCAAAATCACAAGTTTATCAGTAAAATAATCTTTTCGTGCCCTTAATGACACTAACTTAATTTAATCGACAGTAATTTCTAGTCATTTGACAGTTGCATTTTGTATATACGAGTTAGGCGCCATAAATTCTCGGCCTGGCAGGCTTATACAGGCTCAAACGTGTTCCAACTCCGTCACGTTATGCATGCACATACGCGAGGTGTACACTATAAATATGACGGTTAGAAGCCTAGTAGCCTGGCGCACGAAGATGTCTGAAGTAACGAAAATTGAGTACCGCGCGGTCATTAAATTTTTAACAAAAGAAGGGCATACACCTTATCACATTAAACAACGTTTAGACGGCGTTTACGGTGATTCATCTCCTTCGTATTCAACTGTCAAAAAGTGGGCAAAATGTTCCCGTTTGGGACAAGAATCCCTGGAAGATGCTGATCGGTCGGGTCGTCCAATTGAAGTGATAACGCCTCAACAAATTTCAATTACTGAATATTTAGTGCTAGAAGATCGCCGTTTGAAAGTGGAGGAATTAGCAGTGATAACAAACGTTTACGAAACAAGTGTTCGCCGAATTCTCCATGACCATTTGGGTATGAATAAAATTAGTGCTACATGAGTATCGCGACTTGAACGTCGAGTCGAATGTGCGCAGTCGTTTTTATACATGTGTGGAGACGACCCAAAACTGATTTTGGAGTCCATTGTCACAGGGGATGAAATAATGGCTATGTTTTACGATCCTCTATCGAAAAGGAATGTCGGCGACCTGATAAATCTCGTCCCAGAAAGGCAAAAGTCAATCAACGAAAAAGGTGATGGCCACAAAATTCTAGGATTGTGAGGGCATTTTGCCAATTGACTTTAAAGAGCGCAATACAAGTATGTGTCTTTAGCACATAAACTAAGAGACAGTATTCGTGCAAAAGGTCGTGGAAAATTGACAAAAGTTGGGCGATTATTGCACGCTAATGCTCCCGTCCACACTGCCGCCATTTTATAAGCTGCCATCCGCGAATGCGGCTTTCAAGAATTGGAACATCCACCGTATAGTCCGAATATGGCTCCTTGTGATTTTTTTTCTTTTCTAATTTAAACAAGGACCTTCGAGGACGTAGTTTTGAGGACGACAGTGAGTTGCAAGCAGCTGTTATAGAACATTTTAACGGAAAAACTTCAGATTATTTTTACAAGGGTATCGAATTATTAATTAATCGTTTTAATAAATGTACAGAAGTTAGGGGAGATTACATTGAAAAATAATTTTTTTTATATTGTTCCAAGTTTCTTTTTTGTATATCAGGCCTACCTCATACATACCTCTACACTTCCGAGTACGTAGAGAACAACAACTAAAACTAAAAATTTGATTACATTTGAAAAAGTAGAACCACCTTAAAAACAATTGTAATAAGCTGTGAGTGTAATATTTTCAAGATAATCAATTTCAATTAATTTTAGATATATTATGTGTAATGCAAGTCACTGCCATTCATATTTTGAAATCAATAAGTCGCAGTCAGGTTTATCTAGATATGATATTATATGACATTTACAACATTGCCGCCAGACAATGCATTAATCACTATAATTCATTTATCATTATATTACATAGAAAAAGTGAAGTTTGCTTATTTTTGAAGAACGAAATATAATCTGTTAATAAAGGTAGGGCACAAAAGAGGTTGTGTACTAACGGAAAACTATACACTTTTCTCTGATCAATTGCTATTATAATTATTTTATTAAGTTTTATGTATCTAATAGAAAATACTATATGAACGTGTAAAATGAAAACGAAGCTCATATTTTTGATTATAATGGTACTGTTTATTAAGAATATATACACAGAGATAAAATAAATCAAGCGTCTCTTTAAAAGGTTCTTGAACACATGAGGGGCCTAGTTCCAAAGAGTACAATCTCCAGTTAAAGTAAATTTGCAGGAAACGAAAAAAACCTCTAGGTCGAATGAAATGCTTCCTTTTTAAAATTTTAATATTCTAATGAAAAGTTGTCATTATCTATAGGTTTTTTATGAAGTTCTAGAAAAAAAAAATGTCCGTTGCAAAAATATTTAAAAAAAAAAGATACGGATATTGTACGATATGACATTCATTGGTGGAGATTGTTCACTTTGGAAATAAAATAACTTTTTTTAATTCGGATAAAAAAAATGTATTTAAACTTAACTAGCGAACATACTTCAGACTCAGCTAACTAACATCGACGAGTATGCTTTTAAGCCTAATTCCATAAAAGTTTTAATAAATGTTCAAATACAAACTGTAACTAACTAGATTAAATAAAGGCAAAAAATTAAACTGTCAAGCCACACTCTTCTTCGTTTCTTACGCATATTAACGTGTTGTCAGTATCTTCGTCTTGGCTTCCTCCTTCCAGCACAAATTTATAAAATTTTAATCTAGGATCACTTTTCCAGTCTTCTCCATAATGTGAAATAAGAAGTTTATTGACATCACCTTTTTTGTTTTCCCCTACTGCATTCTTCTTGTTGATTATGGTTGGATCCATGTTACGGATGCATTTACCTTTTACTTTCTTATACGTAGTATAAGGAAGTATTGTGATGATGAAAATTTTCTACCTCGAGATTTTTGCAGATGTCCACGTTTTGAGGTCCCCTGATACCAAAAAAGTGGTTTTTAAAAAAATGTCTGTGTCTGTGTGTGTCTGTGTGTCTGTCTGTGACCACGATAGCGGTCAAACCGCTGGAGATATCAATTCCAAATTTTTTATTTACGTGTATAATCTCCCTCTTGAGATCTGATTAGTTTTTCAGTAAAATCGGTAGACCGGAAGTAGCAGTTTACTTCAGTGAAAAAATCGAATTTTGCCAATATTTCGTCAAATACTAAGTTTATACAAATTTATAAAGAACTCATATGTACTTAAAATTAAAATTGAGAACAATTTTATTTAAAAAGTTTTTCGAAATTCCTACCGGAAGTAGGTCTTTTAGTCTTATCGAAAATCGGTTTTTTGCGAATATTTCGCAAGTCAAGCTTTTTAGACAGATACGTTACGTATATAAAAGTATTTAAAACATAGTTTTCAATATCTTTTGTATAAAAAAGATTTCAAAATTCGGACCGGAAGTAACACTTTTACTCTTACCGAATAGCGATTTTTGGCAAATATGTCGTAAATTATGCATTCTATATATATTTATTAAGAGTACAAAAGTATTTAGAGTTATATTTGCAATATTTTTTGTATACATGAAATTTCAAAATTCGGACCGGAAGTAGCACTTTTAACTCTTAGCGAGTAGCACTTTTTTTCGAATATCTTGCAAAGTATGCATTCTATAGCGATTTATTAAGAGAATAAAAGTACTTAGAATAGGATTTTGAATAAGTTTTGTATAAAAAAATTCTTAAGATTGTATAGTTTGAAACGCTCATACGTATAAGAAAGTCGTGTGGTGGCCACACCTCATTTTTTTACTTTCTTATACATAGTATAAGGAAGTATTGTGATGATGGAAATTTTCGACCTCGAGATTTTTGCAGATGTCCACGTTTTGAAGTCCCCTGATACCGAAAACGTGGTTTTTAAAAAATGTCTGTGTGTCTATCTGTGTGTGTGTCTGTGTGTGTGTGTGTGTGTGTGTGACCACGATAGCGGCCAAACCGCTGTAGACATCAATTCCAAATTTTGTATTTACGTGTGTAACCTCCCTCTTGAGATCTGATTAGTTTTTCAGTGAAATCGGTAGACCGGAAGTAGCAGTTTACTTCAGCGACGAAATCGAATTTTGCCAATATTTCGTCAACTACTAAGTTTAAACAAATTTATAAAGAAATCATATATACTTAAAATTAAAATTGAGAATAATTTTATTTAAAAAGTTTTTCGAAATTCCTACCGGAAGTAGGTCTTTTACTCTTATCGAAAATCAGCTTTTTGCGAATATGTCGCATGTCATGCTTTTTAGATATGTACGTTACGGGTATAAAAGTATTTAAAACATAATTTTCAATATCTTTTGTATAAAAAGAATTTCAAAATTCAGACCGGAAGTACCACTTTTACTCTTATCGAATAGCGATTTTCTGCAAATATGTCGTAAGTTATGCATTCTATATATATTTATCAAGAGTACAAAAGTATTTAAAACTGGATTTGCAATATTTTTTGTATATACGAAATTTTAAAATTCGGACCGGAAATAGCACTTTTACTCTTAGCGAGGAGCACTTTTTTGAAAATATCTTGCAAAGTATGCATTCTATAGCGATTTATTAAGACAATGAAAGTACTTAGAATAGGATTTTGAATAAGTTTTGTATTAAATAATTCTTAAAATTGTACAGTTTGAAACGCTCATACGTATAAGAAAGTCGTGTGGTGGCCACACCTCATTTTTTGAAATTGATTTTCCCATCCCTAAATCTGATCTATAGGTACTTTCTCCCCGGACTATTACTACCCCATTTGAATTCTTAGTAAGCATCATTCCTTTCATTTTTGAAAAAGCAAAATGCCACTGGCCGGGCGACTTAATGAAAGTACTTGTTTCTTCCTTCCAGTTTTTAATTTGAACTTCTTCTCCTACCTTAAGCACAGTTGCAAACTGCGAAAAGATATTTATATATTCCTCTGGCTCTAAAATGATCTCTTTTTTGCGAATATTTCTTTCAATGTGACCAAATACTCTATCGGGAGATATAAATGAATATCCCTTCACTGGAAAAAGAACTTAAATTTTCGTTATTAGGTTTTGCTTAGAGAACCAGTTACAACACATTGCAATAAGGGTTGTATTTTTATTTTGACACCCGCATCCATCACACATCAGTCTAACAGTGTGAATATCGGTAAAGTCAGAAGTGCTCAAGATGTGATGAAAGGAGGCAATCTCATTAGATCCCTTGCTATACTCATTTTCGGTCCAACAAAAACTTGTAACTGTCGAACAGTTTAGTTTAGTTTTCGAAGTACCTCTAACTACGGTAAAGTTGTAGATATAAAACTGTCTGGAGTAGTACGCTTGTTGATCTGGAACTTTGAGCAACACCTGATTCTTTTGACAGTCGAAAGAGTAAATTGCCACGCCATCCTCTGCTTCTTTTAGCAGGCTGAAATATGCTTGAGCCCTCATTTTGTGTACTCACTTCTCTGTCATTAGATTAGCCTTAATATTCTCATCCCTGCAGCTTTTAATCTTTTCTGTCAACTGCAGACATGTAGAACATACATCAGTGCGAGGAGTTCCAAAACCCAAATTATATTGTGTGTTAAAAATGTGTCTAAAGTAACTTTGCTTCACTGGTTGCTCCTTATTATCATTTTGCATGATCCACATTTTTGTAATGTTTAAAGAAGAATCAAGGTACAGCCTTTCACTTTGTCCCCTCCAGTAATGACCCTCAAGGGCCTTAAATTTATTAATAAAATTCATGACTGATTGTTTTTTGCTCTGATATTTTTCCAACTTGGTATCACCACCACGATTTTCCCGTGCTGGTAGCGAAGTTCTAAAATAATTTCTTGTCACTGTGTCAATCCTCCTTCTTATAATTCCCAAAATAGCCATGAAAGACTTTTTACAAACTGCAATATATTTTTTTTTGTTAACTAAGAACAAAAAACTGGGTTTGAAAAACTTTCCCGCTGTATCTCGAATTTTTTGGCCTCTTGCGCTTTACCGGAATAGTTTTACAGTCTTTTAAAATGAAGTTATCTTGATAAACTTTTTGTTTAACTTCATAAAACTTGCTGTGGAAATTCTTAATTTCAGCCATTGTGAGCGAAATGCACTGGAATGCAGAAGTTTTCTGGCCACATGTTGGGTAAACCGGAAGAAAATGTGGACCATATCTACAAAAACAAACATCTCCTAGAAACTAGAATTAGTCCTCAAATTTCTAATCAATCTTACCTAATCTGTTTTTCCTTATTTTTCTACCATTTTGTAGAATCTTTTCTTCTTTTTCGAGCCTTTTTATCACTACTTAAAGGTTTTACATTAACATCCATTTCCAAATCTAATTTTATAAAACAATTTTATAAAAACATATAAGCACATAAGCACTAAAGCACTGCACGATTAATAAAACACCCTTTCTGTTGAATGGAAATCAGAATAATGGATTATTGCGCGTTATAACAACTTATAACCTGTTAAAACGACACAAAAACAGTTGATTTTAGCGCGAAAGAAATATTGCTCACTTTGAAAGTTACTGTATAATAATGTATTGATATGCATTGGAGATTGTACGTTTTGCTTTAGTTGACAAGTTAGGAGTTTGCACAGTTTGGAACTTAACTATTATTGGTTATTGTACATTATGGAACTAAGCCTAATTTTACACACCAAAAATAGACTGGAGTTTGACCGTTCTAGTACGGAATAATGGTTTATTTGAATTCAGCGCTAAAAATTACATCTGAAACGCCATCTATCTCATTTTTCTTGAAAACTGGAGATTGTAGACTTTGGAACTAGGCCCCTCACATAAGGAGTTGTCATATTATTATTATATTGTAAATAAACAATAATAATCATAATAATCATTTCTCTTCCTCCACGTGTTACAGAATAATATATAATATACCGGTTGTGTAATGCAACACTTGATATAGCAAGTCCAAAATACATCAGAATTGCAACGTCGCGGACTGTATCCCCTCTCGCTACATTTAACGGTGAAGCACCGACTAGAAATATAGCAGTTATCTCTACTCTCTCCTGCCTTTCGTGGCGCTCCCAGTGCGGCCAAAGAATACGACGTCGCTATATTTACCTGGTAATATCAAGTGTTTCATTACACAAGCTGTATACATTCACATAGTTCTACAGCCATTATTACACTTTACCTTGTGTTTCTAACAACAAAATATAAGAAAAATTGTACATTTTTATTTAAGTTTAAAAAACGGTATATTCAATTAATTTTGATGACTAGGTAAGTGTGATGCAGGTATACAGGCTAATCAGCAGCTTAATTAAACTTTGGACGCCAATTTGTCGCAGATCAGTCTAACGCACTACAACTTGTAGAAATTAGTTCATTATATATAACAATTCCGTCTACATCAGCTAGTTTAAAACAGCACCCTTAAATTTCTGTTCACGGATTTCTAAAAAATAACATATAACAATACTCACACACCATTACAAATTTTGATTGACACACAATAGTAATTTTTAGTACAAGTGACTACAACAATTACAACTTGATAGCGACAAATAAGCAATTCACAATCGCTATACTGTGTTAAAAATGCTAACTTTATATTACAGAAATACAACAATAAACTGATTCTCGTTAAATTGACGTAAATATTATGAAATTTTGCACTATTAAAAACAACCTTCGTACGATATAAGAATAATAAAAATGAATTAATAAACGTTAGTAAAAATTAATTGATTTAATAACAAAACTGAATTACAGGTGCTCAAAATAAATAGTAACGACATAAAGTTGTTGAAACAATGAAATCAGAGCAAAATATGAAACTAAGTTTAGCGAAGAAAGACTGCTGATTGCTACCTCGAGTTTCAAGTTCTAGTTGCATTTGGTAGTATACCAAACAGATTTGAAAGAATGGACTTTTCATTCAATGGAGCATAGATGCCTCAATAATGTATTTCGCCTCAGTCAAGGAACGGTTCTTCGTCGAGACCACGAGAAAATGCTGCCTCAGTAGCTATTCTACTAGTAGAATTTAGTAGAAGTGATTCCTGCCCTGTTTACTACATCTACGTAATATGTGTTAGTTTTCGTTTACTTCTGTAGGAGATATAAGAATAAATCTTTTTTTTTAAACTTTATCAAATATACGGTTATAAACTTTAATGCATTGATAAACGACACTCCTTTGTAAGTTGCTTAAGTCATGATGAAACCAAAACAAAATTTATTAAATATTCAGTTACGTGGTTGTGTATGGTTCGAAATTTCTTAAAATGTTGTCCTGATGCAATTTAGCAAATAATTAACTTTCTCAGATGAAGATAGATGGCAACGTAAGTATTCCATTATCTGAAAATACGCCCTTACACGAGTCTCTGGCGTATATATTATGTAACGTTCTTATACACGTCTTTTGTTAGGCTTTCTGCATTTCCATAGCATTGATGAATAATGATAATTACCTATTATTATAGACATGAACACGCATAAACTCAGCCTACTTTCTCTATACTGTATTATATTGTTCACTTGATTACTACTTAACATGGACTAGAGAACAGTGTTGCTAGTTGACTTTAAAGTGACATTATATATATATAATCTAATAATCCCCTCTACCATATTAATGGTGTGGGGCGTTTATCCTCTTCTAACTTTTTATGAATCTTTTCAATTCATTTCTATTCCTCGCCATGCTCTTCGCCTCTGTCCAAGTTTTGCCCTTCCTCCTCAAAATCTCTGCTATGACATCATTCCATGTCGTCCTTGGCCTTCCTCTTCTTTTATTTTTCATTATTCTTGCTTCCCATATCCTTCTTGTCTGTCTCGTATTTTCCATTCTATACAGATGTCCCCACCATCCCAACTGTCTTTGCTCAATATTTTCCAACACTGACTGTATATTTAGATCTTTTCTTATTTCCGAATTTCTTATTCTTTCCATCTTTGTAACTCCTCTGACTCTTCTTAAATATTTCATTTCTACTGCTTGTATTTTACTTTTTTGTCTTGTATTTAATATCCAGGATTCGCATCCATATACTAATATCGGTCGGTATATTGCCTTATATACTTTTAATTTTGTTTCGCGGGATATCTCTTTTTTGTTAATGAACTTATTCCTCATACTATAATACAGCTTTGTTGCTTTTTCTATTCGTTGGTTAATCTCGGCGTCCTGGGTCCCTTTTCCATCAATTCTCACTCCCAAGTACTGGAACGTTCTCACTTCTTCTATTTCAATTCCTTCTATTTCGATTTTCATATCTATCTCTTCATCTCCCACTACCATTACTTTGGTTTTATTCTTATTCATCATCATTCTACTGTTATTTAGTGTCGTATTCCATATTATTAAATTCCGTTGTAGATCTTCCGCACTGTCAGCTGTAATTATTATGTCGTCTGCGAATGCTCCCTGTGAAACTTCGACTAGCTTTAAGTTAATGTGTCCAACTCTGATCTTTTTACTTTCTTTTGTACACCTTTTGATAATGTCGTCCATATAAACTATAAACAGCATTGGGCTCAGGCTTCCTCCCTGTCGGAGTCCCTCCTTTGTTCTGAAGGTTTCTGATTCTAAATTATTAGCTATTACAGCGTTGGTGTTATTATCATATATTTTCTGTATTAATCGTCTTATTTTCCATTGACCCCTCTCTCTTTTAATATATTCGACAGTCTTTCTCTTTGTACCTTATCGAATGCTTTTTCTAGATCTATAAATGCTAAAAATACTTTCTTCTGCTCTCTATAGGCTTTTTGTATTATTTGCTTCACGGAAAATATTTGGTCTTGTGTGCTCCTTCCTTTTCTAAACCCACTTTGTGATTCGTGTAGCGTATTTTCGAGTTTTGCTCTTAGTATTTTATCTATTATTTGTTCAAGAATCTTCATTGCAGTGCTTAGAAGGGTTATTCCTCTGTAGTTATTGCATTCTTTTTTGTTTCCTTTATTCTTGTATATTGGTACTATTAATGACTTCCTCCAATCGTTTGGTATCTCCTCTTCTCTCCATATTCTGTTATATATTTTCAACATTACTTCTCTTCCTTTTTGTCCTATATTTTTAATCATTTCAGCCGTAATCTTGTCGCAGCCTGGTGCTTTCCCATCTCTCTGTTTATGTATTGCTTCTTCCAATTCGTCCATGGTAATTATTTCTTCCGTCTCTTCTTCTTCTATTGTTTGTTGTTCATCGGTATTCTCATTTTCCACTCCTTCGTTTAGCAATTCTTGGAAGTATTCTTTCCATCTTTCTATGATTTCTTTTTTATCGCTTAGTATATCTCCCTTCTTATTTTGTATATTATTATGGTGTGTAGATTCAGACATTTCTTCATTCCTTACTGACTTCAAAACGCTATAAAATAGTTTTTGGTTTTCTTTACTATTTTTTTTCCATCTTTTCACCAAATTCTTGCCATGTCTCTTTTTTGGATTCTGCCACTAACTGTTTTACTTTTTTTCTTTCTTCTTTGTATATATTGTATTTTTCCGCTGTTTGTTCTGCTAAATATATTTTCCATGTCTTTTTTTTTGACTTTACTTGATACCTTATTTCATTTGTCCACCACTTTGTTTGTCTTTTGTTTTTCTTCTTGCTTACTCCACATATCTCTTTAGTTGTAGTTATTATAATTTCTTTGAACGTATTCCAAGTTTCTTCAATATTTCTATTCATTTCTATATTTTCTACTCTTCCAGTTATCCTTTTCTGGTAACTTTCAGCGATATCTTTACTTCTTAGTTTGTATGTTCTAAGTAATTCTTTTTGGTTTTCTTTCTGTTTGTATATATATTTCTTTTCTTTATTTTGAACTTTTTCCTTTATTTTTGATATAACGACAAAGTGATCGCTCCCTATTTCAGGTCCTCTTCTTACTTTTGTATCAGTCACGATTCTTCTATTCTTTTTGTCAACTAATATATAATCAATTATGGACTTCTCTCCCCTGCTCTTAACTTCCCTGGTATATGTGTGTATATTTTTGTGTTGGAAAAGACTATTAGTTATTACCAAGTTGTGTATCATGCAAAAGTCTAGCATTCGTCTTCCATTGTTATTTCTAACCGTCTCTCCGTTTGTTCCTAATACTTCAGTGTATTCATCGTCTCTTATACCAACTCTACTGTTGAAGTCTCCCATTACAAAAATTATTCCTTTCGCATCTTCTACCACCACTGTTAATTCTTCCCAAAACTTATTTTTGTTATCTGGTGTGTCGTCTTCATTTGGTCCGTATACTACTATTATTGTTTTCATTATGTTTCTCTCCTTCATCTCTATTAGTAATATTCTTTCTGACCATGCCTTCCAGTTATGAATTTGGTTTTCTAATTTTTTGTGAAAAATGCATCCTACTCCTGCAGCTGCTCTTCTTTCTTTTCCTACACCACTGAATAATAAAGTGTGACCATTGTCCATCTTAATTATTCCCTGTGCCTTTTTCTTCGTTTCCGTAATTGCTAATATGTCTACTTCTAACTCTTCGAATTCCTTTTCTAATTCCTTTTCTTTTCCTGTTATACTTTTTATGTTCCACGTGCCAATTTTCCATATTATGTTTTCTTTATCTTTACTTTTCCTTATCTTTTCTATTTTTTTTGTGTCATCGTTATCATATTTATCATTATTTTGTTTATTCTCCTTTATCGTGTCCTTTTTCTTGCCCGGCTCATCATCTTCATTTCTACTAGTCTTTACTATTAGTTTTTTGACATTATTTTTGCGATTTCTTTTTGTCTTTCCAATTCTCCTTCCTTCTTATTCCAATTCTCTTTTTCTCTATTCCATCTCCATTGTTCTCCCTCCACTATTATCTTTTGAAATCCTATCTTGACGGTTTTTCCTTTCATTCTCTCTTCTTTGGCCTTTCTACGTATCTTTTCTTGTATTTCTCTTTCCTCCTTCGTCATATCATCGTTAATATATATCTTTTGTTCTTTGTATTCTCTTAATTTACCCTTGTTTTTCATCATTTGTATCTTATCATGTGTATTCTTCAGTTCTATTAAGCAAGTTTCTGGGCCCAGTTGTTTCACCGCTTTAATTTCTATTTGTATTTCCATGTACTTCTGGATAATTTCTTCTATCACTACTTTTAGGTGCCCTTGATCACTCACATCTATTTTTAATCCCTGTATAACTGCATTATTTCTTCTATTCACTCCCTCCAGTCTATCTAGTCTTCCTTTCACATTCCTAATTTCTTTTTTCAGTTCTGCATTTTCTTCTTTGATTTTCTCATTTTCCAATTTAATTCCTTTCATTTCTTCCATATATTTATCTTGTTTTCCCTCTATATGTTGCACTTGTGTAACCAGTCCTTGTATCATTTCCATTAACTTGTCTAATTTATTTTCGTCATCGCTTGCTCCTTTCTCCGTTGTTTTAGTTGTCTTTTTATTCTTCTTAAGCATTTCGGTTATATCTCTTTGTCCCCTCTTTCTTCTTCCCTCATCTGTTGTGCTCCCATCGCTATCCATTTCCAACAGTGTTCTTACTATTTTAGTTTTTCTTATGACGGGCCTTTTCTTCTTATCGCCTCTATTTATTTTATTGACGCCCGACTTCTCTTCAGGGTACCGTACTTTATTTTATTATTTCTGTTTCCAAATCTCTGGTATGGTTCGCAGCACCGTACTTTTTTCTTTAGTTGTTATTGTTGAAATATATCCGTGTGTGTCGAATGCCCGAGTCGACCTCTCGGAGGCAGTCAACACATGTTTTATTAATCTGAATAAATTGTCTTACCTTCTACTTTCTTCTTGTATTTCTGTATCACTTCTACTTTTTCTTCTTCTTCACAGTGTCACCTTTCTGTGTATTATTAACTCGGTTTCTCCCTATTATTGGGTTAAAAATCCGGAGCCGATATATACACGTCTACACTATACACTGGACACTCTACCTCTCCTAAAGTGACATTACGAAACCAATACTCAGGGTTAAAGTCAACCTGAAAATTAACAAAATTAGCTTTCAAATGATGTGTCACATTTTGGAATATGTAACCGTTTTTATCCCGCTAGAGGGCGCTAAATCAAAAGTAGCGCAGCCAGCAATCATGTTGCTGAATTCTCCATAAAAATACCTTTCCAATCATGTATCACTTTTCCTTCGACCTGTTTTTGCGCTTTTTCACAAAGGACTTTTTCTTCGAGATATTCAATCTGTTTCGTTTTCGGTGGCGCACCCTGTATGTATATAGACATATACGTTTTGCATATAAATGCATATATGTAAATAGTATTTGCCTCTTGATGTTAGTTCTAGCATCAAAGTATTTAACACTTTTCATTTTCATATTTGATTGGTGGTGCCGCCTAAAGGCTTATGCGAGTGCGGCCGGAAACCTTCGCCTTCGGTGTCGCTTTTGGGTGGCAGATGTCAATGTGATGTTCTCACGATATTTTCCACGCAAAGCCGACATAAGTAGCAAAACTACTTTAAAAGTCATTACCCGCAGTCGCATGTACACTGACGAGGCCTTAAAGGCCGAAACACGGTGTCGACAATGACATTAGATAGATTTGTAAGATGTCTTCTAATGCATTCTACTGTTTTCGTGAAACACTTAGAAACATAATATTTGCGTGAGGTGGATTTATCAGGCACATTTCGACCAGTATATTTTTGACAAAATGTTTTGAAAGTGGGATTGTCAAGTTTCCTTAATGGGATATTAGCCGCCATTAAAGCTTCACAGAGTTCGTCGTTAAAATTGTCAGCTTTCAACGGGTCTAATATCCGTGTATGATTTAGCGATGCTAAGTGACGTTGTACGTGCGATTTTTGGATATTCTGTAGCGATATTTTACAGACTTTGCAATAAATATCGGAATCACTGACAATGGACATACAATCAGTATGACCCACAATCCAACTCGCCATTGTTTCACGATGTATTTGTCGACGTTCTTCCATATTACATCTGAAAAAGTAACATAATCAATGTTCTAGATCTAAATAAATGATAACTAAAAATGTACGCGTATGTTATTGAAACTAAACGAAATTCAGTGCACACTTACGTCTAGATAATTGGGAGAAGTCGATTCAATGAAACGGGATTAAACAGAAACTATTACATAAATTACGAAGTACGTAATTAACAATCAAAACAATAAAAAAACGAAACTAACGTAAAGTATGAATAGATATACACATATATAACTTTATTTATCATGCCAAATATAAGGTAAATATAATAAATTTTAAAAACCTCTGACGCTCCTATATCTACGATGAAAATAGGATGTTGACGAGTTAAGTGGACTTTTTTTGTGTCGTTTTCCCGTCAACATGTGAGTCAATAACAGATGTTGCAGTTCACCATATGAATAATGCTATTCAGTAAATGTGTTTTGTTTACATTATTTCTTTGCTCCATTGTAACTCCGTCGTAGTTTAAACCGGGGACGTCCGCCTCCTAGTAATATCTATGGTTTTGACGTTTTTGTTGTAAATATTTTATATACAATAATTAATAAATTTTAATTTGAACTTGATTATGAAACCGGCCGTAGTACTTGTATAAATCACATTTAAATATGTGAAATACATATCACTTCCTCGGTTAATTTATGTGTATTCTATTTGTTACTTATTATCGTTATTTTGTGTGTGTTCTATACACGTGAAGAATTGTAATATACATCTGATAAGGAATTTATGATGTAAGACATGAGGTAGACATATATTTATGCAATGCATATTATTTTGTATATTAAAGTGACACAGCGAAAACCAATATTGTCTTTATCTACATACTCTAGCATCTAGATAAATATGTATTTTTGAGATTCACAATTTATCGTAGTATATATATATATATATATATATATATATATATATATATATATATATGTTTAATGTTCTGTTACGAAACTACTTTAGTATTTGTATTTGAAGTATTCATAAAACTTGTTACTCTCTTGAAATGTACACAGAAATTCTTGCAGCATGTATTGCACTTTTGTTTGTAATTATATTATACTTTAAAAGGGCTTTTAATTATTGGGAATCAAGAAATATACCATATATACAACCAACAATACCATGGGGTAATGTTGGAAATCCACTACGAGCAAAGAAGATTTTTCCTGTATTACTCAAGGACTTTTACGATGAACTGAAATCGAAAGGTAATTCGTTTGGTGGTCTGTATTTAATGTCGCAACCAGGTTTGTTGATGGTTCATCCTAGTCAAGTGAGACAGGTTCTCTCCAAAGATTTTCAATATTTTACTGGCCATGGGACACATGCCGATGAAAGCGATCCGTTCACTGGAAATTTGTTCTTCTTAGATGGTGAGAAATGGAGAAATATGAGAGTGAAATTAACGCCCACATTTACTTCTGGTAAGATGAAAATGATGTTTCCTTTGATAGTAAAGTGCGGCGGGCCAATGATAAATTATATAGATACTCTCAATGAACAAGGAAAAGCTGTGGAAATGAAAGACACACTTGCCTGTTTTAGCACAGATATAATCGGCTCTTGTGCTTTTGGTGTAGAATGTAATAGCTTCAAAAAGACTGATGCTGAATTTAGAAAATACGGCAAACAAATATTTGAGTCGGGTTGGAGAAGGAACTTGTATAGGATTTTAAACATTATCAATCCAAAGTTAAATTTGAATGTAGCGACAACGGAAACAAGAGATTTCTTCATCAACACCTTTACGCAAATAGTGAATTATAGAGAGAGAAATGGCTCCAAACGAAATGATTTTGTACAACTATTACTGGACATGAACGAGAAAGCAAAATCAAATGGTAGCGGAGATGTGTTAAGGATCGATCAAATGGTAGCACAATCTCTTCTATTCTTTGCAGCTGGATTTGAAACTTCGTCTACTACAATGACTTTCTGTCTGCATGAATTGTCACATAATCTCGATATGCAGGAAAAACTAAGGAAGGAGGTCAATGAAATAATGAGTAAATATGATGGACAGTTGACGTATCAAGGTATAATGGAAATGAAATATCTTGACATGCTTCTTGAAGGTAAATATATGTATGTTATTGAATTTTATATTTTTTATTTTTATATTATGTTAATGTTATTTTAAAATTGCTTTTCTTTTTTTTAGAAACATTAAGGAAATATCCTCCTGCACCAGCGCTAACCCGAGAGTGCACAAAAGAATATACCATACAAGAAACCGGAACAGTAATAAATGCAGGCATGAAAATATTTATAAGTATATTCGGTTTACATAGAGATCCCGACTATTTCCCAAACCCAAATAAATTTGATCCTGAGAGATTTTCTGATAAAAACAAGGCTAATATACGTCCATTTACATATATACCGTTTGGAGAAGGACCGAGAATATGTATAGGTAGGTAATATTTATGTGGCATTATCTTTGATTTGACCTACGTTTTAAAATGAGCCTAATAAATGCTGGCATAATAATAATAATAAGAATATTACTTTATTTTCATTGGTCACAAATATGATATGTACATTGTCAGTAAAATGTAAAGCCGGGAATCGATCAGTGGCGGCCCGTGATTTTTTGGGACGGGAGGGCACCGGAAGGAGGGCAGGATGAATGTTTAATATCAAAAATTAAGTACAGACAAAAAAATAAACTCAATGTGTTATTTAATTGATTTGTTTGAAAATAAAACCCATTCGCCGTTCCTTACGATTATCAAAATGATTAATAACTAATTCACTGATGTTTGGTGTTCATGAGTTTGTCTTATTATAAAATTCATCTAGAAATGTTTTGTTTGCTGTAAAATTGTCAAATTGTATTGTATATTTAAAAAATGTGTTCCTAGTTGCTTTAACAAGATGTGGTACATCAAAAAAATAAAATATTTTTGTTCTAAGTTTTCACTTCAATTGCAAAATACACAAAATCAACACTCTTAGAGTTAGGTATATTCCAATTTTGTGTGAATCTTTGTAATGTTCTTACGCTTGGCAATTGAAGTATTTTACTTAAGTATTTATAAACTCTTGATCCCAAAAAATAGATATTTACAGCAAATTGTTTGTACTGTATGCTGTATCTTGCAATATTCTTATTTTTGTTAACTGCATTAAATTTAACAACAGTTACCAGTTCATTTGATAAATATCTGTCACAAAGCCCTAGAAAATATTGTAAATTCTCCTGTTTAGGATAGGATTTCATTTTAGATTTAATAGCTATAATTCGATGCTGTTTTAGAGATTTTCTTAGTCTTTCCTTTCGGAGTGTATGGGCAGAGAGATTTTTTTCTGTTTGAACCCCAACATCACCTGTAGTAGAAATTTCCATAACTGCTAAAATACAATTAAAAAATTATACATTACATTAAATACAAATTAATTGTATGTGTGTAACTGAAAAGTTCTAAATTTGTTCAAAAATGACTTCGATTTCTTTAGTTAAACAACTAAACGTATTTTATGTTTTGCTCATAATATAATTTTGTATTGTAAATATTAATTTTCATACCTATAGGTGTTTCACTTTCTGCTAAATTTTGGGATCCAATATCACTTGTGCTAGGAACATTCATAGTTTCCACACATTCTAAAATACATTTTGAAATTAGTATGCTTTTAAAATTTCAAATAACACTTAATTCTCATAAAATAATATTTTATAATTAACATTTACCTGTAGATAGTTCCTTAACCGGTGAGGTTTGAATTGATTTCTTTTCAATATGGTCATGGCTGTGAGAGATAACGATGTTCTCTAAAATTCTTATTTTCGAAGGAGGTTCCTTCACTAATATAAAAAGATAAAAACCACATTAGAAGTATTTATTTTCATGCTTCATCTTTAATAAAAACTTTAATTATAAGTGCAAACCTTATCAAAACATATTTAATAATGATAAATAAGATCATATATTTTTTGTAGATAGTAAATAAATTTACAAATTTAAATTACGAAATATCTTATTAGAGAAATTAAAGTAAAGCATTGTTATCATCATGTACAGATTTTTTGGAATATTTCAAATTATAAAGTCATGTTATTATATTTATTCTAATATTTTAATTTAATGATAGTTTATATTAAAAACACTTTTATGAAAAATAACCTACCCGTGTGAAATTTTGCATCAAAAGCTGTTGATGTTTCTGGTGTTTCCGTGCAGAGTGAGAGAAATAATGCGGGAATTGCATTGGATTTCTTAAATCATTGAAACACATATGTGATTCAAAGTGTTTACCACACACAAATGTTGTTTGCCATAATTTTGACAAATCTTTACTTAGAAGGTCACTCCGGTTACAGTTGGTGAGCCAGTGTAAGACACTACAAAAAAGATGAATTATTACAAATTAACTGTTACTCAATAGCTTACCGATTTTCTTCTTTAAAAAACGAAATGGAACTGTAGAATATACTTTGTTGCTGAACATTTTTACAAGTAAAAAAAATGAGGTGTGGCCACCACACGACTTTCTTATACGTATGAAAGTGTTACTTCCGGTCCGAATTTTGAAATTTCATTTATACAAAGAATATTCCAAATCCAACTCTAAATACTTTTGTACTCTTCATAAATATATATAGAATGCATAATTTACGACATATTTGCAAAAAATCGTTATTCGGTAAGAGTAAAAGTGATACTTCCGGTTCGAATTTTGAATTTTTTTTTATACAAAAGATATTAGAAATTAAGTTCTAAATACTTTTATATTCGTAGCGTACCTGTCTAAAAGGCATGACTTGCAAAATATTTGCAAGAAACTGATTTTCGATAAGAGTAAAAGACCTACTTCCGGTAGGAATTTCGAAAAACTTTTTTAATAAAATTGTTCACAATTTTAATTTTAAGTACATATGAATTCTTTATAAATTTGTTTAATTAATTAGTAATTCACGAAATATTTACAAAATTCGATTTTTTCACTGAAGTAAACTACTACTTCCGGTCTGCTGATTTTGCTCAAAATCTAATCAGTTCTCAAGAGGGAGATTATATTCGTAAATACAAAATTTGGAATTGATATCTGCAGCGGTTTGACCGCTATCGTGGTCACACACACACAGACAGACACACAGACACACAGACATTTTTTAAAAACCACTTTTTTGGTATCAGGGGACTTCAAAACGTGGACATCTGCAAAAATCTCGAGGTCGAAAATTTTCAACATCACAATACTTCCTTATACTACGTATAAGAAAGTAATACATCTACGTACGCCAGATTTCTTCTTTCGTACAGTTTCCATTATTTATATCAACAACAATTTAACTGGCACCTTTACTTATTAATCTTTCGTAAATTATAAGTTATAAAACTTAGACAAGTTATATTTATACAACAATATACAAGTACAAAACAAAAACAAAACACGCTATTTTGAAATGTGCCCGCACAAATATCGGAATTATGCAAGTGAGGCTTTTGTCAGCAAAATCACAATTTTAAGGAAGGATAAAAATATATATTTGCTAATAATGTGCATATAGTGGTTTTGCTGCTAGGGATACTATTTGTTATCAAACAAATTAGAAAAATTACATACAAATTAGGTATTTATAATTAATTTATCTGCTGGGGGGGGGGGGCAGTGCCCCGTTGCCCTCCCTGCCGCAGCCGCCACTGCTAGTGAATGCTGACACAATAATAATAATAATAATATTACTTTATTTTCATTGATCACAAATATGATATGTACATTGTCAATAAAATGTAAAGCCGGGAATCGAATACCAATAATTCAAATATTCGAATAGTTGAAATTAAGCCAATTTTCAAGTGTAATAAATAGGTATTATTTTCTTACACGTAGTATAAGAAAGTATGGTGATGACGAAAATTTTCTACCTTGATATTACTGCAGATTTCTAAATTTTTATAAAAAGTATTTTTGTTTACTCTTATAAAAAAATAGTTTTTCGGGAATATTTCGCAAGTCATGCGTTCTATACAGACATTTTAAGACTAATTCAAGTGTATGAAAGTGTTTGAAGATAGATTTAGAATAATTTTTGGAATATCATTACTATTAACATTATTCGAAGGAAAAAATGACTTTCTTATACGTGTGTGCGTTTCAAATTATACAAAAGTTGTTTTAAATTAAGATTTAAATACTTTTACCTTCTGAAAAAATAAACAAAATCCTACTTTACTACTTCTATCCTCTTAATAAATCTCTATAGAATGCATACATGGCGAAATATTCGAAAGAAAGTGCTACTCGCTACGAGTAAAAGTGTTACTTCCGGTCCGAATTTTGAAATTTCTTTTATACAAAAAATATTTCTAATGTAGCTCTAAATATATTTGTGCTCGTGATAAATATATATAGAATGCATAATTTATGAGATATTTGCAAAAATCGCTACTCGATAAGAGTAAAAGTGTTACCTACTTCTGGTCCGAAGTTTGAAATGTTTTTTATACAAAAGATATTGAAAATTAAGTTCTAAATACTTCCGGTAGGTATTTCAAAAAGATTTCATAATAAAATTTTTCTCAAATTTAATTCTGAGTACATATGAATTCTTTACAAAATTTTTTTAAACTCAGTAGTTAAAATATAAATAAAATATTATATAATAGTAATATATAATATTATAATAATACTTCCGGTCTGCCAAATTTACTGAATATCTAATCAGATCTCAAGAGGGGGTAAATACAAAATTTGGAATTGATATCTATTTCGGTTTGACCGCTACCGTGGTCACACACACACACACACACAGAGAGAGAGAGACATTTTTTAATAACCACTTTTTTGGTATCAGGGGACTTCAAAACGTGAATATCTGCAATCTCGAGGTCGAAAATTTTCGTCATCATAATACTTCCTTAACTACGTATAAGAAAGTAAAATTGAGAACATTTTGACGCACTGGGATATAAAGAGAAATATATGGCAGCGGTACATGACAATGCCGTGAATATTTTGGTAGCAGTTCGATAGTTGTCGTACAATTCAATTTATTGCATTGCACAATCACTGGAATTGGTTTTCTTTTGAACAAAGCATTAGAGAGCAAAAGCCCATTATTGACAAATGCAGCAATATTGTTGATCATTTTAAGCACTCTAACATCGCGACAACTGCTTTAACTTACAAAAATAACTCAATTGGATTTAGAAAAAAAAAAAACTCATTCAGTCAGTTAAGACCTGTAGGAATTCAACATTTTTTTATACAGGGTCAGCCAAATGTGTGGGAACAGATTTCTGACAAAATTATGGGTTCTATTAAAAAATAACCTTTATAAAAGTTTTTATAGTATTTTTATTCCACTCTATGACACACTTTGGTTTTCTACAACTTTTATTTGTTTCGAGATATGACGTCATTGGTATTTTGTTAATGGATTACCTGTATATTTTTTTGGATAGACAAACTTTTTTAATTTTAGACTTTTTATACTTTAGTGTTTTATAAGGTTGGTGTCTTATTACAGCGTCAGTACTTACATTTGTGTTTAATTTGGGCAATACTTGTTCTTGTTCTTCAAAATTTTGTTTTTTTATTTTTAACAATAACGTTTATCGCTGATATTATAATCTAATGAATGGTGGTTTTTGATTTTGTTAATAATAATAATAATAATAATAATAAATGTCTTTATCACGTATAAAGGAAAATTAAGTACAAAGTACAAATAACAAAAATAAAAAATTTGCGTATATGGTAAATATAACGAAGACAAGCATTTTGTATTCTTTGAATTCTGTAACTGGTTAAGAAATCCAATGCCCCATGACACAGTGTTGAACAGTAATAAAAGTGCGACAAAACAAAAAACTCACACAAAATTTTCTTTACTGATTCATTAAGAGTACGCCTGTAAGGGTATAGTTTCTTCAAATTAATGTTAAGCAGTGGTAATATATTTGGATGTCAGATCCTTGTATCTGAACGAGTTTTCAATGTAGAGACCAAGGCTTCTCACTCTATTCACAACCGGTAAATATACAAGGTGAGTCATCTCCGCGGGTAAGGCCGATTATGCCTTTATGAGTAAAGATATTTCGAAGCGATTTTTTTTCTTGTCATAGCTACTCATTAGAAGCACATTTTAAAAATATTTTGTATTATACAGAGTGTTCCATAACTTGGTGGCTAACCATATTTATAGTTTTTTAAACGGAACACCCTATATATTATTGCATTTTTATATTTCCCTTATAATTTTTAATCAAAAAGTAATAAGATAGTATAGGCCTAAAATCGAAAGTTTTTGATTTAATCCCATTTTTCTGAAAAATTCAATGTCTATCAATAAAAAACGTGCTTCTATTAGGACCTCTTATTGTAAACAATACTGCAAAAAATTGTGTCCATCTAATACGTCGTTTTCGAGGAATAAAATTTTATACAAAGCAGAGTAATACGTCACTCGAAAGGTCTTTCGAAACAGTACATTTCGATGATAATTTTTTTAAATTTGTTTTTTTAAAAAGTACTCTTAAAAAATCTTCAAAAAAAATCGATCAATTTAAAAAAAAATACTTTTAAAATGACGTATTACTCGATACCCCTTTCCATTTAAGATTTTTAAGGGGGTAGCTCCCGGGGGCAGGTTGTCAAAGTGGACGAGTCAATTTTTACATTAAAAAATGTCCCCCACGATAATACCTCTTACTTGTTTCATGGAATTTTCCATAGATCTCCAGATTTCCAGAAATTTAGGGTGGGAAGTTTTGAAATAAACACCTGTATATAAGTATAGTAATAAATAGAAGGTACAAAGGAGTATTTATGTTTCAGGTCTTCGCTTTGGGTTAATGCAGGCCAAAGTCGGATTATGTTTGTTAATGAAAAATTATATTATTAGCCCCCATGAATCAACAATGGATTACATCAGAGAGTTTCACAGCAGTTCGCAAGTATTGAGCTTCAAAGACGATTTGTTATTAAAACTACAGAAGATAACATGAAATAATCAAGATTTGTCTGCCCTATTACTAGAAATAATATGCATATACTTAAACTAAAATATCTGGGATATCTTTAGGCTTTCAGGTTTACTTAAGGGTGGGCTTTCCTTAAGAAAAATTCCCGAACGGCGTATGTCGGGTTGCCTGAAATAAATTGAATATATTTACCGAGTTTAAAATGCGTGCATCTTGTACACGATGCAGATACCGGCTAGCAATATGAAGGGATATGCCTGGTCAACAAAATATTGGTGCGGCTATTTTCTTCGAAATTTGTTTTTGCTGTTTCTGAGTATTCTCCTGGCTTGTATTTATTTAGTTTTATTAAGACTCCCGATTTATGTAATTTGTAATTATTTTAATGATATTTGCCGAAATTAATTAGATATTAAGTTTTATTCTGCAATAAATATATAACTTAATTATTATTATTTATGATTAACAATTATTTAAGTTGTACTTCTTATTATTTCTCACCATGATTTGTATTTACTTTACATGTTGAGGCTTTGTAATAATATGAGTAATGTTTTAGAGAAAACTAAAATCTGCTAAAAAAACAGTGCCGGTGTTTCTTACAAAATGTAAAAATTTATATTCTCTAAATAGCACATGTTTTAAATTATTGAAAATTATATTCTTCACAGTCGACACTGGTATTGTTATGATTATTTATATCTTCAATAAAATATGCATTTGCCTCCGGCCCATAGTCGCGATCGTCCGTAGTTCCTGAATGTATTTTTTGTTTCCTATAAACAATTTTTCTTCTCATACCGTTTTTTTCACACACTGTCGTATACATCCATATTTGGTCTGAAGCTTTGAGTGATATTTGCCCTTACAATTAAATCAAACTGCTGCCGCTTTGCAACGTGCACTGTAAGAATTAGGTTGAATATAATACAATCTTTTTACCTCCTACAAATTTTGCAATGACTGAATTAAAAGATTCTACAATGTTGGCATCTACGTTTCCTATTAAAGATCTACTATTAGGCTGAGCCGACTTAAAGCGTTAATAAAGTTATCATACATATTAAAATTCTGAAATTTTTCAAACATATTGATCTCACCTTCATTAGATCCTTGACAAAAGTAAGAAGCACAATCCGAGTGTTCACCAAAAATATGTCTTGATCCACTTATAATGTGACGTTGCAGTTTCACAATCTGGTTTGTTATTGTTAAGTTCGAACTTTTGTAATGTTCAATTGCTTTTGTCAAGGCCGCTCTGAATCTAAGTAAATTTTTTGTTATTAATTGTCGTATGTCCGAATTGAATTTAGGTTTTTTCAAACAGTCGCTAATTTTATTTATTACATAATATATGATTTCGGCACTCAATTTTTTCAATAATTTTCTGGGGACCGTAAGGAGCCATCTCACGTAGTTTTCTAAGAACGCTGCTATCACAGTCCCCTATTAATCTACCATAAATTACACCGTGCATTTCACCAGAATGTCGAAAACCTTCCGGAATAATTGGCGACTCCATGGCTGTTGACGACGAAGACCAATTTTTGAAGCATACGTGATTTTTAGATTCACCATATTTTGCACAAATTAAACAAAATTTGTTTTTTACGCCTACATACAACATTTTTTTCGCTGGCCATTAAACAATTGCTGTCACTTCTGATAAACTGCTGTAATTAGGCTTATGCGCTCGTTTGGCCCATGCTCTTTTACTTATTCACATATACAAAAAAAAAATCTAAAAACTGTCCTGTGGTCAAAATACAAAGTACAAATAAAACAAAAACATGAAGGCACAACAAACTCAGATATTTATATAAATGCTTTTACCATCTAGAAAACTGAAATTTGTGTAACTTGCTGTCTAAAACCAATGCATCTTAGTTTGAAGAGTCCGGAAAATCTCTAAATTTCGTATCTTACAATGACATAAAGTTGTTTTTGTCAGATTTTAGTTTTCTACAAACATTGTTCATATTATTAAAAAGCTTCAACATGTAAGGTTAAAAATAACAATAAGTCGTGCAACTTCATAATTAATAATAATAATGTATATTTATTGCCGAAGAAAACTGCATTTCTGAAATTCCATAAAGCCGAAACCTTGTCCTTGAAAAATAAAATACATTTTGAAAGCGAGAAGAATATCAAGGAACAGAAAAAGAGTCTAATAAAGTAGACACATCAATGTTATCACGTAATCAATCATAAATGAACACCGACAAATATCTGAAATATATTAAAATTTGCTTGTAAATATCAACCGCACGTATTTTCTTTTACAAATATGTTTAATGTATACTCAAACTTATGTATGAAATAATGAATACAACTTTATTTGGTGATAAAATTTAGTTCGAATCTTCCCTGTGACAAAATCTTTTATAATTTAATTTTGCTAATCAACTTCATCAATGCTGATTGGGAAGAATATAATATTCAACAATCCAAAACATCTGATTATTATAAAATATATATATTTACATTTTATTAAAAAACAAAACAGGCACTGTTACTGTTACTGTTACAGCACAGAATTGTTACTTTCTTATACGTAGTATAAGGAAGTATTGTGATGATGAAAATTTTCGACCTCGAGATTTTTGCAGATGTCCACGTTTTGAGGTCCCCTGATACCAAAAAAGTGGTTTTTAAAAAATGTCTGTGTGTCTGTGTGTCCGTGTGTGTGTGTGTGTGTGTGTCTGTGTGTGTGTGACCACGATAGCGGTCAAACCGCTGTAGATATCAATTCCAAATTTTGTAGTTACTAATATAATCTCCCTCTTGAGAACTGATTAGATTTTGAGCAAAATCGGCAGACCGGAAGTAGTAGTTTACTTCAGTGAAAAAATCGAATTTTGCAAATATTTCGTCAATTACTAAGTTTAAACAAATTTATAAAGAATTCAAATGTACTCAAAATTAAATTTGAGAAAAATTGTTTTAATAAAGTTTTTCGAAATTCCTACCGGAAGTAGGTCTTTTACTCTTATCGAAAATCAGTTTTTTGCGAATATCTCGCAAGTCATGCTTTCTAGGCAGGTACATTTCGAGTATAAAAGTATTTAGAACATACTTTTAAATATCTTTTGTATAAAAAAAATTTCAAAATTTAGACCGGAAGTACCACTTTTACTCTTATCGAATAGCGATTTTTTGCAAATATGTCGTAAATTATGCATTCTATATATATTTATGAAGAGTACAAAAGTATTTAGAGTTGGATTTGGAATATTTTTTGTATAAATGAAATTTCAAAATTCGGACCGGAAGTAACACTTTCATACGTATAAGAAAGTCGTGTGGTGGCCACACCTCATTTTTTTTGTAATATTTTACTTGACTACAACATTGCTCATATTATTAAGATTAAAAACCTTCAACATCTAAAGCAAAATATCACCGCCAGAAATGAAGTAACAAGTTAAATTTCATAATAATAACAACATATATTTATTCCAGACGAAGAATTCTAATACATTCTCCCAAATATCATTAATATAATTAGAAAATAAAGCCGATATCTGAATGAAGCATTCGTTTACCTAAGGTAATAAAAAAAGGTGAAGATCTCTCTGTTTATATGATGTTCGGCTTAATACAGTCGACCAGGTATACCTTCCATATAGCTGGTCTTAGACATTACGAAAGTGTGAGTAAGAGGTTGAATTATGTGTTGCCTATTTGCCATTTATTAGTGCGGACTTTGTGATCATTCTCATTGGTTTCAAAGTAATTTTTTGGAGACCAGGGTTATTTTGAAAGTAAAGTAAATACATTGTCGAGTTCAGAATAAAAATATCTAGGTACTCACGATTCAAAAAAGTACTTTTTAAACAGAGTAAGCTTTATATCGCTATAAAACGAAAAAAATTCAAAGTGCTGTATTTTAACTATTTTTTAATATAATTGCAAATTTGAATCGTCAGTCGCTAGAACAAATATTCATTATTTCGTGCACGTAGCGGCAACTTTTTCAAGTGCCTTGATTTTTGCGATTTTTTGCGTTGAATTTGACCATTTTGTGGCATACGCCGATCAAGTAAAGCCCCCCCTTAAGTACAGGAAGTGGACAAATATTTTTAAATAATAACCATACTATATAAATTACTACATGTATCGAAAACTATGTGAAAGTTAAAGAAAAACCGTTAATTATAAATTAACAATAAGCATGTAATATACATTATATTTTATAAATATTTCATGACATATTAAGAGAAAAAATACATTCGAAAAAAATCGTTTCTTTTTTACTTTATATATTTAATAATAATAATAATAATAATACTATTTATTGCCCAACAGAATATTATAAATTCCAAGTACTAGACAATGTTTAAAATAATATAATATAATGAAGTGGGGGGATATTTCTGTGTAATACTGCAGCAAACTTATTGCCTCTATATCCTCTAGACTTCAAGAAGTCATTGACTCATTACTGAAGATTATCTGTGTTCCCATGTAAACATTTTCAGCGATTTCTGGAAGTTTTGCTGTAATTGTAAATCTTTATTACCTTGTGTAAAAATATATGGAAGAAATTGCGATATCTATTTATCCATACATGTATATATTTAAATACGAACTTATTTTTCTTGGAACCTCTTAAATTTTGTATATAATTTTGACTTCATACTTTTTATGTTAAGTACCGTGTTACTTTTGAATAAATATTTTATTTGCTGACACGGTGAGTTTTTTCCCATGTTTAGTATGGGGTTCTCGGAAACTACAACAGATATCCATTGGATTAAATGTGAAAAGAACTGCAGTTTTAATACCTCTATTTAATTAGCGTTTTGTTTTTTTGGAAAAAGTGCATACCCTAGCTAGATACTTTGCAAAAATGTTTTTTATGTTATTTCGTTCGTTTAGCAGGAATGTGTAAAGGAAAAAGTTTTAGGAAATTATATGGTAAATAATACAGTTTAATCTATTTATTAAAATAAGAAAATGGCCATAATTACTTTATTTATCAAAATAATTAATCAAGTAGCATATCATGTGAATCGTGGAGAAAACACCTTTTTTTATAACGTCATGGCCTACTATGGTTGGCATTAGAAAAAACACAAGGTTGGGTCATAACTCAAAAAATAAGGCTATAATAAAGAAATAGGTTAAAGTGTATTATTTACCATATAATTTCCTACAACTTTTTCCTTTACACATTTCTTCTAGATCGAACGAAATAACAACAAAAAAGAATTGCAAAATATCTAATAAGCCACTTTTTCCAACAAACAGAACTCTAATTAAATAGAGCTACCAAAACTGCAATGCTTTTCCCATTTTATCAAATCTCTATCTGTTGTAGTTTCCGAGATCCTGGTACTAAACATCGGAAAAAACTGACACTGATAATTTAATTAAGGATCAGTTAGAAACAAATAACTCCCCCTTATTAAATGTCACTTCACGATTTGATTTGCGTGCGTAAAAAGTCACTTTAAACCCGAGTGCGTAAAAGTAAAGTTGGTACTTCCTATAGAACTTGATTAATTTAGTGACATTTTAAAATCATAAATCCCTAACCTTAATAACATGCTACCCAGTTCGTTGTTTTTCTATGAAAATAAAAGGAAATGAAATAGAAATTGTTATATTTGGAAGGTATGTAATTCAATGTCAGAACAGCAACAAATATTATATAAATTACCATTATTCATTCTTTTCAGAAATTGAAACGGAACAATTATTAAAAATTTTGATTGGGAAATTTTGACAACCAGAGATTGATACCCCAGGGATTAATTGGTTTGTTTGAATTGATCTTGATTGCGAAGGTAGAGTAACGTTGATTGTATTATTACATATATCTTGTATTTCAGATGTCGAACAAGTTGCAGGCGGAGTCGATATCTCTAACGGGGTCATTGTTTTAGCCAATTGAATTCTACTATGCAGAGAATTTTCGATATATTCTTCTGCAACCGTAGATGATTTCCATCCAGCATGCCTTTTAATTGAAAGCAAGTCACCTCCTTGGTTTGCCAACAATGTCGCTGAACTCCTTCGGAAACAGTGACCTGTGAAGTTATTTGCGCTATCAAGCTGAAGGTACTCAGCTATTCGCATTGGAATTTTGCCAATTGTATTAAGACCAACAGGTGAACAATCACACTTGCCATTGCGATATGTTAAAAAGAATCGCTGCTGGCTGTCCGGTCTTAAATTTGCATATTGCCGAATTAATGCAATCCATTCGGGCTTAATGATTGCAAATGTACGGCTGTTACCTGTTTTAGTTTCTGGAATTGTTACGGTAATTAAATTAAATTTAAATTCTATGTCTCGCAATGACATTTTGCAAAGTTCTTCACGTCGACACGCTCCAGAAATACCCAATATTAATACAGCCTATAAATACATATAGTGTTGTATGGAATTTAAATATACGGAAATGACTTTACCTTCATTAGTAGGAACAAAGAATTTGGTGCTTCAACAATAAATTTAGTAATTTGTTCTTCGGTTAATACTGCTGATTTTTTAGGCTGATGTTGCTTCGTTATCTGTTTTAAATACGCTATGAGTTTTGCATATTTAGATATATCCGTATTATCATATATTATTAAGCATGATTTTAACATAGAATAAGTGGACCATAATGATTTATTTGATTGTAAATTTTGAAAATAAACTAATAAACAATTTTCGGAGATTTTTTTTTTATATTTTTTTAGATCTAGCCCAAGTTACGAATTTAGTATAAGTGTTTTTGTATACGTTTTTTGATTTTATGGGTAATAAATTATCCACTGCAATATTGGCAGCTTCGCGAATTTGAGGCGGTGTACATTGCATTTCATTATCAGAATTCATGTTGTTGGTGAGGTTTTTATTTTGTATGGAATTTTTTGAATTTGATAATTTTAAATTAAATGTCACTTCAAATAATCAATACTGCCAACTCAAATTTTTTTAATTAATATCAAGAGATTAGTAGTGTGTCATAAACGATAACGTATTTAACAATATGTATTATTATTATAGTTCTTATAGTTTTAAACTGGTCACTCATTCGCGAAATATGATTTCATGCACTTGGTTCGTAAATAACTATTTCATAATGTACAGTGTTCAAGAGGTCACCCCCTCTCTATAATTTTTGCCATATTGTTACATATATAAGTGTATGTGTAATATTTTATTCATTTCTGAAGAAGTGGCGAAACAATTGTCAATATTAAACTTTATCTTGAATATTAAATAGTGAAAATCCAAATTTGTTCTTATTTAGTAATTAATAAACCATTCAAATTATAAGGTGCGTTTTGCACCAGTCTGTAGTTAGTACATATTATTATTATACTAAACGTTTCTTTAGTTTTAATACATATTTTTAAGGAATGTTTAAAGTTAGTTTCGTAATGTTTAAACTTGATTTAATACATCTAAAAAATAAAAATATTTATTTATGTCTCTTTTCTGCTTACTCTCTTAATTTGTTTGGGGAGGGGGGACGATAAGTTTTGTATGAGCATGAACTCTCTAGGATTCTAGATACCTAATGTTTTCTATATACAGGCACAAAAGTGATTTGGAGATGTAGAAATATGTTTGTATATAATATATAATATAATTACGCGTATTGTTTAACAGTGACATAGCAGAAATAAGAAAGAATTTAATTATCTTTCCCAGATAAATAGTTGTAATTCTAGATATGTGTGTGTGTGTATATATATATACATACGTGTTTTAGTTGAAGCAGTATTACTTTAGAACTAGAAATAAAGTATTTTTATATATAATATACATTTCTACGAAATTGTGTAATGTTCGGGTTCATTGAAATTATTGCAGCAATCGCTGCATTATTATTTCTCTTAGTGTTATACTTTCAAAACGCTTATAAATATTGGGAAAAAAGAAATGTGCCATACCTGCAACCAAAAATTCCATGGGGTACTACTAATAATCCACTAAACTCAAAGGAAAGCCTTCTGGTCTTAAACAAAAGATTTTATGACGAGCTAAAATCAAAAGGTCATCCTTTCGGTGGTTTGTACTTAATATCTACCCCAGCTTTGTTGGTCATTGATCCGGAACTAATAAGAAAGGTACTTTCTAAAGATTTCCAATATTTTACTGGACATGGAATACATGTTGATGAAGAAAAAGAACCTTTCAGTGGAAATCTGTTTAGTTTAGATGGTGAGAAATGGAGGAATATGAGAGTGAAATTAACACCAACATTCACGTCTGGTAAGATGAAAATGATGTTTCCTATAATGGTAGACTGCGGTGGGCCTATGGTAGATCATGTTAGTGCCCTTTCTAAGCAAGGAAAAGTACTGAACATTAAGGAAATTCTAGCTTGTTTCACCACAGACGTAATAGGTTCATCGGCTTTCGGTGTAGAATGCAATAGTTTCAAAGATTCTGACGCTGAATTTAGAAAATATGGCAAGAAAATCTTTGAAGTAACCTGGAAAACAAATTTGTACAGAATCTTAACGCTCATTTTTCCAAAATTAAGACTAACAGGAGGAAGTAGGGAAACAAAAGAGTTTTTCTATAAAAGTTTCACAGACATTGTAAATTATCGAGAAAAACATGAAATCAAGCGAAGTGATTTTGTACAATTATTATTAGACATGAATCAGAAAGCTAAATCTAGTGGTACTGCTGATATATTAACTACGGGGCAAATGATAGCCCAATCTATTATGTTCTTTGCGGCTGGATTCGAAACTTCTTCAACGACAATGACATTTTGTTTACATGAACTGGCACATAATCTCGATATTCAGAAAAAATTAAGAAATGAAATCAACGAGGTAGTGCAGAAATATGATGGAAAATTGACATACGAAGGAATAATGGAAATGAAATATCTCAACATGGTAATTGATGGTAAGCATGCTCATAATTATAATGAGGAAAGTTTTAAATCAGTCTTTCTGTTTGGATTCTAGAAACTCTGAGAAAATTTCCACCTGCTGCTATGATTACCAGACAATGTACTAAACAAATACACTATACCGGAAACACGAACAGTAGTAGACAAGGGGATGAGAGTATTTATAAGTATATTAGGATTGCACAGAGACCCAGAATACTTTCCAAATCCCAATAAATTTGATCCCGAAAGATTTTCAGACGAAAATAGGACCCAAATTCGCCCATATACATACTTACCGTTTGGGGAAGGACCCAGAGTATGTATAGGTAAGTTTTGACAATATAAGTTTGAATATACAATTTCTTATGTTTGTATACAATTTACCAATTGCAATAATTTCAAAATCCTCAACTCATACATATTTTCTATGACAGGTCTTCGTTTTGGTGTAATGCAGGCTAAGGTTGGATTGTGTTTATTATTGAAAAATTTTACTTTTACCCCACACGTATCGATGAACTATAATATGGAATTTCATAACAGCGGACAAGTTTTAAGTTTTAGAGATGATTTATTACTAAAATCAGAAAGGATCAAGTAAAGTGAGAGCAATACAAATCGAGAATATACATTGCTATATATTTACCTTAAATGTTGTATTAAAATATATATAGATTATTGTATGTATACTGTATACCATCATATTTAGTTCATAAGGTATCTCTAATGTTAGTATAGACTGATTTAATATGTTTTTAATTGTAATAGCCATAATAAAAAGTTATGATGATAAAATATAATATTTTTTTATACTGAAATGTAATAAATTTTGGACCATTTTAATATACAATTTAAATCACAATTCCATAAACGACATAAACATTTTTTCATAATTTTTAAAATAATTATAAAATATTTGATATAATTACTGTGACGCAATAACTGGATATTTCTATGTTAACGCGAAATCTAAATTTGAACGTAGCTATACATAGGCTGTTCAATTTTAAAAAAATATCATCTTCTTTGTACCAGTGATTTATAGATCAGCCTATATAAGAGTATATCATATGTTTCTTAATAACTTGCTAATATTTAACGGGGTTATTCTTGGGCCCATTTTGTGAAGAAAACTTCTTATGACCATATTGCTGTGACCTTCAAATTAAATTAAATAAGAATGTTAAGAACTAGCTTAATTGTTGAAAAAGAATATTAATGTTATTTTAAAACGATTATTTTTAAGTGTTAAGCATTAGACAAAACAGGTAACACAAGGGTATAATGGGTTGCGTATATTTAAAGAGAAACTTTTGTATCAAAATAAACATGATTTATTAGTATATCTTAAGTTGAATAAGTACTAAAAGTTAAGTACAAAACAAAGCAATAGGTTTTATGCTGTCTAAAAGACACATGAATGCCAGATGAATCTAAATAAAAACAAGACGTGCTTAAGCAAAATTATGCAGTCTTGAAACACAGTTTTAAGAGAATGAACGTAAATTCAGACATGCATAATGCGACAATGTATAAGAAAGATTTTAATAATCACAGTTAAAATATAGCAAATACCTTGAACTTATATCTATAAATGGTAAAAGGATATGAGTCAAAACATTTATAATACGATATATTCCTTGGCAATGTTCTGTGTAAACAATAACTCTACAAATACAAAAATACATTCATGAATTCTTGTATGTGTGGCACAGGAATTTCAATAGACTATGGAAATGGTCTTGTATGGTTAGAAAAACTGCAAAGAAAAAAAATATATATACAGGCTGTTCCTAAATATCATGTACATAAGGAAGGGGGTAACTATTTGGTTTATTTTGTGCCTAAAATTTCATATAAACATAGGTCTGCAAACGCTTCGTTACCAATATGCAGGGTGTTGAAATTTCAAGAATTTTTCACTTTTTACTGTATAGCTCCTGCAGTTTTTTTACGATTTCTAATGTCAATTGTCAAATTAATAAACTCAAGTGATTATCTGAATAAAGCCAGAGCCGGCTAGACCATTTTAAAAAATTTAATTTTCTCTGGCGAATTACAGAAAATTGTTTTCTATTTTTTTTCTCGATAACGGTCAGAGATAAGAAAAAAATATAAGAAATCAAAAAGTTTCTAAACAAGACAGAAAATTTATTGCGTATTTTAGAATCTAGCAGTGGCGCATCGCAAAAAAGTTCAGGGTGAGAAAAGAGGGCATGACCCCGAAAAAATTATTACCCTGTAGATTTACATAATCATTTGGCATGGCTAATGATGCAGGCCTTATAGCGTGACCTACCTTCCAAATTTGAACAAAATATCTCAAAAACTGCAGAAGCTATACAGTAAAAAGTGAAAAATTCTTGAAATTTCAACACCCTGCATATTGGTAACGAAGCGTTTGCAGACCTATGTTTATATGAAATTTTAGGCACAAAATAAACCAAATAGTTACCCCCTTCCTTATGTACATGATATTTAGGAACAGCCTGTATATTGTGCCAATATTGTTTACAGTTTCTTTTGCAAATTAACGTACTACCAGAGGAGAGGGCCTGGATAGAATCTGAAGACGATATGACGGGAGCGACTGGCCTTTGTAATGCGGGATTCGTAAGAAAGATTCCAGTTATCTATAATGTGTTCCGGGTATTACCTAATCGAGGTATTTCTAAAAGAAAAATAAGGATAACCTTAGGGCCGGTTGTACCAAAATCGGTTCAGCATTAAGATCAGCTGAATGACCGTTCAACGGTGAACTTAGTTCAAGCAAATATGCGTTGTACCATCATAATAACATTAACGTTCTACTGATACTAGTAATTCTAGTAATTTAGGGAAATGTTGGCAACAAAAAGTGCCATTAGTGATTTGGCGGGATTATTTTCGAAGCGTGCTTATTGTGAGCCTTTCATAAGATTTTTATCAGTATTATTATTCAATTTTCCTTTTATTTTATAATTAAAATCACGTAAAAATATTGTATAGGTGATGGTTATGCAAATAATAGTGTAGGTGGTGGTTTTAATTTATAGTAGGTGATAGAAATGACTTTGAAAGCGATAAAATTTTCAAGAGCAGCTAATTTTAATAATTATGAAGAGCTTTCAGTTGCTCTTGTTAAAAAATATAAGCACATAATTGAGTGCAAGGCTACTGATGGTAGTAGTACTAGGGACAAGAATGCTGCTTGGAATACGTTAGCACAAGAATTTAATTCAAATTCTGGTAGGCAATTCAGTGCAATTGAAGAAATATACTCATTTTTTAAGTGTGCAATAGCAGATGCTACCTTCTTAATTACTCGACTGGCAGTACTTCTATCAACCCCAGTAAAATCTCCTGCTACTCTTAAACATTCTGTTGCAAAGAATCGCAGAGCAATTAAAACCATTTCAGCCGGGGAAAGTGTTCTATTTCTTTCATGATTGTCACATCTTTAGTTAATCTAAGCCTATCCAGAAGCTCATTTTCAGACCACTTTTGAAAATGACTGTTTCTTACTTTATAACTTTGTTTTCTTCTCCTGTTTAAACAAATTTCATACATTTCCAGAAAACCATTCTCTTCGTCACTAAATTCATTGTAGAAAATAATATCTAATTCGAATATATCTTTTTAACTACTTTTTAAACAAAACGTAAATTATATGTTAGGTTAGGTAATCAGCTTTGAACCAGCTTGAACCACCAAAACTTGCCGTTCAACTTGAACGGCCTTGAATAGCTTGATCCCAGATCTATTTTGTTGGTACAACGGCTCCTTCTAATTAGAACCCGGTTCGACGCTGAACTTGCGTTGAACTTCGTTGGTACAACCGGCCCTTAGTCAATGGAAAAAGAAAATACATAACAAATGATAAAAAAGGTAATACGTTCATATACAAGTACAATGAGGGACTATATTAAGAAGAAAGAAAAAAATATACCTACCGTGGATGAAACATGTTAAGTTTGAGAAAATTTTAATTATGGACTATCCAAGATGCTGATATTAGTGAATAAACTGTCAAAGACAATGTGTGCGTGTTAGTGTAGATGCGGCAACTTGAAGAAAATGAACAAGAGGGATTTCATCACGGGCGTTTCAAGAAATCGATGCCAACTTAAAATTTAGTTTGAGAAGAGAAGCGCTGCAAATTGCCGATAGTCAATTGTCTTCATATATAATCGAAAAACAAGAATTGACTTGTTAGAGATGAATTTTGTAGTTCAAGCTAGAAAGATGTAAAATTTTCTAAAAAGATAAAATTTTTGATATAGCAAAAGTGAGAGTAGGGTGGATACAGTACTTTTCGACTCACGATTAGTTTATTTGTATTAAGATTTAGAATTCAACTTTTAGTTTAGCTTTTATTTTTAAATAATTTTCTTTCAATTAATTTTTTTGTATTGCTGTTTATTTTAAAACGGAGGATATGAATAAGGCAGAATTTGAAAAGATATATGTTGAAATAAAGTAAGTTAATAAATAAATGATTCAATTTTGGAAATAATTAGTGGTGCTGTGCGTTTCTAAAAGTACAATGTGAAAATATTTGCTTTTAGTAAGACGTTGAGCATGATTAATTAGATAGATATTATCCTGTTTAGTAATAATAATTTATTTGTTTCTAATAGTAATGAAAGGATAGTTAATGGTGTTAGATGCGTTGAGAGTACTATGTGCGAATATTTGCTTTCAGTAAATCATTAATTATTATACTTTATCATTTTGATTTAAAATTTCAAAACAAATAAATACGAATAAAAGGGGAATGTTTTTGGTGGGCAGGTATTAAGACGCTAGCGGAAGTACGTGCGAGCATTCACGATTGCAAAGCTCTAGGTTACCAAGGCACTATGTGAAAATGTATGTTTTTGGTAAAATAGAATCAGCTACATATTAAGAAATTACTTATCAAGAATCAAGGTTTTTTAAAAGAACAGGATAATTATTTTATGACGAGCATTATAGATATATAAGCTTTACACACACATCATAACCCAAAGATGGGTAGAAAATAAAATAAAAATTGGTACCGTATAGCAATGCTATATATGATTGATATTTTAATAAAAATATAAATAAGATTTTTATGTAAAATTGAGACTTTTCTTTTAATTTGTAACCTTATCCCAAACAAAACTGAATAAGAGGTAGGTATGCCAGAAAACGAAGAAGCTAAAATCACTGCAAGAACTCATAAGAAATTTTAAAATATTATGCTGATCAGGAACTAGCTTATGATTAAGACTATGATAATTTTATCATAAAAATTATCATTTATTTAAATTATTCAAATTATTGAGGCTACAGCAATATGTCCGAAATGTCTTAACTTTTGAACTATAGGGTGCTAAAGTTTAAAAATATTTTTTTTTATACTTTGGTATTTTGTGAAATTTTGTACACGCCTTTTATGCATCAAGATGCATTTTCTGATGTAAAATCAATTTTATAGTTTTTACCTATGGTGTTTGTACGGGTTATTTTTTAATTTTTTTGAAGAAACATATGTTCGCCATTACTTTTTCTTAAAGTACTTTTTTTTAAATCCCATTCGTTTTTAAGTAAATGTGTTCTCATGTTTTTTTGTTGTTTAACGGTTTTCGCTCAAAATAATAATTTCATTCAATGTGCACAATGTTATGAAAGCATTAAACAGTAAATTTACTTTACCAGATTATTGACTCACTCTGTATAATGTATACAAATGTTACTTGCATACGAACGCACTAATTTCATGTGTTTTTTATTGTTAATATATTTTTAACAGATATACTACTTCTTTTTATGATTATCCACAATAAAAACTTAATTTTCGTTAGTTAGTATTACATTTTTGTAAAATTGGATAATTCTAAATAACCACTTAGCAATACTTATTCATTAGACAATTTAAAGATAAATTACATATTAAACGAAGTGGTGAGAATACCTATAACTAATTAACGTGAACCCTTACATACGGTGGAATTTACCTATAGTTTTAAAGTACATCAATTTGTCGATAACTGTCAGTACTTTTAAATAAGGATGGTTTTTATATCTAGACATTAGTTTACTTCTCTCGAATATAGAGTTCTTAAGACTGCAAATATTTAAGATTGAATAATTCTTACCGCTGATTTTAGTATTGATAAAAGAATTTAAATATTGCAGGAATTCTACACACTTTTAGACTATTAGAAAAGTCACCCAGTTCGAAATTTATAAAGCACTTTAGGGTACTGACCAGTGGCGGCCCGTGATTTTTTTGGACGGGGGGGCTGAGTGTTTAAGGCTGTGTTCCCAGATCGTAGAAACTCCGATTTCAAAGGGGCGCGTCCAGTATTTCTCCGATTGTTGAATACACCGACGTACGTTTTAGACAGTCGTGCTAATCGCAAGTGGTGCAAGAGAGATGGAATATTTATGTTAAGTTGCAGCCCCATAAGCACTCTGATTTATGAGTGTACCGTGCCTTTGATTTGTTGAGTCGATACTAGACATGTGTCACTCAAATCCACGTGGACTGTTGTATAACCATAAAAATGTTGGGACACAATACAATTCAGGCTATTTCAGGTACCAGATAAAATTATTATTCTTCACCCAAAATATTGCAAGAAGTAGGTATTTCTTGTCGTTAGTAGGTAAATTATTATATAAAAAATTAACAAAAAAATTCATATAAATTCACAAAATTACGTTTGCAATATATATTTATTTAGGTAATATAACAAACATATAACACAGCTTAGTTTCAATGCAAAACACAAGTTAGTATGTAAATTATTATTTAAAAAAATAACAAAAAAAACATATATAAATTTACAAAATGATATCTGTAATATATATTTATTTAGATAATATAACAAAAATATAACACAGCTTAGCTTCAATACAAAACACAAGTATTTCTTGTCCATAGAATGTAAATTATTATATAAAAAAATAACAAAAAAATGTATATAAATTCACAAAATTACGTCTGTAAAATATATTTATATAATGAAAGGTTTTCCCTAAGTAAGTAATTAGGTATTATTAAAGATCACAAATGGCAATTACGCTAATATTTGTCAGTAATCCAGTATAGGGGTAACACTTGATATAAAGGTAGAAGTTTCTATGTAATATTAGTTTATAGTTATCCCTTGAAAAAGCTATTGTGTGTCTTTTAATAAATTAGTGTAAATCTCAAAACTTCATATTGTTGTTTTATTATAATTTAATTAGTTATTGGATATCATGGATTTACATCAAGTAAAGCTGGACACAATTCAAAATTTTAAATCTGGTCTAAACACCGAATGAATGGGGATCGTAAAACCCTTATCTTTGTGCCTCTGTTAGAGTACTCGTAACCGATAAATCTCGTCTGGCCAAACTCCGCCTGCTAGCCGAAACCGTACCATGTTTCACTTTAACATTTCTCCAAAAATTAATCTTGCAGAATGTATTCTATTTTCCAAATCACAAGTTTAATTAAGAAAATATTTTTTCAACTATTTCAAGGACGTGGTCAGAATATTTTTTAAATTATTGTGGTATCGTTCATTTTCGGATATTTTTCTAATTTCAGTTTTTATTTTTTTTTCTACATATATTTTCGGAAAAAGGACTATGCTATGATATTTATTTTATTTTTTTAGGTAATTCAAAAAAATAATTGTCTAAATATTTCAAAAAAAAAAAATCAGGATTTGGAAGAAACTGATTGAGGTAGTGAGCACTCCCCCTTAATATCAAAAATTAAGTACAGACAAAAATAAACTCAATATGCTCTTTAATTAACTTGTTTGAAAATAAAATCCATCCGCCGTTCCTTACGATCAGCAAAATGATTAATACTTAACTAATTCATTGAAGTTTGGTGTTGATGTCAGTAATTGTTTTTCAATAGAACACATTGCTGGCACATAGTCTGTTTCCCGCATGGTATTTCTAGAAAATGTTTTTATTCTCTTCAAAGAAGAAAAACACCGTTCACATGATTTTTTCTATTTTGGTCATTAAAACTTCAAAATAGCTTAAAAGAGAGATATGTTTCGTTCGAACATTTTAAATATTTGTAATTATGATTAAAACGTCTATGGAAACTGTAACTTCGTACGTGTTCGGACGTCTTCGGAATGTCAGTGGTGGCTTTGCTTTGACTTCGACCAAGTTCATATGGGTTCGGACGTCTTCGGAATGTCGGTGAAGGCCTTGCCTTGTCTTCGGCCAACTTCGTTAGTGCTCGGACGTCTTCGGAATGTCAGTAGTGGCCTTGCTTTGACTTCGGCCAACTTCGTATGGTTTCGGACGGCTTCGGAATGTCGGTGAAGGCCTTGCCTTGGCTTCGGCAAACTTCGTTTTTGTTCGGCCGTCTTCGGAATATCGGTGAAGGCATTGCCTTGTCTTCGGTCAACTTCGTTCGTGTTCGGACGTCTTCGGAATGTCGACGAAGGCCTTTCCTTGTCTTCGGCCAACTTCGTGAACATTTTAAATATTTGAATATAGGCGGTGTCATATGTAATTATGATTAAAATTCAGACTGATTCATGCAAAAAATTATTTCAAATTATCAACAAAAAGGAAGAAATAAATAATTGCACGCCCCCAGAGATTCGCAAAATAGCAGAAGACAATTTACAAAATCTTTCGCCAACATATAGTCTCGACATATTATCAAAAACAAACTTTTATAACAGTTGTACTATTCAACATTGGAAGTAAATTTCAATAGTAGCATCAAAAAACTTATATAAAATAAACTCTGCTTAACAATTTATATTGTTAATTAGTAAATAAAATATTAGCATGTGTGTTTTTTATTCTTTGTACACCTTCTATTGCACATGTTTGTTACATTAAAGGCTTACATTTTGACATTTAAATATAATTTGGTTCCATTTTTTCTTGTTACCAACTTCAAAATAACAAAATTAGCGTGCGATAAAGAAATACTTTTGCAACCAAAACGGGTGTCGTAAAGTGAACTTTATAGCACCGAAATAGAAAAAAAGCATTTTGCACATTACACCCACACAACCAGTCTGATAAACTGTAAGAGCTTCTGTTGAATTTTCTCGTCACGGTTTTATTAGTTTTCGAATTGTGATCTTCTAGTTTAATCAATAAATCTGGTCTAGGGGACCTAGATTTTTTAATTCTATCTTAATGTCATAACTCAGTGTGTTATTTTCTATTATTTCGATTATGTTACTAACGCAATTCATAATTGCATTTACACCAATAGAAATTACAACATACACTCACCGCTGTATATTACATACTGGACCGTGCTGGACCGCCACGCGGCACCATAGAATAGTGCCCCAGCGCTGACATATATCCGCGCGCTACCCGCGCCAGTTTCGTCGCTCGATTTCTAATATAGACGAGGCAGTCGCGCGAGATGCCCCGGAGCCAACGTCAGACTGCGATTTTTAAACGCGCTGAAAAGACGCACTGTTACATCCGAAAGCATATTATTTGTTATCAATCAAATCATAAAAATTACATACAAATTAGGTATTTATAATTAATTTATCTGTTAAAAGAAATTTGTCACGGGGGGGGGGGGGGGGCAGTGCCCCGTTGCCCTCCCTGCAGCAGCCGCCACTGGTACTGACAATTCATGTTTTATTAATTTTAATGTTGGACTATCTAAATATCTAAATAATTATTAGCATATAATAGCCGATCCAGATGAGCCAAGTTTTTCCCAAACATCCTAGAAGAATTTGAGATTTTGCGGAACAAGACAATACAAGAGGAAACAGGTGTACATTGTTAAGTCAATAATATTTACCATTTATTCCGGGTGTCACAGCGTAGCGGTAAAGTCCATTATTGGTATCTAATAATGTAGACAGCGAATAATTTTAAATGAAAATATTTCATCGAATTATTTTCATTTAAAAAAGTCGTCATGTGGCCATATGAGTGTACAGTGCTTTTCTTACGCTGTAAGTTTTTTCCATTTTTTTACTGACTGGATTTATCTATTATTTTTCAGAATTATATCAACTTGTAGCTTACATTATTTGCTATTTTCTAACATGTTAATCACGTTAGTTTGAAGTTTGAATTTTTGTTTATTTGCATTTTTTATCCTACATCGCATTTGTCACTTATTTCTTCACCTACCTACTTTTTTCCCATTGCTTTTTGTTTTCTTACTTTTTTCTTTTCACGAGTTAAATATACAAGGACCGAACATATTTTATTGACTTTTAAAATAAATTTCTATTGTTCTTTCCAGTTGCTCCATGGCCCTCTTGTATGTTTTGGTAAGTCACCAGGATAGGCCTCCTGGGTGTGAAAAGTGTCCCTGTGCATTCCTTCCTACCTCTGTTTATCACATTCTTACCAAACAAAAACTATGAGTTCTCGTTGTACTATATGTAATGAAGATCTTGTCCCTGATAGTGAAATCGCCTGTGATTTATGCAAGGGCATGATACACACAACCTATAGTGGATTGTCCAGGTTGGAGGTGCAATGTCTCAAGAGTAAAGTTCGTAAGATAACATACTATTGCGTGATATGTTCTGATTTTAAAGCACAACTTGCAAAATTAAACGATCTGAACTCTGTTCGAGACTTGAAAAGCGAACGTGTCTCTAAACCATCAACAGCTTCGACTGCTGCAGATTCATGATTTTTGGAAACTATAATTAATGAGGTTTCCGATGGTGAAAGGCGTAAAAATAATGTGATTATCTTCTATTGTGCTGAGATAGAAAGTGTTAATAAATCTGATCAGATTGCTGCAGATTCAGAGAAATTTTTAGAAATTTGAATATCAATGTCGAGCAACCTGCTCGTCCTGTTAGACTTGGTAAATATGACCCTTCTCAACAACAGCGTAAAAGGCATATAAAGGTTATTCTGCCATCGCCTGAACATGTAACAATCGCCTTGCGTTGAAACTCAACAAAACAGGAAAAATTCAAATCAGTTGTCCTCGCCAAAGATATGACTCCGTTTCAGAATTCACTATTCATGACTGTGAATGGAGGTGATGAAGAATATAATGTGGGGGGGGGGGGGGTAGGATTAGGTGTCGGTAATGTGGCGGTTCATGTTGGCAAATAGTCGAACTTAATTGAGGATGAGAGATGAAGAAATAGAAATGTAGATTGCTATTACAGCAACAAATTTATATCTTGGGCCTTTAAATGAACTCGAACATAGACAGAGACAAGAAACTAACAAGCACAAAAAATTATTAAAGAAACGCTTTTAACACATTTTTCTTTACATAGTATTTTAAATTTATGCTAGTATTTATCACGAACCTGACGATAGAAATAATCTCTTCTATCGTCAGGTTCGTGATCAATAAATACAAGCATTCATTTATAGCAATTTTATAAAATTTCAAGTAGGTACACCTTATAAAATAAATAGGAATAAAACGATTCATGTTTGGAAAAAAACATTTTTTGAAGTAATAATAATAACAATATTTAGTAATTCATGTGACTATAAACATGGTAAAGAACAAGCAAGTGATATATATATATATATATAAAAATTAAATAATACAAACATTTTATCCCAGTCACCTTTCGGTATGGGATACATAAAAAACAGCATAATAGTTGTACATATAAAAAACTGTTTGATTACATGGAGGAGTCATTGAGATACTCATCCAAAGAGTAGTAACCTTTTAAAGCAGAAGTTTTTTAATATCATTCCTAAACCTTCTGTATGGCATCATTTTATATTTGTTTGGTAATAATTTATTGCAGATTCTTATATACTCGTACATTGGACTTATCTCACTGAAAGCGCATTTGGCCGTGGTATCTCTAATAATAGGTTATTCCGTGTACTCCATGTATGAAAGCTGCTCAATTTAGTATGCTTGTTTGCATTTTTCTTTGTATATAAAAATAATTGAAATAAGTAAATGCAGGGTAGTCATTACGTGCATTCGTATGAATGCATCTCTACAGCTTGTTCGTCGACTGACACCACGCATTATTCAAAAACTATTCTCATGACGTTTCTAATCCATGCGTCATCATTTTCACTAAGTGGTTGAAGTTTTCTTTCTCGCTTAATTTGTAGTGTGTTTAATGACTTTTGGATTTTAAACATGGGTCATTGTAAAAAGAATGTTGGACAATGCCATCAACCTTCTATTGGCGCACAAAAACTGTTAAAAACTAATGAAAATAAAATATTTATACGTGACATTTTGTGTGATGTGTTACAAAGGGTAGAAAAAGTAGAACAGTCGACCATAGACTGCAGTTTTATTCTAAACATTGTGTCATGAATGTAGACCGGACGTATGAGACCTAAATTACGACGGGCAAAAGAAATAATGTATAACATCACGCAGCTATTGAATAGCACTATTCGTATGGTGAAATGCAACATCTGGTTTCGTCGAGAAAACGGACAGCAAAAAAGTCGGTTTTAATGTTAAATTCCTTTCTTCTATTTACCTACCTTATATTTCGTGAGATTAATAAAGTACGGAGAATTTACTCGATTTGAACTACAATATAAATAAATAATAACGTATTTTGTATTTTATAGATCACCACCCAGTTGTTATCCAATTATATAAATAAAATTAAAACCTTTTTAAAAATACAAAATTTCAATAGTGCGCGTGGGTGATGAGTCATCGGCCGCTCGTGTCCGGTCTCTGAACATATGAACTAAAACATACAGCTTATACAGTTGTACATACAGTTGTATTAATTGTCTGTTGTCTTTTACATTTTTAATATGTTATTTTATTTTATTTATAAAATGACTATATATGTATATGTATATTATAATAATTACTTTTTTTTATATGGCATAATTTGACAAAGATTGTATTGTTAAATACTACTGAATAAAATTCTATTCTATTCTATTCTATTCTATATTGTGATTTTCGTAACTTTAACTGTGTGTGTAGGATATATGATTCAGAATGTAACCAGAAAAGATCAATAGGTATTAATTACTTTCGTTTGTATTTTAGTCCACAATTAATTTTCATAGTAAATCTGTTTAATTATAGGTTGTCTATGGGTGACACTAGTGTTTTTGGCAAAAATCAACTGCGCTTCTGTACTTAACATTAGTCATATTTTATTATCTTCTTAAATAATATTGGAGATGCGCAACATTCAGAAGTGAAAGTAATTATTTTAGTTGTTAAACGTACCTAAATATATTTTACCGAACTGAAGTAAGTTTGCCAAAAAAGGTTTAGATTTTTCATATTATCCAAAGATGACATATCTACTATTATATTCTTTTAATAGACTTACCTAATATTTCACTATAAATGACAACATAAAGAATTTTTGGTATAAACCACCGAAAAAGAAGCTATCTACCTGACGAAATGGTTGAACATGCAGAACACATAATTTAAGCCTATTGTGCCATATTTTTATATGGTCTACCAAATCTAGTACCTTCAAGAGATATCTAAAACGTAGAATATTAACTTTCTGTAATAGAAACACCACCGATGTAATATCCTTGGAGAATATACATATAGCCCAGTCAAACTATACCAAAAAATCTCGCATGGTTGTAAATTAATTAGGGTGCTTTTGATTTTTTGATATGGTGTATGGATTGGTACACTGTTGCAAAGTCCCAAGTTTTCTTATTTCCCCTACTACGCAGATGCTGCCATCTTGAAAAAACCGCTAAATTTTTTAGCCTCTTTTTACAAAATAGGTATCTCCTAAAGTATTAGTTTGAGCAAAAAAGCCGTTTACGTTCTTATTAAACTAGAGACAATTTTCTACAATTTAATACAAAAACGGAATATTTAGCTTCAATACTTCCCGAGATAGACCTCTTTGAAATTAGAGAATTTTTTTTTAAAAATGTCAAAATAAAGGTTTATAATCGGTTTTTGCTCGATAGTAAGTAAATGGTGCATTCTCCGCTAAAGTCTGACATAGCATTTATAGTAGAGGTAGGTAGCTAAAGTTTAAGACCAAACTGATTCTTCTAGCTCGTTTAGACTATGATACAATCTTTTGAATATTTTTATAGTTTTTTAGGAAGACACGTTACGCAATAACTTAATACTGACAAAATCAATGTATCTATTTATTAAAAACAAAAAAGGTTCATTTATTGCTAAGTTTGTATATCTTATATATTCAATAGGTCTGTGAATTATACCGGGTGGTGCAATAGTGTGTCGGCGGAGCTTAGTGTGAAAACTAATAACGCTGCAGCAATGAGACTTTACGTACGTATGTAGTATGCGACTGTGCATTTTCTAATTTTATTTACAAATATACAGGGTGTTCCAAATTTTCGCAACCACATTCAACTTTTTTATTTTAAATACATTGCTATACTTTCTAGATATTATAATGATAGCCATTCAAATTATCTTTGCAATGATATATGGATATATGCACTTCAGACTGTTCGTTTTGATTTTATTGATAATATTGTTAAAATCTTGACAGTTGCAGCATCTAACATTTTAAGCTGTAGTCTGTAAATGGGTAGAATGCCTCACGTAACTCTTGTGTTACTAATTTATGGACTAACACGTTATTTGTTTTGAGGTTGAACAAAGTGAATAAATATACAGGGTGTTAAATATGTCGTGTCTAAGTTATCGATCTTTATTGGTTATTTTCTCGTTTTTTTTAAATCTAACCTATAATATTTTTATAAGTCAGCATATTCCTGGTAAAATCGCATTTAAAATGGTACCAATAACATAGTACTTATTTCTAGTATTTTCAAAGTTATAACCCTTTAATGGGATATACTCATGTTTATAATATGCAATATGTGGGGCATCTAATAGTTGGTTGGCCTTGGTTTAAAAAAAAAATGGCTGTACAACCAAACGTCAAATCTCTACTTCAAAAGTCCATAAAAAGTCGTTTTCTGTATTTTCTCTTTTCTGTAATTGCGTTTTGTTGTTATAAATTAAGTTCGGCTAGTGAATTATTAATTTCCGTTTGTTTGTTAGTAGTTGTTACGTGTTGTATTTACCTTGTTATCAGTTATATCGCTTTATTGACATTATTTCTCATTTAGATACCATAATAGTTTATTGTTGTTTTTGCTTTAAAATGAATTTTTCGAAAGAGGAGCTCATAGACATGGTATTTGCTCTTGGCGCTAGCAACAGAAATCCATTTTTAGCATCAAGAACATATGCGATGGAATATCCCGACCGAAGAGCACCGGATAGTAAAACGTTTGAAAATTTGTTAATAAGGTTTCTTCGAACGGGTTCAGTGAATTACGTCGAACATGAAAGAAGTAAGACTATGATTACAGAAGATAATGAAGTGATAGTCGTCCAGTCCATTGTGGAAAATCCGCACGTATCTACAAGGATAATTTCGAAACAACACGGGATAGAAGTCACTGCTGTAAAAAGGATTTTAAAAAAACATAAGTTTCACCCTTACAAAATTCAAAATCATCAAGGCTTATTACAAACGGACTTTGAAAGGAGACTAGTGTACTGTGAATGGCTTCTTTTACAATTACGACACGATATAACTTTTCTAGATCATGTGCTTTTCACAGATGAAGCAACATTTGCTAATTGTGGAACCACAAACAGAAAAAATACCCATTATTGACACTACAAACCCACATTTTGTTCAGCCCATTTTATATCAACAAAAATGGAGTGTTAACACATGGGGAGGCATCATAGGAAACACTATTATTGGTCCATTCTTTTTTGATAATACTTTAAATTGTGCAATCTACACAAATTTCCTACAAAATAATTTACCATTGCTATTAGAAGGCCTCCCAGATAACGTCATCAGGAGATTGTGGTACCAACATGATGGTGCACCAGCACATTATGGTGCTGCTGCAAGAGCACATTTAGATAGGGTATTCACCAATAAGTGGATTGGGAGAGGAAGTTTGATAAGCTGGCCACCACGATCACCAGATCTCACACCTTGTGATTTCTTTCTGTGGCCAACTGTAAAAAACATTGTTTACGCAACACCTCCTACAACGGCAGAGAACATGCAGCAACGAATAAGAAACGCTTTTCTTCAATTAAGTGAGAATAACTTAGCTGAGAATGTAAGTCTGTCGATACAGAGACGGTTGAGAGCATGTGTAGAGCAGAATGGAAATATATTTGAACACATTTTAAATTAAGATTGTTTTATTATCGAAAATTTTCAAAATGTATTTCTAGAACTAATGATAAAGCATTTAAAAAACAGGTGTTTGTTAAAATTACTTTGTTTTATTTTCATGGCCAACCAACTATTAGATGCCCCGCATTTTGCATGTTATAAACATGAGTATATCCCATTAAAGGGTTATAACTTTGAAAATACTAGAAATAAGTACTATGTTATTGGTACCATTTTAAAGGCGATTTTACAAGGAATATGCTGACTTATAAAAATATTATAGGTTAGATTTAAAAAAAACGAGAAAATAACCAATAAAGATCGATAACTTAGACACGACATATTTAACACCCTGTATATTTATTCACTTTGTTCAACCTCAAAACAAATAACGTGTTAGTCCATAAATTAGAGACACAAGAGTTACGTGAGGCATTCTACCCATTTACAGACTACAGCTTAAAATGTTAGATGCTGCAACTGTCAAGATTTTAACAATATTATCAATAAAATCAAAACGAACAGTCTGAAGTGCACATATCCATATATCTTTGCAAAGATAATTTGAATGGCTATCATTATAATATCTAGAAAGTATAGCAATGTATTTAAAATAAAAAAGTTGAATGTGGTTGCGAAAATTTGGAACACCCTGTATATTTGTAAATAAAATTAGAAAATGCACAGTCGCATACTACATACGTACGTAAAGTCTCATTGCTGCAGCGTTATTAGTTTTCACACTAAGCTCCGCCGACACACTATTGCACCACCCGGTATATCAATAAATTTGTAAGTAAATAAATAATTGATAAATAATTATAAATAAATTATATACTACGTAAGCTTCATCAACAAAAGTGTCAGATATACCACAACTTTACATTATAAGAAGCAAATGGTGATATTTTGTTATATAAACCATCCATGTTTATGTGTTTGTGTGGACATTATATTCTGATAATAGTATGAGCAGAAGCATTGTTTAAGTCTTCGAGATTATCAAGATATAAGGTGTACCTCTGCAGATTTTACTTATTTCAGTACAATTATAAATACACATGTAATCGTAATTAGATAACATTATAAGAAGTTAATTATATCATATATTAAATCAAGAAAGGTTTTCCCTTTTCGTCCAGTTATCACAACATACAAATTTCAAATAATGTCAAACATTCAAAAATTGCTATAAATCTACATCGCTCGAAAGTAAACAATGTGTAAGATTATTATACCTATGTCAAATTTATTATCGTTTTTGTTTTTTATAGGTATATATTTTACATTACATTCCGCAAAGTGTTAAACTGTTGAATATACAGGCTGTCTCTAAAAGGTCTTTAAACAACTCTACCACGTATTTTTCCGACCAAAATAAACCGATTTAGCAAAACTTGGCTTAGTGAAAGTTGCTTAGTTTGTGCGCAATACGGTTCTGAAGTTGCAGTTGGAAAATTGTTTTTTTGTTATAAATTTGAAACGGCTGGAGCGATTGCGCTGAATTTTGTCACGTTTACATAGTTTTATGAGACGTGTACATAGTTTAAAGAGACGTCTAAACGGCCTAAGACACGTGTACACGGCTTAAAGATACATGTACATGGAGCACACAGTATGCGCTGCCGTCCTCTAGTTAATGTTCTCAAATCTTAAAATGCGATTTTTGTGAAAACGATGCAATTTTTCGAGTCTTACCACGAGTACCTTTTTTCTTGTACTTAAGACACTTAATCTAAATTTTATAGACAAACTCTTTTTTATCCATTGGCGTAGAAAATGGAAATGTTTTAATATTTATAAACGCAGGTTCTCCGCCTATGGATTGATTACTATCACAATTTTGATACAGAATTTCTTGACTCATAAAACTATGTAAACGTGACAAAATTTAGCGCAATCGCTCTAGCCGTTTCAAATTTATAACAAAAAAACAATTTTCCAACTGCAACTTCAGGACCGTATTGCGCACAAACTAAGCAACTTTGACTAAGCCAAGTTTTGCTAAATCGGTTTATTTTGGTCCGAAAAATACGTGGTAGAGTTGTTTGAAGACCTTTTAGAGACACCTTGTATAATAATAATAATATATAACTGTTATTATTATTTGACGAAGTATTGTGAGCAATTGTACTTTTGCATAAATAAAAGTACCTATCCTTTAGACATTTTTAGTTAATAATACATATATACGCCTAATTTTCAGTGCCCCCTAATGCCCAGAAGCTACACTAATATTCAAGTTTCTGATGTGATAGATTTCGATTTTAACAGTTTTTGTCCACACTATAGTTGAATTGTAACCCTAATATCACATAATATTCACGCATTCTTATTTTTGATACCATTTACAAACGACAATTTAATTCATCTGTCAAAAACATGACATTTTAATACACGCTGTGTTAGTTTGCCATCGGATAAACTGCATGTTTGCTAGCGGATAAACTGCATGTTGATTTTCCATGGCAACGAAAATTCAATTCTGACAGTATCGTTCAAATAAATTTCATACATAAACATATGTATTTTTCTCTTTCTTTTGTATATGTATTCAAAGGAATGTTAAATAAAAATATTTCGGTTTATTAATATTAATTAAATGATTCATTAAATTGTCTTACCAAATACCATTCGAGTTTGTGTTTATTTCCGGAACAAACTTTCATTTTGACAAAACTCAAACTTTGTTGCTTAAGGGTAACACGACTCGAACAAATAACAAAAGGTAAAACCGCTCCACCTTCGGTGTCGCGGTTTTACCATGTTATTTGTTCTCGTCAGTTACCAAGCAACAAAGCTTTCGTTCAAAATGAAAGTTTGTCCGGATAAACACAAACTCTTATGGTATTACCCCCGAATATATTATTTTCGTTGCAGTATTTTTTGTTACAATGCAGACTATTTTTTTTAGATCCAGGGGGTGCAAGAATGCTATATTTTATTTGAAAATTACAGATAAAAGATATTTATTTTTACCTCTAAAAGGGGTATTTTATTCACAGTATATAGTGTAAAAACAGCCCAATTAGACATTTAAAACCCCCCTACGACCTCGAATCAAGTTTCCTTAACATAACTGTACTTTTTATAACAATTAAATTAATAGTTTCCATTTCTTATCAAAAAAATGTGAGCATGTTTTCAACGTGAATATTGCCAGCCTTAATGGCGTCCTTAAAATTATACAGCGTACCAGGTCGGATAATTAGAGTCGTCCAGCAGCCAGGCCTCTCCCGAAACAAGTACTACTAGGTCTTTCCTTATTAATTACCAGAACATTAGGGGTCTACGTACCAAAATTGATGGTGTTTATTCAAGGAGTGGTGTTATTGAAGCTGGTATGGTGCTTTTTACAGAAACTTGGTTAAACGACGGCATCGCTGATAACGAATTATTTGACCCATCTTATACAGTCTTTCGATCGGATCGAAAATTCCAAATAGTCGGACGTAGAAACGGAGGTGGTATACTCTCCGCTTTCTCAGAGGATTTTGATGCTACAATGATGGATGTCACAGTTTTATCTCTTGTTGATATTAGTATATGTAGATGCCTATACGTTTTTGTTTCAATTTATGTGGTTAATATTTACATTCCCCCCCGATGTCAACTTTTACAAAGAAGTAATTTTTATTAAAATTTTAAAACTCATGAGATGTTTGGAAGTTCATGAATTACCAATAATATAAAAAATATCGCAAATGCTGGGTGTTAAAAATTGTTTAAACGTTAAACTTAGATTTAGAGCTTCAGTTTAAAGGGATGTAGTAAAAACATCAATTTACGCTAAGTGCGAAATGAAATATTTAAAATTGTAATTCATAGATATGATCTATGTTTTGGGGAAAGTGATTGTTTGCTGGCACAAAGATATACAACCAAAAATATCCAAATATGGGACAGCCATCGTTGAGAGCTTTACAAAAATTGTTAACGATTTGAGGTAACTGGCAGTACTCCCTATGAAAAAGGAGCCGTGTTCCTGCTGCCGTAGAAAACGCAGATGTACAAAAGGTTTTTTGTTATACGTTCAAGAAAATCCTCATACAAGTGTGCGTAAACTTTCTAGAGTCTTTGATTTAGTTAGCAAAAACTTTATTATGCGAACCTTAAAGAAGATTTTTTAATTTGATATAGGATAACTTATAATTCCTGTGACGCTTGAAAATAGTAACTTATACATTCTTCATGATATTGCGAAAGTTATAGAAGTTTTCAATAACATACATTTAAATACTGGTATTGACGGTTTACTTTTCAAGTGAAGTTATAAATCAAAGTATGACTTATTTAATTTTAAAGTATTTTAAAAGTTAGTCTAAGTATGACCGTAATCAATTTTATGACAGAGCGACTGCAATATTTTACTTATTGTTAATTCATGAACTTCCAAACTTTTCATTTTATGAGTTTTAAAATTTTAATACAAATTACTTATTTGTAAAAAGAAAATATTAGATATATAACATTAGATTAGAAGTAACTCTTTGCGATTAATTTTAATTATGCTATAAGTAATTAAGTCATCGCAACTCATATTTTTAAGTCATCGCAACTCATATTTTTAAGTCGTAAACGGGTTTATTCAGATATAATATCCTATAACTTTTGCAATACCGCCCACAGGTATAGAAAGTATATATTGTTATTAGTAAATTTTAAGTACTTATTAATGACATATTCAATTTACTTTTTTTTAGAATGTTTAAATTAAGCGAATGGTGTGTAATTTTAAAGATCATGCGTAGATATGTTGAAATAAACATTAATTTCACGTACTGAAAAGAGATCTCTACTAATTGAGCCCATAATAGGTATTTCATCATCAATCGTTATTTCATAGCAACTTTTCAAATGTTGTACAATTTTTAACGAAAAATCGACATATCTCAGAGACAATTAAAAATCGACAAATGCAAGTGATGTCAGTTTAATCAGCTCAACAGCTATCATAAAATGTAAAAAAATGCATTTAAAAAAACACATGTTTGTGTTGGATCATCGTTATCGAACACTATATAAGTGAAAATATTTTTAAGTTGTAGAGCTTATGGTTATCTACAATTTTTGTAGATAGATAGATAGATAGATAGATAGATAGATAGATAGATAGCTTTATTTCATCCTAACATCATATAAAATGAACATAGGACAAGTTATAATGTTAAATGTCATCCATAAAATAATAACAATAGTAATAATATACACAAATATAATTCAAATTCACATTCTACACAATTGACTAAAAATTACTACACAATGAACATTAATATATGAATGCAAGAGAAAAGAAACATCCAATATCAAAAATGATTTATAAATTCTTCAATAGTGTAAAAGACACCATCGAGTAATACACTTTTAAGCCTACATGTCAGCTTGCTAAGAGATTGGCACCTCAGTTCACTAGAAAGAAGGTTATATAGCTTAACACCCCAATAGCTAGAACTATTTTGCGTGGTTTTCAGTCTATGATAAGCAACCCTCAAGTCACTATGCCGTCGAGTATTATAATCGTGAATATTACAGTTTTTATTATAACTTGACTTATTTGCATGTACATGTTTAATTATGGTAAGTATGTATTCCGACGCCATAGTGAGTATTCTCTCATTCCTAAAATACGGCCTACACGAATCACTCTGTTTCAACCCACACAATGCTCTAATCGCTCTTTTTTGGAGCAAGAATATCCTGTCCGCTGGTGGACTATTCCCCCAAAACTGCAGTCCATACATCATCAGAGAGTGAAAGTTCGCGAAATAACACATCCTGGCAGCCTCGTGAGTTGATATGTTCTTGATATATCGAATACTATAGACAGCTGATGATAACCTATCAGCTAACGTCGTTATATGTGAAGACCAATTAAGTTTATTGTCTATGGTAAGCCCCAGTAACTTCAGATTCTCAGTTTCATCCTTTCTCGAAGTTGTGAACAGTAGATGTTGGGTTTTATTTTGGTTTAATATTAGACCATTGGACTCGAACCAATCCTCTGCACGTTCCATGGCTAAGAGTACCTTTCCGTTTAATTTTTCCTGCGACATGGCCCTATTTAATATGGATGTGTCATCTGCATATAGACAAACCTTATTTTCATTTAGGTAAGATGGTAAGTCATTCATATATATGAGAAACAGGAGTGGCCCCAAAATAGATCCCTGTGGGACTCCCCGGTTCACTGTTTCCCCAAACTCATCATATTGTACCCTATCTCTCAGGTAAGACCTAATTAGCTGACCAGCCATGCCACGAACGCCATAGAAGTGTAGCTTGTCCAACAACTGTTCATGATCTACAGAATCAAAGGCACGGCTAAGATCACAACACGAAAGCTGCACACTCTCACTAGCATCCAATGCCTCTATCACTGATTCTAAGATGTCCTCTATAGCCGAACTTGTGGATTTGCCAACACGATATCCAAGATTGGAGGAATTTATATAATCAAAGTTGTCCATGTACTTTATAAGAGCTTCTGCAATTACTTGTTCCAGTATTTTTGAAACAGATGGTATAATCGATATCGGCCTGTAATTTGATGGATTATTTACATCTACTTTCTTGTATAATGGAATGACTTTGATCACTTTAAATGCATGTGGAAAGACCCCTTGCGACAGACAAGTGTTTATCATATCAACCACCGGATCTGCAATTTCACATATAATACTTTGTAAAAGCTTGGTTGAAACACCATACAAATCTTCAGTACTTTTGCCTCTCATCTTGAGGACAATTTGCACAATTCTTTCCGCTGTAACTGGGCCAAAATAGCATGAGTCTGAATTGTTTATTTTCACACATTTCATATACCTATCAACATTTTTTCTTTTGTCTGGATGTAAGTAATCATAAGCTATAAAATGTTTATTAAGCTGTTCCTCAGTCAGAGCAGAAGATATTCGTTTGCTGTTCATTTTAGTTGTCGTTCTTATAATATTCCATATTTCTTTTTGTTTATTGCTAGCAGTGTATATCCTTTTTAAATAATATTGTCTAACTTCTTCATCTATCAATTTTTAATATTCATCTCTGTATTTTTTATAAATATCGAATGCATAGCAATAGTTGACAAAGCATCAACCTTGTTTTTCATTTCTCTAATATACTTAGATGTTTACATGCCGTTATCTGTTTTACAGACTTTTATTTTCTTTATGGGTATCAAGCGCAGAAAGCTCTGGAATACCTATATCCACCAGTATTTTCGCCTTATCTCCAGCATCTTTTCCCATATAAGCTCAGTTCCAATCATATATTCTTAGTTGTTCCCTCAATATGCATATATTTTGTTCCGTAAGTATGCGTTTATTTATTATTTCACTCTTATTTTTATTTCCAATGTCAGCATTATATATCAAGAGTTGCGTCATATGATCTTCTATGTGCAAGTTTACTGTATTAACTCTATACATAGATTCATTTATATTAGTTAATATGTTGTCAATACATCTATTTGTAGTGCTTATTCTTGAGCCGTTCGTCATAGTTTTACAAACATTAAAACAGCTAAACAAATTCAGTACATCATCAACTTGCCCTGACTTCTCATTAAAATCAATATTGAAATCACCAGCAATAAACACCCGCTTACTAAGTATGTCATTCCCAATGTGACTTAACATGTTATACATTTGTATCATAAAATTATTCATGCTACCAGTAGGTGATCTATATACTGTATTAAAAATAATGGGCTTTACCGCTATGCTGGGACACCCGGTATATGTACTTATTTAAGCAAAAATTAAACAAATTTACTCTGAAATTAAAAAGGTATAAAGCATTCAAATCATAACGTCCATTTTGCGCCAACCTGTATATTATTTTTTTTTTGTTTAGTTTTAAAACATTTTTTTATGTAATTGTTAACATCAGTTTCGTAATTTTTAAGCTTTGATTTAGTACATTCAAAACAAAAATATTTTATTAATGTCAGTTTTCTGCTTACTCTCTCAACTTTAAAATTATTTGATAGTGCAATATGTAGAATATGTTTGCATATTGCAATTACGTGTATTAGCCGACAGTGATATTGCAAAAATAAGTAAAAATTTAATTATCTTTCCCAGATAAATACCTTTAATTCTATATATGTCTGAGTATATATATATATATATATATATATATTAAGCATATGTATTTCTTACTGAAGCAGTATTACTTAGTAGTAGTACTAGAGAGAATATAATACACATTTGTACGATCAAAAGATTGTGTAATGTTCGGGTTCGTTGAAATTATTGCAGTAATCGCCGTATTATTATTTCTGGTGGTGTTATACTTTCAAAACGCTTTTAAATATTGGGAAAAAAGAAATGTGCCGTACGTGCAACCAAAAATACCATGGGGTACAATTGGTAATCCATTGTATAAGAAGAAAAGTCTACTTGTCTTAAACAAAATTTTTTATGATGAGCTAAAATCAAAAGGTCATCCTTTCGGCGGTTTGTACTTAATGTCGAGTCCAGCTTTGTTGGTAAATGATCCGGAACTAATTAAAAAGGTACTTTCTAAAGATTTCCAATATTTTTCTGGACATGGAGTACATGTGGATGAAGAAAAAGAACCCCTCAGTGGAACTCTATTTAGATTAGATGGTGAGAAATGGAAGAACATGAGAGTGAAATTAACGCCAGCATTTACATCTGGTAAGATGAAAATGATGTTTCCTATAGTAGTAGATTGTGGCGCGCCGATGGTTGATCATATTAGAACCCTTTCTAAACAAGGGAAAGAACTGAACATTAAGGAAATTCTAGCTTGTTTCACCACAGACGTAATAGGTTCATCGGCTTTCGGTATAGAATGCAATAGTTTCAAAGATCCTGACGCTGAGTTTAGAAAACATGGACGGAAATTTTTCGAAATTACCTGGAAATCAAATTTGTTTAATATCTTATCTATTATTTTTCCAAAATTAAGTCCAGCAGGAGCAAGTGGGGAAACCAAAGACTTCTTTTACAAAAGCTTCTCAGACATTGTGAATTATCGTGAAAAACATGAAGTCAAACGAAACGATTTCGTGCAGTTATTATTAGATATCAATCGGAAAGCTAAATCGCTTGGTAGTACTGATATATTAAACACGGGACAAATGGCAGCGCAATCTATGTTGTTCTTCGTGGCTGGATTCGAAACTTCATCTACGACAATGACATTTTGTTTGCACGAAATGGCACATAATCCTGATATTCAACAAAAATTAAGAAATGAAATCAATGAGGTTATGAAGAAATATGATGGAAAATTGACGTACGAAGGCATAATGGAAATGAAATATCTCGACATGGTAGTTGACGGTAAACATGCTCATAATTGTAATGAGGAAAGTTTTAAATCTATCGTTCTGTTTGGATTCTAGAAACTTTAAGAAAATTTCCACCTGGTAGTATAATTGTCAGAGAATGTACCAAACGATATACCATACCAGAAACAAGAGCAGTGGTAGAAAAAGGAGTAACGGTATTCATAAGTGTATTAGGATTGCACAGGGACCCAGAATACTTTCCAAATCCAAATAAATTTGATCCCGAAAGATTTTCAGACGAAAACAAGAAACAAATTCGCCCATGGACATACTTACCATTTGGGGAAGGACCCAGAATATGTATAGGTAAGTCTTGTACAATATAAATTTGACTATAAATTTTTTTATGTCTGTGCATAATTTACAAAATGCGAAAATTTCAAAATTCTCAACTCGTACACATTTTACATTTCAGGTCTTCGTTTTGGTGTAATGCAAGCTAAGATTGGATTGTGTTTATTATTGAAAAATTTCATCTTTACCCCACACGAATCGATGAACTACAATATGGAATTTCATAATAGCGGACAAGTTTTGAGTTTCCAAGATGATTTATTATTAAGAGCAGAAATTATCAAATAAAGTGAAAGCAATGTAATTTCGAGTATTTACAGTGTCTTATTTGCTTTAAATTTTATATTAATATGTACATAGGTTACGTATACAAGTATATTTGGTTGTATAGGGTATTTTTAATTTTAGTATAGAATGATTTAAGGACTTTTTAAGTATAATAATAATTGAAAGTTAGTAATTAATGATGATAAACTATAATACTTAATTATACAGAAATGTAATATATTTTGGATATCATTTTAATATACAATTTAAATCCAAATTGCATACCTGACATAATTTTTTTTTTATGATAATAATAATAGACAAACAAATAAACAAAGCATACAACTGAATATCATCTTTTCACATGATTAGCACTTTTCAAACGAACAAAACAGATATTTATTTATTTTTTAGACTAATCTACAGGCAAGTGTCTAAATACAATTTAGGAACTTGGAAGCATGTAATGCTTAGATATTCTTTAAAAGATTGACAAACTTAAACAATAACTAAAACTATAGAAATTACACAAGGATGAAATATTAAATAGTTAAGGAAAGACCAAAAAAAAAAAAAATGGATATAAAGAGAAAGTGCTAAATAGTAACAGTAGCCCCCAACGTCCCAGATATATATTTCAGGAAACGGCGATGAATATCTTCAAGAGCATTTGAATGTATGTCAAAGGAGGGAGTCCACACTAAAGTAGTATATTCATTCACATTTCGATGCTCACCGTTGGAAAAAACCGATATTTGCTAATTCAAATTTCCTCAATAACTCAACGCCTAATGCGATCGCTTTTAAACTCTAACATTGTTCGGACACTCTTTTAAGAAATTTTTTTTAGTGTTAACAGTAAGCCCCGATTTTCAATTGTTTCCAAGTTGTTAGCGCTCTATCTCGTTTTTCTTATGGCGACCATAATGGATTCTTAATTAGTTAAATAGTCTTTAAAAATAGCTTTTCAATAATGTACAACACACCTAATAAATCTTTATTTATACGAGAGATATTTTTTTCAGACGTTTTTACATTTGAAACTTTTTGGTTTAACTCCCATACGAAGGGGAGTGTGGAGGGGGGATTGTCTGCGTACAAAAGGTATAACTTCGGTTTGCCTCAACGGATGTTAATGTTTCTGGGCTTATTGGATAGAGAATTTTACAAAGAATTGAAGGGTATATAGTACGAAATTAGATGATTGTCAAAAAAAAATAACAAGAGGCACTGTTATCAACTTACCTATGTATATTACTTCTTTTTTCTTTAAAGTTTTAAATGGAACGATTGTTGTCTTCTCTTTATTCGTATCTTGCTTTATTAAACAACACGGTTTTACTTTCATTTAATATTTTATTCTCAAGTTACACATTACATACAATACACCATTTTTCTCACTACTCTTCCTCTTACTGCCAACCTTATTTTCCTAATATTCCAATAATACATTAATACAAATAAAACTACAACAATCGGCCTTTCCTGACCATTTGTTTGGCCTCAAACAATTTTTTTCTTTTTGTAACATTAAGTATAATTTTTACAAACAAAATAAAAGAAGTTTTATGGTTGGTTAATTGTCAGTTACGTATATAATCTTCGTATTTCCGTGGCATTTTCGTCCTATGTTGGGGGCGGCTGTCGGTGGAACACGTCAATTCGACTTTCGAGCAACCTGGGTACTCTGGATCCGCTTGGTCGCTGTCGGTATCGGTCCGGCTGTGTCCTTCCGTCTCTGGCTCGTGTTCTTCATCCAAGGTTTCGGTTTCGTTCGGTTTGTCTTCCAATGGGTCGACTTCGTCATCGCTATCCTCACCATCGGTATAAGAGTCGTCTTCTTGATTTTTAAAAATCTTTAACTGAGAAACATGGGCCACGGTAGTATATCCTTTTCCGGAGTCCTTCTCAATAACCTTCTCTATTCGGCAGGTCTCTCCCGGTAGTTTTTCTATGACTACATATGGTCCTTTATATTTCAACTGGGTCTTCGTAGGTTGACCTGTGGCCACAGATTGACTTTTAATAGCCACAATATCACCCACGTCATAAGTTATTCCCTCGTAACGTTTTTTATCATAATATTCCTTATATTTCCTGCACGTTTTGGTAGCTGTTTCTAGAGCTTTACTTCGTAATTGTTCTCGTGTTAATTCAGGTTGGTTTCTGGTGGCAACGTTTACTATTGACGCGTCTTCAAACGCAGGGGTGTAACCATATAAGCACTCGAATGGAGTAATTCCAATAGTTTTGTTTACTGTAGTATTTATTTTTCTCTCAACGGATATTAAGTTTTGGTCCCATTTATCATCCTCGAAATTTGATGAAGTAACAATCACGGATAGTATACTCTTCATTTTTATCTCAGCAATACCATTTGCCTGTGGATAACGCGTAGCAATAAGTCTGTGTTCTATGTCATATGCTCGGCATAATTCTTGGAAATTGGTTCCTGTATATGCAGGGTCTCTATCGGTGACAGCTATCTTGGGTGCACCAAATTGTTCTATGAATAAGACTAATTTTTTTGACGTTTCCGAAGACGTTGTACTTCGGGTAGCAAATAATTTTATAAAGCGGCTGTAGGCACCCACTATTACTAGCAGGTACTACATCTTCCCTGTTCTACTTTTGGGAAAGGGACCCAGATGATCTATGTGTATCTTCATCATAGGCTTCTCAGGTAATCGGGGCGGATGTAGTTTTCCCGGTTTTTTACCTCCAGGAGCTTTCGACATAAGACATTCGAAACATGCTCTTATATGGTGCTTGACGTATCTCTTCATGTTTCGGAACCATAACTTCTTCATTATTTTTCCCATCGTTCTGTCTACTGACCAGTGACCGGCTTGATCATGGTATTTGATTACACTAGCCTTACGCATACTATCTGGTATAACATATAGCAGTTCCTCTTCTCCGTGACTTTTCACTTTTTTGTACAATTTGCCATCCTCTAGCACATATTCTTTAACTTTATTTCTCTCTTCCGCTGTTCTCTCGTACTCTTCTCGTTTAAAAATATCTACTATTTCTCGTAGTTTCATATCACTCCTCTGCACCATCATAATTCTTTCCTCTTCTGTTAATATTACCATCATATTTAACTTTTTGTCATAAATTTCTTTCATTATTTCAGTTTGGCTTGGTTCTTCTGTAGCAGCTCTACTCAAACAATCAATATGTTCCATTTTGCTTCCCGGTCGATATCTTATTTCCATAGGTGTAGTTTTTTGGTTCCCTTTCAGTGCAATTTCTCTTTTATTGACTCCTCTAATTTCTCCTATACAGGTTCCTTTCATCACTTTCTTGTCTTGATCTATCCCTGCCACAGTTAGAACAGCTGGTTCGTCATCCACGTTCACCACCAAAAAATTTATTTTATTACTTTCAACCATTGTTGATTCTGCCATTCTTACATCATATTTTCTATTAATTTCTTCATCTAATTGTATATTTTTAAAAGGATCATCTGTTTGATATCCAAATTTTAATATAGCACCAACAAGCACATATGCAATATCTGGCATCTCAGTAAAATTTCTACCCACCAGTATATCCATTGGCTGCACATCACTTGGCACGATCACTGCATCTACCTCTTCACAAACATCGTCTAAGGTCAATAAAATTTTTGTTGTAAAATAACATTTAACTGGAGTCATATTTCCAAATCCATATAAAGTTTTCACCATTGGGTAACATACTATACCATGTTTATCAACAAATGCTTCACTGATAGTAGTGACAGCACTGTCCGGGTCAATAAATGCTGTGGCATTTATAGTTTGATTCACTGTAACAGTCTTTATAAATTTCTCAACCCCCCGGGTTTTCCACACTGACTTATAACCAACATTTGCTGACTGGACACATTTATCTGTTCCTTTGATTGATGCTTGATTTTGTGGTTTGTTGACTCTATCTTTATTAAAAAAACAATATTTTGCAATATGTCCATATTTCTTACAAACAAAACACAATGGTTTTCCATCTTCGTCTGCAACTGGTAATTTCTTATGTGCTTGGTTATTTAAATTATGTTTCGCCTGATTTCTCACTTTATTTTTCTTGTCAAATTTCTTCTCATTTATATCTGGTTTTAGTCTTTCTAGTCGTGCTTTATCAATCCTTTCACAATCATGTAAATCCTATATTAGTTCATCATCATCTTTGTGATCACGTGCCTTTGCTGTTGCACATAAATTTGTATCGTATAACCCTATCAATATTTGTTCTTTCACCTCTTTAAATTTTAAATGTAATTCCTGACATAATAGTAATTTATCATAGAAATAATCATTTAATGGTTCCTGTTTTCCTTGAATTCTTTCAGTCATTCTTTTCCATTTTTCGGGTAAACCTTCGTCTACAATAAAGGTTTCATTAAACAATGTTTCAAAATCAGTAAATGTTTCTATCGATCCCTCCTTAGCTCTGTACCAATTTTTTGCAGCTCCTATCATATTTGATCTAGCTACCTCTAAGGCAAATGAATCGGGCCACCTATGTATAATTTTCATGCTTGTTATTTTCCCGATCCATTCTTTGGCATTTTTATTCCCATCAAAATATGCCACATTTTTGGTAATGTCTGGCATTACTTGGTATGTTGTATTTGTACTCGTACCATTTTCTTCTAATCCATTTCGATGTTGGTTAGGAGTTTGCATTATTAGACGTTCGAACATTTCATCTCTCTTTCTATTTTCTATTATTAGCATTGATAGAATTCTATTTAAATTATATTCACTATTTGGATCTCCTGGTATGTTGTTTTCATTTGCATTTAAAAATGTTTCTTCACTCAAACTATCATTTTGTTCATGTTCTTGGCTCTCCATGTTTGTTTTTTCTTTGGCAACGGTATTTTCTCTATGACCAATTTATTCTTATTTCAGCTCTTATATTTGGTTATATCCTACTTCTGAAATTATGTTGTCTTCTCTTTATTCGTATCTTGCTTTATTAAACAACACGGTTTTACTTTCATTTAATATTTTATTCTCAAGTTACACATTACATACAATACACCATTTTTCTCACTACTCTTCCTCTTACTGCCAACCTTATTTTCCTAATATCCCAATAATACATTAATACAAATAAAACTACAACACGATATATTTTTAATATCGAAAAAATGAAAAACATAAAAAAACTGAAGGGAATGATGAAAACCGGAAGTTGCTACTTTTACTTTCTTATACGTAATATAAGGAAGTATTTACTTTCTTATACGTAGTATAAGGAAGTATTGTGATGACGAAAATTTTCGACCACGAGATTTTTGCAGATGTCCACGTTTTGAGGTCCCCTGCCAAAAATGTGGTTTTTAAAAATGTGTGTGTCTCTCTCTCTCTCTGTATGTGTGACCACGATAGCGGTCAAACCGCTATAAATATCAATTCCAAATTTTGTATTTATTTGTATAATATCCCTCTTGAGATCGGATTAGTTTTTCAGTAAAATCGGTACCCCCGGAAGTAGTAGTTTACTTCAGTAAAAAAGCCGAACTTTGCCAATATTTCGGCAACTACTAAGTTTAAACAAATTTATAAAGAATTCATATGTACTCGAAATTAAATTTGAGAAGAATTTTATTAAAGAAGTTTTTCGAAATTCCTACCGGAAGTAGGTCTTTTACTCTTATCGAAAATCAATTTTTTGCCAATATTTTGCAAGCCATGCTTTTTAGACAGGTGCGTTACGAGTATAAAAGTATTTAGAACTTAATTTCCAATACCTTTTGTGTAAAAAAATTTTCAAAATTCGGACCGAAAGTAACTCTTTTACTCTTACCGCATAGCGATTTTTTGCAAATATGTATCTCGTAAATTATGCATTCTCTATATATTTATCAAGAGTTTAAAAGTATTTAGAGCTACATTTGGAATAATTTTTGTATAAAAGAAATTTCAAAATTCGGACAGGAAGTGATACTTTTACACTTTCTCGGCAAGTATGCCTCCTATAGAGATTTATTAAAATAATAGAAGTAGTACACTAGGATTTTGTTTATTTTTTCAGAATATAAAAGTATTTAAATCTTAGTTTAGAACAACTTTTGTATAGTTTGAAACGCATAAACGTATACGAACGTCGTGTGGTGGCCACACCTAATTTTTTTTATTTTTCTTGATATAGTCATACGACAGTCAGAAAAATTCAGAAAAATATGATTTTTAAATATAAATTTATTTATTTATTGCGAGTAATAATTTTATTTTAATTTTGAGAGGGTCACTAGACAGTGTATAGTTCGCTTTCACTTGAATTTTCATCATACTCTTCCATAAATGTATTCTAGCTCTAGCTATTATTTTTTAAATATCATTTCTGCTTTCCAACATTGAAATAAAATAATAATAATACTGATCAGTGTAGTTTTTTTTTAAATTTCCATCATACATCACATGCACAATGATACTAAATTACATTATCATGAGATTTCCAAGGTGGGCTATGAAAATCGAAATGTAAATATTAGTGTGTTAAACTTTTGTACGTGTTTAGCGTATTAAGCCTTCACATAATTATTAAGTTTGTAAAATGTCATATTCTAACGTTGAAGCTTATGACATGATCAAAATGTATTTTCAATGCATTGAAATTGCATTCTTGTTTCCCGGCAATATTCCCTAAATTATCCCGAAAGAAGTCATTATTGAGTTTTTATTCGCTTTCTTGATTTTTATTCATGGGGCAGAATAAAACACATAGTTCATCACAAAAAGTCGATTACAACAATTGCTGCCTCCTAAATTGAAGTAACTGTGCTCTCTACCAATTGACAAGTAAACATGTGTATTGAAAATAATGGTGAACACTTTGAACATTTCTTATGTTGATGTTTTATTTTTTTACTTTCTGAATTAAAAATTTATTTTTTTCCGTTTATATTACTTGGTCAATATATTTTCTTATTTATGTTTAGGTATAATAATAGGTTCTGCTTATTCTCGGATGAATTACTCTTTCGTAACTACTGAGTAAATGCTTTGGCTATAACTAAAGCATTAATTCATGAGTTATGGAAATTATTTTTGCCGTCTTCTTATAATTAGATGTAATTAGTTGGGTAATAAAGATATATTATTATTATTATTATTATTATTATTATTATTATTATTAATATTGTTATTATTTTATTTCAATGTCTGAAAAAACAAAACATGAAATTTAAAAATAGCTAGAGAATTTGAAAATATTTAAAAGGAGCATTTAACGTAACATATTGCTGTGATCTTCACATTATCCAAAATAATAGTATTAAGAATTAGTTTAGTTATTGAAAAAGAACACTAATTGTATTCAAAAAATCGTTTATTAAAGATTTAGGGTATACGTTCAAGACAAGCATATATAAGTATAATGGGTTGCCTATATTTAAAGACAAACTTCTGTATCAAAATAAATATGATTTATTAGTATATTTTAATTAAAATAAGTATTAACATTAGGCATAAGACAAACACAAAATAAATCAATAGGCTTTATGTTGTGTAAAAGACACATAAATGCCATATGAATGTAAACAAAACAAGACGTGCTCGAGAAAAATGATGCAGTCCTGAAATAAATAAATTGAACAAATAAAATATGGATTTGAACATGAATAATGCTGCCAATTCATAAGAAAAAAAATAGTAGTAATAATAAAACTAAATATATTAGATACGTATACGTTGTATAAAAAGGATATAAATCAAAAACATTTCCAATGGGAAATGTCAGATCGTAAATAAGAATATTTTGTGTAAATAATAACAGTATGAATTAAAAATACACTTGTTAGTTCTTGTATGTATAACTCAAGGGCTTCAAAAGACAATGGAAATGGTCATTTGTGGTTTAAAAACCTGCAAAAAGAAAATACAATGTTAATGTTGTTATAACACTTTACAAATCAATGTGTTACCAGAAAAAAGAGCATGGTTCGAGAATGGGGAAAATATGAGACCGACGTTCTATGCAATCAAATTTCAGCCAGAAGAATCCCTGTGCTGTGTAATGTATTTCCTTTACTGCTGGATAGAAGGATTTCTAAAAGAAGAATAAAAAGAACATTAGTTCATGGTAAAAGGAAATATGTAACAAATGATGAAAAAGGTAATGCATACATATACAAATACAATGAAGGATTATACGAACAAGAAGAGAATAAATTATACTTACCCAAGAAGGTATGCAACAAAAATTGTAAAATCTTAATAACAAACAGTTTGGGGCGTCGCCATTGGCATGTAGCTGTTAAAATGATTTAAGTGTATTGGTTCGAGCGAGACAACTTAAAGAAAAGAAGCAAGAAAATTTTATGTTTTGAAAATGATACCAACCTAAAAATTAACACAGTCCCCGGACCTAGACTTTTTTCTATAGGGATATTTAAAAAATAGGGTGCACAAAACGCGGTAAAATACCGTACACGAATTGCAGAACAAGCTCAGAATTAATAATAATGGAGATAGCAATGGTGCGCACTATTTGTATAACTTCTTTATTATCCGTTTAAAGACAATAGTGCATAGGAACTTTTTTATCACAAATTAAATTATTAATCAATATTTTGAAAAATATATAGAGTGTTATATTTGAAACATAAAAATATTTCTCGGAAATGCGTTATTCAATTGTTTATTCCTGAACTGCATAATAATCAACATTAAAAACACTATTACTTTGCTAATTTAACCTACTTTCTAGAATTAATAATATCGGAGTTAGCAATGGTGCACAATTAATTTGAATTTCTAGTAAATTTTCATTATACCGTGGGTTTCACTTTACTTGAAGACAGTTAAATAAATTGTTTGTTAATAACCCAATAAATATAAGAGTTTTACCAATGATTGTGGCCATTCGGATTAATATTTTTGTAGAAACGAATTATTTTTGGAGTCATAATCCGGCCATGATTAAAATTAAATCTAGTGTTTCAAGTAAAGTCATAGTGTCGAAGAGGATAGTGCAAAAAAGTATTTAAAAGACTTGCTGTTAATCACTAAAATACTCGAAATACGCAGTTTCGCTGATAAATTTTAATTTTGTAATTTTTCTACAATTTTGTGTAAACTCATTGAAAAATTCTTATCTCAAGTATCAAGTGTGCAATGTACAATTAAAACAACTGGAAGTACATTAAAAATTAAATTATAATTTTGTAATACTAATTATAGAGAATATTTCTCAATTAAGTCGCCCTGAAACTGAATACATTTTTAAACTCAATTTCTATTATTCAGTACAATATTCTGCTTCAGGGAAACTTAGTTGAAGAATCTCGAACTTAATAAATGTTACAAAACTCTAATTTAATGTTTTTTTAACTGTTTTTGATTGTGCGTTGCACACTTGCTATTTGGGATAAGATTTTTTTAAATGAGTTTACACCAAAATGTAAAAAAAACACAACGTCTATATTAAAATATTGTCTTGGTATAATAAATTGGTCAAATAGATTCACGACTTTTCCTAAAACACTATTTGGAAAAGGTCGCACATTCCTAGTATGTGTCATAAACTTTTGAAGTGGAATAGATAATCTTTTTGAATGCCTGTTTATGTCCGATTCACTTCATATTTGTAATAGTACCCAATGCAAAGAATAATATAAAATATACTAGCTGGCCCGGCAAACGTGGTTTTGCCATATAAATTATTTCTAGTGACTATTTTGGTAGTCTAATAAAAAATAAGTAACTTATTGTAAGTGTGTGGGGATGTGGTATATGACTGAAAGAGGAATGGGGCGCTGTGAACGATGACGGCTTATAAAAATAACAAAACACCAAACATTAATTTTTTGAATTCATTGTACTTTTATTATCTTAACTAATAAATTTCTAATTACATCTCTATCACAAATAATTACAATTAAAAAAAAACCTTATCAGTCTCTTAGTGCAATGGAGTATACGATATTTTTAGTGAGTCCATCTTTAGCCAACACAAACAAACTGCATGGTTTACCTACGCGAGAACATGCCACGTATAATTGTCCGTGTGAAAAACACGGTGTGCCCAAATCTAAGCCACAAACAGACATCGTTTGGCCTTGATGAGAATATATTTAATATGAGAGTTGCACTGAGAAAGTAAAATGATAAGTATAAGCGTCACTGCTACGATCGACGCACAATCAATAATAATGGCCGAAAACGGTTTAGGCCCTAAACTTTAGTGAGTGAGAGAAAGCTTATTGTATGAGAAAGACAGGAGACCGGCTTTGTTCTCATCCCTACTCTGTGCTGTTTACGGGGTGAGAAGTGACACCGGTAGATGCCTGGCGCGAATAACTGATCGAGTGCTAAATGATCAATTATCGACCGCCGAGAGTAGAACATTATTAAAGTACTAATATCGCTATTAAAAAATAGGGGTTGGTGGTGGAAGGGTGAAACTTTAGAGTTGTATGTATTTTTTAATGCCGAATCATAAAAATAATAAAATACAAAATTTTGTCCAAAAAACAAACAAAAAATTTTTGGGGTGGACCAACCCTTATCACTTAGGGGTATGAAAAATAGTTTACGCCCTATTCTCAGACATGCTGAATATACACACAAAATTTCATAAGAATCGGTCAAGCCATTTCGGAGGAGTTTTGAGACAAACACTGTGACACAAGAATTTTATACAGGTAAACAACTTGAACTACGAAAGCCTATTGATAGGAGAGGGTAGTGGGAGTTAAAATTAAATGTATCCATTATAGTATACACGGCCGAGATAGGGGAACACGGTGAAGTTTCACTCACACTAGACCGACTCGTGTTTTGTCGGCTCTCGGGCACAGTCTTACGTACCGGTTTCCCCTAGAGCCGACAAAACACGAGTCGGTCTAGTCTGGGTGAAACTGAACCGTATTCCCCTATCTCGCCCATGTATACATTATAGTATTATTAACTCTTTATATGACAGGAATGTCAGTGGTTATGTCATTTACTTTACGATTAATAAGTAACCAGCAACCCCACCTACTTCTCCTACTCTCTGCGACCAATCACATAAACGGTGTATATCAGGGGGGGAAATGTTAAATTGAGATTACGTAGACATCGTTTTACTTCTGCCTGCAGTTGGTAGGTGGCGCATGTGTTGACGAAATTTTAGGATCACATGTGATATTTCAGGGCTTAGCTGCTTGTAGGCTTTTGACTGTGTTTGGTAACTATGGCAACTACATGTGGTATAGTTTTCAAATATTTCTGTTAACAGTTTTTAATTAATATTTATATATATATGCTAATTATTAATCAGAGTTATAAAATATTAACTTATTTCTTAAAATTGTATGTACGTAAGTATTTATTCTGCATAATTCGAGTAATTTATTTATTTATTAGCACTTTTTCTAGACTTCCTAGTAATTATGCCGACAAGAAAATGTTATGTGTCAAATTGTGACCATAATGTAAAAGTTTTCCACATCCAACATCAATTCGTTTTCATGAGTGGTAGGAAGCTACATGAGATCCTAATTGATACAATGACATAAGAGAATATCGACGATTTCCATTTAAGGAATAAATAAGTTCAAATGTAAGAATAATTTAGAATGCTTTCTCCTTAATATTTTGAAATAGAAATCAATTTTCATATAAAAATAAAGCGTTACTAAAAAGATATGTTTCTAATTTATTACTAAGTTATTATAGCAATAAGTGTAGTTTATTTTTCTTTAAAATACATCTACTATTTTACTTCCGAACATTTAAAGTGAAGAATAAAAACTATTAAGGTAAATACAAAATGGAATAGAAATATATAATATTTAAATTTCCCGGTTCATCGGTTTGATCCATTTTAGTACTGCCTGCAGTTGGCAGGCGGCGCTAAACATTGTCTAAACTTTTTACTATTAAATTATACTAACTTCTAGTATAGTGATCTGTGGTGTATATTCGCAGTTCAAGTTGTATGGTCAGGTGTTTGTATATTAGATTGTGCAAATTAAATAAGTATAGTTACTGAAAATCTTATAATACACACAAAATAAAAACTGAAGCATTGTATTAATTGTTTGTGGAAAAATAATTGCAACAAAGTTTGACAATCTTATTTCAGTTTGAGAATTTATTTGTAATATTTGGCTATCTTGACCAGTAGCACATAACACTGCCAATATATTGAAATAGCATTAATATCATGTAATTACAAATTCATATTAGGTTAAAGTTGATTAGCCTATAATTTTCGAATTCGCGAATTGCGAGTCATAGCGTACTCTTAAACCATCTTTTTATTCTACCCATTCATTAATAAAAATTTCAAGTTGACAATGACATCGAAATCATCCGAAATAACAAAAAATGTGTAAAGCATTCGAATCACAACGTACACTGAATTATTGTTACATTAAGTGTTTATTACTTTAAATACATATTTTTGGATAGATTGGTTGTTGTAATCTAACTCATGTTCCTAATTTTTAGCTTTTATCAATATGTAATCTATAAACTACATATATACACCCAGTATTTTTACGTACATTTAAAAAATAATTTGATAGTACAAAATGTGGAAATATGTTTGTATATAACAATTACAATATTGATCGACAGTTACGTTGCAGAAATAAGTAAGTAATTTTTATTAAAATTTTAAAACTGATGAAATGAAAAGTTTGGAAGTTCAAGAATTAACAATAGTTAAAATATCGCAGTCTTTCTGTGTCAAAAAATTGTTTATCCTCATACATAGACTAAATTTTGAATTCCTTTACTTAGATTTATAACTTCAGTTGAAAAGCAAACTGTTAATACAAGTATTTAAAGATACGTTATTGAAAACTTCTATAACTTTCGCAATATTTTGAAGAATATATAAGCTACTATTTTCAAGCATCACAGTAATTGTAAGTAATCATTTAAGAAATAAAAAAATGTTCGGTTTCATAATATGTTCATATTTTCTAGTATTTGAAATATATAAAATATGGAAACAAAGACATTTACGGTTGCACCGACCTCTGTTAAAGTAGTATTAGTTAATCTTGATTAGCAAATGCTCGCTTAGGCGTATTTTCGTTACACCAACCGCGATTTGTCCTAACCGCGAATTACCTAACATGGGTTAACAAATTCGACGTTAGAGGTCGATTAAAGTTAATGTTAACCTAAAAATTTCTTGTAAAGTAACATTGGACGTTCGTGTTTTTGTTTATCTTGTGTCCAGTACTGTAAATAATTATAATAATCATGTCTATGTGATAATACAAATATTACATCAATTGTACACAAAATATGCATAGACATGTCATTTCAAAGAAATCATAGTAAAGAGCCAGATATCTTTATTTTAAAAATGGTTTTCATGTCAAAAAGATTTAACAATTTCAGTTCAAAGTCCCTCTTCCGTTTCCGATACAATTTTCCGTCCTTTGTCGAATTTTTTGAAGTTCTCTCCATTCTGTATGCAAGTCAATTAATTTCTTCACGCAATCGGAACAGCTCTAGTGGAAATCGAGCTTTCTCCCAAAAATTTACATTCCCGAATTGTTAAATTAGCGCTTTCACTAACTTTCAGCTTTACTTAGCGCGTATTATAGAATAACAAACTTAAAACTTGATGTAGACCTTGCACCTAGAATTTGATGAATAATCTTTCCCATAAGAAAATATTCCCATAATTCTTAATTTCCGAAACATTTTTCAGCAAAACGATAAAGTACGTATCTGTAAGCGTACTATAAAATTATTAACGAAATGAATTTTCGTTCTATTCGAACGTAATCTTATTGTCGGCTGCAGAGGTATTTTAGTGGATATTGTGAAGATCTGTGTTAACGACAAGCGGAGTTCTCGTCGCAAGGGTAATATTCGACTTTATACTAAGATGCCCCACAGGTAAAACATTTTTATATTAATTGAGTTGACCCATACTTGCAGGACATCCATATTCATTAATAATAGTAAACGGAGTAAAACACAATTTACAACAAATCCAGTATATTAAAACAACTTATTACAAAGTATATGACATGTTTCGCTAAGAGAAAACAGTAACAATGTACCGCGCGATCATTTAAATTCTAAATTAGAGCAGTTTGTGAAATTTAAATTAAGTTGGTATATAAGTACTAATTTACAATTTGAATTGTCAAAGTGACGTTTCAAAATGTTTGATTTAGAACATAAGATTTTTCTTACTGAAAGTTATTTTAAAAATGCCGAACGACAAGAGAATGGTGAATGGACATATTCAGTACCGCACTGCATCAATGATTTTCAAAATGCCTTCCCTAATTTTCCTGCGGATTATCAAAAATTAGTCCAAGAAATTTACACATGTGTGGCGAAATTTCGTAATGTTGGAACTGTAGGTAGGAAAGCTGGTAGTGGCGCGCCCAAAAAAAGGACTCCTGAGATTGTGGCAGATGTTGCAGAAAGAATGGAACAGTCTCCCAAAAAATCTCTCCGCAGATTAGCCCAAGAAATAAACCTTTCATATGAATTTGTCAAAAAATTTTAAAAGAAAATTTAAGTCTTTATCCCTATAAGATTAACGTCGTTCAAGAGCTATTCCCTCGAGATTTTCCTGTACGAATAGAATACTGTCAGTGGTTTTTGAATAATTTAAATAACAACACTTTGGATTTAAAATTTTTTTCTGACGAAGCATGGTTTCACCTATCCGGCTATATAAACAAACAAAATATGCGTATTTGGTCTTCGGAGAATCCTCATGAGTTTGTTCAATCGCCTCTCCATCCGCAGAAAATTGGTGTTTGGCTAGCGGTTTATAGAAGGCGTATATTTGGACCTGTGTTTTTTGAAGGAACGATAAATGCTGAGAGATATCGAAATAATTTACTTGAACCGTTTTTACAAAATCTTCATGATGACGAACTTTTACATGGGTATTTCCAACAGGACAATGCAACAGCTCACAAAACATGGGAAAGTATGGCTCGAATTCGCGAGTTTTATGATAATCGAGTCATTGAATTTCCGCCTCGCAGTCCGGACTTAACGATTCTTGATTATTTCATTTTGAAGAACTACAAGAGGCAATTTCTAATGCATGTAACGCTATAACCGTTCAGATGTTGGCAAATGCTTTTGAAAATATGAAACGGAGGGTTAACAGTTGCATTGCAACAGGGGGAGAACACTTTGAACACCTTTTGTAATTCACAATAAAACTAATTTATATTGTAATGCTTTCATTTCCATTAAATTTAAATCGATTACACATAAGATTCACAAATGTCACAAAGTATAACATAACCGCAAATTTCAATTAATCAATAATTGACATTCTGGACAACCTAATAAAAAAAATCCCGCCTGCTATAATTTAGAATTTAAATGATCGCGTGGTATTTTCAATTTATCATAAACCGTCATACACGGACGTCATTATTCATAATAAGTCGGATCATCCGATTAAACAAAAACTCGCCGTCTTTCACTCCATGATTCACAGATTAACTTCTATACCACTAAATAAACAAAATTTTCTCATAGAATTAAATATTATAAAATAATTAGCAATAAATAATGCATATAATCCCAAATTAATAGATCAAATATTAAAAAATAGAACTATAAGAAAGCAATAGAGACGGTTTATACAAATAAGAAAGAAACAACCGACAATTATAAATTAATAACATATCTAGGAAAAATTAGCGAAAAAAATAGGCACAGAATTAAAAAAAATAAATTTAAAACCAGCATATAAAACTAGGTAAATTCATAAAAAACAACAAATCAAAAACTAGCAAAGGAAATAAATCAGGAATATATAAATTGAATTGTAACGATTGTCCAAAAGCATACATTGGCCAAACGGGTAGGAATTTCGATAAAAGAATTAATGAACACTACAGATGTTATAACAACAAAAATATGGAGTCAAATTATGCATGTCACCTGTTGGAAAATATCCACAAATTTAACAGTAATTTTGAAATTTTACATTCAGAAACAAAAGGTTTTTAAATAAACAAACTTAAAAATTCAGACATATTACTCAATGAACAATTAGATCTTAATAATTCACCTTTTTTGAATATGTATTGTGAAAATCCAAACCCACAATAAATAAATACCTATAACAGACCTTAAGATCGTAAGCCATGTAAAAGCTATTGTTAGAAAATACTGTTAACATAAAATAGACAATAAAATGTCATTAAAGTAAATTACAGAAATTCCCCACAGTAGTCCTAGACATTGTAAGATCTGAATACCTGATTTTGGGAAAATATATAGTTTAGTAGTAATTGAATATCAGAAGAAGCTACAGTGATAACGAAACATGTCATATACTTTCTAATAAGTTGTTTTTTTCTGTGATGGGAAAAAAAGTTGACATTTTCTCCTCCTTGAGTAATAAAATGTCACTTTATCAACCCGGGCGTAAAGTGTTACTTTTTGCCCATGGGAAAAAAGTTCTACTTTTTTCCCGCTTAAATTGGCAGGTTTCCATAGCAACGCAGGTGTAATGTCACTTGAAATGTCACATCGATTGATTTTCTGACTTTAATATATAATATTTACGTGTTTTTTCTGTGACGGGAAAAAAAGTTGACATTTTATCCTTCTTGACAGGTAATAAAATGTCACTTTATCAACCCGGGAAAAAAGTACTCACTTTTTCCCGGGGAAAAAAGTACTCACCTTTTGCCCGCTTAAATTGACAGATATTTGATTATTTTACAGGTTTCCATTAGCAACGCAGGTGTAATGTCACTTGAAATGTCACATCGATTGATTTTCTGACTTCAATATATAGTATTTACGTGATTTTTTCAATATTAAATCGTCGTTTTTCCCATCACAGAAAAAAATAGTGTATTATACACGGGAAAAAAATTAGATTTTAGCTCTCGGTAATTTATCTCCCTCCGCTTCGCGCCGGGAGATAAACCTTACCTCGAGCTAAAATCTAATACTTTTTTCCCTTGTATAATAAATAACTATTAATATACATACTTGATTTATTGTAAATTGTGTTTTACTCCGTTTACTATTATTAATTTTTAGAATAATTGTATTCACTTACAGCATCGTTTTTAACGCAAACGGAACGGTAAATGTTTAAGTCCACATCGGCATGGCTTAACGTCCTCGAATTTGGCTGAAATTTGATGTACGATGTTTTTAAGTGCTAATGAACAAAATTAAAGGGTATGCGTTTCAAATTTCGAACTTTTCAATATTTTGGGCCACCCTGGTATGTGCGTATGCCGAAATAAACATCAATTTCAATTACTGACAATTTTTTATACAATGTAACAGTAGAAAATACTTGAATGTGTAACGTACATTAACGGATAATACTATCACAAGTATACATATATACATTTATACGTAAATGCATGAATGCACATCTACCCTAAGCTGGCATTGCAAACAACAACGTGCAGAAGCTGTTTCGACCTTACATTGGTCTCATCAATGCACGAACGTGTTGTTCACAATGCCTTAAAAACTTAGATTACCTGATATAGTCGACTTACGTACCAAATACCATGAGAGATTTCCAGCGACATCTGTTACACAAGCGCGACAACGCAAGGTAATGTTGGACCCTTCGCAGTACAACTACTAATCGGGCAACTGTAGATATAAGTGCATTCAATGAACACGCCATAGGTGGCGTACCTATTACAATACAATGTAATAGTATAAAATACTTGAATGTGTAACGTACATTAACGGATAATACTATCATAAGTATACATATATACATTTATACGTAACTGTATATGCACATATGTAAATGTATGAATGTACATCACATTTACATATGTGCATATACATTTACGTATAAATGTATACAGTGTGTCAATAAAGTAAGGAACACCCTAAATATCAGCTTTAAAACATATCTCTAGCAAAAACGCTCAGACAGGTATTTTTTTATTTTTGAAGGCGCATTTTCTTAGATTAAATTAAAGTATACAGGGTTATCAAAAAAGAAGATATGACGTTATCATGTGTTTTTTTAAATGGAATACCCTGTATATTTTTAAGAAAATCGAAAGAGCTTCTCATGAAGATTTCAACGATATATGAGTTGTTGGGGATATCTTTAATATTTACCTGTAGAAATTGAAAAAACACTTTTGATGGAACAACGTCATAAAATTATTACAATAGAGTTTAACTTGTTTATTTTTAAATCTAAAACAAAAATTTACTTAAGTAAATGTTCAAATTCCTGCCCGTTCACAATCTGACAAGGCGAGAAATAAACTCATTCTGAACATTGCTGATTACATCTGGCGTGATTCATCGGATCTCTTGACGTATGCGTTCTTTTAAATCATTAATATTTTGAGGTCTATTTACATAAACTTTGCTTTTTAGGTAACCCCACAGGAAGAAATCTAGTGGTGTTAAGTCAGGGGAGCGAGCTGGCCACTCAACAACCCCACGTCTGCCAATCCATCGGTTATTAAAAATCAAATTTAGGTAGTCACGCACAGGTCGAGAATAATGAGGAGGTGCCCCATCTTGTTGGAACCAGATTTCATTACTAGGACTGTCAGGGATATTTGGATCAGGATAAAGTTCCACAAGCGCAGGAAGAAGCTCTAACTGTAAAAAATCCAAATAGATATCCCCATTTAAATTTCCATCAAAAAAGAAAGGTCCTAAAATCCTATTTTTTAGTATTCCAGCCCAGACGTTCACTTTCTGAGGGTGCTGACTTCGAGCTTCCTGCATCCAGTGAGGATTATGTTCTGTCCAGTATCTACAATTTTGTCGGTTAACTGTTCCGTTTAAAGAAAAAGTTGCCTCATCTGAAAATAAAATGTTTCTAGCAAACATTTCATCACGTTCACAAAGTATTTGCAAGTTTTCTGAAAACTCCAAACGGCGATCAATCATCATCTTCCGACAATTCATGGACAAGATGCACTTTATAAGGATGATATTTCTGCTTATGCCAAATTTTTCTAACAGTCTCATGGCTGCAATTAAAGTTTAAAGCTGCTTGACGAGTAGCACAATTCGAATTATCTTCCACTGTCAAAAGAACATTTAACTTAGTTTCATCATCCACTTTTGGTCGCCCAGTTTTAGGTAGATCCTTAACATTTCCGTACTCCTCATACTTTAGAAGTATTTTACTTACAGTTGAGCGAGTTATTGGTTGCCGATTAAGATGCGCTGCATTAAATAGTTCGCAAACTTCCATCATCATAAGAATCTCAATCCGTTCTCTCTCACTTAGACCCATTGTTATCAAAAGAAATGGCAATTATAAAACAAGCAATGCCAAACAAACTAACGGTGGTTAGTCACTGTCTAATTAGATAAGACGTCACCTTCCATACTGACAATTCTGTCATGACAACGTTCAAAGATTAAAATTACCAAAAATTATCATGTAGTTCCACCAAAAGTGTTTTTTCAATTTCTACAAGTAAATATTAAAGATACCCCAACAACTCAGATATCGTTGAAATCTTCATGAGAAGCTCTTTTGATTTTCTTAAAAATATACAGGGTATTCCATTTAAAAAAACACATGATAATGTCATATCTTCTTTTTTTGATAACCCTGTATACTTCAATTTAATCTAAGAAAATGCGCCTTCAAAAATAAAAAAAATACGTGTCTGAGCGTTTTTGCTAGAGATATGTTTTAAAGCTGATATTTAGGTTGTTCCTTACTTTATTGACACACTGTATATGTATACTTATGATTGTATTATCCGTTTATCTACGTTACACATTCAAGTATTTTATATTGTATTGTAATAGGTACGCCACCTATGGCGTGTTCATTGAATGCACTTATATCTATAGTTGCCCGATTAGTAGTTGTACTGCGAAACATTACCTTGCTTTGTCGCAAATTAAGTTGCTTTGAAATAAAAAGGGGCGTCTTGCGCCAGTCTCTAGTTAATACATATTATTGTTATACTAAATGTTTTTTTAATTTTAATACATATTTTGAAGGAATGTTTAAAATCAGTTTCGTAATGTTCAAACTTTATTTGTCCCTTTTCTGTTTACTATACATGGGCGAGATAGGGGAAGTGGATCCGATTTCACTCAGACTAGACCGACTCGTGTTTTGTCGGCTCTCGGGTACCGTATTATCTACCGGTTTCCCCCGAGAGCCGACAAAACACGAGCCGGTCTAGTCTGAATGAAATCGGATCCACTTCCACTATCTCGCCCATGTATACTGTTTACTCTCTCAATTTGTGGGGGGGGGGGGGGTAAGTTTTGTATGAGCATGAACTCTCTAGATTCTAGATACCTAATATTTTTTATATACAGGTACGCCAAGAAAAATAAAACGTTCAGTCAACTCAAAACATTTTCAGTCAACATTCGTGTGTATTCACTTATAATCAATACCTCATCTGTTTTGATGCAATGCAAGTGAAGTTGTTGACACTTGCATATTGGCGCAGCAGTTTCGTGTGTTGTATAAACAAATATTATTAATTGAATAGACAAATGAAATATATTGCAACAACTACACGTATTTGTTGGGCTAACAATGGCAACTTATTGTATGAGTTAGAATAATTTCGTGTCAACCACTCGAATAAAATTTTGTCATTCTTTGAAATCCTTTTTCAATTGAATGAATTATTCTAGTCTATTAATGCAAGAAATATGAGGTTTCACTTTCAATCTACAAATTCCTGCATTTGGTCATCAAAATCTATGGATAATTTAAATTTATGTTGAACCGTCACTTTTAAGTTAAAGCTAGGACTGTTTTATGCAGCAGGTAACTATATATAATATGTTTTTACATAAACTCTTGAACTATGATACAATTACCGACATTACATTCGATAACATCAAATCTGTATAGAGTGTTAAGTCTATAATAACAGTCCTGAGTTTTAACGCAAGTGTTCTAATTCAAGATATATTTAAAAAATCCAATACTAGAACCATACATCACATATTCGAAAAATCCCCAATTGACCAAATTTTCTTCTACGTCGTCCATTTCACGTTATAGCTGTGCGTACAAGATTCAAATAATTGCCGAACTGCCTATAACCACTATAACTTATTTCATATATCACACACCATCCCCCTCGCTACAAAGGAGCAGGTGAAACAGAATTGTCAATTTCGGAAACGTTATGTTATTGTTATCTTTGTCTAACTTATCCCTACATCCATACGTATGACCCGTACATATTGAACTAGTGTTGAATATGTGACAACACCAGTCAAATACCCACAAACACATACAGTCACCCCTTAAAACCCCTTGAATACAGGCAACCATAAATACATCGGCGATGCTTAAGGTTAGACCCTTGTATAAGAGTATAGGTAAAAATCCCTTAAAAATAATGCAGATCTTGCTAATAAAGCTAGTATATTCTGAGAACCCCATCAAATTTTAAATATTAGAAAGCAAATCACCCCCAAAATTAGAAAACCAAACCAATGACTACTCTTTTCAGGAACCCCAACTGAAACCCCCATACTAAATACTAATTACTAGAATTAAATACTTAATTAGCTTAATAAACAAATTAGTCTTATTTTTATAGTTATAATTAGCATATTTTTACAATACAACAATGATTAGTAAAATGTTATATAGGCAAAGTAATAATTTAAAATGAATTTGACAGCCATTACAAATGGCCAATTTTAATTTCAAGTTTTATCATTTACCATCACACTATGAGCATATAAATGATTGCCATTTTATAGTGTGAATTCTCAAGATCAATATGTCACAAAAAGTTACAGGTTTAAAGTTAAAGCAAGGTTGATAGCTTCGAAAGCATCATCCCAAACATTGGTAAAAGTATAGCACATACATGACTAATTTCTAACTAAAAATGCATTGCTATAAACCAAAATAAACTAATGTTGAACATAAACAACATTTACCCCATAAACATGTTGTCAATTTATAATCATTGTCACTAAAGATAAATCTGTTAGATGCGCACATTTAAGCTAAGCATCATTTTATTTTTCGAATTTTGATACGCCATATTGCTCTAATCATAATTAATTTCAAATATTTCATATACATAATTAAAGCAATTATAAATAAAACCTAACAGATACAAAGTCTATCAAGACGTATTTATGTGGAAATATTTCTCAGTGTCATATTTGTAAGTTGAGTCCAGATATTTAAATAAGCATTTTGAATAATTTGACAGTTGTCAACATAGGTAAAAGAAAAGTTTAAAAATATTAATTACAAGCTATATAGATAATTTAAAAAGGTGGTAAAAGATTAAGAAAAGGTCATAGTTTCATATTATAACAATAATTCATAAATAAATTAAAAGACCATTTAGTTATTACACTTCAAAAACTAACCACACTAATTTTTTATATAAATAAAGATTTGTAAAAGGATTGAAAGGTGAAAAAATATTAAATGTATTTAAAAGTTTAATTTGTGAAGGAAAGATTCTACTAAAAAGGCATTTTAATCGAAAATTCTGATATTTTAATTTATTTTATTAGCGTCCATGACGTCATCGAACATATGACAGTCGAAATGCTAAATTTGCCCTTTAAATTTTAAAAAAATGTGTTTTTCTAAGAGAAAACGAATTAAAGTAATTTTATCGCCAACCGTCAGTAAAGTGATGCGTTACCATAGCGTTTTGCGGAGGTAAAGAAACACTTTATCGTACTGTACAATAAAGTACTTTACCTGCCGCTAATATCTGTCAGCGTAGCATGACTGATGACTTTTAAAAATAAATCGTTTGTCACTGTCATAAACTGTCAAAAGTTATTATATCTTTATTTCTTAAATTAACAATTTTAACGGTTGGCGATAAAATTTTGTATGCACCACGTCAGTAAAGTACCTTTACCGAACTCGTCTGTTACTCGCCGCGCTCGCTTCACTCGCTTGGCTCGTAAACCAGACTCGTTCGGTAAAGTATCACTTTACTGACTTGTTACATAAATAACTATTATTGTACCGATTGAAAGACGAATTAATTTAACTAATATAAAACATGATTCCACTAATATTCCAAAATAAACTTGTCCGTAATAAGACTTTGTAAAAAAATAACTGTATATATTGCTATGGTTACTACGCCCACAACAGAAGATTCTAATAAAAAGGCTCATCGGACGAGAAGCGGGATCCACATTCTTTTGATTCATTGTTTGAATCACATCCATTATTATTCATCCAGTGTTATTGATTCATCGTTTGAATCAGATCCATTGTTATTAATTGAGAGTTTGAAGCGAAATCCATCATTATCAATTCATTGTTTGAATTGATCCAGTCATACATTCGTTTCCACGTGCGAGTTTAAAGTCACGTTGTGTGACCTTTCAAGTGACGCGAGAAGGTCGCCCTTTTGAAGACGTTCGCGCCAAAGCATAATCCAAGGTCGAAGGGAATAAACCGTAGCTGTAAAAGAAAAACAACATAGGAGAGATTACTACCACACATCTACAACCAAAGAAGTCAAGAATAAATTAATCATCTGCTCACCTGATACCTGTGAAATCAATCCAAAGAGGGGCATCCGAGAAAGGGCTTCGCAGTCTATGGCCGTGCAGTATAACTGAACCAGGAAAGCTGTGACACCTGGGAATACACCTTCAACCACCCGAAATACCTGGTCTTAAACAAGAATAGGAATTAGTGACTTATAAGGTACAAAGTCTATTTAACACTACGCACATTTTTGTGCCGAAATTAGGTCAAACATCTGTAATATCTTTCAATCCTATTAATTCACTAACGTAAATAAAAAAATCAACTCTTCAAGTAATATCTAACATAAACTTTTGGGTCAAATTTACATTTTTAAATTAGAATATACTTATATAGGTAAATAAAATATCAGGACATACTTACAATTTTCTCATTCTAATTCATTATTCCGTTGCATCCACATTTAACTTCATGCACATAAGGTTTAAATTCGTATACCTTGTCATTTGACAGTTATATTTTGCTTTAGTAGAACATTTCCTATGGAAATCTTGTTTATATAAACTACAAATTATATTAGATCGATTCACGATTTTATTCTCATTTATTGTTTACTGTTAATTTGTCTATACGATCATTGTTGTATCTTGTTGCGTATTCATTTTCTTTTTTTTAATAAAACAAGATCTGTTTGTTGTTAAAAATAAAGTGTTTGTTTCCACCATTGATAAATCCTGATTCACATTAACGTTTAAGAGGTACACATACATATGTATTTTGTGCATTAGCGACAAAGCGGTGCCACAAAATAGCTTTTGCAGGTTAGAGTCTACAAGATCCTCGCCGAGAGATGAAGAGTTGCTGTATCCAATGTAAGCTAAGGTAAAGAAATTTTCGAATCCTTTAACGCCCTGAGGTAGAGAATTAGAGTCACTTAGAGATCACCCCACTGAGATAACTACATCACTTTTTAATTTTCGTTTTATCACCGTAACAATCACACATACACGAGAGTTCTTGCGATTTCGCGCTAATACAGAGCATTTACCCCCACTTGGATAAATCTTAATTCAAACTTGCGCAGTTGCACGCTGAATACCGCGAAGTTTTTTGAAATTTAAATGAATTTGTGCATTTCACTTAGGGTAATTTTGAGACACTCATTTACACAATAACTCTATATATAATTATCTAAGTATTTAAAGAATGCATCCTCCTTTAGCTAGCCGGCAGATTTATACTTGGAACAACAATTAAATAATTATTTAGGACATTAGCCATTTAATTTCGTATTAAGTAATTTGATATTTTGGATATGCCGGCGCCGTCTATGTACAATATTTTAAGATAGTTCAATCAACGAAGTTTTAGAATTTCTAGGATTGAATTAAAAACACGTTGATTCAAAAGTATGGGCGTAGAGAGAATATATATAGAGAACCCATGCAATGTTATTTTTTGGGTACGCCATTGTGGACGTGGAGGTAAGAACGGCTACGTCCAGAACTAACGGCAGCACCTGTTCCTGGGATTAAGCTTGTGCCTGTAGATGTCGTAAAGAATTTTCAAATATTTTTTAATATTAATATATTATTATTATTATTATATAAGAAAATGGTACCTAAAGCTAGTATTAATTCACTCATATTTAATAATAAATTTTATTATTTAGATTTAGAAATAAAAAATACAATCTGCTGTATAAATTCCAACAAAATATGTATATAGCAAAGGCAAGAACCTTATTAAAATACGCATATATAAAAACTTATGAATGAATGTGTAAAATCAAGGCCGACTCTTCCTGACAGGGAAAAATGCACAGAGAACTCATACATCAAATTTTGTGTTTATAGATGGTCATAAAATAACATAAGTATTTTATTAAATTGCTCGACTTTAAATCCTTAAGATATAATATATTGGAATATAGACATGAAAAAAAAACCCAACCAAGGCCAGTCAGAATATTGTGTTTTGTAATTAAATGACGTTTAAAATTATTTTGTAATATTTAGCATTGGATTTTTTTCACAAATTGAGGGATAAAGATATTAATTATATCTTAAATTATGAAAAAAACCGAATGTTAAATGCTAAATTTTTAAAATTATTTTGTAATAACAAAATAATTTTAAACGTCATTTGATCACAAAACACAATTTTCGCCTTATGACAGTGTTGCTGCCGATGTGCCACGTATTATAAACGAGTTATATACAGTCTGTCCAGATTTCGATGCTCACCATTGGTATATCGATTATTAGAAGACATAGAGGAACGGTTAAATGGGGAATGTTTTGCGGAATTCAATGCTCGCAACTAATCTCATTTCAAATTCATTCGGACTTTTTACAATTTTGAGATATTTTGAAAAAACCAATATTTGCCGATTTGAATCTTCCTCAATAAGTCGATAACGCCTAATGCGATCGCTTTTAAACTTTTAAGACACATTTTTTGGTGTTAACAGTAACCCCCGATTTTCATTTGTTTCCAAGTTCTTAGCGCTATCCTTTGTTTTCTTATGGCGGCCATATTGGATTTTTAATTAGTTTGATAGTCCTTAAAAATAGCTTATAAATAATGTACAACATGCCTAATAAATCTTTATTTCCACGAGAGATATGAACATTTGAATAAAATTTCACTGTAATACTGAATTAGTTGGCAATGAAATTAAATTGTAGTGTAAAACAGACGATAAATAAGCTCTGTCATTATTGACATGTAAAAGTGCAGTGAAATTGGTGGGAGATTTAGAACTTTGTGTAAGTAATTACCGTTAAGCATGGAGATTAATAAGAATTGATATTGGCACACACATTTTGAAATGAAGTAAAGGTTGATATGTTGGAAGTTTATTTCAAAGTAAACAGATTCTCTGAAAATGCTTGCACAAGTTACGCTCAGTGTTTTCAGGAAAGACCACAACCACACCGGACAATTTTTAGCAGAATAATCAGAAATTTAGTGAACTATGGAAGCTTCGAACAAAAAAGATCTATTAAGTTAACAATGCTGATATATTTCAAAATAATATTTTATCATATGTTATGAACAATCCAAGTACATCAGTACGTCGAGTGGCTCGAGAAACTGGAATTCCGAAATCTAGTTTTTACAGAACGTTGAGAAAAAACAAATACCACCCATACAAACCAACAATTGTGCAGGGTTTAAGCGAGAATTACTATTAGCGAAGATTACAATTTAGCAGGTGGTATCTACAAAAATGTGAAGATGATACTGATAATATAATAAAATACAAAAAAGAAGTCAATAAAAGTTCGTACCAATCAAACCACACCAGAGATTAAAACCAAATAGAACTTGAAATCTTCTTTGATTTACCAAATGTGGATTTTCAGTAGACCAGTGATGATAGTTATGCCTATTGAACACTCCGCAGTTAACCATGTTTCATCTGTCCAAAGTATTTTCCTAGGAAAATCAACATAATCGTCACATTTTTTGTAGATACCACCTGCTAAATTGGAATTGTATGGGTGGTATTTGTTTTTTCTCAACGTTCTGTAAACACCAGATTTCGGAATTCCAGTTTCTCGAGCCACTCGACGTGTTGATGTACTTGGATTGTTCATAATATATTGTAAAAAATTATTTTGAATTATATCAGCATTGTTAAGTTGATACATCTTTTTTTGTTCGAAGCTTCCATAGTTCACTAAATTTCTGATTATTCTGCTAAAAATTGCCCGGTGTGGTTGTGGTCTTTCCGGAAAACGTTGAGCGTAAATTGTGCAAGCATTTTCAGAAATTCTATATACTTTGAAATAAACTTCCAACATATCAACCTTTACTTATTTGAAAATGTGTGTGCCAATATCAATTCTTATTAATCTCCATGCTTAACGGTAATTACTTAAACAAAGTTCTAAATCTCCCACCAATTTCACTGCACTTTTACATGTCAATAACGACAGAGCTTATTTATCGTCTGTTTTACACTACTATTTAATTTCATAGCCAACTAATTCCGTATTAGAGTGTTCATATCTCTCGTGTAAATAAAGATTTATTAGGAATGTTGTACATTATTGAAAAGCTATTTTTAAGGACTATCTACCTAATTAAAAATCCAATGTAGCCACCATAAGAAAAACAGAAGATAGCGCTAAGAACTTGGAAACAAATGAAAATCGGGGGTTACTGTTAACACTAAAAAATTTGTCTTAAAAAAGTGTCTGAACAATGTTAGAGTTTAAAAGCGATCGCATTAGGCGTTATCGAGTTATTGAGGAAAATTGAAATCGGCAAATGTTGATTTTTTTAAAATATCTCAAAATTGTAAAAAGTCCGAATGAATTTGAAATAAGATTTGTTGCGAGCATTGAATTCTGCAAAACATTCCCCATTTAACCGTTCCTCTATGTCTTCTAATAACCGATATACCAATGGCGAGCATCGAAATCTGGACACACTGTATAAACAAACACAACCTTATACACTTTTTTTTATTTTCGGGGTAATTAGTTTCTGATTAATAAATCTTCTGAATGTAGCGGTAATAAATATTATATGTACAATAGGTCTTAAGCCGATAAACTTTAAATATGAAGAAATTATGATGGAATGCTTAAAAAATATCGTGTCTGGTAAAACAGGAAATGTCTTTTATTTTTAAATTGGACTATACTTTTTTCTGCATACTCATTAAAAATAATTTCAAGTTATTAATATTTACACCTATATTGCACATTTAGAAAATAGAATTGTTCTATTTAATCAGGTCATCCTAAATATTAACAATTACATTTCATCTGGCTTCCACATCCCCAACTACAGTTATAACTATTATAAGTAATGAGGACGTAAAAGTATGAAATTCAATAATGTAATGAATGTACATAAAATTTAAATAGCTTGAATTACTGCCCTAAGGTATTGTAACGAAACCAGTAGGCATCCGGGCGACGACAAAAGAAAGGCAAATATTCGGCGTGACTGGTAAACAGTCGTAAAGTAATAAATCATCCATTTATATATGTACTGCGAAGAGACAGAATGTCTCTTGTATGTGCTACAAAAATCGAGAAAAACACTAGCGTTTATCTGGTGTGTCCCAGATGTTTCGTACGTGTATATAAAGGCAGTTCAACCGATGGATGAGGAATTCCGGAATGAGAAAGTCCTTAAGTACTCATCGCGCGGAACAGACTAAAGTAAAAATAAACATAAGAAATAAATAAATAGTTCCTTGCGTGGTACGGTGTTATATAAATAGAAGTGATATAAATACGGTAGTGTTAAATAAATATTAGTAATAGAAATAAATACCTGTGTTAATTTAAATCGTAGTAGTTTAAGTGTGATACATTAGTTTTACATTTTTATATTGTAATTAATTTTACGTTTGTGAATATACAGACTGTTTTAAATAAATAAATTGCACGAGTTGTTTATTGCGAACCCGAAAACGTTACAGTATTTAATAACTGAAAGTAATATTGCAAAGAATAAAGAATCAAATCAGGTTTTTTTTTAAAAAGCCATAAAATTTTTTGTTGACAGTAAGTAATAAATCACTTTGATATGATGCTTATGTATGTTTATTTCATTCATAATCTTGTTGGTTCCAGTGTTGTAAATAAATACCGTATGGTTTAGTTTCGTTCTTGATGTATAGATGGTATTAGTTGTCTTATCTGCTTTCTACCACCAGATACCAGCACATTATAGCAGGATTTATTCGAAATTTTATGTTGCCCGATTTCCCTATTTAATGGGCTCTCTATTTATATTCTCTCTACGGTATGGGGAAATTTAAATTTACAGATTATTTATTCAGCTGAAATACTTTTAATATATGAAATATATTGAAAACAAGAACATGTTGAGGGGAATTATTCTTATTAGAATCAAATAATTCATTATTTTATTCAACTAATAAGATTCAAATAAAAGAGAAAGTTTCTTTGTAGAATAAGATGGTGTTGCTTGAATATATATTTAATTTTATTCAACAAAAAAAAGTGGACACCACATGTTTTCTTGAATTTACATTTTCATTTTTCTCAGTGTGCAAAATTGATTTGGAGATGTAGAAATATGTTTGTATACAATATAAGTGTATAGTATAATAAAATTACTTGTATTATTTGACAGTGACATAGCACAAATAAATAAGAATTCAATTATCTTTCCCAGATAAATAATTCTAGATAAGTTTGTGTATATATATACATACGTATTTTGTTGAAGCAGAATTACTTTAGTACTAGAAATAAACTATTTTTATATATAATATACATTTCTACGAAATTGTGTAATGTTCGGGTTCATTGAAATTATTGCAGCAATCGCTGTATTACTATTTCTCATAGTGTTATACTTTCGAAACGCTTATAACTATTGGGGAAAAAGAAATGTGCCATACCTGCAACCAACAATTCCATGGGGTACTACTAATAATCCATTAAACTCAAAGCAAAGCCTTCTGGTATTAAACAAAAGATTTTATGACGAGCTAAAATCAAAAGGTCATCCTTTCGGTGGTTTGTACTTAATATCGACCCCAGCTATGTTGGTCATTGATCCGGAACTAATAAGAAATGTACTTTCTAAAGATTTCCAATATTTTACTGGACATGGAATACATGTTGATGAAGAAAAAGAACCTTTCAGTGGAAATCTGTTTAGTTTAGATGGTGAGAAATGGAGGAATATGAGAGTGAAATTAACACCAACATTCACATCTGGTAAGATGAAAATGATGTTTCCTATAATGATAGATTGCGGTGGGCCTATGGTTCATCATGTTAGTTCCCTTTCTAAGCAAGGAAAAGTACTGAACATTAAGGAAATTCTAGCTTGTTTCACCACAGACGTAATAGGTTCATCGGCTTTCGGTATAGAATGCAATAGTTTCAAAGATCCTGACGCTGAATTTAGAAAATATGGCAAGAAAATCTTTGAAGTCACCTGGAAAACAAATTTGTACAGAATCTTAGCGCTTATTCTTCCAAAATTAAGACTAACAGGAGTAAGCAGGGAAGCAAAAGAGTTTTTCCATAAAAGTTTCACAGACATTGTAAATTATCGAGAAAAACATGAAGTCAAGATTTTGTACAATTATTACTAGACATGAATCAGAAAGCTAAATCTAATGGTACTGCTGATATATTAACTACGGGGCAAATGATAGCCCAATCTATTATGTTCTTTGTGGCTGGATTCGAAACTTCTTCAACGACGATGACATTTTGTTTACATGAACTGGCACATAATCTCGATATTCAGAAAAAACTAAGAAATGAAATCAATGAGGTAATGCAGAAATATGATGGAAAATTGACGTACGAAGGCATAATGGAAATGAAATATCTCAACATGGTAATTGATGGTAAGCATGCTCATAATTATAATGAGGAAAGTTTTAAATCTGTCGTTCTGTTTGGATTCTAGAAACTCTGAGAAAATTTCCACCTGCTGCTTTGATTACCAGACAATGTACTAAACAATACACAATACCGGAAACAAGAACATTAGTAGAAGAGGGGATGAGGGTATTTATAAGTATATTAGGATTGCACAGAGATCCAGAATACTTTCCAAATCCCAATAAATTTGATCCCGAAAGATTTTCAGACGAAAACAGGACCCAAATTCGCCCATATACATACTTACCGTTTGGGGAAGGACCCAGACTATGTATAGGTAAGTCTTGACAATATAAGTTTGAATTTCTTATGTTTGTATACAATTTACCAATTGCAATAATTTCAAAATCCTCAACTCATACACATTTTCTATGACAGGTCTTCGTTTTGGTGTAATGCAGGCTAAGGTTGGATTGTGTTTATTATTGAAAAATTTTATTTTTACCCCACACGTATCGATGAACTACAATATGGAATTTCATAAAAGCGGACAAGTTTTAAGTTTTAGAGATGATTTATTACTAAAAGCAGAAAGGATCGAGTAAAGTAAAAGCAGTATAAATCGGCAATATACAGTGTTTTTTTTACCTTAATTTTGTATTAAAATGTATATAGATTATTTATTGTATATATACAATAGTATTAAGTTTTATAAGACATTTTTAATTTTAGTATAGACTGATGTTTTTGATTGTAATAGCCATAATAAAAAGTGAATATGTAATGACGATAATATTTAATTATACTAAAATGTAATTTTGGCTCTCATTTTAATATACCAACAATTTAAATCCGAATTTCATACCTGAAATACTGTTGTGAACCTTACATTTTGAAAATGGTGGTAAGGGCGTTTAGATAATTTAATCAAAATAAGAGGAAATTAAAATAGACAAAAAATATATATAGTATTAAGGATTAATTTAGTTTAGTTAATTTAGAATGAGCATTATAATTCAATTGAATATGTATTGAAGAGCGGCGTTTACCTGTCGAAAATTAAGGCGTCGCCGTTTCGCGTTTTTTAAACTCATTTTGTAATGTTAGAATCTCAAATTTGGGTTAGTGATGCAAAAGGCATAAATTTATAATGCCAAGGTCAGTTTTTGTACTAATTTATTTTCTTAAGAAAGTTATGTGTTTTAGAAATAACCACAAAAATGTATGAATTTAATAAATGTCAACTAACTAATTTAAGAAAAAAAAACGACCTCTACCTGCCAGCTGCACATTTGATGTACGATATAAAGAAAAAATCAAATTTATGTAATTATTTTTAAAGATAAAAAACATTAAACAGTAAACATTGTCACACACATTTTACACAAGGATTTTCCAAGCTAATCGAGTCGTCTATCCCCACTTTACAGTATCTCTACCGGTCCTAGCGAAGACGAAAATCTATCGGAATCGGTCGGCTATTGCAGACTTAATTGCGAGTGACAGTTTAATTACAAACTGTCACTCGCATTTAAATGTCATATATACCTATGGTGGAAACGCGTTACATTCAGTTGCACGTCATACTAGATCCATGACGACTCGCCGTGTATATGTTGCCGGATCTATTTTTATTTCTGTCAGTGACATTTGATATAACCAAAGAAAAAAATTATTCACAATACAATAACTATAACGTAATATATTTAGTAATTGAAATGCTCTAAGACTTCAGTCTTTCTCAACTTATTTGTTATATTGATTTAGATTGTCGAAAAACCTTAAATGTTTCATTACGTATCCATAATATAATTTAAAATAAGCAATACTTACGCTATTCACATTAAATTTAACACATGATTATAGAAAAGTTTGTAAAAAGCCTGGACTGTTTACAGAAACCTTTCGGCATTATATTCAATGGACGCAAATAAATAATAAATACACTTCTTTCTAAGAAGCACTGTTTTTAAACAATTTACATCAAAGCAAAAATAAACATGAAAAATTTGACAGGAAGAATATACACAACGTACGTCTTTTTGACAGATATGATTTATCTGTCAACACCGAATTGAACTATTAGTCTATTAAAAATATGTAATAAAGAAATTTAATATTGAAACGGAAATTATGTGTTTATTTGCCATGAATGTGTATATTACGATCAATTTATAAATCTTCTATTTAAGCTAATGAAATAAATGCCCTCAAGTATAATTCATCAAAGGAACTTTTTTAGTTTTTCTAATACAGTTATGACAACATGTAAACGTTATCGATGACGTGCAAATGAACTAAACGCGTCTCCAGTACATATACATATTCGAGTGTATAATAATATAACACTTATGGGTAAGCGAAAATTGGCTTATTATAAAACATCAACAACATCAACAGTTCCGTAAGTACTCATTCTTTATACATTATGTTTCCCATCTATAGTATTCCTTTATCTATGACAGAATCTGTGAATAAAACCGAAGTGCTGTGACAGAACCGAATATCGTCTACCTCCACCTACTCACACCCCCTTGCGTCTACCCGTCCCGCGAGTAATATAAGTTGCAAAAGTTTCTATTTGTTGGTAAACGCCCGTCTTAAGTTTAAATAGCTAAAGCTACACTAATCACTTAAGTAAGATGGGTTGCAGAATCCTAAAGGATAAATTCCTTTCTTTAAAAATATTGTAAATAAAATATACAAATGGTTATTATTAACTTTATTTAAGAGAATTTAAATTATAGATATACAAAGATAAATAGTACACATGCTAAGTAAATGAATAAGCTTTATTTTGTAGAAACGATAAACAAGAAGTACAATTTGAATATAAAGATACAGAACCTAACTATAGACAAACTGTAAAAATCGCTTTAAACATACTTAGAAATGGACCATTATTTAAGAATAAAAAGGTGTTGAAAATAAACAATAGACAAAGAGTCATGATGATGGAGCAGTAAAGAGGGTGAAATATTTGAACGCTATTAAACTATATGAGCAAAATAAAATCAGATGCTAGAGAAAATGACATAATATCAAAGGAGAATGTAAAAGTTAATATAAATAGTATAAATTCATAAATATGACTCTGGTGCAAATGAAAGAGAAGTGGTAAATACGTACAGTTAATAAGAAAAAGGATATAACTACGACATTTATCTTGTGAGATTTTGAATCGTAAATAAAACATTTTGTGACAATAATGAAAAGTTAAAATGTATTCTTTAGTTCCTATATTTGTAGTCTTTGTGTTTCTGAGGCATCAATGATGATCATATATGGTTAAACACCTGCAAAAAGAAAATAAAACATCAATAATTTATTTGTAGCATATTAGAAATAACAATTTCACCTGAGACGAGAAACTGGTTTGAAGATAAAGAGAAGGAAGCAGCAATGGTCTTCCTGGAAAGGGGTTGGAAAAGATGATAGAAGTTATTTCCGACGTCTTTCCGTTATTCCCAAACAAACAAACTAGTAAACAAAGAATTAGAATACGATTAATAAATGGTGAAAGAAAATACGTATCAAATAATTACAAGAGTAATGAGTTCATATACAGATACAACAGATGTTTACATTAAAAGAGAAAAAGGAATAACACACTTACCTGGAATAAGATAACTTACATTTGTAAACTTAAACAGGGAAGATTTGGATTGTGGACATTATTATATAGCTGTAAAAGTGTATGAACAAGAAATGACAACTTAAAATCAGCAAGAAGGAAATTTAACTATGTGTATGGCAGTATGGCCAACTCAAAATTCAAGATAGAGGACGCGAAAGTACCGACCTTCTTTTGTTGGAGGATATAAAAAGCAGGAACAGGACTGGACACGCAGATTTTCGAATTTGATATAGATCGCGAAAAGACAAAATTTAAAACGAAGCTCCGGCGGCATAAAAGTGTATCAGTAGGGCAATACGCACTATCTGTTTTCTTAAAGATCAGAAAAATAGCATTAGAGAATAGAATTTAGGAATTTAATTTGTATTTCTGTAAAAATGTTTGAAATAAAAACAAAATGGAAGAAGATATATATAAAAAGGAGTTTGAAGAATTTGTATAATCAAACTAAGTGAGTCACGTAAAATCTTTATGAATTATAACATAGAAGTTTATCTTAAATTGTTTTATTAAATGAATGTTCACTTTGTTTTAAATATTTAGTCAATTCATTATTAATTAGGAAAATCTTTAATGATGTTGGATCGACCATAGAGGTACTACGTGCGAATGTTTGCCTCAAGTGTGATTGCAATGCAATTTGTACCAGGAACACCAGTTTGACAAAGCATACAGGGTGAGTTTTTTTGAATGTTTAGCATTGGGATCTCAGAAACTACTGGAGATAGAAAAACGCTTAAATGGGGAAAGATGCGCAGTTTTACGAGTTTGATTTAAAACTGCTTTTGTTTCTCCGATAACTTTCATGGCTTATTAGATATTCAAAGAAAACTAAATTTTACGATTTTCTTTAAACATGCTTAGCATCGTTAATAGTAATTTTAGAGAAAAAGTGTTCAGACAAAAGTTTTAGGTAATTTTACGTCAAATAAAACTATGTAGCTAATATTTTTTTCGTTCACCATTATCGAGTTATGACACAAACTTGTGTTTTTTTTTTTAAATGGAAACCATAGTTGGTTTTGCCATCATTAAAAAGCTTATTTTTTGCTGATTATAATGATATCAGGTTTGATATGGTTATTTTACAAAAATAAAGAGGATATAGACATTTTTATGGTGTTTATGGAAAACAATTGAATTTCGAACTGATAAAATACAAACCAAACGAAAAACTTATTTTGAAATCTTATATAGTATTAAAATGAAAACTATAAGAACTTTTATTAAGGGCACACAACATTATTAATGTTCAAAGATACCTCCATTATTATTAATACACAAATTGCATCACTTCACAACAGAATTTGTAGCATTGTGTACTTTACGCCTATCGATGTTATTAAAAGCAACTAAGACAGCTTCTCTTAAATCGTCGATTGTTTCATATGTTCTTTTGTATACTGTGTCCTTTAGTACACCCCACAAGAAAAAATCCAAAACTGATAAATCAGGGGATCTAGCCAGCCATTCAATGGGTGCATTTCGTCCTATCCTTTGATTAGGGAAGTTCAAATTTAAATCATTTCTAACATTCAGTTGATTGTGCGGAGGCGGTCCGTCATGTTGAAACCATTGCAGCATTGCTCGGGTTCTTAAATTTAAATTATCTAACATTTCCTCGAAATCTTGTTGTAAAAAATTAAGATAACGATTGCCAGTTAGTGATCCATCAAAAATAAAAGGAGGAAGAACAGTTGATCCTATAACACCACACCAAATATTAAACCCAAATTTAATTTGTGGTCTCCTATGTTCAACGTGAAGTGGATTTGTTTGAGACCATATGTGCTCATTGTGCCTATTAAACATTCCACAATTTGTGAAACGAGATTCATCAGTCCAGAATATTTTCATTGAAAAGTGTGGATCGTTTTGACACTGATCTTTAAACCATCTACAAAAAGCTATTCGTCTGATGTTATCACCTTCATGTAAAGTTTGTGATACTGATAATTTGTAGGGACGAAAGTTATGCTTCTTCAACACTCTGACAATAGTGCGTTGAGAGGAGCCCATTTCTGTTGAAATTTGTCGGGTCGATGTAGATGGATTCTGAGCGACACATGCTAATATGTTTATTTCTCTATCTTCATCCATCCCTTTTTTTGATTTTGGTTTAACTAACGAACTATAATCTGCTAAATTATCCCATAATCTCTTAAAAGTAGGTAGCGACGGCTGACGTCGATCAAAATAATTTTCAAAATAAACTTCAGCAGCTCTAGCAGAATTTTTCTGGCACTGAATGTAACATTCAACCATATCACGCTTTTCTACGTTAGAAAATTCCAAAGCCAATGCAAACTTATGATTAACGGCCGTTTGCACCGCTTATAGTTAAGTTACAATTAAATTAATTAATAGTTAATTGTCAATGTTTGACAATTAACTTGACTTAAAAGTAAAAATTAACAGCTCTCACTTCTGTGACTCAATGTGAAAGCAATGTTAGTATATTTATCTCGACTGCTCCAACGAACACTATATATTGTAACTCAGATTTTTCGTTTTTTGAATTATAAAACACCAAACATTTTTTTTTTAAAGTTTATATCTTATAAAGTGAACAATCATAGAAATGTCTATATCCTCTTTATTTGTTAAAATAATCATATCAAACCTTATATCATTGTAATCAGCAAAATATAAGCTTTTTAATGATGTCAAAACCAACTATGGTTTCCATTTAAAAAAACATAAGTTGTGTCATAACTCGATAATGGTGAACGAAAAAAAAATATTAGCTACATAGTTTTATTTGGCGTAAAATTATTTAAAACTTTTGTCTAAACACTTTTTCTCTAAAATTACTATTAACGATGCTAAGCATGTTTAAAGAAAATCGTAAAATTTAGTTTTCATTGAATATCTAATAAGCCATGAAAGTTATCGGAGAAACAAAAGCAGTTTTAAATCAAACTCGTCAAATTGCGCATCTTTCCCCATTTAAGCGTTTTTCTATCTCCAGTAGTTTCTGAGATCCCAATGCTAAACATTCAAAAAAACTCACCTTGTCTTGTCTTATTGGAGACAGGGAACATCATTCACAGATTTTATAGGATTGTAGATTTTGAGGTCATCGGCATACGCAAGTACAGGACATGACAAGGATCCAAGCAAATCGTTTAGAAACAAATTAAAAGGTAGTGGTCTTAGATTGGATTCTTGCGGGACACCGGAAGAGGGACAGAACTCACGAGATCCGAAACCATTGTAAAAAACATAATTTTTTTTTGATGTGATATATCACATCAAAAAGACGGCTTGAGATTGTATTTATTATATTGAACAGCGTAAGTGGGAATATTAAAATCCCCCAGGACCAGAATATCCTCAGATTAGAGAGTCTAAATTGCGGAAGCATGACTTTTAGACCGATATATTTGGAATACAAAGGTATTTAAAGCTTCATTTTGAATAATTTTTGTACAAAAAAGTTTACAAATTCGGACTGGAAGTAACAGTTTACTCTTATCGACCAGCAGTTTTTTTTTGCCGATAACTCGCAAATTACTTATTCTCTACAGATTTATTAAGAATATATAAAGTTGGATATGAAATAATTTTTGTACAAAAATTCAATATTCGGACTGGATGTAACACTTTTACTAAGAGGTTTATAATTTTAGGATAAAGTATTTAAAACTTAATTTGGAAACAACTGTTTTACAAAAAATTCGGACCCACAGACCTCTAAGGAAATCATGTGAGGCCGAAACCTCGTTTTTTTTATTATTCAATCCTAGTGAGATCCATCTTGATTTTGAAAAGCAATACATAGCGCAATAATTCACATTTGGTCTACGGAAAAAATCTGTCGGTGTGGATTTTAGGAACAAAGCCGAATTAATTAAACTTGAATTACAACTTAAATGTTAAAAGTTATTAAGAGAGTAATTACGAGAAATTAAAACAATGCGAAGTCTAATAATGATGAGCTGACGAATAAATTACAGATAACTGCACCAACACTACGCTTGCTTATCGACTTAAGACAGAAGCTTTAAAGTTAGTCATAGATGGCCGCCCATACCGAAATATACAAAAGAGAAACTTATTTTATTTGACCAAGACAAAAATTGCACTAATTTTGTTATGATACATTTAAAAAAAAATAAAAGCAATTAAACCGCTGATTTTAAAAATCGTAACAAATTTAGTTGTCGAAATTAGTAAATTCATGCAAGAGTGAATTGAGGATTTTAATTTAACACTTGATTGGTTCGGAGAAAAGAAATAACTAGCAACAACATTATCGAATGTTATTTATTTAAACAGTACTTTTATAATTAACAATTCCTTAAATAAATATATATTTGCTATTTCAAAAAACGGACGACGAACAGCGAACTTTGGTAAAAATACATTAGCAACATTTTTCTGAGCTTTTTCTATAATCACAGTGGATTTCTAGAAAATATACGTACATCTTTATTACATAATGGAATGGCATGGAATATGTAAATATCATTTCGCTATATATGTCATGGATGGCTGCTAAATTGCTTTTTTCATCACTGGGTATAGATATTTTAGCACCTAGACCGTTTTCTGACATTTTCGAGAATTGTAAACGATCTTTTAACTATTGCTTTAAAAATTTTAAACACAAGCAATTAATAATAATTATTGTATCAAAAAGTATGACCACTGGTTTTAAATGTGAACTCCATTTGTGTTTGTATAAGAATAACAACTGTTTTTTACAACTTTCACACACGTTAATCTAATAGCAAATATGATACAACCTATTTTCCACAAAAAACATATATAACATAAGTATGACAGTAAGAATTTTTTCATTATTTTTCTCCCTCAAGACAGACTCTAACTTATCCATAAATATTTTTTTCACAGTCATAGAAGGAATCGCACAGTATAGGGTTAAATTAATTAAATCTACTGATACCACGTTAGTAATCAATGTTAAGTTGCTGTTTCTTTTTATTTTTACAGAGTAAACATGTTTTAATAATTTGTAGAGAAGCTCGCACAAGTATGAACTAGACATTTATTACAGGTCCCTACAATATCCTAGTTGTTAGTATCGCCCTCTGTCCATAATTGGATGTATTTACTACGCCATCAATGAAAACCGTACGTACACGGTGACGTGTCCGACAAAGATATAAAGTTTTGATAGTATGTATTCTGATGGACAGGAAAACTGGGTTTTGGCAGTTCACAGATACTGGTGATTTTGAAACTTTTTTGAAAAAATAACTAATGCCCCTTTTAGATAGGTTATAATTAAAGAACTTTTATTAAGGAACCCAGCAAACAGACTGACCAAAAAATGACGTTAATTTTACGTCATTTTAAGGTAACTATTCGTCAGGTTGGTCATATGTCCAAAAAATGACGTACAAACGACGTTGATTTTATGACTAACTTTTGATGTAATGTAATGACGTGAATTTTTGATGATATTTTGGTAATAATATTTTAGTTCCATCTTTTTATTTATAAAATATGTTTATTTATAGTCGAAAGCTAAAAAAAAGTTGTCGAGAAATAAAATGTTGGTTTTTCTACCCAAAATGATAATAATAATAATTATTTTAATCTTTTCTACTTTTTTTTTGCTTTCAACTGTAGCTAAACTAGACAAATAATAGTTCAAAATACTTATATTTATAAACTACATTAAACCTTCAACATTAAAATTTTAGCGCCATTTTGCATAATAAATTTCTAACCAATGCGGGTTGTTCCCGCTATTCGCCCACGATCGCGTCACCTCGCAGTCGCTGGTCGGTGGAGTGTGCACGTCCGTTGTGAACGGTGTATGTGTCGTGCATGGTGGTAGTTCTTATATTTGCATATTGCATGTGTTATTAATGCCAATTTAAAAGATTCACATCTCGCTATCGTTGCTGTTTGAACATCGAAACCTTCAGAACGCATTTCGTAAGTAGTCATACCAAAATGAATATGCCATCACGTCTGATTTCCATAGTTTGTTTACGTGAGTTAAAAACTGCGTATTTGGTGGAAACATGGTCGACACACTGCATTACTCTTGAACTCCTGAGATATATAATGACTGTATGCAATTCTTAGCATGTTTATTTAAATTCATGACGTTCAAGAGTAGTGAAATACACCATGATAATTATTGGCAACAATGATAATCCATTAATAACCTACAGTGGAATCGGTGAAAACATTTATCTTACCATTGGTATGGGTCGATTACCCAAACAGACGATACACGTCATAAAGAATAATTTCGGTCCAAGTAACATTAAAGTACAATAATACCTACTAATCCTAATATTATTCTAGCTTCCGGTAACGTTTTATGTTACCAGAACTGTACGCCGTTGCAACATATAAAATGGTAACATTTTATTCTGTCAAATGTCATACTGTCATAGTTGTTTACATTTTTCAGTCACTTCATTATCATACGTATTTCTTCCATTTTTACTATATTTATACGCCGATTTCATTTTTAACAATCAGTTGTTTTCACAACTAAATCATGCCTAAACCGTTAGGTAAGCAAGCCAAAGAAATAATTCTCTCTTTAATTGGGTATTTTGAAAAAGAACGCGATAATAATGCGCCATTGCTACCCCTAACAGCAGGTCGAGAGGTAATATTTTCTGTTATTTATAGTTTATACAATAAACGTTTTAATAATAATATTTTTCATTTAGAGAGTAGCAAGTGCTTTAAATATTCACATTGCAACTGTAAATAAAATATCATCTACATCAAAACAGGGGGTTGGACCATCTAGCCCAAAGCGAAAACGGCCTAGAAGTAAGCCTGTTGTAAATGTTGATGACTTTACTCAGTGTGCAATAAGAAATACAGTATATGACATGTATATAAACAGTAAGTTCTTAAGGATTTACGTTTATAAAATTAATATTTGAGTTTTTTACAGAACAACATATCACGCTTCATTCACTGAATATTACTCTTAAAGAAAAGGAACTCTTTTCTGGTGGCAAGTCATCTTTACGGACAGTATTACACAATATTAGTTTTAATTACAAGAAGGATGATCCTAAACAAGCTTTAATGGAACTACCACAAATTGTATTAAAACGTGTTACATTCTTGCAACAATATGTTCGTATGAAACATGAAAATGTTCGCCAGTTTGTGTTCCTTGATGAAACCTGGGTTTTCCAAGATGGAACAATTCGTAAATCTTGACAAAATGAATCTATAGAAACCACAAAAGCTTCAAAAGTAGGTGGAAAAAGGTACATTATATTTCTAAGAATAACATATTCTTATCTTATGTATATTTATTATATTATCTTGTTTTAGATATATTGTATTACATGCAGGTAGTTCTAATGGATTTATTCCTGGAGCAGACCTAATATTTCCGACAAATAGTCAGTATTTAGATTATCACGGTAATATGAACAGAGACAACTTTTTATACTGGTTTGAACACCAACTTCTTATAAGTTTAAAAGAGCCGTCCATAATTGTTTTGGATAATGCCAGTTACCACAGTACTATTAAAAATAAAAGTCCAACATCATCTGCCACTAAAAATGAAATTCAGACATGGCTCACCAATAATAACATTGACTATGACGGAGCTGCTTTAAAAATACAATTACTGGATTTAGTTAAACGGTTAGTACATATATATTTAATTATTTTATTCAATAATTTCATTTATATCTTTACGTAAAGGCATAAACCACCAACTATATATGAAACCGATGATTTAGCAGAGAAGTATGGGCACGTAGTTCTTCGACTTCCACCCTACCATTGTATATTTAACCCCATAGAACTAGTGTGGGGAATAACAAAAACATACTATAACAATTACATTGGAAAATATGGTAGAAAAGTGGACGAATGCATAAAACTGTGGAAAGAGGCATTAACACAAGTAACCTCAGACATTTGGGCAAATAGCGTTAACCACTGTGAAACTGAAATTCAAAAATGGTGGGATAGAGAAGTAGGTTTTGAGAGACAAGATATATTACCTTTTATAATTAATGTAAATGATTCCGATTCAGAAGACAGTGTTAAAGGATGAAGAAAACTAGCATTTCAACTTAATATTATTTTCTTTTTATCATATGCTTATCGCAATGTTACGAGTTTTTTAATCACTAATATGTATAATAATATATAGATTTTGTGTATATTATTTTTGTGAATGTAGTCTAAAATAAATAAACTCACATGTATTTAGAATTTGTTTATATTTTTTGTAGACATAGTCGAATAATTTAAAACATATTAATAGTATTTGCTAATATTTTAAAATGTCATCCTAGTCCTAACCACAGATTATTTTCAAAGTACAGCTTGCCCAAAGCAACGATATTTGTCAACACTGTTATGACATCACAGTGACGTTTCATATGACGTGTATCGCCTGTTTGGGTAATTGACCTATAGTTTTTTTGTTACGATTATTATGAAAATTATAGGTTGACGAAATTAATAATAAAATAGCGTTCGTAGGGGTGGTGATTGAAGAAGAAAGAGGGACAACTGTGGCGGTCGATAACAAATTGTGGTTGACGCCAAAAAAAAAGAAGTCTTGTGGCCACCATATAAAACTCAAGGTGTATACGAGAAATCTATGAAAAAAGGCGAACCTCCGTTGGACAGTTGGGAACTGCATAAAATTACGAAATTTTTTTTTGCAACAGGTAATATAGAAATATGGGTTTTCTTACATAATTTGTATGTGATGGATATTTCGAAGGCCAGAAAAAGACTTAAATTAGCAGAAGTTACATCTGATGTACAGAGTGATATAGAAGATGTTCAAAAGCGGTGTCCTAATAGTATATTAAAATACAAGTTTCATAAGACACGATTTTTGCGCACGCGTTCAAGTTTAGAAAACGAGCCGCTAGGCGAGTTTTCTAAAGAACAAGTGCGCAAAATGTCTTATGAAACGTGTATTTTATACTATTTTTTCTATTTCGGTTATTAAAAGTTCAAAAAAGCTTAAAATAAGAGACATGTTTTCTTCGAATATTTTAGAAATTTTGCTTTTTTGAAGTTGGTTACTCTGATTTTTAAGTAGAACGTTTTAAATATTTGAATATCGGTGGTGCTATATGTAATTGTGTTTAAAATTCAGACTGATTTATACAATAAATTATTTCAAATTATCAACAAAAAGGACGAAATAAATAACTGTACGACCCCAGAGATTCGCAAAATAGCAGAAGACAATTTACAAAATCTTTCGTCCACACACTCTCTACATATTTATCAAAACAAACTTTTATAACAGTTGTACTATTCAACATTGGAAGTAAATTTCAATAGTAGCATCGGAAAACTTATCATCCAACTCTGCTTAACAATTTATATTGCTAATTAGTAAGTGAAATGTTAGCATGTGTGCTTTTTATTTTTTGTACAATTTTATTGCACATTTTTGTTACTTTAAAGGCTTATATTTTGACATTTAAATACGATTTGGTTCCATTTTCTTTTGTTACCAACTTCAAAAAAATAAAATTAGCGTGCGATAAAGTAATACTTTATGCAACCAAAACGGGTGTCGTAAAGTGAACTTTATAGCACCGGAATAGAAAAAAGAACAAAGCGCTTCATACGTGACTCTGATAGTGAGTGTGATGATTGGAGAAAAAGTCAACTCCCGAGACCATACTTATTTGTCTTAAAAATAAAAAAAAGGCCTATAAGAGTCTGTTATTTTAGAACCTTACCACCCAGTGGCGTCAAATGCAATATACAATATGTCGTCTATTAAACGTTAAAAGGACACCACAAAGTGACGTCAAATAGGACGTTACAAAGTCACGTCAAATATACTTTCAAATATGTCGTCGATGGTACGTTTGGCTTCACGTAAATGTGACGTCACAAACTGTTGTCATTGGGCTGTGACATAATGTCGTCATTTATATCGATGAACGGCAAAAAACAAAAGAAAGTACTAGAAAGGAATGGAAATTGCAATGCAAACACTCAACCATAAATAAATTCAATGTGATTAAAATACATGTTTATTTTAATAATTTATAACAACACTTCACTCAGTATTACAATTCTATGGAAATCGATCGTTGGACGGAATGTAACTTAGGATGGGTTGATTACGGCGGGTAGTTCAGTAGTTATGGCCTTTTGTTTACATTATGTTATACTTTTAAAATCTGATAAAGTAATAAAAAACATACAAATTAAACTCAATCTTTGTGGGATTAATTATTACGATATTTATAATTTCAAGGGTGTGACGTAGAAAAATTCACTCAATGAGTACCTAATTTATTAATTATTTCCAATTCTGTACTTTTACCCCGATAATTTTCATAAGTAAAAGTTGTTCAATTACAGGTGCGTTTGGCAAAAATCGACTGCACGACTTCATTCAGCTTCACTATACCCCAAAAACTGTTCTAGCACGTGATCTAGAAGAAGAAGAAGAAGAAGAGATCTATTCCTTCTGATCGAACCTAAGTTTATGGATTAAGTCGTGTAAAAAAATTATGTATCGATAGTGTCTTCTTTTGATTTGTTTTTGAGTTATATGTCTTTGGAGATAGGGTGAAAGTTATGTGTTAGTCCATATCTGTAAGACAGCTGATTAAATCAATAAAAGTGCATTGTTTTGGATAAGAGAGAGTTATTAGAAAGAAATATGTTTTATCTCCGATAAATCGGTTTACGAACATGTCATAGTGTACTTGTAAGTAATTTATATCATTTTTGCGAAGTTTCAGTTCGAAATACAAAATTTAGAGCCTAAAAATAAAATGATAGATCATATTTTTATCAGTTCCTCTACTACCTTGCTAACCTTAATTAATAATTTTGCAAAGACAATGATTTATCAAATCCGAAGATTTAATTAATCTCATGGACGTTTATATTATTATAATATTATTGTAATATATGTCAAAGTTTAAGGTCATAGAAAACAAGATAAAATGAAAACACGCAAATAACTGAGATTAAAAATGAAGAACAGAGTAGAAAATATAGAAAACCATGTGAATCTATGGAGAAAATATTTTTTTATGATGACAGGCATGTAAAATATCGAATAATTGAAATATAATTCAACAATAGAAAAAATAAAAAGATATTGACGCAACATTTAGTTGCTACACAAAAACACTAAAACACCTTCACCACACTAAAGCACAGAAAGGCTAAATACATATTTCGACAACTAAGTTGTCATCCTCAGTAGCACTGATTTCCAATTTACAGGGATGGCTTATTTATACTTATACCTAAGCTATTAACTACATCATAACGGTACCTGATCCATGTACCGTTAAATTCGTCGCGCTTAATACTATAATCCTATCTTTTAATTCTAATATTCTATGAAAAACTAACGCTACCTAAAAGGGTATCGTTTACACTACAAACTTATATAAACAAGATTGGGGGATCGGCCCATTATCTGAATTCATTAATTTATTTCTATTTTTGTGAATATATATATTTTCATAACTATCTAGTTCTCTATAATTATGCACTTGTTTTATAAGTTTGAGGCCGCTTGCTGGAATATCATGACCTGTGTCCAAAATATGTCGAGCTACACTAGACTTCTCTGTCCTATTAAACCGAAAATGAGCAATATGCTCTTTATAGCCAGTTGCAATCGAACATCTAGCTTGGCCGATATATTTTTTATCACATTTATTACAATTAATTTCGTAAATGCCAGATTTTTGTTCTACCTCAATTTTATCTTTAGTGTTGCTCAAAACACTTTTCAACGAATTACATGATTTAAATGCGACTTGCAAACCAACATTTTTAAAAATATTATTAAAGTTTATCGAAATATTATGAAAAGGTAGGACAACAAATTTCTTTTCTGTATTACGAGGTGCATTCAAGTTCTAAGGCCTCCAATTTGTTTTCTCCAGACTGGAAAGAAATAGAAATATGTGTATTGTTTTAAAATGAGCGTGTGTTCGTTGCCAAGACGTCACAGAGATGGCAGCACTGTACGACAGGTCGAATTGCAGCGGCAGCGGCGAGAATGAGAACTGTTTTAGATACTTAAAATGGCTACGTTTTCCTTACTTGAACAGCGTGCAATCATTCGTTTTCTGAATTTGCGTGGTGTGATACCAATTGAAATTCATCGACAGTTGAAGGAGACATGTGGTGATGGAGTTATGGATGTGTCGAAAGTGCGTTCGAGGGTGCGACAGTTTAATGAAGGCAGAACATCGTGTGACAACAAACCCAAACAACATCGGGCTCGCACAAGCCGGTCTGACGACATGATCGAGAAAGTGCAGAGACTTGCTTTGGGGGATCGCCGAATGACTGTTGAACAGATCGCCTCCAGTGTTAGCATTTCCGTGGGTTCTGTGCACACAATCCTGCATGACGACCTGAAAATGCGAAAAGTGTCCTCCAGGTGGGTGCCACGAATGCTGACGGACGACCACAAGGCTGCTCGTGTGGCATGTTGACAAGCAATGTTGACGCGCAACGAAGGCATGAATGAGACTTTCTTTTCGTCGATTGTGACAATGGATGAGACGTGGATGCCATTTTTCAATCCAGAAACAAAGCGCCAGTCAGCTCAATGGAAGCACACAGATTCACCGCCACCAAAAAAATTTCGGGTAAACGCCAGTGCTGAAAAGAGGATGGTGTCCATGTTCTGGGACAGCGAGGGCGTAATCCTTACCCATTGCGTTCCAAAGGGCACTACGGTGACAGGTGCATCCTACGAAAATGTTTTGAAGAACAAGTTCCTTCCTGCACTGCAACAAAAACGTCCGGGAAAGGCTGCGCGTGTGCTGTTTCACCAAGACAACGCACCCGCACATCGGGCTAACGTTACGCAACAGTTTTTTCGTGAAAACAACTTTGAAGTGATTTCTCATGCTCCCTACTCACCTGACCTGGCTCCTAGTGACTTTTGGCTGTTTCCAACAATGAAAGACACTGTCCGTGGCCGCACATTCACCAGCAGTGCTGGTATTACTTCAGCGATTTTCCAGTGGTCAAAACAGACTCCTAAAGAAGCCTTCGCCGCGGCCATGGAATCATGGCGTCGACGTTGTGAAAAATGTGTACGTCTGCAGGGAGATTACGTCGAGAAGTAACACCAGTTTCATAGCTTTCGGGTGAGTAGTTAGTTAGAAAAAAAATCGGAGGCCTTAGAACTTGAATGCACCTCGTACTTTGAGGTAACAAAGATGTGGAATTTAGAATTGTATTTTTACGTTTCAACTTTCTCAAGATATTGTCAACTACGTCTGACTGGAAACCATTGTATTCAGCAATACCTTTTATAAGGCGTAATTCTTTCTCATATTCATCTCTAATGATGTAGCTAATAGCTTAGGTATAAGTATAAATAAGCCATCCCTGTAAATTGGAAATCAGTGTTGTTTTGTTACGCTACCGTGTGTAGACAACGCGATTTTCTATTCAGTGCTACTGAGGATGACAACTTAGTTGTCGAAATACGTATTTAGCATTTATGTGATTTAGTGTGGTGAAGGTGTTTTAGCGTTTTTGTGTTGTTTCAAGCCACAGACTCCAAGTTAAGATTCAATTACTGTTTTAATTTGATGTATTATCGCATTTTTCCAGCACTGCGCATATTCTATGCGATATCAAAATGATATTTACACATTTATAATTATCTTGATAAAATTAAACGTAAGATACTAAACGAACATAAAAAAAGGAAAAGTTCTGCCATTGACTGTTTTTTATCTTTCGTATTAAGTACACAATATTACAAAAGAAGAATTACGAATATTTTGATCGAAATAGATATCTAGCAGTCTTTTCTTTCCTCTTTTGTTTTCTTTTATTTCGCATTTTTCATTTTTGGTTTGCCAGTTGACGCGAATTATGCGACAGGTACAAACAGTCACTTCTTGTATAATCCCAGTTTCACAGCAACATCTTTATTTTGTCTTGTACTCAGTCGTATTGGAAATGGGTTATAGATATGACTGGGGGATCTTTGAGCGGCCATGTCTTCAGGTGTTGATTCTTTTTTGGGCGATTTTTTAAAATGCTGATCATCTGATAATCCAACAGGTGATGGACTTAAATCACTTTTGAATGAGGGACTTTTCATACTCGTGCGTTTTGATGAAGGCAGACTTAGGTCTGTCGGCCTCGTTTTCGGCAAACTTCGGTTTAATATTAAGGTATTATATCTTTCATCCAAATTTCTACTCACTTCTAAAATGTCCCTGTACTTTGATCTTCGATCGATTTCCATATTCTGTTCTTCTTCTTCTTCTTCTTCTTCTTCTAAAGATATTTTGGCAGCATTATTAGGTGAAATGGAGTGCGATAATGGTGTATTGTTTATGGCTTCTATTTTAAGAGATCCCGTAGGGGATGTCAAAGAAATTACGTTACCATTTCCTTGGTGATCATCTAAATTAATACGTTCAGGTTTGGAAGGACTAGTTTGAGACACAACTTTGTTAGGCGAAGAATTAAAAACGTCGTTATCGTTCTCTGGTGGGCTTAGCACTAATGGTGATGTGTCGAATGCAAAATTTTGTTTCTGGAAAAAGAAGTAAGGTTTATGTAACTATATAAGCAAAGAAACAAATCTAATAAGAAATATACCGGGTGCCCCAGCAGAGCGGTAAAGTCCATTATTGGTGTCTAATAATGTAGAAAGCGAATAATTTTTAATACAAAAATTGTGGATAACCATAAGCTCTAGAATTTAATAGTATATTACATATCAAGGTTGAGAATTGGCTTAAATTCCACGGCGCTGCGCGCCTCGGAATTTAATCTCGCCACTCGGGCAATAATAGTCTTCTCAACCGTAGTATGTATACTATTTTTTGTACCAGTAGTCTAATTGGATCTTGAAACCTTAATAATTATGAATAAATTTACTCATACATGTAAGAATGCCCTTGCAATAAAACTTCATATAAACAAATAAGTAGGCAATATTTTGATGTTGACAAATAAGTTTTGACATAAATGCTGAAACTAAAAGTCAAGTAGGTATTTATTAGATTTTTTTTCATTCCATTTATAATATCTGAAGAGTTTAGATTACACCACCTGCAATGCGCGAGATTGCAGAACAGGTAGTTGAGAACTTGCTTCCGCATATATCTAAACACTTATACATGAAAACATATACAGAATTTAAAAAAATGTGTAATTCCAAAAATACAGTAGAAACTTCTCAAAACGTACATCTGGCTTATTTTATTTATGGGCCCATTATTCAATATTGAAAGCTACACTTGGCCTAAAAGAGAATATTAACATATCAAAATATTTTAAATTAGTTGCCTTTTTAAAAAGATAAAATGAAAATAATAAGCCGAAAAATCATTAGTATTTACTAGAGGAAATTATAAAATTCTTTACGGAGGCACCCGATATATGTTACATTGCAACTAAGGTAGTATGTTTATATATTAATACTTCAAAATTATTGACAATTTATAACCCTGTAGACTGCTCTTGTATTGGTGTTGCTGGTGCATGCCGAAGTGATGAGCTGTGTAATTAAAGACGATTTAATTATTATTCACATCCGCAATAGCAAAAATGGTACGTCTCTAAAGTTTGTAATAATGGAGCCACTTTGGATCAAAATAATTAAAAACTATTTAAAAATTAGACCAATTCCAGATATAGCAAAATTCTTTATTAGTGTACGTAATGGTAAATGTACTAGACAAAACATTGGACATAACACAATAGGAGAGATGCCAAAAGAAATTGCCCTTCCATAGAACCTAGGCTACACTTTTAGCTGTCAATGGTGGTAACATCCTTCAGTTAAAACAACATGCTGGTTGGAAATCTAGTGTAGCTGAAAGTTATATCGAAGATTCCCTAGTAAATAAAAAAATATATAGCATGTATGTTACAAGGTCTACCTACATCTACTTACGCAACCACACCTGCAATAAATACAGGAATTTTCGATATGAACCAAATTCCATCAACATCAGCAGTACAATCAGGCTCTATTTCGACTGAAGATATCGTAAATACTTATGGAATTAACACAATTAACAATACTGTCATTAATGTGCCTACAGATCTGAATCAGAATTGAACCATCAATAAATTTGACATGCCATAATTGCACTATCAATCTTTATAAATACATTAAAATTCTTTACATTTGTAATAGTTACGTGTTATATTGTTTCCATATTATGTTGTTACATAACCTTAAAATACAGTTATATGTAAAGAAAGTAAAATATCTTTACATCTATAATAGTTACATGTTAGGATATTTGTTTCCAATTATACTTCTGTCATACATATTTTGCTATTGTTAACATATAGTTAGTTATTTTACCTTAGAGGTCGAGCATTTATAAGTTTTAGAGTATGATTTGTGGTATAAATCTAAATAAAAATAAACTTGAATAAACAAACTGCAATGCATTTTGACGGTTGACAACTTGACATACATACATACTACTGCGATTGCATGGTTGCGGCATTCGTTTTATTTGTTTTCATTATTTCCCTAGGTCAATAATAGCCTCATTATTTACCTGTTATTAGTTCCAGGTCGAGAAATGACATTTCGTGGCGCTTTGTTATGTGTAAAAATGCTATGATTTTTTACTACCGGTACAAAAAAATATTTTCATTTATAAAGAGTACTCAACAACGACGAACCAACACAAACTTAAGTTTTTTTAATGGAATGCTATCCATTTTTTTACATTTTATGATAGCCCTTGAAAGGATGATTAAACTGACATCAACTTGTATTTGTCGATTTTCAACTGTTTCTGAGATATGGCGAATTTTCGTTAAAAATTGTACAACATTTGAAAAGTTGTTGTCAAATAACGATTGATGATGATATACCTATTATGGGCTCAATTAGTAGAGATATCTTTTCAGTAGGTGAAATTGATGTTTATTTTGGCATATCTACGCATGTTCTTTAGAATTACATACCATTCGCTAAAGTTAAAAATTCTAAAAAATTGAAATGGAACATCCTGTATATTTTTATGTCATTGAACAATACTTAAAATAATTAATTAAAAATATTTACTTTCCTCTGCCTGTCGGTGATATTGCAAAAGTTATAGGGTATTATATGTCCGTATAAACCCGATTACGAATTAAAAGTATGAGTTGCCATTACTTGCACTACGATAATAACTAAAATTAATCGAAAAGGGTTACTTCTAACATTTTCTCTTTACAAATCAGTAATTTTTATTAAGATTTTAAAACTCAAAAAAGATAATTCAGATTGATTCATATATCCCAGCACATCAGCTGGTAATGTTGCTAATGGCGTACATAATTCAACTAAATCACCTACATCTACATTACCAATTTCTCGTTTGTTAATAATTTGCTTAAAAGCATAACCGTATGTGTAAAAAATTCTACTTTTACCAAATCTTAATGTATAATTTTTTAAACCCAAAGTTCTGGGAATTATTGAATGTTTATTAGCGCTTTCAATTCCACCAACTGGATTACTTACTACTCCACCAACAGGGCGACCCGCTTGCTCTTGTAGTACATCTTCATTCATAGGTTCATTAAACATGCCTCCTAATTGAACTAATGTATCGTCTGACGGTTCTTCGAGTAAATGTCGCTGTGGTATTGGTGGCCGTTCGCCCGTACCTCCTTGTACGGGCTGTTTTTGTGGACTAACTGGTGAAACAGCATCCACTGGCGGACCTTGCCTTGTTCGATCTTTTTGAGTACGTAACCACTCGTGCCAATTATCAATAAAACCTCGTTGTCGAGCTACTTGAAAATCACAACGTAATTGACGTTGACATTCGGTGTATTGTCGTTGTACTTCATGTAATTCTCCAGTTGATTTAACGTATTTTCCACTTAATTTCTTTGGTGGCATTGGATAAATTTGTCCAAATTTTTGTTCAAATAAATATTTGCTAGATAAACCGAGTGATCCAATTAACGCATGCATATTACCATGTTGTATATATTCATTTAAAAAGTCAATTGCATAATGTTTATCACTTTCATGAATATTACCTCGATTATATCCAATATCATGCAATAACGCGAGAAAATCGTCAAAGCCTACTGGTTCACCTGCATTTAATGTATTACTCGGATCTAAATACCGGTGAAACGGATAGACAAACATTTACGTAACTATTAGAAAGACGTGTTCGGTTAACTTTTATACGTTGTAAAATTCTCAAAACCGAAAGGTTTTCTTCCCCCAGCTGCTGCGGCGGCGGTAGACGGGGGGGGGGGCAGCGTGCAGGCGGGGCAATCATGAATCATAAATCATGACGCCGTCGATTTGATTCGATTAGCCCCCCCTGCCCGCTGTAAAGCTTGGAAGTTAATGAATTAATAATAGTTAAAATATCGCAGTCGCTCTGGTCATAAAATTGTTTATCGTCATACTTATACTAAATTTTAAATTACTTTAAAATTAAAGAAGTCATAATTAGATTTATAATTTCACTTTTAAAGTAAATCGTCAATACAAGTATTTAAATGTACGTTATTGAAAACTTCTATAACTTTCGCAATATCTTGAAAAACATATAAGTTACTATTTTCAAGCATCACTTACTTCCCTTTAAATTGAAGCTATAAATCTAAGTTTGACGTTTAAACAATTTTTGACACACAGCGTCTGCGATATTTTTTATATTATTGCTAATTCATCAACTTACAAACTTTTCATGGGTTTTAAAATCTTAATAAGAATTACTTATTTTTAAAAGAAACATAGAAGTAACTTTTTTCGATTAATTTTAGTTATAGTCGTAGTGCAAGTCATGGCAACTCATATTTTTAAGTCGTAATCGAGTTTATTCAGATATAATAACTTATAACTTTGCAATATCGCCCACAGGTGAAAGAAAGTGGACATTTTCAATTAGTAAATTTTAAGTACTTTTCAATGACATATATAATATAACCCTTTAATTTATTTTAGAATTTTAAACTTAAGTGAATAGTATGTAATTCTAAAGAACATGCGTAGATATGCCGAAATTAACATCAATTTCACCTACTGGAAAGATATCTATACTAATTGAGCCCATAATAGGTATTTATTTCATCATCAATTGTTAATTCATAGAAACTTTTCGAATGTTGTCCAATTTTTAACGAAAAGTCGCCATATCTCAGAAACAATTGAAAATCGACAAATACAAGTTGATGTCAGTTTAAACAGCCCTTCAAGGGCTATCATAAAATGTAAAAAAAATGCATAGCATTCCATTTAACAAAACATAAAATTGTGTTGGTTCGTCGCTGTCGAACGCTCTGTATACATTTTTAAAATGTATTGCTTATGATTATCTACAATTTTTGTATTAAAAATTATTGGCTATCTATTATTAGATACCAATAATGGACTTTACCTGGGACACCCGGTATATCTTCAATTTATTTTAAATGTATTTTTCTTTAAGTTTTGAATTTAGTATATACGTTGTGTAATATTATGTAGTTTAAACAACTTACTAATAAATTCCAATATGTCTCAGTTAGTTTGTTGTTTCACTAATTCAGTACGACATTTGACTAGGGAGTACTGATTCGATTCGTACATAAAAAATTCAAATTTTGAGCGGCAAAGAAACGCTGGACAGACGATACAATAACATTATATTTACTTTTAAAATTTACCTATTATTCACTAGATATATATTGCCACAGCCGTCTCTACTTACAAGCCGTGAAGTTGGAGATCTGGCTATTGCGTGTGTGGTTCTACTGGTTCTCATTCTATGTAATTTTCACGGTGATTTTCACATATGAGTCCATGTGCATATGATGTGCATGTCACGTTTATTACATAAAGTTTACGTGAGTTTGAATCAAAAACATTAACAAGAAGTATTTACAAAGTTAGAATCAAACCCAGGAAGTACCTACGGCTAAACAGTTCGTATTTTCGTATATGTGGCCGATAACATTATTAAATATAACCTCAAAGTGTCAACACGTTCTTTGTAATCGTTTGTTCGCTGTTTATAAGTTTGATTAACATAAATAAATTTGAAAAAGGTAAAAACAATATACATTCACTCGATTCGTTTATTTTTTTACAACTGTGTGATGTATTAGATGCCATGGTTGTGCTGTGTCTCATTGTGTAAATCGAACTACAAGATACACTCGGAACAGGAAGATCTACAATCCTTTTCATTTCCAAAGGAAAATGAATTACGTAAAAGGTCGTTACGCGCAATTAATAGAGAAAATCGTCACAGAAAATTCAGTGGTTTGCTGTAAACCTTTTAATGGAGGTAAAATCCAACGGATTGAGTCATATAAAGACAAGGAAAATGAAAGTGTAAAAGTGGTTTCAAGTATCGTTATTAATAAATCGTGTATAGTAACAGTTTACGTTAATAACACCGAATTAGCATCAAATGATCTTAAGTGGGTGTTACCGGAAACCCGTAAGTTGACTCGTTGATCTCAGCTACAAAATTTGTTAGCAAGATGTAGTTTTTGCAATGATTTATGTATAAACGCTGAATATTTAAAGCATATACAGCATGTGTCAATTTTCATTAGCCATAGGCGATTAATCCATACAGTACATAGATAAGTAATATTAATAGATGTCAAGTTCCTATACTACCGATGCTGACAAACAGCAAAGATACAAACCTGTAGATTTCAGCGCTTGCAGCGTCGGTCCGCCAGTACTAATTTTTGTTTCGCGGTAAATTTAAATATAGTGTTATTCAAGATCTCTTGGTTGTAAGTCAAAAAAATTAATTTTCTTTCCACGATTTACTTTGTTTGAAACTATTTTGTATTCAAATTATATAGTTCGACTTATATTGACTGTAACTATTTATCACACCCAAAATAAGCAAATCTTTACAATATGATTTTGAAAGTTACAAACAAACTAAGCCATAGAAAGAAAATATAACTTTGGTTAACTTAAAAAATGACCTACATTGTATATATTATTTTTATTATTGTTGAAAGCGGGTGCTATAAAATAGGGATACGCCACAAAATAAACATTTTATTTATATATACATTTATTTTTTCCTTTTCTTATGCGTTACATAATAATCATGTGCTACTTTTTTAATATTATCTGTGACTTCTGATTCACAGCAAGACCCTTTCAAAATTTTATTTATATTTTTACACCATACATTACTTATAAATACAATGGTGTAATTAATAATATCATCAAAAAGTTTATGCGATTTGCAAGAAAAGATGGAAGTTATGTGTACACTTATAATTTGTTTTAAAATTTTTGAAATATTTACTTGATTTGCAATTTGTGGCAATGATGTGATAATTATATGCAGTAATTGGCGAAATAAGAATGAAAAATATGTTGAAGGTAAGCATAGTGCATGATGTGAGTAATTTCTAACTTTAATTATTGAGTGAATCTCGCCTTCTGTGGCTGTTGTCAATTCCGTCTTACATACATTGCAATTGCGAATTTTACTTAGTATTTTCTTGGCGATGAACCCTGCTACATATGTTTTAGAAGCCACTGTCACTGGATTTTCTTGAAGTGGTCCAAGTTCCACTGATTGAAAAGTGGGCGCAGAGTTACTTGTGGATTCCTCATTACCAGCTCCAAGGAAAATTTTGAAACTGTTCAGGCAATCGCTCTGATCCTCCTCGCAATTCATAAATTGTGATTGGGGCGCCATAAGTTATTTAAAATTGCGGACTTTAATAAATAGACAAACTGTTTGCAGGTGGGGTTTATATTACGGAAACCGTGGGCTCTTATGCAGCCAAATAGATTTTCTAAACTGTCCTGGTTGAAATTTCGGAGCGCAAGGAATTTAAAATGGTTATTTGTTTTTAGTTTTTGCCATATATGTTTCAATCCTCTTAAGGTAAAAATCCAGTTTTTGATCGTGGGTGGTGGGTTTGTTAGAATATTTGTGGAGCTATTGTAAAATTGCATTGTCGAAAATACAGCAATTGCTTCATTCCAAACTGATATATGCTGTGTGTGATCCGTTATTGCTACCCGTAAGTTCTTTCCATCCGCTGACGGCACAGCAACACCATTCACACTGTCAAACAGCTTGTCGATAAAAAGTAAGAGGTCTGCCGTATCAGCAGCACTCTTATCGAGGACCATAACACCAGGAATATCTGTAACAAATTACAAATAAATATAGATACAGTAGTCTTAATAATAAGATTAATTACCACATCCAGCAAATTTTCGCATTACAGCTGATAATCGCTGACTAAAAACTTGTGCTGCTACAGAAACTTTCATTTTATTTATCTTATCTTTGAAAATATGTTTCACAGTTAATTTTGGTGCAATCCTGATGTCATCGTCGCCCTGATCATTTCTATAAAATGTAATGATATCACTCCATTTGGCAACTTTTTGTTGATTCTTAAAAGTGAAATGAATATCATTATCAAGAAATGTATTTCTGAAACATTTCAGAAGGTGAGGCGGGTCGTACAGATGTACAACCTCCTCATTATCCACCAAATAACCTATATATCTATTCTCCCTTTGTTCTTTAGAACACAATTCCTCTGTCTCTTTGAGCAACATTCTAATTGCACCTCTATTTGTGGCACCCTGATCACAAATGGATGCAACAACTCTTAGACCAATACATCTGCATTTTCGAACTATGTCTTTAATAATAACAGCCAGTTGGACACTTTGAATGGTACGGTGAACAAAGTAGTAAGCCAGAGGTTGCTTCCATTTTTTCGTTATTCCCCGCACCATAAATACTAAAGCATGATCAGCTATTTGTAACCTTTTCTCATTTCCAAAATCACGCAATCCAATGAAGCAGTCCTCATGTGTATTGTAATCGATAGCTGCAGACAGTTGCATTTCGTCAAACAACAAAACACAGTGACGATCTTCTTCAGCCATTCGTTTAATTGTGTCTTGCAGAAGTTGTAAAATTTTTTCATTTAGACCTGCTTTAAAAGGTATCTTTTTCACCATGCTCAAGAGTATTTGTTTTGATGGCAATGCAAATACCCTTCGTAAAAGTCTGTAGCAACGTGGGCTTGTTTTCAATATATTTAAAGCAAACATTTTTTCCTCATGCAAAAATTTTCTCCCTGAGGGAGTCTTTTCGAAGTTTCGAAGTTGTGAATTAATAAAATTTGAGGCTGAGACGTTCATTTTTTGTATTATTTTAAATTCTTTTGTATTGAAGTATTCCTCCAAATACTGCATTTTATCTTTGAGATGATGGCATCGTCGTCTATAATAATCTTCCCGTAATCTGATGTAGAGGGTATCTCGCTATTGCTTTCTCCTAAAGCTGTTTCTGCTTGCGAAAGAGCAACATGACCTGTAAATAAAACTAAGTCATTAACACTTTGTAAAATATAAATTTATTTATGTAATTACCTGTGTTATATTGCATCTCAAGTATGATATTTTTATCACACATTGTTTCCTCTGTTGCAATACTAACAGTTTCCAGCATTTTAGTATAATCCACACAACTTTCTGCGACATATGAGGATGGATCCTGATCCTCGGTAGTACCTTCACAAACAAATACTTTTTTATCTCAATTTGTTATTGCTTAGAAAATGTGTTACTAACCAGATACTTGTTGTTCAATATTAATTACTGTCTCAGGCAATGGTACTCTACCAGAATAATAAGGTAGCAGCGAGTTTCTCATATTCGGCTCTCCGTTAAAACCTATAACGAATGTACATTTCAAATTAAGACATTCATTGAACTTGATGCTACTAAAATAGTTATGCAATTTACCTGGAAGGTTTATTGTAGGCAAGCTCTGGTACTGAAGTCGATAAGACCGCTCTAGTTTGCAATGTGGAGAGAAATGTGTATCGCAAATAAATTTCTTAGCTCGAAGTTTTTGCAAATCCATGCCAAATAATTCTGGATTGCCGATCCTATCCAACCATATCGAAAGTACCTACATATGAACACATTACATCATTTTAAAATTATTAATTAAATTCAGAAATATATAAAACTAACCTCTTTATCATGTATAGGAAGTCTTCTACGTACACTTTTAGTGTTTTTACACCCGGGCACTAAACACTTTTTTAAACCCATAACGACTTTACATTGTACAAATAAAAAATTTACTACATCAAAATTATAAATCGCAAATAAAAATGACAAAAATTATACTTGCTAACCGCAATCAACAAAGAAATCACCAAAACTTATCTGTCATTTGTCAATTGTTGATTAGCGTTGCCTCGCGATTCTCTGATTGGTCCTTTCGAGTACTACTAGCGCTCGCAGCGGGGGTCCGCCACTACTACATCTGTATATGCGCGCCGAATTTAACGTTGATAGGCCTGATACAGTACGTGGCAACATAGTACCCCTTCTTTCCTTTCCAATGCCAGCACGAGCGATGCATGCTTGTAAATACAAGTTAGCGTGCTTATCAGTAACTATTCGACCACCGGCTTGGGTGTTTGTAATGCGTTCAGAAATAATATTTACGAGGTGCAAGGATTTGTTTTTCTTTTTCCTTTCAGTAAATGCAGAGAATTATTAAGCTGCGTTCACGCTGCATGACACAAATAAAAGCGTAATTCTAATAAAATTAAAAATAAGGTAAATAAAAAAGGATTCTGAAAATAATAATAAACTACTAGATCAGGAGATCGCGGCGGCCACTTGATGTTTCCCGTTCCAGTAATAAGACGGCTTTTATTGCAGACTAGATCGCAACGTGTTCGCAGCTAAACATTGAATGTAAAATCTGGTGGAGAGAAGTGGGAAGATCGGAGAAAATCGTTGTGATGTCGATTGTTGCCGGGATTGGTGACGGACAGTAGGGGTGCCACGTATTACTTGTATACATATAAATCGCACGTAAACATTGAATCCCTATACCTAATGAAAATTGACACATACGGTATAGTGGTTATGCTGTTCTTCCAATTAAAAAGAAAATTAAGTGAGTGATTTGTAAAAATTTGGCAGTGAAAAGTAATGGTGCTTTGTTTGGTGATGCTTATTGTGGTTATCTGCAGAGGTGGACTTTATGCAGCAACTGATGAAGTAGGTTATGTGTGTATATTTTCACTTATGTGCAATTTTGCTTTTTTAACAAAAAATATAGAAATTGAAAAACAATTCTTGGGCAAAAAGATGCATCAAAAGGTATTAAAACCTCATTAGCAATTAAAAGTATAAAGTCTGATAACTTTTGTATTGATTTTAGTGTTGTATGTGAATTTGGAACACTATGTGAGAAAATATACGTCCTTGTGGTATTAATTATGAGCAATATAGTGTTAAATAATTATAGTAAAAATAAAAATAGTGCTTGTCACCATGAAAAAATGTGGTCAAAAGAGAAAATTATCAATTTGAATAATTAGCGAATATTATTAAAAATGTTAAACTATTAATAATGCTTTTTATACGTGTCCCTTTTATCCATCCTTTTTTCATCACATTATACCTACCTACGTAAATTTTAAAAAAATAACTACCAAAAAACCTATTTTAGATTAGACGATTAATCTGTCTCACTTTGAGCGCCTGCTCAAGTCCGCGCGTAGACCCACTTGAAGGCAATCAGGCAATGGTGCCAATTTTAACTTCACGGCTTGTAAGTAAAGACGGCTGTGATATTGCTAAATCATTCATTCAGGCCAAAAATTACTTACCAATGGACTCTCGACAATTTTAATATCTTGCTCAATGGATTCTCGAAACACATCAAAATCTAAAGGTGATGGCGTGCATTCTTCCGATTGAAAAACATCATCTTCTCGTACAGACACTGGTGAGTATCTCGATTGGCACTGAAGAATCCTATGAAGTATTAAGGAATTTTCATGTATAATCTCCAAGGCACGTTCACTATTTTTCCTAGTAGCTGATGCCCTCTCTTGATCAGGACATAGGTCGACACTTTCACTTTCCTCACTACATGCACTCGGTTGCTTTAAGCAACGTATTCGTTCTTCTAAGAATTTTTCAAAATCAAAACTGTCATTATCTTCTGAAATATCTTCGGTATGTGGCTCAGCATCGCTTTCCTTACAGGGTAAACGAGCAGATGGCTCATTCGTTATTTCGTCATTTAAACACAACAAATTGTCCGAAACCTCTTTCGGACCAACATCTAAAAGGCCGACAGTATCTGGAGTGGCTTGCTTGCATTCGATACTATCGTTTGTATTGTCAGTTTTCATAAGAATATCGTTATCGTTTGGCTTATTGCGATTGTCATCTTGCAAATGTTCGCCTTCATCATCATCAGAGCGATTGTTCGGATCATCACATAGTTCGGTGTCAGATGAGGATGAGCTAGAAGATTTTTTCTCCGCATCTTTCCACTGCAATGTGCTGGGAGGTCTTCTGGGTGGCGGTATAGCTCCTTGAGGAGGTCCTAATCGTTTCACTGGTATAATAGCACTTTTTCCGAGAAGCAGATGATTCATTGCGACGGGTGTTACTCTTTGAGGTTGCCGAGATACCGCCGCAGAAAATATAATGTGAGCTTGTCTCTGTCTTTGCTTTAGTTTCACGTATTGTTTTTTGAGTACTCCAATATCTAGCATGAGTCTTTCTTTCGGGTAGAGATTCAATTGTTTATCATCTTCTTCCAAAGGTGTATATGATGGAGGAGGGCTGTTTGACCACGGATTGATATTATACAAGTAATGCTCACGCAAGTTCTTTAGTTCGGAAAGAGCTCCTATTGCTACTATAGACTTTATTAGGCTATTTCCATCTACGAAGCCAAACTCTAACATTTCCCTTGTGAGAACGCCCATTATGCAGTAGAATTCATCAGCACTTCGAACACTCATAATTCGATCAGCAAGCGTTTGCCAAATACCTAACGCAGTGCGTAAAAGAATTTCATTTCCTTCTAACAGGATAAGATCCCATACGCGCAGAACAATTTCCTGTGGCAAGCAGTTGCAGAATAATGTTAGAAACCTGAAATAATAGCAAATATAATATTAGATAAGTAGTCACAAAATCTATATACCGGGTGCTTAGGAATTGCACGGCACTATTGTAGGTACTTGTTCTCCAGCATAAAATAAACAAAAAAGTCCATATAAACATATGTCTCAAATTAATTTATTACTAAAATATTGGAACATAAAAATATTTATTTAACAGTACAACATCCAAAAGAACTGTTTAAAGTGGCCACCGTTTTGTTGAATGCAGCATTCAGCACGACAAATTCGTGCTTCTTTAGCAATATCTTATAGCATCAGGATGATTCTTGATAGTTGCTGCGGCTTCCACGATGCGATTACTAAACTCTGATGAATCTCGGTCTCCCGATCTAACGCTGTTAGATCGGTAGTTTAGTAATCGCATAGTGGAAGCCTCAGCAACTATCAAGGATTATCCTGATGCTATACGAAGTCCCAAGGAAGAATGAATTTGTCGTGCTGAATGCTGCATTCAACAAAACGGTGGCCACTTTACACAGTTCTTTTGGATGTTATATTGTTAAATAAATATCTTTATGCTCCAATACCTTAGTAATAAATTAATTTGAGACATATGTTTATATGGACTTTTTTGTTTATTTTATGTTGGAGAACAAGTACCTACAATAGTGCCGTGCAATTCCGAAACACCCTATATAAATAAAAATTAAGTGTTGTTCGTTGGTAAACATCACTTGAGAACGCCTAGACTGGTTTGACTAATTGATTTACATGTCAAACTTGTTTAACCAATCAAAAATATCGAGGTACCTACAAATAATGAAAGAAAAGGCGTTTCGTTTCGAAACCACTTTCGAAAATTTTATTAAGTTGCGTTTTATTTGGAAGTCCTAATGTATTATATAGAAGATACCTATCTATATGTTATTTTTGTATTGTAACAAAATAAAGTTTATTCTAACTAACTAACTAAAAAAAAGACCTATTTATTTTTTCTTCCTTGCTTGCATTCAGTAGCCAATAATTGGAAAATCGGGGGGCCAATCGTTGAGTAAGTGCGGCCAATGACTAGCATTTGGTTTCCACAGACCAGATTAATTAATTCTGTAAATTTTACTAACACATAAGTAAAAGTAACATGTGGATCTATTACCTATCAAAAACGTTTGGTGCAGTGTAGTTTGGTGAAATATAATGAGCCTTTAAATCTAATTATTAGAATGGGAGGCCAATCACTCGGTTGTTATCAATACAAATTTAAATATAAAATTGTTCGAGATATTTTTTTTTTATAAAAGAAAATTCATTCACATCACGTTCCGTTAATTAACTTATGCTGTTGAATGTACTATTTGTGTGTAAACTACAAAGTTCTAAAAGCTTTTACTCTAAAACGAGGATGATTTGATTTGTGACCTAGTTTAAATGAATTTGCTTCCTTTGAAAGGCAAAGAATTCAGCGCACAAATGCGAATGGGAAAATTAGATACTGAATAAAAAACTGTAATGTCAGCAAATAGCAATATAAAGAAAACAGAAAAGCACAACGACACTAAGTGATGAGAAGATGAAATGTACTCTCGAGAGAATAATATCCTCCGGGAATTTATGAATAAAAAACAGTTATCATGAAAATTACAGAAACCATAACGGCAAAAACCATCAAATATTAACGCTGCTATATTTACATATAAAGTTTCAGTGATACTACTATCCAAGTAATTAATATTTGAGCTTTCATATAGGTCGCGGAAACATTCTGAGCGTATTTTGACCTACCAACTACTGTTTTGTAGGAAGATGGGAATACCGTGTTTTTTCTGTTGACAGAGAGCAAATACGATGAACATAAATTTTTAAGTAATGATATAAATAAAACATTTTTACTACGTGTTTTACCACTTTTATTTTTACACTGTCCGTGCAACTCTTTTTAGTCATTTTTTAACTGTGTTTTGTTACTAAATCATATAAACCTACAAAATCAAATATATATATATATATACAGGGTGAGTCATCTCCACGAGAAAGGCAGATTGTGACTTTTTGAGAAAAGATATTTCGAAGCGGTTTTTTCCTATGCTACTTATTAGGACCATCTTTTAAAATTATTTTGTTTTATACAGAGTATTCCATAACTTGGTGGCTTACCATAGTTACTATTTTTTAAGTGGAACACCCAATATATTATTACATTACAAAAAGTGATAAGTATAGGCCTAAAATTTAAGGCTTTCCACTTCATACCATTTTTCTGAAAAATTCAATATTTTTATTAAATTATGTTTCTCGAAAACGGCGTATTAGATGGGCAATTTTTGGTATCGTTGCTCTTAATAAAAGTTCCTAATACGCTTTTATTATGAAGAACGCAACGGCAATATTTAAGAGGGGTTCACTCACAGGGGCTAAACTCACAGTTCATTTATAAAATTTATACGCTTAGCTTATAGCCTTTATCTGCAGTATTTCAAATTGTCATGTAAAATGAATTCACGTCATTACAAAAAAAATGATTATATGCAGTTTTACGTAGTAGATTTTATCAATTTTATAATTTTGTGTGAAATAAAAATGAATTTTAAAGAAGAAGATGTATTTGGAGATAATTTAGTGATACAATTTTAAGTTTTGTTTTCTATGAAATGGTTGAGAATTTTATGTTAATTTTCAAACGTTAATCATAGTCTATTTTTACTTTTGCGCAATTACACTTTCTTAATTATATCTCCAATTGTCTCGATTTTTAATCAACGTTAATTTACAATTTTCTTTCATTAATTTCCTTATTAATTTTGAGTGATTTCCCATTTTCTTGGTTCGGTTATCATTTCTGATTATTTATTCTACATACGCATAAGCCCACATTCGCTAGCAGGAATTTTGACTTCACTTTTGTTTTTCTATTGTACAATCTGGTAGTAACTTGTAGTGTACAATTTTGAGTGTCCAGTATATATATGTTCTCTTTCAGGTTTTCGCGGGTAGTAGTATATATTACCGCAAACCAGTCGATACACGCCAACCACGGGCCCAACGACACGGGACCATACACACATTCATCCAAGGGTAACCACCCAAAACGCTAAACCAATATATAACCACCATCCGAACCCCGACACAGTCAATTCACGAATAACAAGAAGCAGATTCAGACAGTTATCGCAGACCTGAAGATGAGAAGTGTGATTTTGCCAAAACGTCGCCCATGAAGCAGCACCGGTCTTTTCCATATCCAATCAGTGGAAACACGGAAGAAAACCATATACATGTCTTCGTAACTATTGAAGAGGAAATAATGAGCAAGTAAACTTTGAAAAACTATTTTAATACCACTCGCATATAAAATAGTTTTTCAAAGCCAGCACTTGGTGAGAAAACTGAAATAAGTCGAAACGCGTTCATATCTCGCTATAACAATGGTCATAAATTTTCAACCTAAAGTTAACTTCAGCCCGCGACTAAAGCAAACGAAGTGACAGCTTGTTCAAGTGTATTTAAAATATCACTTACAGTCATGAAAACATATACACTGTTCAAAAAAATTAGGCGAATACTTTTTTCAAAATCTGTAGCTTTTTAAATAATTGTTCTAGGCAAATCAAATTTGGTATGTTTCAATGGCATATATTTAACAAAATGGAAAAAATGTCAAGTATGCTTTGAATTGACGTATGAAAGCCTACAAAAGATGACAGATGAATTCAGTTGTCAATCTTCGTTCGTAAAATGAGGCATCTTAGTCATGTGCAAGTTGCTCGTGCTGTCACCCTTATTCAGCACGGCCACTCTATTCGACATGTTAGCAGGGACCTTGGAGTTTTCCCTTCTGTTATTCAGCGTTTATGGAATCGGTTTCGGGAGACTGGCCAATATGTCAGAAGAGCTGGACAAGGTTGAAATCGAAAAACTACTCATAATGAAGACCGATTTCTTGTCCTTTTCTCTCTACGTAAGCGTATTGCTATAGCAAGAGACCTCCTACACGACCTAAGACGAGCAGATGGAACAGAAATTTCTGATCAAACTGTAAGAAACAGATTAAAAGAAGCGAATTTGAAGCCAAGAAGACCTGACCGCGCACCACGCCTTACTCAGCATCACAAAGCAGCGCGAATGAGGTTTGCTCTAGATCACAGAGATTGGCAACTTCGTCACTGGACGCCTGTATTGTTTACAAACAAATCCAGATTTCGTTTAACTCATTGCGATAGCCGAGTACGTGTATATAGACGTCCTGATGAACGCTACTCAGCCGCTACTATACAGAAAGTGGATAGATTTGGTCTTGGATCTTTGATGGTTTGGGCTGCAATCGGTGTAAACAACAGAACTGATCTTGTTGTGGTTGCCAATAGACTAAATGCAAAGAATTACATCGAAAAGTCTTGGAGGACCATGTGCTGCCTGCTGCATATGGCGTCGGTCCCAATTTCATCCTAATGCCGGACAATGCAAAGCCACATTCCACCGGCATCACCAGACACTTTTTACAAGAACGTGGAATTCAGGTCATGGAATGGTCGGCGTTAGTTCTGATCTGAATCCTATTGAACACGTGTGGGATTTGCTTGACCGACGTGTTCGCAAGCGACCTAATCCACCAGTAACCATACAGGAACTGACACAAGCCCTGATTGAGGAATGGGAAAGCATAACCAAAGAATAGCTTCGCGGACTAGTTCGAAGCATGCATCCACAGAAAACGCTACTCTTATCGATACTATGACAGTTGTTTCCATTTTGTTTTGCGTTATTAATTTACATTTTCAAGTGTAACTTAGAAGTAACTAAGAGTTGTAAAATAGTTTTTGTAATTTTATTTATTTAAATATACGCCGTTGAAGTGTACCAAATTTGATTTTCCTCGACCTCTTATTTAAAAAGTTACAGGTTTTGAAAAAAATGGTTCCTTAATTTTTTTGAGCAGTGTGCAATAAATGGCATTTCATTTAAAGACGAGAGTAGAAAAAAATACGTAAGTTACACTATCTAGCGAAATTCATGATGAATAACTGCTGATTAATAAAGTTATCAATTTTTACTTTTCTCATACTTCAGTTATAAAATAAAATTAGTTGATACTTAATTCTCCCATTATCTTCAGTAATAATATTCACAAATTTTCTTTTTAAATTAATACACAGACTATTAAGAAACTAATTTCCATGCATATTGTTTGTGTTTATGTTGATATAATAATATGTATTGTAGGAAGTCCGACATATGTGCTAAATTTTATATAGTTTTAGAAATTAAATTTACCTAATTAATCATCAGTGCAAAAGCAGAAAATTAGAATTAGAACTTCAACACTGAGAAAATCTAATTTTAAAATTATATAAAATTTAGAACATTTTTTGTATGAATTAATTTACTTTTCTTTCCATTCTTACCATTGCATAGTGAAGACATTTGTTAGTGGAGGTTCATAACTGGTCGTTCCGTCCTTAGCAGCTCTCTGTAGATTGTCCAGATGCTTAGAAAGCCGCGGCAAATGCGTCCGTAATAATTCCCTGAACACAGCCATGTCAACCGATAGGCCTCTCAAACTATCAGCGAAGTAGGAATCGGGCAGAACACCCTCAATGAGGTAGATCATCAGTTTCAGAGCTTCGAATTCGCATTTATCCGTTACTTGGAGGATGAGAGCGGCCAGCATATTGAAGCCCTGGCAGTATCCTGGAAAACCAAAAAGCGAATCGATTAACGTGCCTGCGGTAGTAATATCACGGAAGCAATTGCCCTGTGTGTGCGTATATATCAGACGGCGCTTGCTGAGAAATGGAAATGATGCGGAAGCACCCACCGGAGTAATAGAGAATATCCATGACGGCTCGTATTTTGAATGTAACACAATACTTTCATTTCTGTGTGGACGAACACATAGAGAAGAAGGATTTATCTCGTATGCGATGCTATAAATAGAAAGTCCTGAGGGAATGTAAGGCTAATAATGTTTCCAGTGTCATGAATTTATAAAAGATATGTTTTATTAACTTTGAGACTACTGACCCTTACGCTTATTACGATGTACAATTAATAATAATTAGTGTTGTCATTCTAGAAGGTGATGCAAAACTTTATGTACTTAACGATTAAAATAAGAAAATAATCTCGGAAAGAAAATCTTTATTAAAAATACTGAAAGCAACTGACAAAGCAGATTTATGAATCTGTTTTTTTTTAATTTACATATACAAGGTGGGGCACCAGATCCCGTCGGTTTATATACGAAAAGAGGTTAAATATTTTAAAAATCTTTTTGTCAGGGGTTGTGTAGGTTCATTAGAGGCACATTTTAAAATTATTTTGAAATATACGGAGTGTTTTAATAACATGTTGCGCACCAAAGTTATGTATGTATGTGTATGTATATTAGGGCATATTTTGATACTATACTTCTTTTTTTACAGCATATAAGCAGTGGCGTTTTTAATTTCTTTTATTAATATAGACTCCAGAAAATAAAATTATATATAATTAACAACTAAATTTCGCATAAAATTTAGAACGTATTTTAAGTAAGACACGATGTTAAATTATTACAGAAAAGACGCATTTGTTAGACTTGTTTAATGTAATGGTAAAAGTAATTTGACGACAGAAACTCATATCTAAAAATTAGTGGTGAAATGTAGTTTCATTATTTATTACATTAAACTTGATTTCTGTAAAACTTTAGCTTTCGCAAACACAATATGCGTCTACAATTGTACAGGCTGAGTCATTAGTAGCCACTTCTTCTATTGCTCTTTTGTGTTTTAAATAAAAGAAAAAACTTAGTGGAAGATACATGGTTGCTTGTGGCGCATATTGGTAAAATACTTTAAGCTCTGACGCACTTCCGGTTTCACCGGAAATGGTCGGAACTTAATTTTTTTAAACGACTCACCCTATATATTTTTTGGTTTTCTTGGACTGCTTTAAATTGTGTGTTCAATTGTATTTTCTTTTTCAAAATTGAGCCAACAGTTTTTGAGTTACTAATTTTTTTTTTTAATTTGACCAAAACACGTGTTCAGAAAAAAATCATTTTCACATTGTTTTTAAAAGTAAAAACATTAACTTTGGTGGTGCTTGTAGCCAAGAAAATTCTGCATCATTTGGTTTAAGTTGCACTCGACAATACCTCAAAAAACTTTGTTTTTTCATAGCCTACTTCCTGAAATTTTCACATACCAAAAACTTATTTTTTTTTAATGTAACACCCGGTATTTCACTCTAGCCAGCCAGGATAATTTATTTGCTGCCAATTGACAAAAATGTAAGCGATTCTGAAAATTTATTTCATCTAACCCTGTGTATAAATATGCTACGGGTGAATTTTATATTTTCTAATTATTCTGAATTCTCAAATTTGACTTACATCTAATTGACGACTAATTTTCGTTGTACTAGTATGGGGTGCTCGACTACACTCGCAAGTACCATAAACGTCTTATCCTCACCAGTTACTGCTTTTTCCGCTTTTTCTTTCATATTGAATACTTTCTGTTCACTCAAACCGTCCACTTTATACTTTCGAAGATTTCTGGCTTCGGTTGACTTCCACCATGAATCGCTGTGCAGAAAGTTTGGATGCTAGCAAGGAGTTTCTTTCAGATTCACCCAAGACGTATATGATTGACGTTTTGGGTGAATCTGAAAGAAACTCCTTGCTAGCATCCAAACTTTCTGCACAGCGATTCATGGTGGAAGTCAACCGAAACATTTCATAAGAATAATACATTTGGATGATAACTAATAGTGATGCTTTTATAAGTTTGACATAAATGCATACCGTATTTCTTTAACAGTTGACTCAGGCAGTCAGCCGAATTCCAGCCTTTATTGGACGAATATTTGGGTGCATAGAACCGCTAATTGCTCCTATAGTGATTATCTCAAAAATTACAAAAGATAGGTATAGGAAATTGTTAACAAAAATGAAAGACATAAAAAAAGGAACAAACTGCCTCAATAAGATACTGGGTGTTCCATTTAAGAAGAATAAGTTTTTGGTATGTGAAAATTTCAGGAAGTAGGCTTTGAAAAAACAAAGTTGTTTGAGGTATTGTCGAGTGCAACTTTACCAAATGATGCAGAATTTTCTTGGCTACAAGCACCACCAAAGTTAATGGTTTTACTTTTAGAAACAATGTGAAAATGATTTCTTTCTGAACACGTGTTTTGGTCAAATATTTTGAAAAAAAATTAATGACTCAAAAACTATTGGCTCAATTTTGAAAACGAAAAAACAATTGAACAGACAATTTAAAGCAGTACAAGAAAATCCAAAAATATATAGGGTGAGTCATTTAAAAAAATTAAGTTTCGTGCATTTCCAGTGAAACCGGAAGTGCGTCAGAGCTTAAAGTATTTTTACAATATGCGCCACAGGCAACCATGCATCTTCCACTAATTGTTTTTTCTTTTATTTAAAAGACAAAAGAGCAATCGAAGAAGCGGCTACTAATGACTCACCCTGTATAAAAACACTATAGGTACATAGAATAAACTTCTAATGGAACACTAAAAGACAGAGACTGTTAAGTAGAAATATATATGCGAAAAAGGAAATTAACCAAGCATTTCCGGATACAGGTCTCTAAATATGAGTAACTTTTATTGACTCTACTTGCTATTAAATACTTGTTGCAATCTTTCACTATTGTTATCCATAAAAATGTATAATACATACCAACATTTTTATTCCATCTTGCATAAGCTAATAGAACTCTCTTAAGTAATGCTTGATTTTCTTGACCAGTTTCTCCACAGAACAAACTACAACCAGTCCGATGAAGGTCCTTAACTATTTGAACACCGAGTTCTGCATCAGCAGGATGTGACCATTCGCTGAAACAATTTCTTTCCACCTTAGACCAGTCAATTCCTTTTGCTATTAAGTGTCTATCAGCTAATGTTAACCATAAACGACGCCTAAATTCTGGAGGAATTCCTTCGGGCAACTGAGCGACCATCTTCATTGCAGAGTGCCATTGGGAGAAGCCAGATTCACCTGGAAGGGGAGTTATTGAAAACCTCATATCTTGATTATCTGCTGGAGCACCTGCAATTAATAATATAAATAGTAAACACGTACACACCGAATAGTATTATAAAATCTAATAATAATATCTGGGTATTTTTACAATTCTATAGTTAAGTTTGGTTATGGTACAATTTAATAACCAGAAAATCCATACAAATTGACAATTATTTAATGAAAAATTAAGGACGTGTGTAACCACATTGAGTAATCTAAAATAACCTTAATATACTTGCATAAGTGATCGAATAAATTAAGAATAAGGCCTTGTACTATATAATTTAGTTTATTATTTGCGAAATAAATCATCGCATCTTAACATGTTCGATAATATGGTAATTAGTAATCTATAGAAAACTAGTCGAAGAAATTAAGGTAATTTATTAGGGGCAAGGTGAGAATAAAATAAGATAGATGCCTTGAGATTTAACAAACAGCAATTATAGACGGTAATAGATCACTTTCGTTTCAAGTTAATTGCTTAGAAAGGGCAGGAAATGAGAACTTGTTTTCAGCGTTACTCAGGGACATGCTGAAATAATGTCATATAATTAAATTGTAAGTAAGTGTCTCCCTACCTTTATAGATACTTAGAATTTCATTAAATAATTATCATTTAGTGATAAAAAAGATTTTTTATGACTACTCTTGGTGAAACGCATTTTAGTTCTAGTATTCAGTAGTGTTATTTTCTCTATTTTATAACTATTTTTTCTTCACGCAAAATTAAGGAACCTATAATGTATGTACACTATATATTTTATTTTAAAACATTCAGAAATTCATCAATGTACGTACATAAAATTCTTTTCTAGTTAAACGTAGTATTCCCCAATCTTATGTTCGTTGATGTTTCAAATTTAAATTATTTAGTTCTAAGTAGTACACCATTAGCCTTTTATTTATTGACAAGGACTCTATTTTTAGATCAATCTATTTGTACAAATATCGATTAGTTGTTTGTAATAGTGCAAAAGTTTTATCTCCCACAATAAGGTTTGTCTCATCCGCATATTGCATATGCTTAAAGATGAAGCTGGAACAACAAAGAAGGGTTCCGAGTATATCGCCCTGTGGTATCCCAGTTTGGCTAACCAAAATTTACTGCATATTTACTATATCAGATCTATTTATCTTTTCTGTTTTCTTCGAGTAAAAGGACAGTTCATAAAACATAGTGGAGTCCGAATGAATATTTCTAGCACAATTACATATTATGTTTAATGAAAAACTTTAAAGGCAATGATGTAGAAAGGAAATGACTTTTACTATCTTCCAAAAAAAAGCCCTCATTTGAGCAATGCGAAGCTAGAAGAGCGTGTTTTCAAAGAATGCAAAATTAATCTGTTGCAACAAGGTTTGCATTTGAAGGGATTTTAAGTTACTTGGAACTTGGAATACCTTTAATAAGTGATATAAGTTATCTAAGAATCAAAAGATTTTGGAAGATTGCAATGATAGTGTTCTGTGCTTCCTCAAAAAGATCTACAGAACTTAAAAATCATAAATAAATGATTCATAGCGATTGGTAATGTTGTAATTTAGTAAGGTGATTTAAAAACACAAGTAACGAGCTTATGCCTACAGAGCTCATATAGTGAATGAGAAAATTAGAGGTAATAATGAAATACTGCCATAAAAAACATGGCAAATGCTTTCAAGTTGTAATTTTCATTAAATAGAATGACTTATTTCATAATAACAGCCTTTTTTAACAAAAATGTAATTTTAATGCAAAACTAAGTCAGTACTACCTTCTTCAAAAACATGTAAATTTCAAGCAAAGTTTTTCAAATAAAAGAAAATGAGACTCAAATAAAAAGCAACAAATACCAGTCAATATTCGTTAATGGCGCAGACAAAGAGAGGCATAATAATGCAGACGGCAAAATTGTAAACTTATTTCAATATATTTTATTTACCGATAGAATAATTTAAAGTATAGGTTTCATATTAAAATAGTGTAGAAATCGGCAGACAGGAAAACCAGAATATCGATCAGATTGGTTAAATATAATATCTAATCAATCAATATATCATTGATTGGATTTAAAAGCAAATTTATTCGAATAATGATTTTCCATTATGCAGGCGAATGTACCGGATGATTCTACTTACACAAATGTATCGAAAGCATTTAATCATATGCGAACAAGTTTCAGACAAAAATTCTAGTAGGTACATGAAGAGTCAAACAATGTAATGACATACTAATTGCTGTAAGAATATAGGAAAAGACCCTATCATTTTTTTAAAGAAACATGTAATTGTTTTTAATAAATTCTTCCAAATCTACAACTGTTTTTCGAAAAAGTGTCCGTATTAACAATAACTTCTAAAATATTATGGAAGTCTTAGAAAAATAAAATATATACAATTATTAATTGAGAATATAACAGCAGTTTAACTGATATACAGTCAAGTGCATAGGTAATACTACAAGATGAAAATGTTATGAGTACTCTGATGTATCAATTTTGTTCACACATCAAACATTTATGTCGTAATTAACTGTCAAATGAAGGAAGTGTAGCAATATTGTTTACCAAAGAAAATAGAAAGGTGTCGTATTGTTAAAGAGTAATAAATTGTGACGTCAACTCTTATTATATATTTTTATCGTACTGTCACATTTTGCCAAAAATCTCCCGATAACAGAGTACTGCTGTGTACCGAAATTTCTAACACTGACCATTATATAGTCCAACAGTACAACATATTGTCATTCTTCTTTTATAGGTATATTATTTGAATATACATTTTTGTGCGTATAGATAGCCTCAACACATGATACTATAACTTTCTAAGATATGCCCGCTAGCAAGTGCAGTTTCGAACTGTTGGCGCAGTGACGTCACTGTGTGACAAGTCGCGGAGCGAACCGATGATACAAATAGTATAAGAATGCTACAACTGATACTACCTACCTGCTTAATAAAAAATGATGGGTTCTAAATAAATAACCAATGGTGAAACTATATCCCGCTTCATTTTCTCCCGGACGTTGTTCGTAATCAAATGAATCGGGATATGGGTGTAATTTAAAAACACCTTGAAGAAATAAAATTTCAATTTTAAAGTAAGTAGGTAGGGCGGTAACGCAGTAAATAAATTCGATATATATGTATAACAAACCTTTATTGTTAATAATAATAAACTTAGTTTAGTTAGTGATTTTCACAAATTTTCTTTTTGAAACATTTGACAATTCTTTATTGCTTTGGTTTAGCGCCCTTATTCTGAAGTACATTCTACACTTAAAGAAGTAGTGCTTAACATTATAGCTTAACTCAACGTGTCTGGCACGATCTAAGTGTTCTTTAAGATATTTGTTTTTAATTTTTAAACACTCCCCATTTACTTCTTCAAAAATTTTATCAAGCTGCTTACACTTTAAAACAAAATGTTGAAACGGTTTCATTAGACCACCCTCCGAAACATGATTGACCCATGTATTTGAGGAGTCATTGGAGGGTGGCAAATAGCCAAGATTCTCTGAGTGTCGAAATTTGAAAGCGATAAAACCCGCTAGGTTTTCTAACCCATCCCATTGGAGTTGTGTGAAATCATCTGCCGACGTAGCATTTTCGGTCATTAAATTATCCTCATTGCTAGTTAAAGCACCAAACAACTCCCCAGTTACAATTTTTGCATCATCCTTCTCTACTGTACTGATATTCCCATCATTATCTTCATAGTTCTTATGGTCATTATTACCAACACATACAGAATTATTTGGCGCAGACATCAAATTGTCAAGAGTTGATAAATTTGGTGCATGAAACTGACCTACATTCGCTGATTCCGAAATTACTTGGTCATTTCTTCCCAATATATAATTCCGTAAACGATATTTAAATTGTAAAGGTGTTGGATGATCGTACAAACCTCCAATAGATCTAATTATGGAAAAAAAACCTTCCAGCGGATCTTGGTTGAGGTGATACGTCAATAAATATTTTATATCAAAATCAGATTTTAGATCCTCAAAAAGTAATTTTAGAGATCTGATACTAACCAGAATTCCTGTTTGAAACGGCAGTTTGGCTTTACCTGCATTGGTTGTTTTTCCGGTTCTCAAATTAGTAATTATATTTTCCATTTCTTCCAAAATTCCGTTTTGTTCATCTAATGCCAGACCATAGGCTTTCGTACTATTTCTGGAGTCTATTTGAGGAACTTTCGAATTAAATACGTCGAACCAATCATTGGTAATTTTAAATAGACGAGCACATTCAAGCCAATTATTATTTTGGTATAAACCCAAAGAACCCGCTCGTGAAATAGCCATAGGTATTGTGTGCGAAAACAGTTTCGTAGCTGTTTTAACTTTTTGGCGTTTGGCATTCTTAACAGTTAAAAACGTAGGATTAATTTTATGGGTTATACGCAAATCGGATCTTTCTGTCATTTGTAGAAGCTTAACAATTGGTTCTTTTGTTATAAGTTTTCCAAATAACCGAAATCCGAAGTCAAGGAAATGGTTTCTCAAAAGTTTAATTAAATGAGGAATATCTGCAAAAACATAAATTTTTTTCTTTGACGCCGGATTAAGGAACCACGTCTTGTCTTCAGAAATGCCCAATTCTTTCCATAAACCCCTATTGCCGCCTCCAAGATCACTGTTAAGGTGGCCGTTTAATAGAAAGAGAATCGTCACATTGCTCTATCCTTTTCTAACCATTAGGCGTGTATTATGTGTTGCATACGTGACTGTATTTTAATTAGCCATCTGGTTGCCAGTAGCAGCGATATTATTTGTAAAACAAATTTATTGGATAAAAGATGGCAGTACTAACGCAACGTATCTCTTAGATTGAACCAAATTATACAGAGACTGGCAGACCAGACCGTTGTTTTTTTTGTGTATGAGACAAAAAACAGAGTTTTTGTCTCATACACGATTTAATAGAATATGTGTCTATTTTGAAATCATTGATATTTACCCTAAATTGTAAAAATGCAAATTGCGTCCTTACAAGAATAATAGGAACATACTGTTACATATAATGTTTGTTTTGTAAATACCTATGTAGATCTGTCCTTTATCTATTTGATTTAGATAATAAATAGGTATTTTTTAGTGATTATTGCATTTTTGAAAAAGGAATATATAGGCTGATTCAATTTTGATGGTCACCATGGGTATTTTGCTTATTATTTGGAATAGAGAGTAGGTTTGAGTTTGGCAAAGTTGGTAAATTTTGTGTTTTGTTATGTAACTTGAGCATGTACCATGTCTTAGTTGGAAGAATGAGATTAGTAGATGAGAAGTAACACTTGAGCGCGAAATACATAGTTACCAAGTATGTTGTCAATGGTTAGTTTTTTCAAAATGTGTAATGGATACAAAAGTATTCAGAAGTAAGTTTGGAACAACTTTTGCATAAAAAAATCTACTTTCACAGAGGCAGTACATTTTTATTCTTATAGATAAATAGTTTTTTTATAGAAGTATTTCGCCAAGTATTTATTCAAATTTGACTTAAAAATGAACTGTTTATTTAAGAAAACCCATAAGTAGTGAACCTGTCAATGTAAGAAACACAAGGCCTATTGTGTGTGTAAAAGTAAGAAAAAGAGAAACAATCAATATACCTATTTCACATACCTATAACACACTAATTAAATAGGTTAAATCTACATGTGTGCTCAGAAAGTAGTTTTGGATATTATAAAATGCCCTCTTTGTATTACTTTTGATACCGTATCAGCTATTAGAATGCCCGATTCAGTTGGAAAAAAATTTGAAAGACCACCCTATAATTTATCCGACAGTGTGGATTTCCCACGTTCATAATAATTTACTAAAATATAATTAAAAACGAGATATGCAGAATATTGAATTAAATTTCTTACGTATGTAAGTAATTTTTATTATAGGATTGAAGAAAATAGATTAAAAATTTTGTATAGGTACCTAAATAACTTGCCTTATAATTAATACTAGTGGTCGACCAGTGGCCGAAATTTGATCTCAATTCATTAAATTTTTAAGTTTGAGTTATTGAGGTTCTTTTGTCAATAAGTATACTTCTATAACCATTGCATACAATTTTTTTCAATTTTCTATTACGTCAGCTGCGAGCGTGTAGAAATACGTCATTATGCATTAATTTTCGAGTTAATTAATTAATGTATTTGTTTGCAAAAAAAAATTTCTCTCACTGTTTGACCATGATAGCGGCCAAACGGCAAAAGCCATCAATACCGAAGTGTATATTTAGGAATATAATCTCCCTCGGAAATCTGATTATATTTTCAGTGAAATCGATAAATCGGGAGTAGTACTTCATATCAGTGAAGAAAACAAATAATAGCAATATCTCGTCAATTACTAATTTTAGACAAATATCTAAAGTATAACAATGTGATCAAGAGTAAATTACAAAACAATTTTATAAAAGAATTCCTACCGGAAGTAGGTGTTTACTCTGATCGTAAAACAGGTTTTTGCGAATATATCGCAAGTCATGCATTCTAGACAAACATATCGAGTGTATGAAAATATTGAAAGCTCAATTTTGAATATTTTTGTAATAAGAAATTTCCAAAATTCGAACTGAAAGTACCTAGCAATTTTATTCTAATCGAATATCAATTTTTTGAAAATATCACGAAAATTATGCATTTTATACAGTATAAAAGTATTTAAACATGGATTTGGAATATTTTTGTAAAAAAAAATTCAAAATTCGGACCGGAAATAACACTTTCGCCAGTGACGGCTGTTTTAGAGAAGCAATTAGACAGACAAGACTGATTCGTTTATTATCGGTGATATGTTCGGCTACTGGGAGTATATCAGCAATAATAAACGAATCAGTCTTGTCTATGTAATTGCTTCACCTAAACGAACTTATCAGACTGCAACTGACTTTCACTCTTATCGAATAGCAGCTTTTTGAAATATCTCCCAAATTTGCTTTTTATATAAATTTCTTAAGTAACTTGACTACAGCACCATTTATCGGATCCTTGCCTAGCTATGAACCATCGTCTCGACAAAATAAATATATTGCGTGAATATGACCTCAATCGGTCAAGTCCTTTAGAAGCTACAAGATCGCACACAAACGTACCAACGATTTATATATATATTTAAAAAAAAATTGTTTAATCATAATACACCATTTCTACACTTTCTCTAATCTTCAAATAATTTAACTTACATCATTTCATCGTATAATTTTAGAATACTTTCTTTAAATAATATGTCATTCTCAATTTTAATATTTTTTTGAAAATATTTGAGCAAAACACGTGTTCAGAAAAAAATCATTTTCACATTGTTTTTAAAAGTAAAAACATAAACTTTGGTGGTGCTTGTAGCCAAGAAAATTCTGCATCATTTGGTATAAGTTGACTCGACAATACCTCAAAAACGTTTTTTCAAAGCCTACTTCTACTAATTTTGACATACCAAAAACTTATTTTTTTTTAATGGAAGTATTTTATAGTGGCATTTTGTTCCTTTTTTTTTCTATTTCATTTTTGTTAACAATGTCCTGTACCTATCTTTTGTAGTTTCTGAGATAATCACTATAGGAGCAATTAGCGGTCTAATAAAAACTACGAGCGTTGTTGTTGTATGCGCCGAAATATTCGTTCAACCAATGGAAGGCTGGAATGGTGCCCGACCTCTTTATTCAACTGTCAAACAAAGTAAAGGTTAAATCCACTATCCCAAAAGTAATAATTTTACAGAATGAAGGGCATCGCGTTTCAGTTTTTTTTAATTTCGGCAATATCCAGTTGCAGTATTTCATTTCTTAAACTATTGGTTAACAACTAAATATAATAAAGCATAAGTTTACTGACATATTTGAAGATGCCGCCTCTCTAAAAGGTGTACGAAACAACGCTGCTATCTTCAATTTAATTTGCTTAATTGCTCGTATTCTTTTATTGTTGAAGCTGTTCATAACAGATGCCTGTAGTTTTTCAAAATTATAAATTGATGTCCTACAACTTTAATAGAAATAAATTTTGCAACAAAATAACGCAATTTAAATAACCTACAACTATTGTGCAACATAACAACAATCAAAAGTAAGAAAAACAAATTTCATTAACGAATATGTTCAACATAACCACAAGTTTGTGCAATGCACGTGAGTATTCTGTTTTCCAAAGAAGTACTAATGTTGTATAAAACTTTTACATATTCTTATAAACTCTTCTCTGATTATAATGTTCATGTCTTCAACAAGATTTGAAAATCCGTCCGTAGAAAACGAAGATACTCTCCTTCATTAACATGTTCATCAAAGACATAAGGTCCAATTATGTAACTACCAATAACTACCACTGAATGACCAACAATTTTGAAAGTTTGCAGGTGTGATAAAGTGAAGATTTTTATGTGTTATAATAACGAAAATTGTGACGATTAACGTATCCATTTTAATAGAAGGTAGCTTCGTCGATAAACAACAAAAAATTGGGAAAGTCAGGCTAATTTATCTGCTGCCCATTGACAAAAATGTAATTAAAGACAATGACAAAATGTTTTTTTGGAAGTGTTTTGGTCAAAAAATTAAAAAAAAAAAATTAATAACTCAAAAACTATTGCCTCAATTTTGAAAAGGAAAAACAGCTGAATAGACAATTTTAAACAGTACTAAAAAATCCAAAAATTTATAGAGTGTCATTTAAAAAAATAAATTCCATGCATTTCCGGTGAAACCGGAAGTGCGCCAGGGCTTAAAGTATTTTTAGAATATGCGCCTTAAGCAACCATGAAACTTTCTCTAATTGTTTTTTTTTTATTTAAAACATAAAGGAGCAATCAAAGAAACGGCTACTAATGACTCACCATGTATGTTGCAACATACTGTACATATGTTGCAAATTAAAAGCAAATTTATGGAAATCGACTGCAAATTAAATGGAAATTAAATCAGAAGGTATTTTCAGATTAGCATGTATTTTGAGATACACTGTACATAATCATCAAACCATAAATATTTTTCGTAAAATATGGTTGAACAATAGGTACTTGAAATACTCTGTTGGCCCGATATTTTCAGAAGATTTATTATTAAATGAGAATCGGAGACGCCTGAGTTCTATTTTCGATTTTTTGTAATTGAAGAGCATGTTGTTTGTAACCTTTTTTTCTTTAAAGATACTCTTTTGATGCCTGACAAACACATATATAACGTAACTGAGTATGACGGAGTAAGCAATTTACAGTATGTCGAGTCTATATTTGCCGTAGACATTCAAATTTTGCAACACTCAACTTGCCTAACAATAATAACCGATCGTTGGCAGCGCCCTCTCTTTAAGAATTGCTGACCTACCACTGTGATTATAATAAACGAAATCTACTTTTCCCATAAGAATATGTCTCTTAGATACAAATCAATCGGAATTTACGGGTGAAAACATTTAAAAGCACAAGACAGCTATAAAATACGCTTAATTGCTTTGTATCAAGCATCAAAAGAAAGAGAATTTATTTCTCCAGGGGGTAAGCTATCTAATATCTGGCAATTATCTATATATTCCAAGAAATTACGGAATAAACTAGCACATTTTTGGTATAAAAACTTCCTGTTTTTTAACATTTTTTTCCACATTAATCGAACAAACTTCCCTTATTAAAACTACCCAGTCCCCTGGAGATAAGTTTGTAGATTATGCTCGTATTTTTTTTTTGTAATTTTGTGGCTTACTAACGGTTTCTGGTGCAATATGTTCGCAACATGTTTGCAATGTAATTTAGATGGGCGAGATGGCCACCTTAATGGCATAAACAGGAAAGCCAATATTTTCGAGTTTGTCGATAATTTCATATAATAGTTTCTTGTTGACTTTAGTGTCGTAATTATAATAGATTGGCTGCTTCCAATTTCCGCAAATACCACGTGCCATAATAACCTGTGCATAATTTGATGAACCTATGGTTGAGTCAGATTGCTTGTCATAGTCGTACATTTTCTGAATTTTCACTTCATCAAAAAGAATTATGCATGCTCGTTCCATTTTAGGTAAGTCAGATTTTTTCATTAGTTTGAAAACCACTTCTAATGTGCCTAAAATATAATATCCCTATGAGTTTTTCTCTGTGCATATTATTAACTTTCCAGTATCTACCTGGTTGTATACTCGCGGCATAAAGTTTTGTCGGGTCCTAAGACGAACTATATGGAAGGTATCACTGGTCAACTTTAGTAATCCGATATTTCCGACTAAATTTTAATAAACCATAAAGAGAGATTGTGATATTTTTGTTTACACTTGAGAGATGAAATATTAAATTTCGTCAAAACAACACCTAGCATAATAAAGCAATAAATAAGCAAACAAAAAATTACACAAATAATCTTTTGAAGAAAATATATTTAAATAATATTCCAACAGTTAAATACCCCCAACAATTGCCTTGTAAATAATCAATATTAATCAAGAACTTTGAATTAAATTATCATAAAAATACCTTATTTTTTTTGTATTTATTTTAAAATAAATAGAATGTATATTAAGGAAAAAAATTAATGACAGATACATACTCGTAAATATCATCAATATATATAATTACAAATTCGATAAAACACTACACAGATCTTAATAAAGCATTCATTCTCGCCCTTGAAAAATAAAATAAATAGGGAAAGCCCAAAACATTTGTAGAACACAAAAAGATTTCTTTGTATTGATGACACATCAATGTTATCGTGTCATAAATCATTTGTGAAGATTATTTGAAATATATTTACTTCTACATATATGCCACTTGTATTTTCTTTTACGAAGCAGTATTTACTCGAACTTAGCTATCATAATTCATAAACATTGAATATAACCCCTCTTTATTTCGTGTTAGAATTTACTAGAGTTGACCAATGATACCTTCCATATAGCTGTTCATACGACCCGACAAAACTTTATGCCGCGAGTATACATCTACCCTTGTTGCCCATCTTCGTAACGTTGATACACCTGGTAGTGGGTAATTTCTTTTCCTGAGTAGTCTGTAAGCTCGAGGTCCGGCCGCATATAATGAGAGTGCACTTGCAATATCTTCCACGGACCACTTGACATATGATTTGGTGGGAGCTTGAAGTTTTTTTATTTGACTTTTGGTTAAAATTTTTGTTATAGAAATATTAGCAGCTTCCAGCTTTTTAATTTGTTCAGCAAGCTTCATATTCTCAGCCCGCAGCGATTCCAGTTTTGTTTACAGTTCATTTTGTTCAAATCTAGAATGCATATTCATTAGAATCGCATATTCTCTATTTACTTTCAAGATACATAACTAACAGTGACACTACTTTTTGTTTTTGATGCATTTTTTAAATGTTGGTAAAAGTTGACATTGTCGATTTTTTTTTGACTTATTGTATTGTCAAGTATCTTTGGGTGTTTTAAAACCTTTTCTGAAAAAAATTGTCAAAATTTGGGGAAAGCATATTTTTTACTTGGACAATTACCAATATTGCTGAAACGTTTTTAGATCTGAAGGTGAAATACCTAAAATTTTGAAGGATGGGTTTGAAAATTTAAGCGAAATTAAGCAAACCAAAAAAAATTAAACATTTTGGAGCTACACATTTAACAACGATTTAATAAATAGGTATGTACAGTTGAAAATTTATGAGTGGAATTCAAACAAACGAATATTATAATTTGGATATGTTATTAAATTATGCACGTGAAGAAGTAGAGTTTCGAGGGAGGGGGTGAAAATATTACCTTTATTTTTTTAGATGAAATGTGGATTTATCAACATGGGAAACTTATTCGGCGGTGGATCACTGACAATGATTTGAAAAGCTACCTTTCTAAATTAAGTCAGTAAGATTTCTAAACGAAACGTTAAATAGTGGCAATTAATGAAACCTAAGCTCCAACAGTATCCTTATTAAAAATTCACACTACAAAAAAAAAGCGCTAATGCCTGACTTACTCCACAAAAGTAACTAAAGTCATCAGATCTAGTTCTGCATCTTGAAAGTAAATAGGGAACACCGAGGTAGGTACGAAGACATTCCAATGTTTATTAGATCAAGCACTCTTTTTTATTGTTGAATTATATAAATTTATAAATAGTTACCTGTCTGTTTGGATCGCCTCATTATTTTTTGTGCCTTCAATCTCATTTTCAACATTTTCTTCGTTATTATTGCCAGAATTATCAGCAAGGTCAGATAGGACAGAACTTTTTGATGTTTTATACCTAGAAGAGCAAGATATAAGTATTATTGGAGGACCTAGACTTTTATATGCAAGACTTTACTCATGAATATCTTTCACCAAATTGCGTCTTTTCAATCTGCTACTTCGACCACTTCCTTTTGATTGAGATGATAGTAATTCTGAATGAGAGCCAGCGCCTGATGGTAGTGGCGGCATTAGTGGTAAATTTAGCGATGGTATAGCGTCGGGTTTTAGCTTCATTTTTGTCGGAGAATAATTCAAAAGTCTGTGTTGCAAACAATAATCAGTTTCGATAAAATGTGTGGAGCATATTCTAGCGAAATCGGCGTTGAATTTATGTTGTTGCAAGCATTTTTGGATCCACACGTCACGTATGGCCTTATCCTTGGGAAATGAAAAAAAGCGACATTTCATTCGAGAGATTTTGGCCTTCTTATTGTTATTGTTTTTACAATTAACCACTGCACACATAACCATTTTGTACCTATCTTGTATATATACCACAAGTGAATACACACGATCACATGCATTCGTTGTTGCGAAATGGGAAGCGAGGCGACGGCGGCGGGTCAGTTGTCACAGGTCTACGTCATCCGCTAGAGCAAGATGCAATATACCTGCGCGTGGGCATATCTTAGAAAGTTATAGTATCATGGCCTCAACACATCAAATTTCTATTCATACAAGATTGGCTCAACGGTTATACCTCCAGCCGCACATCCTCCAACAAAATGTGTTATTAGGGCAGCTTTGCTTCAATGTTCTTTTTACAGTCTACAGTGTTCATAATAGAAACTAACACAAGTTGATATAACATTTTGAGAAGTATATTAAATTATAAAAGCACTAAATAAGCACTAATGTGAATATATTTCTAAACAAAGCAAATATTAGCGTAATATATGTAAGATGACGTAAGATTTTTCTATTTGTATTATATATGAATTGAAAATAAGCTACCTGCATTCAAATTAATAAAGCATAATATACATTTATAGAAAAACGGAATCATTTGGTATAAATAATTTAGAAATGAACAAAACTTTCGAATTACTAACTTTCTTTTACTTATTTACATGTTATTCTAATAATCGATACAGATAAACGGAATATTAATTCTTGAATTTCCAAAACGTATTAAATGTATGTTTTAATTAAATATATCATTCAAATTATTATTTCATTGGTCGCAAGTTCCTAGCTCTCTCGGAATATAGCATCCATAATATAGATGATACACAAACAAAATTATAAACCCAAAAATTACATACATTTTAAATACCCTGACAAAAGGTGCGAACAGGGCTATAAGAATAGCTTTCGTTTTATTTAGTAAGTTTCGATATGTATTACATTTTTATATGTAGCGAGTCTGATGATGAATAAGAATTTAACAAAACACTTCAAAGTACTTCCTAATTGTTTTATTGAAATCATTCAATTATATAAAAAACCGCTTTGGAAATTACTACTTTATCTGACTGAATGTATAGAATCTTATCTTGTACAAATCCTAGAACATCTTTTTATTATTAGCTGGTATGTTGCTATAAAACTGACTCTTTTTTTTTTACAACACTAACATATCTCGTAGGTATTACTTAAAATATACATTTTAAAATATTTTCAGATGGAGTAGATAATGATGTTATTGTAGAACTTTCAAGGATGATAATGTTTTTCTTTTTACTCAAGAGAATTTGTTAACAAACATTTGTGTCCATTATTTAAAATATGCAAAAAGTATATTAATTTGAAAAGGATTTAATTGAAACAAATGATCGTCATTTATGTAAAAATAAAACATTCAAAGCCGCAGAGGATATTTGGTGCATAAAACACATTACTTTCTTAATAGAAACGTGTAATATCGTAAAAACAATAACTTGTGCAGTGTTTTAGAACAACATAGAAAACCTTTTAAATATAAATAATTCTCATGTATTTATTGTGATACAGACAGGGTATTCAAATATAATTCATATTTAAATATAATTAGCCTCTAATTTTAATATATAGTTGGCAACAATGGAATATATTCCTGCTTTCGGCACACTCCATTTCAAATTAGCTATTACATTTAGGTAGTAAAATTTATCCCAAAATAACAATATATTAAGAGAAAAGAAATGCGAATGAATATAGTCACATAGTCACAGAACAATAGAAAAATAATATTGGTAACTAAGCTTCAACTAATCATCTAAGGTAAACATTCGCACATTGTCCCCAGACAGATCAGTTTTCTGCTGTTAAGAATATTTTAAACTAGTAAAGCGAAATTATAAAGTAATGGTGAATGGTCATTGAAAAATTAAAGAAAACTTTATTTTTATTATATCTAAATTAAAACAATATTGTGCATTACTTACGTTTCACTGTTATGTATACACCGTGTTTCATGTAACTAGCACATTAGAAGTTTTTGTGCTTACAACGCGAATTTTTTCCAGAAGTTTTGCCTTCTCACATAATTGACCGCAATCTTTCAAGTTAAAATATTTTTAAACTCGTGCAACTTCCGGTTGCACCGGAAGTAGGCGCCATCTTTGTTATTTTAAATGTGACACCCTGTATTTTATTCGAGATTTGAATTGCTTATTTAAATAGAAGAACAGAGATACCGGGTTGGATTATGTCAAAGTCAACCGTTTCGGAGTTATTCAACTGTTTTCCATTTTTAGGGCACTTGAACGTAAATTTTAAAAGTTCTTTATCTGAGACATGAAAAAAGATAAACAATTGAAATTTGTTCCTGAGATAGTCAAAGTATTGTCCTATTCGAATATCACCAGGTTTTGCAATAATATTACACAGGGTGTTCTCTAATTAATTTACAATTATACACATTTCAAATGCAAGAAACTCAATTTTTTCAAATGAAACACCCTGTATATTTTCGCCTTTTCTGAAGCAGAAAAAAATTGTCTTTCGATCCACTATTACATTCCCTATACCTATCTCTAGAGGTTTTTGAGTTATTGGGGAGATCAGCCTGAAGGCCCGATATTTTGCCATTTATCACACACAATTTCAAGAATGCCTTGGAAGTAACAAAATGTTTAGTTGTCAAAATTTCGTTCGCTGTCAGTGTTATTAATTTGATGCTTGGATATTTTTTGTACTTTACTGAATGATTTGATTAGTGTATAATGGAAGGCTATAATAATAATTATCCAAATGAAAGTATCCTTAATTTATTTTACACACACGGAGAATGTAATCGCATAATAAGTAGAACTTGCCGTGTGTTCAATCAGAGATACCCTAATTTGCCTCCGATGAATCGATTCAAATTTGCAAAAATTGAAACACATTTTTTGCGACATTGGAATATGAACACAAAAAGAAATTGTACTAAGCCAGTAACAGGTGAAGAAAACAACGAAATTAATATTCTGGGATATTTCACAGCTCATCCCCATGCTTCGATACGTAAAGCAAAGGTGGATTTAGATATTAGTATGACGTCAATTCAACGCGTGCTAGCAAAGAACAAATGGCACCCATATGCACAAAGGAAAGTCCACGAACTGAGAAATGGAGACGCTCAGAGAAGAATTGATTTTTGTGAGTGGCTAACTATTCGTAAACAGGAAGATCCGGACATGTTACGAAAGATTTTATGGTCGGATGAATCCAAGTTTACCAGGCAAGGCGTTGTAAATAATAAAAATTGTCATTTTTGGGCAGATGAAAATCCCCACATTTCACGAGTAAGCCATTTTCAATATCAATTTAGTTTTAATGTATTCGCCATAATAGGGTGGGGAAGGGTATTTTATCATATTTATGATGAAAGGCTAACGTCCGAAAGATATTTGCGAATCATTAGGGAAGTGGTGGCAAACATAGTCAATGACATGCCACACCAAAACTATTATTGGTTTCAACTGGATGGAGCTCCAGCTCACTCTACTCATGCTGTATATCAAGAGTTGACTCAGCTACTTGAGGATAGGTGGATTGGTCCAAATGGACCATGTCTTTGGCCTGCTAGATCTCCGGATTTAACTCCAGTTGACTTTTTTTATGGAGTTACATAAAAAAAGAGGTCTATGCAACACCAGTTAACTCCAGGCAAGAACTAGAGGATAGGGTGCGAAGAGCATTTGACCAAATTGAAGTTCAAATGATTGAACGTGCAACGACTGACCAGCTCCAAACAAGGTTAAATAAATGCATTGAAGTAGGCGGTGGACATATTGAGCACTTGCTGTGATTTGGTTTTAGATTTGTTTTTGTTTTCTTTGTTTGACTTATACCGTGAGATCAAAAATGTTTTCGCAATTAATAAATTTTTGGTTTTGAACTAGAAGACTTTTTTTCCATGCCCATAACATGCTTACAAATGACTATTAATCCACTCCTCCGATACTTAATCTATTATTTTTTCAGTTTTATTTGGCAAAATATCGGGCCTTCAGGCTGATCTCCCCAATAACTCAAAAACCTCTAGAGATAGGTATAGGGAATGTAATAGTGGATCGAAAGACAATTTTTTTCTGCTTCAGAAAAGGCGAAAATATACAGGGTGTTTCATTTGAAAAAATTGAGTTTCTTGCATTTGAAATGTCTATAATTGTAAATTAATTAGAAAACACCCTGTGTAATATTATTGCAAAACCTGGTGATATTCGAATAGCACAATACTTTGACTATCTCAGGAACAAATTTCAATTGTTTATCTTTTTTCATGTCTCAGATAAAGAACTTTTAAAATTTACGTTCAAGTGCCCTAAAAATGGAAAACAGTTGAATAACTCCGAAACGGTTGACTTTGACATAATCCAACCCGGTATCTCTGTTCTTCTATTTAAATAAGCAATTCAAATCTCGAATAAAATACAGGGTGTCACATTTAAAATAACAAAGATGGCGCCTACTTCCGGTGTAACCGGAAGTTGCACGAGTTTAAAAATATTTTAACTTGAAAGATTGCGGTCAATTATGTGAGAAGGCAAAACTTCTGGAAAAAATTCGCGTTGTAAGCACAAAAACTTCTAATGTGCTAGTTACATGAAACACAGTGTATATTTCTTCAAAATTGCTTCTTCCAACTTTTTTTTATTTTTATTTTAAATCTTATATTAATATAACAATAATAATATATATACATTTATTCTCTTTAGTATAGGTGTATAGGTATATTTTACCCCGCTTCCTTTTCTTGCAATTATTTTTGGTACGTTTGAGTTTTAAGTTTAACCGTGATGGAGGGCTAAGTAATACTCTCCGTCATGCGTCTGCGTATCGTCTTTGATAGAGATAAACAAATGAACGTTGTTCCTTCAGTGCCCCCTGTCCTAGTACCATAGGTTGGTCCTACTGTCTTCTTCTTTAGTTGAATATACCTTTATGCTATTTTATATTGGTGCACCTGTTTCACCGTCTTGACATTGACCTCAATGACACTTCGATGATGCATAACAGGCATTTTTTATATTTATTTATTTTGGAAATTCCGCGATTTCATTCACTGTGTCCACGAATATGCTAGGTAAGTGTATTTTATATTTTTTTTGTACCAGTAGTAAAAAATCATAGCATTTTTACACATAACAAAGCGCCACGAAACGTCATTTCTCGACCTGGAACTAATAACAGGTAAATAATGAGGCTATTATTGACCTAGGGAAATAATGAAAACAAATAAAGGGAATGCCGCAACCATGCAATCGCAGTAGTATGTATAGTATGTATGTCAAGTTGTCAACCTTCAAAATTCATTGCAGTTTGTTTATTCAAGTTTATTTTTATTTAGATTTATACCAACTGTATGTTAACAATAGCAAAATATGTATGACAGAAGTATAATTAGAAACAAATATCCTAACACGTAACTATTATAGATGTAAAGATATTTTACCTTATTTACATATAACTATATTTTAAGGTTATGTAACAACATAATATGGAAACAATATAACGCGTAACTATTACAGATGTAAAGAATTTTAATTTATTTATAAAAATTGATAGTGCAATTATGGCATGTCAAATTTATTGATGGTTCAATTCTGATTCAGATCTGTAGGTACATTAATGACAGTATTGTTAATTGTGTTAATAATTCCATAAGTATTTACAATATCTTCAGTCGAAATAGAGCCTGATTGTACTGCTGATGTTGATGGAATTTGGTTCATATCGAAAATTCTTGTATTTATTGCAGGTGTGGTTGCGTAAGTAGATGTAGACCTTGTAACATACATGCTATATTTTTTTTATTTACTAGGGAATCTTCGATATAACTTTCAGCTACACTAGATTTCCAACCACAATGTTGTTTTAACTGAAGGACATTACCACCATTGACAGCTAAAAGTGTAGCCTAGGTTCTACGGAAGGGCAATTTCTTTTGGCATCTGTCCTATTGTGTTATGTCCAATGTTTTGTCTAGTACATTTACCATTACGTACACTAATAAAGAATTTTGCTATATCTGGAATTGGTCTAATTTTTAAATAGTTTTTAATTATTTTGATCCAAAGTGGCTCCATTATTACAAACTTTAGAGACGAACCATTTTTGCTATTGCGGATGTGAATAATAATTAAATCGGCTTTCATAATGACATCAGAAATAAATTACACAGCTCATCACTTCGGCATGCACCAGCAACACCAATTACAAGAGCAGTCTACAGGGTTGTATATTGTCAATAATTTTGAAGTATTAATATATAAACATACTACCTTAGTTGCAATGTAACATGTATCGGGTGCCTCAGTAAGGAATTTTATAATTTCCTCTAGTAAATACTAATGATTTTTTGGGCTTATAATTTTCATTTTATCTTTTTAAAAACGCAACTATTTTAAAATATTTTGATATAGTCGGGTCGTTTTCGCAACGGACACGGCAAAAGTACGAACTAAAAACGCTGATTCAATACCACTACAAATTCCAATCAACCGCAACAATTTTAGAACAATAAAATTCAACCAACTAATTAATATTTTAGGATAAATGGCTACGGCTAGTAAAATACTATTACATGAAAGTCAGTTAGAAATTAAATATTATAGATAAAATTATTAAATATCACTTTTCTATATCAATATTTTATTTGATACATGGCTATTCTGAGCATTGTTGTCAGATTTTTATTTTGACGGAGCGGATGACACTTGCCAAGCGTAGCGTTCGACAAGCAGGTGACTAGTATTCAGTATAGCGTTTTTCGAACAATTACACAGGAAACTTGGGCTACCATCACTCATATTGAACAAGAAATAAAGACGTCGTGGGATAGGGAAATAGAAATTGATAAAACGGCTATTAATCCAGTAATATTTTGTATTAATGATAGCGGTAGTAGCGATTGTGAAAGTTATTATTGTTTGTGGTTAAGTTGAACGTGAACAGATTGCAAGATTATTTGCAAATGATTTGGGAAGAGTAAGATTATGTATAAGAAACTGAGCGAAGAACTTTTATTTCACATAATTAAATGACCTTGCTATTAATAGTGTTTGAAATTTTACTGGCACATAAATATGTTGCAGTTTGGATTTTATAACCTATGGCTATCTGACATAAATGAATACAAGCCACAGACTAAACAATCCAGACCGGCAACTTAATCCTAGATTTTATCCAGAGTACTCATCCTTGTTTAGCAATCGTAAATTTCAATACTCTACCATCTTTGTCAATTTCACTGAACTTGGAGATGAGATGGCGCTAGCGTCAATTGAAATGTTTATTATGCTGTGGTTATATGTCATTCAAAACTACATTTCAAGTTTGACACGTTTGACATATTTTTGCAATCCTTTGTCGTACATGGTATTAATTATATATTGATACAAATATGGTGTCCAAGTGTTTAGTGTGCGGGTTTGGGCACGATGAAGTTAACAAAATGCACAGGTTTCCTGCAAATATCGACTAGTGAGTATAAATATTGTAAAGTTGTGCTTTAAATATGCATATTACAAAATTTCTTAGTCATCATATTATATTATATTACAAGATTTGTATTATTTTTGTCTTCTCGTTACTGGTTGTGTAATTTAATTTTACTATGTATTGTATAAGTATATGTATCAATAAAAACTATTATTATTATATCTCTATGTTTTCCTTGGCAGTTTTCACTTCATTATTATATTTCTTTTAATCTTAGTAGTTTATTGTGTCGAATAGGTCACCGTAAGAGCGATGTTATAATACATGTAAAAAGATTAATATTTATGTTTTGTATCACATATTTAATATGTAACACCACAAAATTACACATAAGATGCTCAAACTATGGCTATAATTGTTACAGTAAGTAATATTTATTGCCATAGTTTTAGTAACTTTTGTGTATGTTTCTGTTACATAAATAACGTATTTAATAAGCGTATTCTAAAAACAAGTTCATTTCAAATTCCGCGCCAATATGCTGCTAGCGCCATCTTCGTACCAAGTTCACTGATGTGTGACAAGGATAGAAGATCTTGGATATTTTTTTTTCAAGTAGTTGCCGGTCTGGGTTGTTTAGTCTGTGTACAAGCTAAATATTGTCAGAACGTGTTTTCCAATTTACTTATAAGAAGCATTAGAAACGGTGACTATTATTATTCTGAAAGGAAATCTGTTCTTAAACAACGTCATTAAAAACTAATCAGCACACTTTCCTGTTCAGAAATAAGTCAAATATATTGATCTAAACTAAATTATATAAAATAAGGTAAGTTATATTCAACAGAAATGTTTGGTTTTACTTGTAATTGCTTTATGTTATTTAGAATAGTCACGTAACTGATAAAATGAATGTAGCATATAAAGGATTGGAGACGGATTAAATTCAATATCTATATCAAAAGTCAAAGACAGATTTTGGAACCTGTTAACATATTTGTTCATAATGCTTCGGCAGAAGATTACGATAGTTAAAATAATTTGTACTTATATTGATCAGTTGAAGAAAGAACTAATCGAGGAAGTAGATGACTCTAACTAAAATAACAATTGTTTGAAGATCACATATGTAATACTGTTTAGAAAATTTTCAAATTTAAGAAGGTATAACCATGTTGAATGTAATAGAGGAATGGTGGATGATAGATTTCAAAATAAAATAATGATCGAGTTTATTAATGTGACAACAACATAAGCATTTGCATAGGGGGATGCAGTTAAAACATATTTATGTTATATTATTTTTATAGTTTTTCTAAAATAACCTTTGTATATTTTCTGTAGGACTTTAATTTTGTAATTATTTATTGTTATTAATGGAATTAAGATTATATAATTTCAAAAATATGTGATAGTATTGTAATAATATTAATGTAGTACATTATAAATTGGGATAGTAAAAATATTCTATAATTCTGATCAGTAGCAAAGATTCAGCTTACGAATACTCAACATTTGAAATACTTTAAAATATGTTTGAATTGTTTAATTCTGCATTAAATATAATCTTTAACAACAACAAATTTATACTAGTTTAAAGCTTAAGTAAATAATAATGATGTGTTTAGCTTAATCAAAAATGTTTGATTAGCATGCAAAAATTATGTTGTAATTAATGATATACCTACGAGAAATGTTTCAAACAAGTTGCTTTTACTACACCAGTGATAATGGTAATAATCATAGTGTACAGTAAGAATCTGGCAAACAAATGTTTTTATAATTAGTGGAATACTTTTCTGACCTTCTCGCTGTTGCATGTAAAAATACTTTAATTTTGATGCATTTAATAGAAAAACAATATAGCACTATTAGTAAGGATACTGCTGTACAACTGTCTTTGCTACTAAATATCTTTATTGTCTGTAGTAAAACAAACTTGAACATAATTATTAAATACATTCCTGAATGTTTAAGTGAATTTCAAAAGTTCAATTTTCTCTGAAAATCTAACCTTTTTTATATTTATATCTAATAACTAACAGCAGACAAGTTCATACAAATATAAAATAATCATTATATTCTTCTTTTCAATAGTACGTATTTAAGCAAAATTATTATCAAATTAATAGTTACATATTAGAATTATTGTCGGTAGTGCTAAAACCACAAGTCTAATTGATCATTTAGGGTTATAGTGTCAAAATTAATATTACTTGACACATCAAATTTTGCAACGTCTCAAATTTGACGCCATTTTAATTTTGGTGGCGCATGTCGGTTGCGAGAGCGATTCTAGTATATGTTAATATTCTCTGTTAAGCCAAGTGTAGCTTTCAATATTGAATAATGGATCCATAAAGTCGAGGTTTTTTAATGTTGTGTGTTTAATGGAAGTACGTTTTGAGAAGTTACTAATGTATTTTTGGAATTACACGATTTTTTAAATTCTGTACCGTAAACTTGGGTGACTTTGGTCCACTATTGAACTTGAGAGAGTAATATCTTTTAAACCAGATGTTATTAATTTTTAATATTGGTCTCATTTTATGGGTCTGTATTCGTTCTCTTAACTTTGAAATTGGCAAGAATATGAAAAATTTCTAAATCCACTTTTTTAAAAAAAATGAGGGTGGCCAAAGTTAGAAGACAAGGTTGGGTTACTTTGGCCAACTGTTGTTTTCTTTAGAAAACGCAAACACAGGCAAGAGACGGTGTGACTTTGGCCATGGGCCATGTAGATTTTGTGTTTTTTTGAGGATTGAGGCACAGACACTAGACCAAAAGACATTTATTTTTGTTTTTTATGGGTTTTTGTATTAATTATTAAACAAAATGTTTAAAAAAAAGTCTCTAATAGCAAACTGCAAACTTAAGAATAATTCTCGATTTCTGGTATCTTGAAGAAACCTCTTTTGGATGGGATAGGTGTCTTTATAGTCTGCAAAATCTCGTCTTCTGCGTACCAGATGATGTCATCTGGCGTGGGCCATTTCCACTGAAGCAATCCACTAGGAGCAAGAGATTTTATCTTATATTGTTTTTCATCATTAATTTCCATAATCTGTCCAGGATAAATTCTTTTTTCGAATAAAAACAAAACAAAATGGCCGATTTTAATTTTATGGTTTTCGTTACATCCACTTCTAGTCTTTTCGTGTGTGTCCTCATCTTCACTTTCGAGGTCATGTATGGGCTCATCTTCATCAAGCTCATTGAAGTTAAGCTCTTCCTCGGATTGAAGAGAAACGTTAACAGAGCTATCGGAATCACTGGAAATCGTTCTAGACTTTTTGTTTTGGTTTGATGAGGGATTTTTGCGAACAGCACTAGGACTCGCAACTGGTTCTTTTTCAATGTTTTCGATTGAGATGCTCTTCCCAGCTATAATATTGACCTTTTTTTTTCCTGGCTGTTTGTTTTCCTGATGGACCGGAAAATCGTCTTTCTTCAAATAGGTTAATTACGGAGGCGCTGACATTTGATTGCACGTTGGGATCTAAAGTATTATCTGATGGTATTCGCTCCAATACTTTCATTCTGTTTAGAGGGTATATTCCAGCTTTTTCGAATCCGCTTTTTAAATTATTCTCACCTGGTTCCAATAAGGCATCTGTCAATGATTTGAGCAGACGCGGGAACTCCGATTTTGGAATCGTGCTGTTTGTTCCACTTAGTTTATAATTTGTTATGATTTGCCTCCATTTCATTTTAAGCGGGCGAAAATAAGCGATGTCAAGTGGCTGTGTGATATGTGTGGTGTTAGGTGGTAAACAAATAAATTTAATATCATATTGGGAGCAAAGGTCCACAACATGCACACTTAAATGCGAAGAAAGATTATCGCCTATCACCACATGGGGTCCCTCTAAACGCCTTAACGCAGGAAGCAGTAGGTGTTGAAACCAGTCCTCGAATATAGGGCCCTCAAACCATCCACTTTTTGAACGATTATAGCGGGTCCCAACAGGTCCACCTTCCACCCAAGTGTCATACATATTTTTGGCCTTATAAACTACATAAGGGGGCAAAACTGTGCCTAAAGCATTTCCACAGAACATTACACTTGTAGATTGTTTCGACGAGTTGAGGATCCGTTCAGGATATTTGCAACCCCGTTTTGTGATAACTTTTTTATTGCCTGGGTCATCGCATAAGTTGGATTCATCATAGTTCCAAATATTTGAGGGTGGAACACCCTCTAACTCTCTTTCTAAATTGTCAAAATATGTATTAACAACATCAGGTGAAATAGCAGCCCGGACAGATTTTATATTTGCAGCAAACCTTTGTGTCAAGGTCGGGTGTCTTTTCAAAAACAGTCTTACCCATTCAGTACCAGGAAGATTATCTGTAAATCTTCTGATGACTACGCCCTTTCGATCTAGATAACCTTTCACAAATTTTCTTAGATCTAGTGCATCTAGGGGAAATCCATATGCCGATGCTGCTAAAATATGTGCTTCGATTTTCCTTTCTTCATCCTCTAACAATACGGTTTGTCCGCCTGGAGTTTTGCTGTGAACTTCGTTTATCTTATTTTGCAATGTAGCTCGAGGTATTTTATATCTTGTGGAAGCCAGTCTTTGAGATATTGCACCCGATTTGATAAGTCGAACTGCTTCTTCTAATTGTACTTTTGTATAATTGCAGTAATTCCTGCTTCCAATGGTTCTTTTGTAACGTCCCATTAGCCTAAAAATAAAAAAAAAATAACATTATTAAAGTTACGAGAAGGCTAAACATACAAATTGAGGTTAGAAATAATAAATAAGCCGATTTTGCTTTCATTATTCCCTAATACCCATGTATTTTCAACTTCAACATTATATTTAAAATACCTACATTATTAAAATACAACAATAAAATCAGTACCTACCGTACCTGCTAAATTTTAATATTTCACCACAAAAATAATTCAACACGTGAATATGAAGCGCGATTTAGCCGAAAACAGAGTGAACAGGTGGTGGCCAAAGTCAGACCAATATTAGTGAATTTCTATTGGGTGACTTTGGCCGCCTTCTAGCGGTAAAACCTAAAAGTTTAGGTTTGCACAGATCACGCACAAAACTTCTAAAAGGTTCCGTGAGTGCGTGTTTCACTATGAAAATCACAGATGACGCCCTATCATTCAAGTACCAATAAAGTTTTTGAGGGTAACAATTGATGGATTTTATACATTTTATTATTTTATTTTTTTTTAGGATCTACAAGACAAATTATGTGGCGTATATAATTTTATTCTGGTCCAATATAATCTCTAAAACAAGAAAAAACTCATATTTGGCTAATAATTATTACTACAACAAAGTTATGAATAAATAAAACAAATATTAGAAAATGGCCAAAGTCAACCCCGGTGGCTAAAGCCACCCAAGTTTACGGTATATGTTTTTATGTATAAGTGTTTAGATATATGCGGAAGCAAGTTCTCAACTGCCTGTTCTGCAATCTCGCGCATTGCAGGTGGTGTAATTTAAACTCTTCAGATATTATAAATGGAATGAAAAATAATCTAATAAATACCTACTTGACTTTTACTTTCAGCATTTATGTCAAAACTTATTTGTCAACATCAAAATATAGCCTACTTATTTGTTTATATGAAGTTTTATTACAAGGGCATTCTTACATGTATGAGTAAATTTATTCATAATTATTAAGGTTTCAAGATCCAATTAGACTACTGGTACAAAAAATAGTATACATACTACGGTTGAGAAGACTATTATTGCCCTTGTGGCTTAAATTCCTCGGTGCTGCGCGCCTCGGAATTTAATCTCGCCACTCGGGCAATAATAGTCATCTTCTCAACCTTGGTATGTAATATACTATTATATCCTATTTGTGTTTGTTAACCTGATCTCAATGCTTACTTGACGTTAATGTAAACATTCATTGCATTTGTAGATAAAATTATTGCTGTTTGTGTTCTTCGATACAGAGCTTGACGTAATTAGTGTGTGATGAACAATATAAGAATATGAAGAATATTTGAACATAACAGTCAATGTCAATGTGACAATCAACCATTACGTCCATTACTATAGTAATGAAATTTACGTAATACCAACCCTGACATATGAAATTTACCTAATAACTATCCAAAATTGAAATTAGAATAGACTATAGATAATTTGATGAAAGATAAGTCAACTTTAAATATCACAATAGACTTTTTCGTACATTTTAGTATGTGTAGATTTCACATGCTTTATTTTGTTTGGATATTGTCTGCTGAGTCTATATATTTGTTTGTGTTAGGTATTTCTTCTTGTAAGACTAACATTATCTACTTTATAGGGATAATTTTGTCTTTGTTAGCTTCACACAAAAATCATATTACTTCATGCATAAATGTAGCTAAATGGATATTTATCTGCAAATAAATGATGTACTACATCCTTCTGAACTTTGTTAATTTTCCAACGTGCTTCCTGCTTTCTTGGCATACAACATTTTCGGTACGTTTTCTTAAAAGAAAATGCGTCAGAAATCGCTAACTTGTAATTCAAACAGTTTTTTTTTTATGTTTTGGTATTTAAGAGCTGTAATGTTTGTTTACATATTAAACATAAACAGTTATGTACAAAAATAACGAATTGTCAATTTACATATCTCTAGTTGCTAGGTTACATTGCTGACGTATTTCTCGTAGCTTACGATAGTCGTAAGCCTTCCCAGAGACGCTCAGAATCCCACCCTTAATTTACTATTTTAATTTGCCAATCTCCTCTTGTCATGTTGTATTGCTATACAGATTTTGAAGTTATATCCGTTGTGGAAAAGTGGATAGGTATATGTTTTGATAATGTATATTAAAGGTAAGCTAGTAATAGCACAAATTAGGACAAAATAATTCAAGTGTTCCAATTTCTAGCGCGCCAACCGTCCGTAAATTATATTTCATATTAAAAGCTCATCGATGGAAAAACTTATCTGTTATTAAGCTTGAAAGTGCAATAGTATTTTGACCTTGATAACGATAATAAATCAATACATTTCATTTCGCGAATACAGGAGATATTGACTGAATAATTTATCATTGTATTACGAACCAGTGTTTGAGCATGTGAGCGGAATTTGATGAAAAACGATTTATTAATGCATTTGCGGGGCTGGCAGATTAATTATCCCTATAGTGGATTTAATGTGTTTACAGAGTAAATGTCTCAGTACTTTAAAAGAGAAGAGAAATAATGTAAATAATACATAAATCAAAGTAAAGTTGTATTTACAAATTTTGTACATTTTGCATTAGAAGAATTAGTACTAATATAGTGTTTGGTAATGTTAATAATGTATTATTTAATGTACACTAATCTTTATACAAAACAAATTTGATAGAAAGATAAGTCAATTTTCCTCTGAAGCACGGCTGACTTTGATATTATTATTTTGCATTTCACAGTTGCTTTGCTAGAGCTTCCCATAATGTGAATTTATTGATTTTTTCTTTATGTTACAATAATAAATGTAATAATATAATAATAATAATAATCTTTATCTCGACTCAAAAAGAGTATGGGAAACATCACAAATATGGTAAATATAAAATATAAAATAAAATATAGAGTACATCAAAATACAGGTTTGCCCATTAGTGCGTCAAAGTCCAATACAGGCGTTATTAAATATTACTGAAGAAATTTATTTTATAAAAAGTGACACAGTAACAAAAAACACACATTTTGAAAATAATTTGAATTATACAGGGTGATGCGTTAAAATGGCACACATTCGAAACACACTGTATATCTTTTGTTTTTCCTTATCTACTTTAATTTGTGTTTTCATCGATATCTGGGGTTTTGGGTTTGGATGACGCATTGTTGAGTTATTACTGTAGATTATAAAAAAAAATGGTCGCGACAATGTTTACCATAATAATTCTATGCGGTAGAATTACGATTATCTAAGACAAAATTATTTAGTAAGTATGCAGCCAAGGGATGTGTTGATCCTACAAAATAATCAAACATTCATTTTCTTATACAGGGCGTTTGTTACGATGCAATCAATTTGGCTATCGTCAAAGAGCGTTTATTGATTTTTTCAAATGGAACACCCCGCATATTATTAAATGTTTGGAATGATGCGTTAATTGCGCTTAATTTTTTTTAATAATGTCCTATACCCAAACCCAATAATTTCGGAGTTATTTTTAATTTTTCATTACAAACCGCTAAATTATTTGTTTTCGGTTCGATTTAGTGGGGTAAACGATTTGACAAACAAAAACAAATAAACGACTAAAAGTATCAAACTGAATCACAATTAAGGTCAGAAGAACTGTATTACTTTTAACTGAGGATTTAATTGTTTTGTGTCTCATTTAATACAATTTGGTTAAAATGGTTGGATGTGGCGCTTTTCATTATACCAATCGAAACAGCAATAGGAGTGCAAAGCAATTGGAAACAGTAATAGTAAAAACCGGAAACCGGAAGTGCATCAGAGTTTAAAGCATTTTTAGAATCTGCGCCACAAGCAACCAAGAATCTTACACTAATTGTGTTTTCTTTTATTTAAAACACAAAAGAGCATAATCGAAGAAGCGGTTATTAATGAGTCAGCCTGTATATATAGTCTAATTTTTGTTTTTACTATCAACATCTATATTAAGCTACGTGTTTGCAAAAATTATAAATTTACTAGACAATCGCGTTTATAATACTTAATCCTCTAATAAAATTTGTCATTTAACATTTTTAAATTAACCTCCTAGTATCATTAAAACCATTAATGCAGTGAGCTATATAAATCAACAAAACACGCAGATAAATCTCATGATTAAATAACAGAGATAAATCATTCCAGGTTTAGCTGAAGTTGTGATTTTCTAATGAAAAGGTTCAAGTAATGACAGAACAAGCTCTGTTATTTAGACTTCGTGTATGTAGTTGAGCTCGTAAACAAGTTGTAATAAAACAGAGTTAGTCCACTTTTAAAACACGTGGATTAATCTTTTACTTCTTTAAAAAATACAGGAACATTTAGATATTAATATTTTGAGAAGTTGCATTGTTGAAAACCATGTTAAATGGGCAATAAAATGGCAGAAAAACAGAAAAATTACATTCTTTCAAATTGAATAAACCAATTTTGAACACATCCTGACTGTTTAGACTTTTGCTTGATGTAAATCCATATTCAGATTGGAAATAAAACACACAATATATAATATCAATTGTTATTGCAAAATATTTGAACTTCTGTAGTTGCTATAGTATGTTACCTTCTATTTTTATCAAAGTGGCATTTTATATTGCAGATCTTTTTAATTTTCAGGTAGTTAATGAACGTTTCTTTACGATTGGTCTACGTGCATTAATTGCATCACCTATTACACGTTCAAATGATATAGAATTAATTATGTTATTTCCCTAACTCGAGCCGTCAATTGTGATGAATTTTGCTGATATCTTGTCGATCTTCACTACCAAATTTCTCGTAGTTTTGGAAAGGACATTTATAACATAAGTTTTTGATTGGCGCCAATTTTGGCTAGGCTTTCACATACATTCTCCCGTGGCTCTTTATCGACCACCTTAGAGGTCTAAAAAGGAAAAGTAAGAGTACACTGGAATGTTTTATTTATTACAGATTTTACAGTTAAACATGGTTGTGCACCTTATGTCTCTAGAAATCTTCAAACGTTTGTTACATGATATTTCGCGGTTTCTTCTTTAATATCCGTTCATACCTTTTGTTAAGTAAATATATAATAACGTTATAACTCTATAATTTCGCTATTCTTTTTTATCTCGTTCCTTAAATATGAGCAGTATTTTCATGTTACCAATTATTTTGGTATTGTTTCTTCCTTCCACAACTTATTGTACATAAGTAGTAGTAATTCATCATTTCTCTTGATTCTGTTTTGCATGGTCAAGAATTTTACTTACTTTTATTGTTCAAGTGCTCCATTTGGTTTTTCTTCTATTATTAAGTTCGACAGAATAATTAATAATTATACTGTTGGCCGTAAGTTTGGTTTAATAGACACTAGAAAAAAGTAATTTATATATAAATTTACTTTATTATAACATTAACATTGGTTTAAGACTTAAAAATTAAAAGCTACTTCTATAATTTCTGTTTAGAATTACTTGAACCAAAGCTCATGAAATTGGGCGAATCTGTAAATGTAGTATATTTCGATTGGACGGGGATAAACAAGGGTTAAAACATCCCTCAACGGATTAGCTAATTAAAAGTTCATTACAAATTCCAGGAAGTCCTAAAATATAAATGAATTACAAGAATATTCAGAGTAACAATCGCATGTTTCAATAAAAAATTCACAAGGCACTTTTTTGTTAAACATGAACCAGATCAATATATAAATATTATTTTTTGGCTATTCCATGTCCACTATTATTAAAAAGAAAATAATTGAATAGAAAGAGGCGATAAGTAATCTATTTTTGTACGTTCGCTGGGGTTTTCAGTGCAGATAAAATTTACAATGGAAAATATTCAAAGGAAATAAAAGGAAAGGTCGAATATTAATAGTTGTATAAAATTTTTTAGAATCAGAATCTGTATATGAAATATGTATTTTTATAAAATCCCGGTGCTCATTTGACCTTTTGAGTTGGGTTTCAAGATTTTATTTATGAATTAGAGAAAATATTCAAATATAATTTCGCCACAGAATTGTAGATATTGATTAAAAGAAAAAGTTAAAATTAAAACTGAAATAAATTATTATATAAACTGAGCCACCGCTTTTAGTTTACCGGATTAACTCTCTAACAACTGTAACGGTATGGCACAATTTATTATTTTAAATGATTTTATAAATTTCAGATATGTATATGAATTGTACTTTTAAAATTATGTGTTAGAAACCAAAAGATATATATTTCTTAGAACTATTTTTCCTATATGTTCATCTATGTATAAAATAAGCACTAGATTGATAAGCAGGTATTTGTAAGAATCATGGCATCGAATGTTTGTGTTAATTATAAGATTAGTGACGTTGTGTTTATTTTATTGCGTGACTTTAACGTGTGAAAACTACAACTAGGATACATGGGCGTTTCAAAAAAAAAGGGGAACCCCGAGACTTGAACGAGAAAAAGTGAACAACGAGATTTCATTTAATAAGAAGTCGACACCGGTAGATATCTCGATTTTATCCCAAAGTAGTAAGGTCCTCTAATTAAAAAGTAAGTCGACTCACACATAGCGGCCGATAATATATTAAATTATCGATGTTAGAACCTTAAAAGTAAATAAATAGGTTCTTGATTACAAAAGATCGACCGCTAACGAAGTGTTAAAGTTGTTCAGCTTAACAATATCTTCCAATAAAAAGTTATTGTATTGCGAATAGCAGTTTGTGGAAGCTATTGGCGGCTTTACCGTCGAAGGAAGACTTCAACTAAGCACACCGTCAACAGGAAGATTATCTTCATCTCAAGAAAGAAAAGACTATATACGAAAGGTATTTAGAAACTCTTATTATGTGAATGTTATATAAAGAATTAAATATAAAAATTAATATAAAGGCGTAAATAAATTAATATAAAAAGAATAAAAACATATTTAATAAATTGTTTTACACTGATATTATTAATTATCCACGTTAAATTATAAATAGATTACTGTCTAAAACGGACGAGGCTTTCGTATTAACCAACTGTTTTATAGCGTAAGCATAACTACGAATCATTTTTAACGTTTAAAATTGTATTAAAAACAAATGTTCGAATCTTACTGGCGGCGAAATTTTTATAATTTCGTTAATTAACAATATCAGTGCTGATTGGGAAGAATATAATTTTCAATAATTCCAAACATTCCTTATTAAAGAATATAATAAATTTTATATTTTATAATAAAAACAGGCACTGTTATCCTTTCACTAAAAAATCGTGTTTAACCTATTTTAGTGTTCTATAAAACTTTACAAGAAATAATAAGTAACAAGTCATAAAATTTAGTAATAATAATAATATATATATATAATCGAAAAATAATGTATATTACAGAAGAAAAATTAATAACTAAATATATTCTGGCAAATATCATCAATATAAATAATTACAAATTCCATATAACCCAGATCCTAATAATGCATTCGTTTTCGCCCCGCAAAAATAAAATATTTTGGAAAGCCAGAAATATTTGTGGAACAGAGAAATTTTTCTTTCTTTATAATGTTGACACATCGTAAGGTTCGAACGTATCAGTCCGAAAATACGACCGACAAAATAAAAACTGTATAATGACATCATTTAACATCACATCATTCATATGGAGAACTGCAAATCTGTGTTCGTCGAGATAACGCACAGCAAAAAAGTTGATTTTACTGTTAAATTCCTTTTTCATCAGCCAGGTAGAAGCGTCCGGAATTTTTTTATATTTTTGACACAATGGGTTTGTTCATACGTAGTACTAGGAGATAATACGGATTGCATAGCATGCAAACAAATATGTTAGGACAAGTCTTCTATGTGTTTAATCCTAAAAAGGAACTGAGATTCCTAGTTAATAACTTCATCTCGTCTGTGATAGTGCCAACTATTTCAGTGCATAAATTTACCAAACTCTACGGCATCTTAGTATTAGAGTTAATTTTATATTGCGTGTCGCACCATTAGTGGTCTCTGTTGGCATATTTTTAAACCAAATATAGGGTTGCCATTTGATGCATAAGGACAGTTTGTCTCTATTGGCTCTATTGTATTGTCAGAAACTTAGATGGTTTAGACACCTGAATGAACGACAGCAGGCAGGGGAATAATACAGGGTGTCCCAGAAATAAAAAGACGGAGTAGCAGGTTTGTAAAGTCCGAACAGAAACAGGCCCAAATACACCGCAATAACGAAGAAATAAAAAATTTAATTTTCTATGGTGTTTTTTAGATAAAAAAATTACATTACGAACCTGGCACAGAATGTATGTTTATAAATACACGTAAGAATGCTCATTTGTAAATAGAAACGAACACGCATTCATAGAAACATACGCTTTTATTTGTATAAAACGGGAAAAAACGTTAAATCATACTCATTCATATAAAACATATTTTTTGCCAGATGGGCAACCCACTTTATTGCAGACAATAAAAGATTGTTTTTATTTTTAAAATAGGAAGGTTGTTGCTCTTCAATGTGTTTGTACTCGGAAACAGCTGATTATTATTATTTTAGAATATTCAATAAATCGTAGTTTTTCTAGCCTTTATTACAGTAAATATCAAGAATGTAATTATTTTTTTCCAGCAGGTGTAAAATTAAAGTAATTAATGGTTTGATATTTATTATGAAGTATCTATTCCTCCTTCTTTTTTTAACACAAGTAATATGGTGGTCCTGAAAAGGACCAATTGTGAAAGTGAAGCAGGTGGATATTTAGTCCAGGGTCGGCGTAAGGCCAATTGAATTCTTTTATTATTTTTCTTCTGTCGTCTGCGCACGAATAATGACTTGATATTTTGAGGGCACGTTTTTACACAATCTAGCTTCCGATTTCTGCTACTCCGTCTTTTTATTTCTGGGACACCCTGTATATGGGAAGGGAAAATAACCGCTAGGAAGGGCAAAGGTAGAACCTCGAAATCCTAGAAAAAAGAAATTGTAGCAATACTGGGATAGGTATAACGTGGAAAGAAGGGGTGGGAGAGCCAAGGGATAAAAAACAATAAAAGATATTAAAATATACTTTACATCTTTAGATATAATAGGTTTTTGATTATGTAAATAATAATTAACGTATATTTAATATTCTGAGCGTACTTGCCTCTTCTATTATTATTCAATCCTAACACGAATACTTTTCACTCCTCTATATTGCAACTCTGCATTTTAAATCAAATGATAAAAACTAGTTACAGCATAATTTGCTTTAATAATCAACATCAATACATTATTTTAATAATTATTATATTTTTCATATATTTATATTAAAATTTAACTATAAATTTATAGCATGAGTATTTACGATTATGTAATTATTCCTATTAACAAAACTATATCTACTATTAATTTCTATTGAAATGTAACATTTATAAAATCGACTTATTATTTGATAAAGCCACTGAGAGAATGAATGGTTTTCTTACCTAGTAAATTCCATTCAACTATTTGTATTCTCCGAGAAAGTCGCCCGAGATATGTTAGCTTTATACTTTCTTGCGTCGAACATGTTAGCTTTCCTTCTTCAATAAACAAACTTTTTACGATCATTTTATATCGTTAATATTACAGAAATGTAAGAAAGGGTAATAGAATTCCTAAGAGGCGTTACAAATAACCTATCATAAAATCAATATCGTTTATTTAGCGATATACTAGATATTCTTAGCTAGTCACGTAACATAAGAGGGAATAAAAAATGTAACTGTAATAAGGATAGAGCATTGAAACTGAAATAGACCAAAACAGAATATAAAATTACTTTTTGAGCTATATTTTTACTTCTAATTGTTTATCTATACTTAGTGTAAGCATTTTATAAATTGAGTAATGATTATAGCACCTCTTTCATAGCAATTTCTTTGTATAAGCTACATTAGTATTAGGAAATATCGAAACCGAAAAAACAAAAAAATTTATAGAGAACAATAAAATTGAAAGAAAACAAATTAGAATTACATGGAAGAAAATATTCCGAAAAATATACGGTCAGTATGTAAACAAATCATCAAGAAATGTAAGCGAACTATGAAGAATTAAATGTTTCCTGAAACGAGAAAGATAAATAATACCCAAAAATTTACTTACCCGTAACTGCTACTACCGGGTCCCCGAGACCCAGACGTAGGTTTGACCACCCCTCCCTTTCGCTTTAGACGGCGATGATTATTAGTTTTCTCTGACTTCTTATATATTTTAGTAGTTTCGATTGCCAGAGAGATTGTATCGGTTATTCTCAGTTTGAACGGGTTACGTTGCCTTTAGGGTGCCGGGGACCCGGTAGTAGTTATAAAGTAATTTTATTGGTGTTGCGATTTTGTAAGTATATTATATTAATTCTTCTATACATCTAATATAAATAATTGGTTTTCGCAAATTTAAACCCCACAGGGCAGATTTTCGGTATATATTTCTAATTACTTGTTTTTTGTTTTTATCAGAGATTTAACCAAGATACAGGTGGCTTATTTTCTCAAACCATAAAAATGTATATATTTATAACTTTGGAACCACCTAAGATTTTCGTGTACCTAAAATTGCATAAATATTATATATGTACATGGCTTGTGTGGCACGAATTTCCGAACACCTAGTACGTAAACTATAAAATATTATTTACTTACAGTAACTATGGCGAACAGAAAACCGCTAACCGAACAGCAGCTTGCTGATATATTGAACAGTGAAGATTTTTGGGCAGATGACGATACTCCATTTGAGAATACACTAACACCGGCCACTCAAGCTTTTCCAGCTAGTGACCTATCCGAAGCTGCACGTAATATCCTCGAAGATGGCGATCAAAGTGAGCAAGAAGAATCTGATCATGAATTATATAGTGACCATGACACAGATTCTGAAGATGAATGGGTACCTTTAGATGAAGAGGGTTCAGAGTCAGATAACGAAGAGAACAAATACACTGAGAACCAAAATGGGCAAAATAATACGGATAATGGCAATTCCGATACGGAGAATGATGAGGTAGAGGATAATTCGAGCAAAAACTCTTTTTATGGGAGAACTAATAAGAAGACAGGAAAGCCTTCTATGAAATGGGCAAAACAGGCTCCAACCAGAGGACGTGAGCGAGCAGAAAATATTCATACCGTTTTACCTGGTTTAAAAGGTCCTGCACGGGAGAATCCTCCCTCTGATTCTCCATTACACACTTGGAGACTTTTGATTACTGACGACATATTAGAAGAAATTGTCACCAACACTAACAAGAAAATCGATATGATGAAACTTAACTACGGCTCATGTAAAACCAAACGTAATTCACGATGTAAATTTCTTCCTCGTCTTATACAACAAACAAATAAGGTGGAATTTGAAGCTTTCATCGGATTGCTATATTTGCAAGGTCTTTTTAAATCTAGCCATGAAGATCTCAGATCTCTTTGGGCGACAGATGGGATAGGCAGAAATATTTTTCGATGCACCATGACTTTAGCAAGATTTCTCTTCCTCTTAGCTACTGTACGGTTTGACGACCAAGAAACAAGGGCCGAAAGACGTGAAACAGATAAACTTGCTCCTATCTCTAGTATTTTTAACAGATTTGTTCACAATTGTAAAATTAATTACACTCCAGGAATTTGCCTAACTTTGGATAAAATGTTAGTTCCGTTTAGGGAAAGATGTGCATTTCGAATGTACATCCCTAATAAGCCGGCAAAATACGGAATCAAAATTCAAATCTTGGCAGATTCAAAAACACACTATATGTGTAATGCCGAAATATATTCCGGAAAAGAAATCGTTCGGCAAGGCTGCAATACAGAGTCGAAAAAAACACAACTTCCTAATCCTAGCAAGGTAGTTATGAGAATAACAGAACCTTTTTATCATTCAAAAAGAAATATAACGGCAGACAACTGGTATAGTTCAATTGAGGCAGCTCGTGAGTTACAAGGAAAAGGTCTTACGTATGTAGGAACTATGAAAAAAAAAGAAAAAAGAAATTCCATATCAGTTTTTACCCAATAAAGCTAGAGAAGTAGGTTCCTCACATTTTGGTTTTACATGAGATCTAACTCTCGTCAGCTATGTGCCAAAACAAAATGAAAGTGTCGATTAAAAATCTCAGAACCAAAGACTGTTTTTACGTAAAAGCTGATAAAGGCAACAAGTTAGTAATTATGGACAAAACCGATTATTTTAACCGGGTTAATCATTTAATATCGAATGGACCTTACGTTCAATTAAATAAAAAACCCCTTCCGAAGATGATTAAACAAACTAAAGACGCGTTAAAAAGTTGTCCACATTTAATAACTTCTTCCCTTAAATTTCGCTTAAATGTAAGCAATCCATTTGTACCTAGACTGTATTGTTTACCTAAAATTCATAAGCCAGGCAATTCGATGAGACCTATTGTTTCAGGTATCAACTCACCGACATACCTGATTTCGAAATGGTTAGTGAATGAATTTACAAATTTGCCCGAAAAACCAGATAGTTTTTCAGTTGAAAATTCATTAGAATTTATTGCAAAAGTCAAAGGTCATAAGCTGGAACAGGGTGAAATTTTAGTTTCATTTGATGTAAGTTTATTGTTTCCCTCAGTACCGATTCCAGAAACATTGAAATATTTAGAGGATTTGTTGATTAAGAATAAAATTGAACGCGTAAAAATAGATGAATACTTGAAGTTGACAACTCTTTGCATGTCCCAGAACTGCTTTCAGTTTGAAGGTAACTTCTACGAACAGCGACAGGGTACAGCAATGGGCAACAGCTTGTCTCCATTTATAGCGAATTTATTCATGAGTCACTTTGAAACTGAATTTGAAAGAAACTCTTAAGTATTTCCCTAAAGTATGGATTAGGTACGTTGACGATATTTTCGCGATTTTTAATACTAACTTTTGTGATTTGGATGATTTCTTATTTGAATTAAACTCGAAATTCACTACAATTAATTTCACACTAGAAAGGGAAAACAATGATCAACTACCATTTTTAGATGTTTTGGTTATAAAAAATAATAATAACTTAGAAATAGATATCTTCCGAAAAGAAACCAACGTCAACAAGTTTATAACAGCGGATTCAAATCATAGTTTTCAGCAAAAGATGGCTTCTTTTAATTTTCTTATCCATCGGTTGTTAAGTTTTCCACTTACAAAAGATAGATATGAAAAAGAACTTAGTTTAATTAAAAAGATCGCGAAGTACAATGGTTTCGATTCAGAAATAGTAACTAAGCTTATTAGGAAACATCAATTTAAGAAACAAATTCGGGATACTACATGTTTGCTACCTCAAAAAAACTCTTTGTAATAAGTTTGTTTCTTTACCGTATCATCCAGTCACACGAAATTTGAACAGCATTTTTAAAGAACAGGAACTTCAAATCGCGTTTAAATCGGGCAATTCATTAAAATCACTTTTAGGGAACACTAAAGATAAAATTGAGGTAGATCAAAAATCTGGTATTTATGAAATAACCTGTAAAGACTGTAATCAAAAATATGTAGGTCAAACTAGGCGTTCAATTTCAACTCGTTACAAAGAACACATTGCACATTTCAGATACAACAGACCGGAAAAATCTAGTGTTGCTCGACATATTTTCGATACAGGCCATGGCATGCCTACAGATAGTCTTAGATTAATTAAAAGTGTAAATAATTTTAGAGAATTAGACAGTTACGAAAGTATTTACATACATAGAAATAGAGGTAAGTTAATGAATTCTGACAATGGACCGTTACCCGAGTCCAGCTTGTACGGATTATTGTAATTTAGGGGATTAGTCTGTCACGGTTTAGAGTACTGTTATAGTCCGTTAGATTTTAGATTAGAGTAGTATATATAGGGATGTCGTTTCTTAAGAAATCAGTGTTATCCCACTGGTGATTTGGTGAAGAGCATATCTTCTAAGGTTACACCTTAGCCAAAAATACCACGTTTGACACTCTTTTTTGTTTTATACAGATATATATATATATATATATATATATATATATATATATATAGATTAAAAATTACGAGTAGAGCTGTTGATATGACAAATATAGAATGTAAAATCAGTCATGTACAGGGTGAGTCATTAGTAGCCGCGTCTTTGATTGCTCTTTTGTGCTTTAAATAAAAGAAAAAACAATTAGTGGAAGATCCATAGTTGCTTCTGGCGCAAATTGTGAAAATACTTTATGTTCTGCTGCACTTCCGGTTTCACCGGAAATGCACGGAACTTAAGTTTTTTAAATGACTCACCCTATATATTTTTGGATTTTCTTCTACTGCATTAAATTGTCTGTTCAACTCTTTTTTCTTTCTCAAAATTGAGCCAATAGTTTTTGAGTTATTAATTTTTTTTGAAAATATTTGACCAAAACACGTGTTCAGAAAGAAATCATTTTCACATTGTGTTTAAAAGTAAAAACATTAACTTTGGTGGCGCTCGTAGCCAAGAAAATTCTGCATCATTTGGTAAAGTTGCACTCGACAATACCTCAAAGAACTTTGTTTTTTCAAAGCCTACTTCCTGAAATTTTCACATACAAAAAACTTATTTTTTTTAAATGGAACACCCAGTATTTTATTGAGGCATTTTGTTCCTTTTTTTATTCTCTTTCATTTTTGTTAACAATGTCCTATACCTATCTTTTGTAATTTCTGACATAATCACTGTAGGAACAATTAGCGGCCAATTAAAGAACTACGAGCGCTGTTGTTCTATGCACCAAAATATTCGTTCAACCAATGAAAGGCAGGAATGGCGCTTGATTTCCTTAGTCAACTGTCAAACAACGTAAATGTTAAATCCAACTATCCCAAAAGTAATAATTTTACAGAATGAAGAGCATCACATTTCAATTTTTTAATTCCGGCAATGTCCAGTAGCAGTATTTAATTTTTGACTGTGTTGGCTAACATCGAAATAAAATAAAGGTTATGTTTGCTGACATATTTGAAGATGTCTTCAAAAAGCTTTGAAAATCCGTCCGTAGTAGCGAAGATACTCCCCTCCATTAAAATTTTCATCAAAGAAATAAGGTCCAATTATGTAACTACTCAGTATTCTTCCCCACAGTTTTAATGACCAACGATTCTGAAAGTTTACAGGTGTGATAAAGAGGGGGGCTTTATGTGTTATAATAACGGAAATTGTGATGATGAACGTATTCACTTTAATAGAAGGTGGCTTCGTTGGTAAACAACAAAAAATTGAGAAAGCCAAGATAATTATCTGCTGCCAATTGACAACGATGTAAGCGTTTCTGAAAATTTCTTTCATCTAACCCTGTCTATGAATATGCTACGGGTGAATTTCATGTTTATCAATTATTCTGGATTCTCAAATTTGACTTACATCTAACTGACGACTAATTTTCGTAGTACTACACTCGCAAGTACCATAAACGTCTTATCCTCACCAGTTATTGCTTTTTCCGTTCTTTTGTCATATTCAATACTTTCTGTTCACTCAAACCGTCCACTTTATACTTTCGAAGGTTTCTGGCTCGGTTGACTTCTACCAGGGATCGCTGTGCATTAAGTGTGGATGCTAGCAAAGAGTTTCTTTCAGATTCACCCAAAACGTCAATCATATCTATTAACTCTTCAAAAGAATAATTCATTTAGATGATAACTAATAGCGATGCTTTTATAAATTTGAAATAAATGTATACCGACTTTCTTTAACAGTTCACTCAGGCAGTCAGCCGCATTCCAGCCTTTATTGGACGAATATTTGGGTGCATAGAACAGCACCCGTAGTTCCTTAATTGACCGCTAATTACTATTATAGTAATTATCTCAGAAATTACAGAAGATAGGTATAGGACATTGTTAACAAAAATGAAAGAGAACAAAAAAAGTAACAAAATGCCTCAATAAAAAACTGGGTGTTCCATTTAAAAAAAATAAGTTTTTGGTATGTGAAAATTTGAGGAAGTAGGCTTTGAAAAAACAAAGTTTTTTGAGGCATTGTCGAGTGCAATTTTACCAAATGATGCAGAATTTTCTTGGCTACAAGCACCCCCAAAGTTAATGTTTTTACTTTTAAAAACAATGTGAAAATATTTTTTTTCTGAACAAGTGTTTTGGTCAAATATTTTCAAAAAAAATTAATAACTCAAAAACTATTGGCTCAATTTTGAAAAAGAAAAAACAGTTGAACAGAGAATTTAAAGCAGTATAAGAAAATCCAAAAATATTTAGGGTGAGTCATTTAAAAAAATTAAGTTCCGTGCATTTCCGGTGAAACAGGAAGTGCATCAGAGCTTAAATTATTTTTACAATATGCGCCACAAGCAACCATTGATCTTCCACTAATTATTTTTTCTTTTATTTAAAACGCAAATGAACAATCGAAGAAGCGGCTACTAATGACTCACCCTGTATAAATGAAAATGTAAGCAAATAAGCACAAAACAGCCGGTATTTGCCGGTAAACGCACATTGTTGCCTGTGACTTGTTTACTATTATGTCTGTTCTCGGACTACCCAAAGTAACACAAGACATTAAATAAAAGAGTTCTAGATTAAATCTTAAAATTCGGTCATCGAGGGGCAAGTATCATCATTACGACTATCTGTGTGCTAAATTTCACGGCTGTAAGTGCGACAGATTCATCTGGACATCGTACACAGGCACAGAAATACTTTCTTTTATAAGTATAGATTACGTTCAAAACATTTATTAGTTTTCATCATCAAACAAATAAAGAATAAAGATCGAATATAAGTCTTGGCAATTTCAAAAGCAATGTCATTAACAGCATTTATGAGAGATTTGGTCGATAATACGGAACTGAATACTGATATTCCTGGTCTATTGTTATCCTTTATTAAAGATCGAGAATAAAGAAAGAGGTCATCCTATTGAAAAACATCCTGGATAATCCCCACAGAAAGCTAATTCACCCGATAACCGCTTGTGAGTCAGCATTTTTTAATGTTCTTTCATTTTCAGTGATACCTTACAATAATTTTGGGGTGAGATAAAATTTTAATAAGATTTCTTTGTAAGTTCATTTCTCCGGAATCATTTTGGATTAATCTTTGTATATATTACATGAATTAGTAGATATTAATTTTCTGCACACGAACTAATAACTTATTAACAATTTAACTGTGCTGGTTATACAAAAAAAATCATAAAGAGTGGCGACTTTAATATACAATTTCTTTACTTTGAAAGATAATTTGCAAAAAAAGATATTAAAATACTTTAAATATAATTTTATAAGTTTAAAATTGCGCTTAATTGCAAAATGGTAAATAAATTTTTTTTTTATACTCAACCTCAGTTTTTTTGTAAAACAACGCATACAAGTAATGAATACTACAATCTAAAGAAGTAAATAGAATCTTCTAATACAATGTACAAAGTCATTCTTAGAGAATAAGCTCTCACGCTATTAAATCATTCATGTATACATACACGATTTTTTTTTCTTATATGAATAAATGCATGAATGCACATCTACACCAAGCTGGCATTGCGAACAAGAACGTACAGACAGCTGTTTTGACCTTACATAGGTCTCATCAGTGTACGAGCGTGCTGTTCACAATGCCTTACAAACTTAGATTATGCCATGAGCGATTCCCAACTTGTGTAAAAATTAAAGTTAGAGTTTGAATTCAATTAAAACCGAAATTACTGGATTATGTTTAACCACTGCTTTATTGGCCTTATTATAAGGGTACACTTGTAACTGACCCGGTGGGCGTTCGTATTTCCCTAGGCATTTGGGTCTGAATTCCATTTAGAATTCTCTTTATCTGAAGATCAGTGCATCACTTATATACTGAAGAACTTAATCAATAATTGTATAATGAAGTAAAAAAAAGCAATTGAACAATTTACATATAACGGCATTTAAACGGCTTCAATTTGATAAGCGAAATAAGATTGCGAATCCGTGGGCTGGGCATCACAGACAAAACTAAATGGTTAGATCAATTTAACAATATTTGTAAAATTATCTTTCACTACCTGTCTACAGGATAACTTTGTTTATCACCGACAAATATGCATGTTATTTAAGATTTATTTTGTATTACTTCTTAGGAACAATTTCGAAACTGATGTTGGTGTTTCTCGAATAGATAACAGCTACTTATGTTTAATAACTTATTCTTTGTTTAACGAGATATTAATCAATATTCGCAAATTACGTCTAAAACATTTCTGAATGCGATGATGAACGGCCCATTTTTTAGTCTATTTTTCATCGTAAATTTTGTGATACATGCTCCAGCCTGTGGTAGATTATAAAAAAAGGAAGAATTTATTTCAGTTGTTTTACTTTGCGACAAATTATCATGACGCCAAAGCTCAGTAAGTAAAACGAATCGAGCATTTCGGATTTTTATCCTATACATTTAACGCCTTCGAAGTTTTGAGAACAACGCAACTTTCCTTTTTTAGATATATATTACCTTATTCAAAAAAACTTTTTACCATATTTTTCAATACAAAGTATAATATAATATATAAATTTTAATAATAATCAAGATAAAATAGGAACATTTGGTATTTTCTCTAGCAAGGAGCAAATATGTGTTTTTATAATGTAAATTTCAAGAGTCAAACTTGCCAACAGGTATATATTAAATTTAATTTACTTTGTAATTTAAAGCCTTAAGGCTCCTCACTGCGCTTATCACGCGAATATTTTTCGTTTATTTCAGATTTTTTAGTAATAATCGATGTTGTTGGCTATGTATTATACATCAATTTAAAGGTTTTTTTAATGTCTAGACCGCAGCGTTGGAGCTTTTTGACTAATTCGTATATGGCTTTTGTAAAATAAAAAAATATAGAAATTATAAACTTTAATTACAGATTTCGGTATCTAAAATTAAGTAGAATACTATAAAACTTCATAGGAGAACTGCAACTAGAAGTTATAACATCGCACCGTTTTAAAATTTATAATCGGATATAATTTTTGTAAAATATTTAAGAGTTTGTAAAAGTCACGTTTTCTCCCAATTGAGCAAAGATTTCCGAATAAAACTTTGTTTACTTATTCAACCTAATATATGGTATTCGTAAATGTAAAAAGAAATTATTAAAAGAAAGCTTTAGCAATATTATTAATTTTGATTAGGCAAAAATAGTCTCCTAGTTATGATGGTTTGCCACGGAGGGCGACGCCATCGACTCTGTTTGTCCGATACCATGCGATGACGTGATACCTACTTATCTGGAGGTAAAGAGGTCGGGTTTTATGACACTTATAAATCGTCTTGTTCAATGTGAATAAATAAATGGCACAAAATGACAAGGGAATAATTCCCTGAAAGTACAATTTGAATTTTTTTGTCAAATATTGAATATCTTTAATTTAATAAGATAATTATTTAGGCATATTATTTATGGGAGATAAAACTAATAATTATTAAAATGTAATAAAATAATATAGAACAATATTTATTATTGAAGAAAAGGTTTTTATTCAGATCAAAAATTATTTGTTGTTTTCAATGTCAATCAGTGAAAATAGTTATTTATTATGCCAACGGGTTAAATAAAGGTGTGATGCGAGATAAAAAAAAGTCTTTATATTATTTACAAAAATATATTGGAAACAAAATTAGGTATATAATACAAAGTGCCTTAAATATTTAATAAAGGTAAATTTAATTAAGTTGAATAGCAATTCAACTATTATAGACAAAATCAACAAATGTGAATTAAATGTAAACAAGTTAAACTAAAAATGTAAAAAAAAATGTGGAACTTCCTCCTATTTTTGTGTGCTCAGTCTGCTTTCTCCAGATTCCATCTATAGATCTTGATGGTGAGATTCCATCTGATGGTAAATTTCCCTAAAACAGAGCTGTACAAATGGGAGTTTCTTCAAACTTAAGCCACTAGCACATTAGTTCCTAGAAAAGAATAAAAAATAACAAATATAAAAATGACTAAAACTAAAATTTTATTTCATGTAAAAATCACGAAGTGGTAAGTTTCGACTTCTTCTAGAGTCTACCAATTCCGGTAGTAGAGCTCCTAAATAAAAGGTTGTTAATTTCGTTTCCATATTTTCACAAAATTCCTCATCTTTCCTAATGATTTCTATACTCATTCCCTTTTTTGTATATATAACAAAATAACATAAGTCGATGTTGGCAATCATCATTTGTCCTTGAATTTGGAACATGTAATTATGATTTTTTTTTAATCTTACTTCCCCTTCAATAAGAGTACAACATGTAATTCTTTTTTGTGTGACTGCTTCCTCTGGTGTGAGGTCATTTGCCTTTGCTGGACATTTTATTTCAACGATGGCGGAATTATCATTTATTAGTCTATCAGGACTCGCACCAAGATAAGGTATATCTTTGAAGATTATTAAACCAGATTTTTTTGTCTGAAGTTTAGTTTTTTTTTCAAAAATGTCGACAGCAGTTGATTCATTTTCTTGGCCATATTTTGTATATGAATTACCTGTAAATCTACTATACAGTAAACTTTCTATAAATTTTTTCGTTGATCTAGTTTTTCGCATGTTGCAAATACGTCCGAAATTAGACGCAGTAAGGCGCACCTTTCGCTCTTTTACCCACAAATCTGATGAAGCCTGACATCTAGTACTCTCTTCAATCTCTGTTATATTTTCCGATAATCTCAGTAAAAAAACCTTTTCTCTATCTTCGTATTGCGCTTTGTCCATGTCGGGAACGTTGTCAATTGTTGCCCCATAACTTATATCCGGCCCACATGACGCTTGAACTTTTTTGTAGTTTCGTTTCCGTTGTTTATTTCTAATTCTAAATATCCTGTTGCAGTATTTTTCAGTATATTTTCCTGGTCCATTTTTTAAAATTTTTTGTTGTACTTTCTTATGATAAAATCCTTTGGGGCTATTAAAAGATAATGCAGCTCCTTCACAACGTGTAGTGTAGGCACCTTTCAACGAAAAATTAATTCGTTTTCCTCCTACAAATTTTCCTATGATAGAATTGTATGATTCAGCCAAATTGTTGTTAACATTATGCAATAAACTCCACGAATTATCTGAAACTCTTTTATTTCTAGAGAGAATTTCGTTGTAAAAGTCCTTTTTTTTTAAAATTTCAATTTCTTCCATTTCACCGGCAGCCAGTTTAGCTGCGCGTTTTGCCTCTGAGCAGTAATATTTATTTTTAGCTATGCACAGAGTGTGGTCACCGAACACATGCCGCGGTCCATTAGATAAGTCTTCTTGTAGTTCCAAGACTCTTTCGTTGAATGGTTGTGATTCATTTTTCGTCCAAAAATTTATAGCGGAACTTGCAGCAATTCGCAATTTCTCGATTTTGCATCCTATAATTTTCCGTTGTGGCACAGTATAGGCTGTATTATTTTTAAGATCAGTAAGTTTGGCGACGTAATTCCTTAATATGTGATTCTTGCATTCAATTTTTTGAATGTGAAATAAAGGTCCATATGGCGCAGATGATAAAAGTTTAGTGTAAACATTGCTGTCTCCGTCTCCTATTAATTTACCATAGATGAGACCATGCATTTCAATTGATTTTTTGAACCCCTCCAAAATGACGTCTGTTTCCATGGATGTAGATGTGCCAATATAATTCTTAAAACAAACGTGATCGTTTTCTTCTTTTGATTTTTCACTTTCCAATTTCTCACATACTGTGCAGTATTTGTTTCTAACTCCAACAAACAAAATTTTTTGAGTCCTGGCACCAATAATGGATGCTACACCAGATAATGCGTTGTAATTGTTGAGATAGGATCGTTTGCTCCAAGCACCGTCCGCAACAACGGTGATTATAGGAATTCCTTTTTCGTCCACATTGCCGCTCTCAATAGCAAATTGTTTTTCTTCAGCAGCAGCTTGCTGCATTGTGTCCCAGAGATTCGTGTTGATGTTGGCAGACAATTTTTTGTTGCATTTTTGATATAAATGGTTAGACATAAAGGGAATGTCCAAAGAAGAGAACAGTTCTTCTGTTTGAGAATAACCGATTCCGACTGAAAGGGCACCGGACACCGCCAAAGTGTTCAAATCTTCGTCTTCAGTCCAAATTTTTTCTATTTTGCGGCACACTTTGCATTTGAAATTAAAACAGCTCACAATTCCAACACGCTGTTCGCTAACTAATTCCAATTCTTTGAATGTGCAGCCAAAACCCATATGTTCTATCTGCTGCAATTTATTGAAAAGATTAGCCACATTGACTAGTCTTCTTCCACAAACAGTTGCTTTCTTATTAGTAGAAGCATTTTCAACTTCTACTTCTAATTCCTCCAAATCACAATTGTCAGACCAGGTTCCGGAATTATCGTTTTTACGACTTACATTCTCCCTAAAATAAATACAGATATGTGTAAATAATAATGCAGTGCGTGAATATAATAATTTTGTATTACAAACAAAAGGTCTCCAACAGAAAGACTTTGTTTTCATGTGAGGCGCTTTGCCATCATTCGTTCAAATAAAAAATTTAGTATACAGGTTGTAACAGAAATAAGTGCATTATTTAATTTAATATATTTAATTATCATTTTGTTATTTCAAGACGGTTTGCAACTATTTCCTTGTGAATCATGCAAACTGTAACTCTGAAGAGACGATTAAAAACGAAATTGTTGGTGTTACTCATCATCATACAAATGAAATAACATTAAAAAAGATAGCCAACTCTATGGTGAGATTGTGACAAACAAGTTATTTTAAAGCTGTAGCTGCCAATCAGTTGTAGTGCTCAATATGAAAATCAAGATTATTACCAAAACCAATAGAAGAACCATGTAAATGTTTGGAAGGATATAACTATAGTAAACACTTACATAATATTTTCCACGTGGTCTGCTTCTTCCGTAGAAGTTGGCACAATTACATCTTGATGGTTTTTGGGGACATTTTCGGCGGCATAAGCATTTCCCAGAAACGTTCCTAGTCCTACTCTTTTTTGTTTCCTAAAAATGTGAAATATTTAAAATAAATTTTAAATTTAAAACATAAAAACAAGTATTATATATTATTTATAAATATTTTAGCTATTCAGTACTAATAAGAATACTTACCGAGCAATAACTAACTTTCTTGCAATGTTCTTTTTACTCTTTCGTCTGGCGCTTAGAGAACGTACTTTGTAATTATGTTTACCCATAACAAAAGACGTGCGAAATACTTAGACTTAGAAATAAATGAATTAAATAAATTAAACCTAATCTTAAACGACCAACTAGAAGTTAATAAGGCTCTAGTAGAGCGAAACGATCGTGGTAATTAAATATAATCTGTTTTGATTTCATTGTGAATTTTATTCCATTTTTACTTGTAAATTATGGAGTTTCAAACGTATCTCCGTCGTTAATCAAATATTTAAAACTTATAATACATAAAACCAACGACAAAATACAAGAAAACAAAATCAGAATGAGCAAGCGGCGCAATAAGGGATCAAATGAGGATCACTTATTTAAATAGGAAGAACCCACCATTCTAAACCGAACGGCGAAATGAATAGAAGCTTGTAAAATTTAAATTTATGGGAGTACCATAAAATATAAATCATAAGGGCAATATAATGATGGAATCTTTTTGTGTAGGTATGGTTGGTTGCATAGCTAATGTTAGTATACGCTACCGTCGACAAGGAACTGACCCGAGCGTCTCGAGCAGCCTTAAGCTATTGTAAAGCTTTAAATACTACACTAGTACATTATGAACAATCGTTACTCGCATACCCTTGTATATTGTTGTATGTTCCTGACTCATAGCCGATGACATTAAAGAGGATAAAATTTTAGTCTTTTGAATTGTTTTAAACATAAAAACTATATTCTGACATAGGGTATCACCTTACACATTCAAAATAATTTTTTTATCTGTTTTCACTAAGATAAAGGTAAAATTTAAACTTAAAAAAGTATTGTAACAAGCTCGAACATGTGCGCGGCTATACCGTGAAGGGCAAAGGCAACTACATAGGACACGACGTCACGCATTCCAAAGAGAAGTAGAGAATTCTAATATTAGTCATCGCGGAATATACGAAAATAAAAACTTCTGGAATCGATACGTGCATATATGAAGGTTGCAGCTGGCGTAGTGATTTACTTATTGTTTTGTTGTTGATGCGGTCTAGCAAGACACAAACGAAATGTTACTGAATTGTCACTTAAGATTGTTTGATTGATTGAAGATAATTGTCAGTTAAGAAAGTTTGAAGCAGTGTTCAACAAGTTGTGTTGCGTGTGATTTTCAAGAATCGAAAACCGTGCAAGAAGCTGTAAAAATTCTCCGGTCAGTTTTTGTTATGTTTGTAGATTATATGTTACAAAATCGCAAAAGAAGGCTTTAAGTGAATTAATTCAAAGATGTTATGAACAATATTTTGGCTTCAAAATTAAAAATCAAGACAAGATATGGGTACCACAAATATGCTTTATTTTGCGTTATGTCAAATTAACTCAGTGGAACAAAAACCAAAAATTCCTCTGAAGTCTTATCAGAAAGCCAATGATTTAGCATGAACCAGCAGATCACGTCACGGACTGTTACTTCTGTCTTGTAAAAATTGAAGGGTTTTCAGACAGAAATAAACACAAAATAATGTATCCAGACATTCCATCTGTAAGCAAACCATTGAAATAAACTGATTGTGAGCATTCAACTTCAGATTCAAGATATAAACGATGTTTTAAATTTGTCATTTTCATCTCATTACTCAATCAGATCCGAATGATTTGATACATTATTGATTTTAACCAAATAATAAAAAAAAAAATCACAAATTTTGGGATCTCGATTAAAAGAATGGAATCTTATATTTCACTACAAGAATCTCTGTATTGAAGGATCGTCACAATTTACAAAGTTGAAAGAAATTTCTGTTACTGTACTGATGTAAATCAACTTTTGTATGAAATGAGTATTGAATATAACCCTGCAGAACGGCGATTGTTTATCGACTCGTCGAAAACAAGTCTCAAAGCCGTTTTATTTTATAATGGTAACTGAAAACCATCATAATTCAAATCATCTTTGGCAAATCTGTGGCGACCTTAACGTAATTTCCTTTTTACTTGGACTGCAAGGAGGGTTTACCAAATAACAATATTTGGTAAACTCTCCTTGCAATCCAAGCAATAAGAAAATAACCACAAGGTTACAACATATTTGCAAACCTTCTGGCTGCAACCTTCATATATGCACGTATCGATTTCAGAAGTTTCCATTTTAGTATATTCCGCGATGACTAATATATTAGAATTCTCTACTTCTCTCTGGAATGCGTGACGTCGTATTTTTTGTAGTTGCCGCTGCACTTCACGGTATAGCTGCGAACATGCTCGAACTTGTTCAATACTCTTTCAATTTTAAATCTAAGTAAACACAGAAAAAAAATATTTTTAAAATGTGACGTGACGTGAATGTTATAATACAGTTTTCGTTTTAAAACAATGCAAGTTACTAAAATATTAGACTGTTAAGTCAGTTGTAAAAATTGTGTCGGCTAGTGTAATTATCTTTTAGATATCTGAAAGTTAATAAGTAACTTACAAAATGTTGGTTTAATGATGACGCAGCAGACTGTAAATGTGGCTTTGGAAGTAATCCAAAACATTTTCTCAATCGATATTAGAAAGTTAGTCGACTGCCGACTATAGATATATTCCAGCAGGAACAATGTGACACAAACACATTATTCTTATTGTATTTCACGAGAAAAAGTGAAAGAGGAGGTGCTACTCTTTCGTAAAATTCATTTCGTTCAAAAATGTATTATAAAATATTTTACGACGCGAAGGAGTCTTCCTTACATCAGATCCAATTTAAAAGTGTGCAGTATTATATTTCCATTTAGGGCAGATTTTGTATTATACTGAATGTTCCCGCTTTTATGATTTATTTTGAAATATATGTGTATGTAGATAGGTCTAGTTGTAGTTTAAATTTATGGTTTGACTGGCATGAGTATTATTAAATTTTGACTCTCTTACCAAATAATTATGAAAAATACTTGAAATTCAAAACTCGGACAATATTACACAGAGAAAACTGTATAATAAAAGCTATTAGAAATATAACAGTAGGTATTAAATTTTGTATTACGTATAGTGAGAGTAAAAAAAAATTAATACACAGTATTACAGAAATTTAATATGAATCTGTTAATACAGATTATTATAACGTATTAATTACGTCTTGTTTTTTACTTGAAATATTTTTCAATTAAATTAACAGGAAATAAGAGAATTAGCACAGCCTGTATAGTTGTCTCGATTGGTTCAGCCTATATACAGAAAATTACTCCACAATATTAAAAAAATTACCCGATTTTCTTTAATTACGACGTTGTTATCTGCAGATTGACTTAATCGCCATTGTGTTAACATCAGCAAAGTTGTGTATATATATATATATATATATATAATTAATATGTTCATATACATTATACGTATTCACATATATATATATTATACTAATATTTACATACTAAAAGCATATAGGTGTAAAGCATGTAGGTATAAATACGTAACTAGGCAACTTAAGATACATTAATATAGAATGACTCAACCTTTTACAAAAAAATGATATTTAATTGTATAAGAAATTATTAATAAAATTCAGAAGTCAATAAAAGCCTAAGAATTAAGGTAAATTTGAATTATAACAGTCATATGATATTACAAACAATTTTTATATTTAACCACTTAAAGTTAGACAACTTAGTATACACACTTCCTAGGTAGAAAATCAAAGTAGCACCTACATGATTATTGTTAAGAAAAGTAAAAAACAAATGGGGAGAGTAATTTAATTTTTCACAGAGAGAAGACGCTTTAAAAAGACGCTCTCCGAATTCAGTTAAAAAAAGTATTAATTAAAGTAATTGTATAAATACCTTTTAAATGTCGAGTTATTATTACGATTTTATACATTAACTGGATAAGATTTTATTAAACATTGTACCAGTATAAGGTATTCATAGTATAAAAAATTGTTATTCGAACCTACAAGAAAATACAGAACAGTGAAAAGAGTTTAAAGTGTTAAATTAAAATAATACCTACGTTGAGAAGGAAAGTACGTAAAAAGTATGCGGATAAGCAGCTCATTAAAGAAGTAGCGGTCCATAAAGAGTATCCAGACGAAGAGGAACACACCAGGATAGGAGCATCCAGACAATTTGATTTATAAAAAAAAATACCACAACATATTAAAAGTCAGATAAGTACTTACAAAATTAATCTAAAGAAATCGATTTTAAAAGATTCAGAAATTTAAACAATAGTGGCCAATTAAGTTATATGTATTTTAATATAAGAATTATTGTTTTTGTAAGAGTTATTCTGTAATAATCTCTCATCATAAGTTAATTATTTGAATAGTGTTTTCTAAAGTTTATTCGTAAATAGTTCAAAAGAATTGACTTATTAATTATTATGTGTTTCTAAAAGAATATTTTCAATAGTTAAAGTTTTATCTACATACCTGTTTATTGTTCAATTTGATTTTTTAGTCCAGTAGAAAGTTACGTAGTTCACCATAACATTTTTCTTTTCTTATGTATTTCTTTTATTTGCATGGGTTATAACCTTGATGCTTGAATTTATGTATTTTTTGATTCCAATATATTTATTTTTACACGTTATCACTGCTTTTCATTTATACGAGAGTAATATTCTTCACCTAAAAGAACCCTAACGCCCTGTTAATATTGTAACGAAACCAGCAGACGAATTGAGTTACATTAAATAAAAGAAGCAGACCTCTCGGCGCGATAAAAACGAAATTGTCACACGCACAAAAAAAGACCATAAATCTCTCTCGGCTGGTAAATATCGTAAAGCGGTGAGTCATACACTTACGCATGGTACTGTATCGAAAGCGGAGACAAATGTCTGGAATATTCTTCAACACATCGAGAGAAGTATGGAATTTACAGGAATGCTCTAGTAATCGTCACATACGTATATAAGGCGGCTGAATTCATTACGGGATTCATTCATGCGGGCGGAGTAGTTCGGGATAGAGAAAGTCCTTACGTAGTGGTAGCGTAGAAATAAATATAGTAGTGTCGTTTTATATAAATAGTGTGATATAAATAAATACGGACAGAGATATAAATAATAGTAGTAGTAAATAAATACCTGTGATAATTAAATTGTAGAAGTTTAAGTGTGTTAAGTTAGTTTTATGTTTCTATAGTTAAATAATTTTGAGTATATAAATATACAGATTGTTTTAAATAAATAATTGCACGAGTTGTTTATTGGAACCCGAAAACGTTACAATTGGTGTCAGTGTGGGATAAACAATATAGAAGTGCAAATAAATAAATAAATAAATAAATAAATGGCTACCAAACGTTTGGAAGAATTAAAGGTCTCCGAGTTAAGGGCAGAATTGGAAGAAAGGGACGCAGATGAATCTGGAAAAAAAACAATTCTCCAAGACCGGCTTCGTGACCTTTTAATAAATGAAGGTGAGGATCCCGAGAAATATTTGTTTCAAGTACAGCCTGATCTAAGCTTAATAATAGATGCAATTGAAAATAATTTAAAACAATTTGAGACTCTAAAAGATGCAGTTGAAAAACAATTCAAGACTATAGGAGATGCAGTTGAAAAACAATTCGAGAGTAATATGAAGACTCTAGAAGAAATTGGAAATGATTTAAAAGCTTTAAATAAGGAAATTGCAAATGGTTCAAAGCAATTTGATAATACTATGGAGACTCTAAAAGATGAAATTGCAAGTGGTTCGAAACAGCTCGAGACTGCTTTCAGGGAAGACATTCAAAAGAATTCATCGAATGGGAGACAGGGATTTTCTGAGGCCATCGAAGCCATGGAACAGAAAGTTGAGGAGCGCGTGTTCGGAATGGGGGACGAGTTTGGGGTTCAGCTTCAGTGGCCAGCGATGAACGACTGCGGTCCCCATGATATCTCAAGCGGAAGCCTGGAGATTGCCCGAACAGCTAAGGTAAAGGTAAAACCTCCCACCTTCGATGGAAAGACGTCATGGATGTCGTACCGGAATCAATTCGAAGTCGCTGCAGGAGCAAATGGGTGGATGTCCCCGAAGAAAGCTACTGCCCTGATTGTGTCATTAAGAGGACAGGTCAGTGATGTTCTGCAGACCTTACTTCCAGAAGAGTGTGAAGACTACCTTAAATCAATCAAGCGTCTTAAGATGAAGTATGGGCATGCACACGTGGGACAGGTAGTCGGACGACTGGTGAATCAGGTGCAACCTAAGAGAAGAACGCTCCGATGCTGGAATTGGAAATGGAGATAGAAATGGAAATGGAGATGGAAATGGGCCATGCGCATAGTAAATGCGCGAAGAAGCCCAAGAAAACAATAGCGGAGCAGCGAAAAATGTAACGGGTCGATGAGAAGAGGCAATCGTCGACCCAGTATCGTAGAGCCTCAAAATAAATAGCGCGAAGTGCATCTATGCAACACCAAATTGCTGATGCTGTTGCAAGAAGACCACGTCTAGAAGACTGCAGGCATAGTAACAGACTAGAAGAAAAATCGGCCAAAACATTCAGAACTGCCGTGGTTGACGATCAGTGGCATCCTGACAATTTGCGGATTGGTCAAGAAGCTGATGAAGACCTTGGTTCATTGATGGTTTGGAAGGGAATTGGTCGCAGACCGGCTTGGCAAGAAGTGGCTCCTCGTTCACAGGGACTGGAATCCTACTGGGCTCAATGGGACTCTCTGAAGGTAGAGGATGATCTACTCAAGTGTGTTGTGGAGAACCCAGATGGAGAAGACTGCGCCAGTGGATCCTGGCGCAGGTTGAAGGATGTCCACGAGCGAGTACGCCATCACACTCAGGATGCCAGCGACAGGACGAAGAATAGTTACCACGTGCAAGCCGAGAGAGATGGTTACCAAGAAGAGGACCTTGGTTGGTTGTATAATCCTCAACGTCGCCAAGGTCTGTCCCCAAAGCTCCAAGAATACTGAGAGGGACCATACGAAATACTAGAGCAAATAGATGACGTCGTTTATCGCATGAGACTAACACCTCATAGTGAGCCAGGGATGGTGTGTTTGAACCAGTTGCTCCATACCATGGACGTGACGGCGGTGAAGTGGCGGTTGTGCGACAAATTGCTGGAAAACCTAGAGAGCCAGCTTATGGGAATCCCTTGTCGATCTACGAGGACGTGCACTCGAGCAGGATGTGGGGAGGCTGGCAATTCCGAAACTGGGCTGCGGATTAGACCGTTTGGTATGGAAAATCGCAGGAAACATGCTGGAGGTGATGTTTCAGCGTGCTGGTATGAAAATGGTCGTGTGCGGCTGTCGGCCCAATCAGCCCGTTGTGCAGCCTGGGACGGTGGATTGCCATTGCCACAAGACGGCTGGGTGCACCCGTGGGTCCCGGTATGGATTTCGTCATCCGCCAGCGACAAGTACATGGAATAGTGTGTTTCGGGACGAAACGCAGTTTTTAAGAAGGGGGCAATGTAACGAAACCAGCAGACGAATTGAGTTACATTAAATAAAAGAAGCAGACCTCTCGGCGCGATAAAAACGAAATTGTCACACGCACAAAAAAAGACCATAAATCTCTCTCGGCTGGTAAATATCGTAAAGCGGTGAGTCATACACTTACGCATGGTACTGTATCGAAAGCGGAGACAAATGTCTGGAATATTCTTCAACACATCGAGAGAAGTATGGAATTTACAAGAATGCTCTAGTAATCGTCACATACGTATATAAGGCGGCTGAATTCATTACGGGATTCATTCATGCGGGCGGAGTAGTTCGGGATAGAGAAAGTCCTTACGTAGTGGTAGCGTAGAAATAAATATACTAGTGTCGTTTTATATAAATAGTGTGATATAAATAAATACGGACAGAGATATAAATAATAGTAGTAGTAAATAAATACCTGTGATAATTAAATTGTAGAAGTTTAAGTGTGTTAAGTTAGTTTTATGTTTCTATAGTTAAATAATTTTGAGTATATAAATATACAGATTGTTTTAAATAAATAATTGCACGAGTTGTTTATTGGAACCCGAAAACGTTACAATATTTATAGAGTCTCATAAATAAATACGAAACTGAGCTAGAATTTATAATAAACATAAACCAATTTTCGATAAGAATAGATATTTTCCCACGTAATTTTCAAATAATATGAACATAGTTACACTAATATAGTTACTTTCCCCTAAAAAGGAGATACAATGTGGACAAATAATTATTGTACAGCTTCGAATTATTATTTTAGAGTGAATAAAAATAAAAATTGTACAACTCATAATTAGTTTAACAAATTTAGTTAAAATCAGTGCAAATTGATTGATTACTACTACTAACACGTAAGCATAGACAGAGGGGTTAGTATAATATATACAAAATAAACGAATATTGAGTGGTCATCCACAAAATAAAATAATTTACGAAACTACATATCATATTTCGATTGTTATATCCGAACTTTCAACAACAAAAAAAAAGATCTGTGTCCGAACCGTTACTGTTTGTGGGAAGGTTAGTGTTTAAAGCAAAGTTTAAGGTTTTATTTTTCTGTAGCTATTCCTTTTCATTAGATGGATTATTGTCTTTTTCAATATATTATAAATTTGAAAGCACTTAAATACATGTCAAAACTTTATTGTTTAGTAAATGTTAAAGACTTTGTATTATATTTGTATTAAAGAGGCACTTACCTGGATTAATAAGTATTAATAAAACATATTATAACCGGTATTATATTTTTTCTATAATCTAGATTGTATTAGGCAGTTTTCCATTATATTGTATTAAATGAGACGTATTTCTTTTACTTTTGCTGTACTTTGCTACATTGTATGAAGTATTAAGAAATAAAATAAATTATATTATTAACAAGAAAAAAAATCATGCATATCAATCATTAATGTGGAAAATTATAGTGGGATATTATCTAGTTCTAGTGCTGATATTAATACACACTCGTAATTAGTAGCAGGTTATTTTTCTTTAGCACTAAGTAAGGTATCATGTCAAATTTGTATGTTCATTGGCACATCGTGCTTTATTTACTTATCCTGTATAGTGAATAATGTAGAAGTAGTTTATAGCCCATAAATGTAATGGGCCCATTTCCTGGGTCGCCCGGAATTAGATTACAGATAAACACGAAGAAACTCTCGATTTTGTAGAAGGAATGCGTTTACAACTGAATTACTTAGTAAAGTAGAATTTTATAATGAATAATTTAATAATAATATATCCCAAATTTAATGCTTATATTTAAAAAATATATATTGTTTGCTAACTTGGCACTGCACGAGCTTGTGGAAGAGTAGCATTTTTATTGAAACTCACTGCTCTATTACTCTAAATGTAGTTGAGTCTCAGTAATATTTTTTTTTGTGAGATATTCCTATGTGTATAAAGAACATTCTGTAAAATTTTCACTTGTTTTCGTTCAGTTCCTTTTTAGATGTTGACCTGAGAAAGGTGATGTTAAAAAATAGCTTTCGGTCATTTTGGAAAAGCTCTAGCAAAAAGAAAAAGAATGCATTCTCAGGACTAAAACTTATACTGCAGGTAGTTATGTAAGTGTTCAACACAGAAATAACATATTATTAGCGAGTCTCTTTTCCTTCATAAAAATGTACGGTCTTAAAAAGTAACGATTGATAATTTTTTCGGAATGTTTACAGGAAGAGTTTGACTGACTCTCTTGCATGATTTCTTGAAAAATTTAAAAATTGTATGCTTGAAGTTCATTTCATGATGAACACACTGGTTTTTGAATTATTCTGATATCTTTTAAAATAGCTTGGAAGAGAGCGTGATCTTAACAATAAGTTTTTTATGGCAGCCGATAATAAAACCAAGGCTGCGTGGCAGTCGACTTTTCCTGATTTACCTATTTATAGATCAGCTCTATGTGGATTGTTTAATCATAATTTTGTGTCGTCACCCGAAAAACTCATATCTCTCAATTATAGGGAGATAGTGTCTCTTTCGAGGAGATTGATAGTTTTGTGACACCAGGTTCGCAATCATTTTATATGTTTCATGTGAACGAGGGAGATATTATTGAAGCGATTTATAAGTTAAGTTCTAGTCCGGCTTCTGGTGATGACTCTGTACCATCGCTTCTTTTGAAGAAGTCATTTCCTTTTATAACGGGTGTAATGGCATACCCAATAAATGTTTCTTTTGAGAATGGTATATTTCCGTCAAAATTAAAACATGCTACGGTACCTATACCCGATGTTCAAGAAGGGTGATGCTAATAATATGAACAATTATCGTCCCATAAGTATACTATCCGTTTTCACCAAGGTGTATAAATTTGTTGTTAATAAACGACTAATGAATTATTTTCTTCATTTTAAACTCATGTCCGAAAATCAGCATAGTTTTTTCCCAGGTAAATCAACTGATACTGCTATGTTTAATTTCTTAAGCAGTATTTACACTTCGATCGACCACAATCTTCCATGTCTAAGTATGCTAATAGACTTGTCTAAAGCGTTTGATGATGTAGTAGATATGGTGTAAATGGTGTCTGTTTGAAGTGGTTCGAGTCATATTTGTCGGGAAGGAGACAGAGAGTGAGCATCGACGGGAATTCCTCTGGTAGCACTGTAGTACGTATGGGTGTTCCACAGGGCTCTGTTCTCGGGCCAACGCAATTTTTAATTTTTATCAGTGACTTTCCTAACTGTCTAACTCGTATTGCTAAGGTGATGTTATATGCCGATTACATAAGTTTAGTTGTTTCATCGAACAATGTTGACGATGTTATTAGTGCTGCTGGTGTGGCCATGTCTAAAATAAATAATTGGGTTAAGCTTAATAGGATCGTCGTGAATATCGAAAAAACTCAATGTATGTTTTTTAATAACAAAAAAAAAATTAACATCTCAAGGTTTGTCATGGCTGACTCAGAAGTTGTTTCGTTAGCAGTTGTAGGTTGCTCGGTGTTATTGTCGATGAGGGTTTAAAGTGCTCGGAACACATAGACCAGTTATGTTCTAAACTCGCCAGATCGTGCTACGCTCTCTTTCAGTTGGGCAAGTCATGCAATTTGTCTACACTGAAATGCTTTTATTACTCTGACTTCTATTCCAGGATGCGTTACGGAATAGTGCATTGGGGTATGAGTAGTGACGTTTCTCGCATTTTTATTTTACAAAAGAGGGCTGTCAGGACTATTTTTAATCTCCGACAGGGCGACTCGTGTAGGAATGTGTTCAGGGTCAATGGGATTTTTACATTTTATGATGTATATATTTTTGAGCTTCTGTGTTATGTATATAGAAATCGCAGCAGCTTTGATTTTAGTCTGTCGCATAGCTATGAGACCCGCCACTATGATTGTGTTTTGCCTCCTGTACATAGAACGACTTCCTTTTAGAGGATTTTGTGGGCTGTAAATTATTTAATGCTTTGCCAAATGAAATAAGAACATGTCCCGCATTACGAGTTTTTAAAAAAAAATTGAGGGACTCTCTCCTTCAAAGTTGTTGTTACAGTGTTCAAGATTTTATAAAATATTTTAAATAACTTTAAGTTGTAATGTATGTGACGTATTTCTTTTACTTTTGTAAATTGTACTGTGCTACATACAATGTCTGAAGTACTAAGAAATAAAATGAATTATTATTATTATTATTATTATTATTATTATTATTAATTAAACTTTCCGTAAACTACGTTTTCCTTAAAAGTTTGCCCAACCACCATTTTAAAAATGGCTGCCAGAAAGAAACTATCGCTTATAAAATTTTTCCAAACAGTATTTTGTGACTGTCTACCTATAGGGAACTCATGATAAAAAAATCAGGAAAATAAAAAATGTTGCGCAGCATTGCTTCGGTGATTTGAAATGGATTGAACTCTCTTAAAATGATATTGTTATTGTAATGTTTTCTAAATTATTGTTTCACAGACATTAACAGAAGTTATTATTAATGTATCACAAAATCCGAAAATGAGATAAAATGTGTTATTCCATTAGAGGAATTAAAACCGGATGGCATAAAGAGAATATTGATGCTACTTTAATATTCTTTACTAGGAAATGTATTCTCCGGAGTAATGTTTATTAAAATATATTCATTAATTTAAAATCTTTGTTCATTTCCCAAATATTTCACTGTCCTATTTTCGCTAATACACTGCATATTTAACATGTGTTGAAGCTTTACTAAATTATTTAAATACCCTAACTACACAAGTAACAACACAAACCGTCCCACCTGTTGTTAAATTTGAATAGAATCCGAATCTGAAAGTTATGTAAACTGAACATTCCAGACGTGGTTATAACTATTGTTATTGTATTCTATTAATATTAATTAACACCAACCGTACCTTATTAATCTAGTTTCATGACATAAATTTAATACATAAATTACGGCCGGTTTCATAATATATATGTCAAACTCCTTTTAACTAAAGTCCACTTTGAGTTAAAGCTGACTTCAAGGTGAACTTAAATTAAAAGCGTTTCATAATTGTTTTGGGTTGCCACTTTTAGTATAGTTAATTTTAATGTAACGTTTTTGTGCTAGTTGCATTGTATTATAGTCTCAAGTTATGGAATTTATATTGGTTTTCCTAACAGAATTACGCGCGTTTTATGTTCGACAATTTGCTCGCATTCATTGTCGATGTTTGTCACTGGCAGTTTATTGTTAAATATATTACGTAAAATTTGTGACAAGAAAGAGAATAGAAAATATTGAATAGGGGAGCTAAGTTTATCAAAGTGAACGAATTGTTGCTCCCATATCTCCAACTGTAGTACGCGTACTTCCAGTGACATAAAATCTAAAAATGTTCGTAATTGTCCAAATAGGGTTTTTCGGAAAAGAAAAATTGAAAAAGTTGCCCGGAAAATAGAAAAATTCGGAAAAAACTGAAAGTACTTTTTTCTATAGGAATTATGTATGAACTCAAGACCGTAACTCATGATTTGAACGATGGATATGCGCAATTTTTTTTTATTTTGTTCGCAATCGTCCTAGAAAAGTTTTCAGGAAAAAAAATCGAATCAATTACAAAGAAAAGTCTATTGAATGTTTTCTATTGAAAAATGTCTGGAAGATCTGGAGCAAAATCTGGAAAAACGCATTCGCAATTCGAAGCCAACTAGGATTAGATAGACGAAAAGCTCCAACAGATGAAGAGGATTTACATATCAGTGAGTTATCTTGTTCAAACAGGATAATTCACCGATACATAAATCCAGAGTGGTTCAGCAGTGGATGGAAACTGCAAATATTGAGAATCTACCCTGGTCCTCTAAAAGTCGAGATTTAAATCCTCTGGAAAATCTCTGGGGATTTATGAAAAAGCAAATATCTGATAATGTATACAATTCAAATCAATTATGGAATCAAATTGAAACTACCTGGGTAGATGTCGCCGTGGACTAATGCCAGAAACTTGTTGACAGCATGCCGTCTCGTTTAGCAGAAGTAGTAGAAAATAGGGTGGGCACACTATTAATTAATTTATATATTGTAAACTTTTATTTTTTTTTAGATTCTTTTTCTTATCTTTTGTTTTGTTATATTATTTTTTAAGTTTTGTGTAAATACATTATCTCATTTACTAATAATTGCCAAAAATATAAAATGCCCTACGTAAGCAAAAATATCAGCGAAACAGTAAATCAAGAAGAGGAAATATAAATTCTCTTATACATGCCTATATAACAATCTCAACAGTAGAAATTCATATCAAACTAAACACATAAAACACAATAACCACATTATTCAATATGTGTGGAGGCATTATTTCTAAAATTTAGAGATGGGTACGAATTTAATCGGACTGAATTTTTTGTGGAAACCTTTTTCTTGTAACTAAGTGTACATAAAAAGTAATTTAACAAACAGTGTACGAGAGCTAACTAACATATATTTGATGAAGCTAAATCATATTTACTGTTAAGTTAGTAAATCCTTCTCCAGTATATAATATTTCCTTAATGAAAGATTTTTTCAATTATAATTTGTATTTTTGGAAGCATGTTTTTTTAATATCAGTCGGTATATGGTTATAAACACGAATGCATTGATAAAGTACACCTCTTTGCAACTTGTTTAAAAGCATAAATAAAGTACCTGGTATTATTTCATAAATTCTTTATCAAAACTCTATGTACATTTCGCCTTACGACATCATTGGGAGTTCAACTGAAACTGACAGTATGTACTATTCTTTAGATTAACATATTATCCTACGGTTTTCAAAAATGAACCGTTACATCTTAATGGTACAATTAAGGAAATAATGAACACATCATTTACAAATTGGGAAAAACGACTTTACAATACTCGGATTTATTGGTGGAGAATGTATTATATCTCTCTAGTCATTAAGAATATTGTATGAATGCATAAGATAATAGTAAATAAAAAAAAGAAAATTATTTGATTGCAGAAATTCGCTTCAAAATGTGTCAACTTTGACAAACTTATTTCCTTATCCAGCAAACCCACAAGATCCAGCGAATATGATATGGTTTCAGCAAGATGGAGCACCGCCCCATTACCAAATCAATGCCTGACAGTACCTCAACTGAATATTTCCAAATCAATGGATAGGGAGGCGAGGATCGACTGAATGGCCAGCGCGATCCCCTGATTAGTCATTAGACTTCTTATGGGGATATGCCAAAACCATTGTATACAAAACTAAACCCCTCGACTTACCTGACTTAAGAAAACGAATAGCGCTTGCGAGTAGATCGGTCACGCGTGAGATGTTGAGTAACGTAGAAGAAATTTAAGATTAGGATGTTGCCAAGACGTTTGCGGCGAGCATATTGAACATCTACATTAACATTAATGTTTACTTTTTTTAACATATTCAAGAAATAAACAGATTACTTATTTGTTTTTGAGTGTGTTTTAGCGAAATTCTGTAATCTAATAATGTTCTTTCTTTAATGTTAATTTTTGCAATAAATCTGAAAACACTTAATATTTCCGAAACAGTTGAAGATAGGTATAGGAAAATATACATGAAATATTTCTAAAATTTCTGAAGATTCAAAAAATTGAATAATATACAGGGTGTTGCGTTTAAAATAAAAAAGTTGGTGTTGGCCACTGTTACATGGCACACCATACATAAAAACTTTCTTTTCAAAAAAATGCACAACTAAAAATACCAATGTCATGTCCAAGTTTTCAAACACGCCCCCATTTATTTATTTTCGAATTTATTCCATTTGACTGATAGACAGTGTATGTATAAATCTCGTTAATTATGTCTTCTAAATAGAAGCATTAAGTGTATAATAGTATTTAGAAAGAATTGTGGAAAAACATAACTACAAAAACTTCTGCAAAATTCGGACTGGAAGTAATTCTCTTAAACTCAATAGTTTCCATCTGCAAAGAAATATCCAAATTTGAAACCGAAGTAACAATTTATTCTCATCGAGAAACGTTGTTGTAAAATATCTCCCAAGTTATATATCTAGTCTAGGCGCATTTATGAAAAACACAATGCGTTATTTGGAACAAGAAATTCCGGCATTTTTGCATAATACGGTCCTGCGCAGCAGCTTTCTGTGTAATGTTTGTAGATTATTTTTCTCTTTGAGAAATTCCCACGGGAAAAAATTGTTCAGCAGACATTGCATATCAAACGTCAATTTCTCAATTGTAAGGGTTGGTCGTAACCGTATAGGGTGTGTTTTGTGCATTTACATATATCGACCAATGAAAACCGTGCTTTGCCTGTTGAAATTAGAAAAATACGTGAAGAATTTCATCGCAAGAGCTCGCCATTCACAATATATATGCATTTAGCTTTATCATATCTTATAATAAATAAGAATATGCTTTTGATACCCAGCAGATAAATCTACTTACAACTCATCACCAAATAATCCGCAGAAAATTTTGTAGGTATTAATAATAGGTCAACTCACAAACTGATAGCCAACATTAAGGCGCTGACTTTGAAGGATACCTACCACTTTTAATAGTAATTAATTAAAATTTACCCACCCGTTTTGCATGAAATTTCTACTCAGTAGACACTTTTATTTAATGCTGAATTACGCTATTTACATTCACTTGTTAGATATTACTTACAAATAGATCAGATTACTTTCAAATTTTAGATCTATACGATACAAGTCTCACAAATTCATAATCTGATATTATTCCATCTCTTTGCTGGCACAACTTTTCTTTCAAGGTCAACTCTTCATGTGTTCCCAACAACTGGATTTTGTATGCTTTGCTTTTTAATGTGTATGTTACTGTGAAAGATCGAAAGTGGTGAATGTCATGATTCACTGGTAAATATCGACATACACCAAATATGCTGGTCAGAGAACGAAAGATTATTTGTATTCTAACATTCAATAGTATATCTCAACATACACCGATCGCTAGTGGCGAATGTTACTCAATTAGTAACTGAAGAAATATCAGCATGCCTAGTGTCCACCAAATCAGCTGTTTTCCGTTTCATTAGGTTAGCAGAGAATTCGTTACATGGTTTTTTCATTCAAGTACCTGGTTTCATATTACAATGGTTACTGCACTATTGCTGTGAACAATTTATTGAAGAGTTTAGCACTTTAGTCAAAATACATCACAGGAAAATTGTTCTTATTTTAACTAAGATAAGTATTTAAATATGCTAAGTGATTGCTGCTAAAGATAAAAGCAGTAAATCGTTGCCACTAAACACAAGGCTCCGTGGAAAGAACCAACCAAGAGATACAAAATATGTTAACTAGTTGATGGATCCAAAAAAGTCGTTGGAAAGGCTACATTTTGATGACATGTGATTCTTCTTTACGTGAAAAGTTGCATGAACAACACGAGGCAATTTCTACGAAAAGGATAGTCGCAAGAAAGAAGATCGAACCACGGGCAACAGAAATGTTACAAAAAAATCCAAATCGCAAATATTGGCCAAGGCCGTACTGATCCTCTAAATGTGTTGGTTGCTGCTGTTGGCGTAGAGGATTCCGATTTTTATAAATTAGTAGTCAAAGCAATTTTTCACCCGAAATTACTTCACATCGATGGGGAAACCGCTGAGGGATTATGGTGTAGACCCCATAGGAAATCCAGGAATTATTTGGGATTATTGGAATTATGTGGAATTATGCGGGATTACTTGGTAGAATTATGAGGGATTCCACAGACATCAGAAAGAATGATTTTGTATCTATTGTCCTGTATAATCAACAATACCTTATGTAATCGAATCATCCCTTCAAATTAAACGTCATGTCCATAGTTCACAGTAGTAAAAATCAAATTGAATTTTAACAGATAGTACCTTTGGTAATATTTCACTTCCACGAATGACGCCTTACGACTCATAACTTGATCATACGCTATTTTGCGGGAAATTGTTGATCGTACACTAGTTTGAACCGAGATTTGAACGCATGCGCTCTCGGCGTTTTATTTATACAAGCCAGTGTAATGCGGTGTGATGTGATATTCTAGAATGTTATGCTGTTCATTTTTGCTGCCAATGAATTATTGCACAGATAATCTTGAGAATAATTTTTACAGCTGAAATCAAGGTATGATTCTCACTTGAAATCTATTACCGAGTCTTTTACCAAGAAAGTAATTGTAATTTGTAACCGCCCGTTGTTTTTATCTAGATGGACGTTTCACAAACAGGGGGCTGAGTGCTTCACCGAACTTGAAAATAAGCTAAATATTTCCGTGCCTGTATGCATTAAAAATCTTTTAAGGATCAATGGATTTACTAACGCACAATTACTTGCTCAAATCACAGATGATGACATCTTGGAGATGGAGAAATTTATGGCCGAGACAGTACCATTAATTCTCAACGAGGAATACGAATCGTATTTTGGAATATTTTCGAAAAAACCAGAAAATTTCAAACTTAGACAAGGTCACAGAAAATTAATTACCATAATTTCCAGCCATTTCAAAAGAAACATTCTAAAACACAAGATAAATTCCTTGCAACAAATTGGTGCGCTGGAACTTTAGGTAAGCGAAGATGTCGGCCGAGACCTCTGTTAATCTATAGTATAGTGTATGTACAGTAGAACCCAGATTATCCGAACAATTTTCTTATATGTTAATCGTGCTCCATATTATCCGACTCCTGATTCTTAATTTCATGACAATTTTTTAATAAAACCGGTGTGAATATTGTCAAAAGTTATTTTTCTTTTCAATTAGTGTGCTATTCATTTCACTATTGCTCCATTTCCGTCTAGTGCATCGAAAGTATTACACATTCATAAGTCAGTTACATGGTTGGTTACGAGGTTAGTAATAATGCAAAATTTTAAAGAACGATAGAATAATTATTATTTAGAAAAAGATACCAAACCTTTCTCCAACATTCATTTATGATTTTATATACATATATTGTAATGTTTAAAATACATCACAATTATGGTATAATTTAAAATTAACAGTTTTCAAATTTGATTGTATAGTATTATCGCATATAAAATGGAATAACTTATTTAAATATTACAGATATGTAAAATGTTTGTTAATTACTAAAAGGATTTATTTTGTAATCTCAAAATTATCAATAAAATCAAAACTAACAGTCCGAAGTGCACATATCCATATATTATTGCAAAGATAATTTGAATGGCTATCGTTATAATATCTAGAAAGTACAGCAATGTATTTAAAATAAAAAAGTTGAAGGTGGTTGCGAAAATTTGGAATACCCTGTATATTTGTAAATAAAATTAGAAAAGGCGCAGTCGCATACTACATACGTACGAAAAGTCTCATTGCTACAGCGTTATTAGTTTTCATACTAAGCTCCGCCGACACACTATTGCACCACCCGGTATATAATTTATTCTCAATTTTAATTCAACAATTTCATATATCTGTATTAGATCTGTAAAATTTGACCGTTAATAAGAATATCTAGACGGGTGGCTGGTTACGAGTTCACCTATTCTTGCTATAAAGAGGAAAACACTGTCGGGAAGAACTTAAATAAACGCGTTACGTTTCTGAGCATTTTCTTTCTCCAAAATTTCAAAGAATACGAAAACAAGCTCACGAATGCTTTGAGATTAGAACATTATATTTGGGGACAGTTTTTGGGATTCTGTGATTCACGTACAGACACAAGATGGGAATAATAATAATAATAATAATAATATCGTTTATTTGCTATAGATTCATACAGAACACGAGCAACTGTCAGAATAGAAATAAAATAAGAACAAAAATACAGATAAAATATACAGATAGAAATATATATATATACAACAAACTAACTATTAACTAACAAAACATACACAGTGATTACAATAAGTAAGTACATCAACGAACAGGGCAACAATGTTCATTATAAGAATAGAAGGCTTCCCCCAAAAGAAATTTTTTTAAAGTTTTCTTAAATTTATTCACATTAGAAGAAGACAGCAGCTTAACATTTGCTGGTAACGCGTTATACGCCTTAATTGCTCTATATCGAGGCCCATCCTCAAACGCTTTAGAGCGATGCAGTGGCACAACAAAGTCATCACAGCTCCTGGTTTGCATGGCACTATATATATCTTTATTTCTCAATGACACGTTCTCACCCCCAATCAAAAACATTACCAGTTCGTATATATATAGGGACGCCAGGGTCATGACATTCATCTGGCGAAACAAGTCACGGCAAGGCGAGTTATAAGGGGCACCGCACATCGATCTCACAATACGCTTTTGGAGCACAAAAATATTTGAAAAGCATGGGGAAGATCCCCAGAATATAACTGCATATCTAAGCCGTGACTCCACATATGCAAAATAAAAAGATTTCAATGAGAAAACCGTGACACTTCGCCTCAGAACTCCCATCCCATACAACGCTGAGCCAAGTTTTTTAGAGAGAGAGAATATAACATACAAAAAAAGAATGGAACTGCATACAAAGAAAGTGCCATGAAACTCGTATAGAGTGTTAGTACAAATTTTTAAAAAGAAAGTATTTTGATGAATACAAACGCTCCCCTTTTGGTGTACACATTCGAGAAGGATCGACTTGCGAAGGATACAACGCAAAGAACTCAAACGCCTGCTGAAGAAGCAAAAAGCAAGTGCTGCAACTTTAACCGTAAAAAAGTTGATACCACTGAATTACGATGTAGACATTCCAAAGAACGTTAAAGAAGATTCTATTAAAGCGCGGCTACTGAATCAGGGTAGTGAAGGAATAAAGCATTGTATTGATATTTAAGTTGAAATGTACATACATTCAGGAAAACATTTTTTAGGGTACTTATACTCTTCTTTGTTAAGTTTATTTAAGCATGTCTGGGGTTTTGTTAATATTTAATTATATTTTATTGTTTTTGGACTAAGGATATTTAAATAACCGATTGATTGGGGAGATAGGTACTTTTTTTTCCTTTCTTCTTAATTGATGTTGCAGACACTTCTTGATGAAACATTTTAATAAGTTAATTTAATTACCGAGAATAACACACTTGACTATATTTTACAAAGTTTTATTTGAATTTTCTAACATATGTTTCGGCTGTTATGCCATTATCAAAGAGTTCCTATCTAAAACTAACCTAAAGTAAGTAAACGTACAACTTATACCGTATGTGTCAAGTTTCATTAGGTATAGGGATTCAATGTTTACGTGCGATTTATACGTATACAAGTAATGCGTGGCAACATGGCACCCCTACTGTCCGTCACCAATCCCGGCAACAATCGACATCACAACGATTTTCTCTGAACTTTCTACTTCTACATTCAATGTTTAGCTGTGAACACGTTGCGATCTAGTCTGCAATAAAAGTCGTCTTATTACTGGAACGTGAAACATCAAATGGCCGCCGCGATCTCCTGATCTAGTAGTTTATTATTATTTTCAGAATCCTTTTTATTTACCTTATTTTTAATTTTATTACGCTTTTGTTTGTGTCATGCAGCGTGAACGCAGCTTAAGAATTCTCTGCATTTACTGAAAGGAAAAAGAAAAACAAATCCTTGCAACTCGTAAATATTATTTCTGAACGCATTACAAACACCCAAGCCGGTGGTCGAATAGTTACTGCTAACCACGCTAACTTGTATATACGAAGATGCATCGGTCGTGCTGGCATTGGAAAGGAGAGAAGGGGTACTATGTTGCCACGTACTGTATGGATTAATCGCCTATGGCTAATGAAAATTGACACATGCTGTATACCTAGCTCTCATAATGATATCGGGTGGTGTCTAATGGATATTTATAATTATATCTATGAAGGGAGTATTCCAGAAATCTAGCTGCGTGTTAGTAACTAACACTAGCTTTTTTAATTTCTAGTATTTCTAACAAATCTAGTCTTTTACTTTTTGTTACATTATGCATAATGTCTCGTAGATATTTGACGCAATTTTAACTCCAAGAAGAAGCTGCTAATATTGACTTAGATGACTTCGACGGGGGTGACATATCTAGCGAAGAGGAAGATGTTGTATTTGACGGCAGTAATGAAGAAGAAAACAATGACGAAAACGAAATTGAAGCTGCAGAAGATAATAATGATGACTGTATTGAATCTCGTGATGGTACAAAATGCTTTACCCCAGCACAAACGCGCAAGTAAGCGACATTCTTCCAACGTGATGAAAATCAAGCCACTTTTGTCAACGCTATCGATTTGTTTATATTATTGACATATTGGTAAGTCATACGAACAGAAAAGCTGCCTCATTCTATGAAAACAATAATAAAAATTGGAAAAACGTCGGCATTGTTGAAATGTGAGCATTTATTAGTCTTCCGCTTCTGGCTGGATGTTGTCGAGAAAGAAGAGAGCCAATTTGAAAGATGTGGGAGTTTGATAATGCAGCTTTTCAAAGGCCAATTTTTCCAGCAACAATGCCAAGAAATAGCTTTGAAGAAATAATAAGATTTCTGAAGTTCGACAATTTTGAAACCAGACCAGTACGAAGGCAAGTGAACAATTTAGTTGCAATTCAAGAAATTTTCGATATTTTTGTAAGAAGTTGTTAAGAAATTTATAATCCAATTCCCAACTTGTGTATAGATGAACAATTTGTACCATTTAGAGGGCGGTGTTCTTTCGGAGTTTACATAAAGTCTAAACCAGACAAGTATGGGCTAAAAGTGTGGGCTTTATGTGATGTTGAAAACTCGTATGCCGTTAACTTACAAGTTTATAAGGGAATAAATAATCGGACTCCTGAAAAAGAAGAAGGGAAGAGAGTCTTAGTCCACCATTTAGGTCAAGGATATGGGATTACCATGGACAACTTTTTCACGTCCTTACAATTAGCCCGTGATTTATTGGAAGAAAAGAAAACTTTAGTAGGTAGAATGCGACAAAATCGTCGCGAAGTTCCGAAAGAAATGTTATCAAATAGAAAATTCCAGTATGTTTTTGTTCACCGAGAATGTATCCAGGACATCTTACGATCCTAAGAAGAACCGTGTTGTTGTACTTCTTTCCTCCCAGCATTATAACAACGAAATTTCAGATGAAAATAACTTATACAAACCGACCATAATTAATGTTGGACTACAATCGTGATGAAGGAGCTATGGATATAGTGGACAAGATGCTGAAAGAATATGCTTGTAACAGATCCACTAGACGATGGCCACTTGTAGTATTTATGAACTGTGTAGATATAGCTACCAGCAATGCATACGTTTTGTACACACTCAAATTTCCAGACTATGAATATGGAAAAAGCTGCACAAGAAGATTATTTCTAAAATAGGGTCTTGAACTGGTACGTTCTTAAATCCAAAGACGTGCCGAAAAAGGTTTTGTTGGAGGCCAAAAAAGCGTACAACTCTCAATCAGCGCCGCCGCGCCGAAAAAGGTTTTGTTGGAGGCCATAAAAGCGTACAACTCTCAATCAGCGCGCCGCGCCGTGATTGACATAAAATATGGATCAAATATCAGGCAACCGGCAAATGATCAAAAACGAGGAAGATGCAAGTCTTGCCCCCGGATCAGTGACAAAAGTACTCAGCCAAACTGCAACCATTTTCTTTTTGTAAAGAACATGTAGTTATAAAAATGGAAAAATTTTGTAAAGAATGTTCAAATAACCTTTAAATATATACTGATGCAATTAAAAATATGTTTAATAATAGTATATTATGCAATGAGCATTTAATGATAGCTATTAAGACACGAGCAAGAGAATTACAATACGAGGCGAAGCCGAGTATTGTAATGAATACGAGTGTCTTAATAGCCATTAAATGCGAGTTGCATACACTATTTTTTCTACGACCCCATAATAAAACATATTTTTTGAACAATTCATTTCATAAATTGAGGTTAAAATTTTCCGTACGTTTTTGTGAATTTGGCTGGTAATAAATTGTTCGTGGCTACTAAGGCTTGTTCCATAATTTCTGGTGGAGTCAATTATTACATCTCACTGTCATTATCCCTCATTTTTACCGTTTATATTTTCAAAAAAGCACAAATTATAAGTACTTACTTGTAAATTGCAGAGAACTGTCACATTTATTTAATTTGTATATCTGTCAGATATGCAGTCGCCATATTGAATATTGTTTGAATATTGAAACGTCGCATTCCTATTGGATATAAACTTGTATCGTAATGAAAAATCGGTATTCCTATTGGATATAAACTTGTAACATAATGAAAATCTGTATCGTAATGAACATCATTATAGTACAGGTTCGGCATATCTAATAATACAATTAAAGTATGGGAGTAGAAAAAGTATAGTTTAGTTGTTCAAGTAAATTTTTTTGACCTATATTCCTTTAGGGGATTCAGTGAGGCCAAAAAAGTGAACGCTGGTCACTCTGGTTGATATTGGTAAAAAATGGTAAATTTTTTTCACTACTTGCATTATTAAGTACTAATAATGAATTTTAACGCTTCTCTGAGATACACGGTATATGAATATCGGGATTCAATAAATACATATAGATAGCTTTAAGTCTTAACTATTTTAAGTCTAACATTTATTTTTATATAAATGTATTTCGCAAGGAAATGAAATGAATAATATGTATCTAAAATATATCTTTAATTGTTATAAAAATATTGAATGTACTTACTTAAAATAAAAGAAGTTGCGTTACAAATCGTGAATTTCATTTATACGTTACCTAAATTATATTATGTTATGTCCATATTTCCATTACGTATGTATATGCACTTACTTCCACTCATCTCCTATTTATAGACTTTTCTTGATATCGTAAATCATGGATATAAATTGAATTTGAGCCTGCAAATTCAATTTCCTGTCATCGCTAGACAGAATCTTATTTCTTGTGTTTTTAAGAAAGAAAAATTGTTAGAGATAAAGTCACATCAAAAAGCAACGACCTTAGTACGTCAAATTACTTAAATTTCAAGGGGATCAAGTCAAAAAAAATTTCTTTTAAAAGAAGTAAATTATATAATGCTACTCGCAATTCCATAATAAATCTCTTCTTTTCAAAACATAATCAGGTAAACAATTCACTGAAAAAGTGAAACACCTGTGCATGCATTACGTGAAAGAAAAAAAAATCTTTAATGTATCCGTATTTCTGTCAACCATAAAGCTTTAAAAGGTTTTTATGAAGTTAAAAGTCCTGAAATATTATTTGCAGAAAATGTGGGAGTAGGGTATGTACTTTTATAAATAAAAAGTTTCGACAACTTTCACCAAATAAAAGCGTTAGTTTAAGTACCGTATTTGCATTTCGTAGCGATGACCTAATATTCAGTTTGATTAAAGAATGAATATTATTCTTAAGATAGGAACAAGCTAAAGCTTGAAAACCTCTGCTATTTATTGGTGGGTGGCAGAAAAGTGTCTACTTCAGATGACAGGCAGCACGCATGCAACACAAGTGAATCTGAACACCTATCCAGTAATAAACTGAGAGCTGTTTAGCTGTTAGTTTATTACTTTGGAATACAGAGTAGATAAGAACAGTTTTTTAGTAATAAAGTTTTACAAATACGAAAGAAGATTTTTATGTTATCTACCTAGCTATGACAAGTGACAATCGCAAACGTTTGCTGTTACGTACCCCCTATGATTTTTGATGTTTAGTACACATCGAAAAATGAGTGAAACTCAGGTAAAACATAATAAAATTCTGAACGAGACAAGAAAACAAATCCAAGAATATTCATCAGAGGACGACTATTATGTATTGGGAGGATGCATCGTCACATTTCACGACACAATTGTGTTTCAAACAATTTCGGTGAGGTAGTGAATTAAGTGAAGATGGCCCAAGATAAAGAAGCCCTGATAAAGCAAGAACTAACGAAAACATCTAGAATGTTGAAATTTTGGTCTTTGCATATCGAAAAATAAGAGTTTCAATGATTGTCGAAGAAATAGGGATATCGTAAGGTAAAGTATTAAAAATTTTGCTTTGAATATTTAGGAATGACTAAAGTTTTAGCATGTTGGGTTCGAAATTTCGAGAAAAAGGTGTATCGAAAAGAAATTTGCGAGGAAAATTTGGTTGCATTTGATTGACGACGAAAAGCTTTTTCTAAAATTATAACAGGTAATGGAACGTGGTTGTATAACTAGGATGTACCGAGAAAACATAAATACATGCATTAAGGTCACAAGGGAACTCCACCGTCAAAAATGACAAGAGCACGGAATTGATTGGCATAAGGAAGGAATCCTAACTGATTGAACACATAAAGAAGGGCTCCAAATAAACAGCAAATGTCTGTAGGGAAACGATCAGAAGCTTAAAAACCGCCATACAGCAAAGAATTCCCTGCAATTTTGGTCAAAAGATTATGCTTCATGAAAATTGCAAACTTCACAAAGCTCGCTAAGTCGTGAAGTAATTGACGAATGTCGATTTGCAGAGATGGAACATCCACCCTACACCAAGTAACTATTATCTCGTTCCTAAATTTAGAAAAAAAAAAGCACTTGAGGGGACGTCGTATGTCTTCAGGTGAGTACCTGAAAAGTGGAGGTGAAGAAATTTTTTGCGAACTTCTACAAATATTTTTTTAAGCATAGCATTCTTGGGAAAACGTTAGAACAAATATTTATAGTTATAACAAAACTAGGTACCACTTTAATTCAAGAGCCAAAAAAAGCCGACAAAACGAAACAAAAATATTAAACCAAGTATACCTAATACTAAATTAAGATAAATTGATCTAGGTAGTAGAATTTTACGGTTGCCGTTAAGAACGTCTTAGTTTCTAATTTGTGCCGTCGCATTTGGGTTTAATTTATTATTCTACTTTGCCTATTCATTAAATTACGCTACTTTATCTTTAAAATTTCCCTCTGTTACGGTCTAAAAGTTCTGTCTGTATATATGTATATTTTTTTTAACGCTTCTGAACAGTTTCCAGTTCACTTTTATTACAAATTTTGTTCCCGTCCATGTCGTATATAGGCTGTTCATAATTGGTTGCCAAATCTACGTTATTATTTTAAAAATTCGTTGTTGTTAAACTTGGAACGTTCTGGGTGTCATATTAATAATAGACTGTTATTTATTTGTTTGTTAGTATTTTGCAATAACTTAATAGTACTTATTGTATAATTTAGTTATAGTTTCTAAATTAATCGTAATTAGCGGCACCTGTTGTTAGACTGTGTAGTTATTCTAGATCTCTTCGTCTTAAACTTACTGAAAATTTTGCGTATTTGGGTGATTTTAATTGATTCCTTGTTTCTAAAATTCTAGACTGAATTTATCTACATTTATTGATATGAGTATTTATGGAATTGACTTGGGTTTATAAATGGGCTGGTTACGAGTTATACAGAATATCCTATCTTCTTCCGGACAAACCCGGATTAAATCAGGAACACTAGCTTCATGTATGTGGATAAACGGGATATTTTGTGGTAGATCGGTTTAATATCTGAAGTTATTCTCCTCCTTGATTAAACACGTTTCTTAAAATTAACGAACGTGCAAGTTTTTTCTTTTGTAAGATTTCTTCTCAACTGTGCGTTTTTTTCAATTAATGATTGTTTTCTTGCACTTTTAAAAAGGCTACTCTTGGCGAATATTGGTCAAGTTACTCTAGGACTCCAAAACATAAGTACTTTTAGAAATTATTCACTTTCATAACATAGATTGGGCACATGTTATACCGGTATTTTCTAATATTTTCATTTAATTTTCTTTGAAAAATCAATTTTAATTTTTAACGTCTTTATTTTTGCAAGGCTTCACTTTCGATAAAATTTTAATTCTCTCCTTGTTTTTTTCCCATGACGCCTAATCCTACGTCGAAGCCGAATAATTACATAATTGTAATTTTGATATTTAAATAAGTATGAAATTTGAATAACTGTATATCGAGTGGCATAACGTCAATTTTTATTATATTATACTGAAAAATAATTATCTTCGTTAAAATAGCATCTGACTAATAAAAGAAAATATTTCTTAATATTGTAAACAAAGTAATTTAAATTTAAATGAACTCATTGTCATTACGCAAAATGTTCATTATTCTTATCGATAAAATAAAACACCTTTCATTCTTATGTAAATAGTCAAGATTAGGTAATGTCATCTGGCATCGTAAGTTTCAGAAGAAGGGGTGTATTTAGATATGCGCACTTGTAATATTTACTTTAAAAGTTGCACAAAGTCATTACGCGTAAATAATATACTCCGAATTTAAAAAAAAAGTAACTAGAAAGTTGGTACAACATTAATTTTGGCGCCTTAAAAATTATTTACTAAAAAGTCATGCAACTATGATTCTGTTATCATGAAATATTACTTACATATTTAAAAGAAACACAAACTAACAAGCGGCATACTGATAAAATTACTTACAAACAATGGAATAGGAGTATAAAGTGTTTAGCGCATGTTGGTAATATATGTAAACAATAATATAACCAAGTAAATGACATAAGCCAAAACAAATGCACGACTAATTAACTTACGAGAACTTCCAGAACTCGTCGAAGTTGATGCGGCGCGTTTTATGGAGTTTATGAAGCCGCTCATCAGGACATATTATTTGACGTTTAAATTTTTACATGTGAATTATCACAATAGTACATAATTGTTCGCTACAAGAAAAACAACACGTTACTGGCGGGTGCGACGACAGTACGTTGCCACTGCATCGGTCGTGTGAGAGACACCGCGACATCAAAATGGAACGTCGCGGCGCCTCTATAGGCCACGCCGGCGCCTTGCTAGAAGGGGCACGAGGTGCGCACTATGGGCGACAACGCTATCTGTGGATGATCTGAGGAAAGTATTGATTATGCACTTACGTTTACGAAGGTGGATGGTGATTACGTCACAATGAGCTTCTCTTTGGCGTCGCAGAGCATCCCGGCGTTTCAGCTGGCGCACAAGTATGCTTCCTATGCGACCCACGTGATCGTGCAAAGTGATGATAACAGACTGCAGTTCCTCAATACCTAGAACACAATACGAAGATGTCTTTATGCCGATTTGCATTGGTCAAGGATTATTTTTAGTAAATAAAATTTAAAATATAAGCATGAAAGCGGCATGCTTTTAGAATAAATCCTACATATCAGCAACAGTTACATCAATTCCAAATACATACCAAATCAATATTGCCAATAGCGTGTGTTATAGGCATAGTTTTGTACGTAACAAGTATATAAACGAATCGCCTTTTTGGGCCTAGCAAGAAAACCAACCGCGACATCATTATCTGGTAAATAAAGTCCATTATTGGTATCTAATAGTGTATATAGCGAATAATTTTTAATACAGTGATTGTAGATTTATACAGAGTGTTCGACAACGATGAACCAACGCAAACTTATTTTTTTTAAATGGAATGCTATGCATATTTTTACATGATAGCACTTGAAGGGCTGATTAAATTGACATCAACTTGTGTTTGTCGATTTTAACTGTTTCTGAGATATGTCAATTTTTCGTTAAAAATTGTACAACATTTGAAAAGTTGCTATGAAATAACGATTGATGATAAAATACCTATTATGGGCTCAATTAGTAGAGATATCTTTTCAGTACGTGAAACTAATTTAAACATATCTACGCATGTTCTTTAGAACTACATACCATTCGCTAAAGTTAAAAATTCTAAAAAAATTAAATGGAACATCCTGTATATTTATATGTCATTAAAAAGTACTTAAAATTTACTAATTAAAAATATATACTTTCTTCAACCTGTAGGCGATATAGCATATTATATCTGAATAAACCCGTTTCAACTTAAAAATATGAGTTGACATGACAATTACACATAGCATAAGTAAAATTAATTGAAAAGAGTTACTTCTAATCTAATATTATATATCAAATATTTTCTTTTTACAAATAAGTAATTTTTATTAAAATTTTAAAACTGCAAGTTCATGAATTAACAATAGTTAAAATATCGCAGTCGCTGTGTGTCAAAAAATTTTTTATCGTCATATTTGGACTGAATTTTAAATTATTTCAAAATTAGAGAAGTCGTATGTAGATTTATAACTTCAGTTGAAAAGCAAGTCGTCAATACAAATATTTAAATGTACGTTTCTGAAAACTTCTATAACTTTCGCAATATCTTGAAGAACATACAAGCTACTATTTTCAAGCATAACAGTAATTATAAGTTATCATATAACAAATTAAACAATGTTTGGTTTTATACTATGTTCATATTTTTTAGTATTTGAAATATATAAAATATGGAAACAAATATATTTACGGGAAAACAAAAATTGCGAATTCTCAGTGACGTAAAAATGCTATTTATAAGATCATTACTCTTAAAAGTAACTTCATCATAAAAAAAAATCTGAGATACAACATTGTGGTTGTCATTTATTTTGTGCAACATCATACTACAGAAAGCAACCCTATTTATAAAAAACTTTCCTCTGATGATTTTGATGTAATACAGATAGAATTTAAACTTCTTTAAGGTTCTCTTAATAAAGTTTTTGCTCACATTAAGAACTCTAGAAAGTTTACGCACGCTTATATGAGAATTTACTTGAACGCATAACAAAAGAACCTTTTGTACATTGCGTTTTCTACAGCAGCAGTAACGAGGAATTCTGTTAGAACATTTTTTGAAAAGCACTCATCGATGGCAGTGGCATATTTGGATATTTTTGGCTGTATATCTTTGTGCTAGCAATCAATCAATTTTTTATACTATTACTAATTCATGAACTTCCAAACTTTTTATGGCAACCCATATTTTTAAGTCGTAATCGGGTTCATTCAGATATAATATCCTATAACTTTTGCAATATCGTCCATAGATGGAGGAAAGTAGTTATTTTTATTTAGTAAATTTTAAGTACTGTTCAATGATATATAAATATACAGGGAATTTTTAACTTTAACGAATGGTATGTAATTCTAAAGAACATGCGTAGATATGTCGAAATAAACTTTAATTTCACATACTGAAAAGATATCTCTACTAATTGAGTTCATCATCAATCGTTAGTTCAAAGCAACTTTTGAAATGTTTTACAATTTTTAAGGAAAAATCGCTATATCTCAGAAACAGTTGAAAATCGACAAATACAGGTGACGTCAGTTTAAACAGCTCTTCAATGGCTATCATAAAATGTAAAGAAATATATAGCATTCCATGTAAAAATTAAGTTTATGTTGGTTCGTCGTTGTCGAACACTCTGCATAAATAAAAATATTTTTAAATTGAATTTCTTAGTATTACGCTGTATTACACTTCATAGTTACCACAATTGACAAAAATGAGCGAAGCGTTCCAATTTCCAACCAATGACAAAAGTCGTAATTTTTAATTGTGTGTTGATTATTTTTGTATTTAACAACTCACAATAATTTAAACATATAGGGTTAGTAATTTAGACAGATTTAGTGTTTTCATAAATCTGTAAATGTGCCTTTGAATCATTTTCACGTATATTCTGCCCTTTTTCATTAGATCTTCAATTAATGAAGGATTTATCAAATTTTGCGAGGCTATATCTCGTATTTTTGATGTATGTATGTATGTCCCAGCAAGAAATATGAGGTACTCTGATAAAGTATAGTCCAGTTGTCAAATTTACCTGGATTATTTTGGATAAATTATAGCATTTCTCATGTTTTGACAAATATCTATTATAACAACTTACGTATAAATTATAATGATACAGCTATATATCGATTTTAATTTTAATTTAATTAAAAATACGGCTTCACTTTAATTAAAATAACATCCATTTTACATTCCATTATTCTAACATCTCTCTTAAGTTAGCAGTATTGTTTATAAGATTTGATTTATAAGAATTTGCGCACGGTTATTTAATTTAACATTCTTGTAGATGTTTGTTGATTTATTTGTGTTTAAGAATTTGCCACAAGTGTAGGTAACATACTATTAATTAAGGAAATCGCCCACCGTAAATAGAAGTGAGTAATATTTCCTTTGCGACAATAAATCAAACTTCAACTGCACATTATTTAGAAGTCGTTTTTTTAAATCTTTTTCCGCAAACAGCAGATATTCGACTAGCGTTTCTCTTTTTCTCTGGAGCTGGAACAATGCCTGCATAGTGTCTGCCTGTAAGTCTCAGTGGAGAACGACGTAAATGTTTTATCCATTGTTTCGTTGCAAGGATATTTGGAGATACATTTTCATTCGGTTTCATATAGATTTCCAACAAAATCCTTTTTAAGATATAAATTACTTCAATATCGACCATATTTTAGTATAAATAGAATGTGTTGATTCAAAACAGAAATAACATTTTTCCTTGTTTCCCCCCCCCCCTATTATAGCATTAATGTAGCGTATATCAGGTGTCCAACACAAGACGGTTTATACATAGTTCTATTATTAATCCAACTATCTGGAAATATCTCAAATGGAGATAGCTAATAATAACTTTATTTTTTTTTAAGTAATAACATGTTTTGATTACGTGATAAAAGTAAAAAACCTAAGATTTTTTAAATCATAAGGTAAACGATTATATGTTTTCACTATTTGCCTAGATGCACCAAAAGTATTGTGTAGAAGAGCACAATACTTTTAGTAGTGGTGGTAAGAGAGAAGCCTGTGTGGTTCCATAATAGTGGTGAAGTTTTCGTGTTTAAATTTATTTAAATAATAATCTCCAACGTATCACGTACAGACACGTCAATGCAAGTATCTTCTTTTCTTTAAACTTCCTAGCAAAAATCAGTTCTTCTCATTTTAGAAATGCATGATTTCCGGAAGAAGAATATCGTAGTCATATCTCTCTTGTTACAATTTAAAAATCATCGAGTTAATTACTTTTTTTTTTAATGTATCGTAGTAAAATTAGTTCAATTTTCGTCTTAGTCAAATTAAGTAATTTTCTCTTTTGATATATTTCGGTATAGTAGGGCCATCTATAAATCACTTCTGGAAGGCTTCGTTTTAAGTCAATAAGCTAGCGTAGTGTTGGTATAGTTATCTGTAATTTTTTCCTCATCTCAATTAGACTTCGCATTGTTTTAATTTTATATAATTTCTTTCGTAATAATTTTTCACATTTAAGTTGTAATTCAAGTTTAATTAATTCACCTTTGTTAGAATTTTTCTTTTTCTGTATTCTTCTTCTTTACCCACTTGACGGCACTGTTGAATTGACACCTTCATGCGTATGTATGTCTTTCTGGTTTTGATGGCAGTCTGGTAACATCTTCATTCAATTATTTGGATGGATTAAAATCCATAAGCATCGTCGATTGGCGGAATATTTTCGAATGGAATTCTGTATCAAGAAAAATTGCCTTTGGTTTTGTATTTGTTCGTAGTGCGATTTTCTATTATCGGCTTATGTCGGATTTAGTTGGTTAATCCACATGGTGTGCTTGATCTATTAGACAGTATATACTATCACTCGAATGATGTTTTGTTTTGAGTCAGGTATTTATTTATTTATTTGAATTTGTTAATATCTCATTTTCACCACGCCACGTGTTTGTTTTTCTTTTGACATTTTTCTTATGCGAAGAATTAATTAGTCTTTCTATTTAGGGAAATAGTAGAGGTGTGAAATAATAGAGTTGTAATACATTGGAAATAATACACAAAGATTTATTGCCTTGGAGAAAACAGAGAGGGTCATAATAATTGGAATTGTAATTTTGGAGAAGTTTTAAAAACCTACTGGAAGAACAAATTATAGTCTGGTATCTTTATTTTGCCGTGTTTTCCTTTGTTTATCATGGAGTTGTAGAAGTCAACTAGTGGAGGTCTCTTGGTCTTAGATAAGTGACTCCTTATTAGTTTACTTTTGAAAATTAACATATTATTAAGTGGAATATTGAAAGATGTCTTCTAATGCATTCTACTGTTTTCGTGAAGCACTTAGCACTTGTATTACGTAAATTGGTTTACGTAGAAGACCATCATATAGGGTGTAATTGAATAAATCTTAGAAACTTTGACATATATTTTGTAAATTTTTGTGAAAGACATAAGCACGTTTGGCTTATCGTAATTTTGATTGATCTAGGATAATTTTGTTGTTTAAGATTGATCGCTTTGACCCATATTATATGCTTTCCCTTTCCAGGAATGCATTCTTCTTATTTTAAAACGGTTACTAATGCACGGATGAATATCCTAGTCACATCTGTCGATTTTCCCAATACATAAGACAACGCAGCCGTGAGTAAAGCGTAATATGCAGAAAGACTCGCCTGCTCAATTACTGATATCGTTATTACATTCAATGCGTAATTAAAAGACGATATTTTACGCGCCAAATAATCATCATGTTTGTCCCAGTTCTACTGGGAATCCCCTGACAGCTCATTTACTTTTGGTATAAACCGAGTTTAAATGATAGAGGATGTTCTGAATTAAATACGTTTATACATTTCGGGTATGTCTGTGGAAAATTCGAAATGGATAGATTTGCATTTAGCACTGTTTTGTTTGAAAAAGGACGCTATTGGGTAAAGTTGGCTCGTTGCAAATTTCTTCAGGATCTTGGTATGGAGTCCAATAGTTAATTTATTAAAGTCGATTTATCATTTTTAACCTCCATTTACTCTAAATTAATAATTTATGTAAGTATAATCTGTGTTTATCTATTGCACGCTATTTGCCTCTTCAAAACTAGACACTTTAAGAAAATCACATTATGACCTCTAATAATAATAATGTGTGTGTCAAACCTGGTAAATTTTAAAACAAATCAATATTGTATAAAACTTATGATGTAACATTTTGTAATCTATTTTCTATTTTTTTTTCATTTTATTATTTGTAATTGTCTTTTTAGTTGATGGATATAATACACTTTATTTACCTTACAAGAGAAAATAATTACCGTGCTAATATTCATCTATACATCAAACAGTGTAACGAGAAAATGCAATATACTCCATGTAATAAACGTAATAAAATAAAACTGAAATTAGTATTCACCAAAGCACAAAATTTCCACGTTACCCTCAATTTCTGAATACTGAGTAGGATCTTTGTATTTAACTTAATTATGTACTATTTGAAAGTATATTACCCTAGTTTACTTTCTTCTTTCTAATACAATTTATTTATACATTATTGATATCTAATAATGTAGATAGCGAATAATTATTAATATACAAATTGTAGATAATCATAAGCTCTAAAAATTTAAAAATATTTTCACTTATGCAGGATGTTCGACAACGACGAACCAACACAAACTTGTGTTTTTTTAAATGGAATGCTATGCATTTTCTTCATTTTATGATAGCCCTTGAAAGGCTGATTAAACTGACATCAACTTGTATTTATCGATTTGTAACTGTTTTTGAGATATCGCGATTTTTCGTTAATACTTGTACAACATTTGAAAAGTTGCTTAGAAATAACGATTGATGATGAAATACCTATTATGGGCTCAATTAATAGAGATATCTTTTCAATACGTGAAATTAATGTTTATTTCGACATATCTACGCATGTTCTTTAGCATTATCTACCATTCGCTATATTTAAAAATTCTAAAAATAAATAAATAGAACACCTCAATATTTCGAAAAGATAACTCTTGTTCGGTATGTTTTAACAGGTTTATTACTTCAATATTCATTTTATATTTCCTTCTAGCATTAAGAGTAAAAGAAATCTTTCTATATCAATTTTTTATTTACATATAAAACAGAAATTCAATTACACAAATTTAGTACATATATTTACAAGATCATAAAGTATTTCTTATATACAAAAGCAACTATAATTCATATATTGAAAATAACTTTACATTTACTGAAAAAAATATTCACAGTTTGTTAACAAACCTTTAACGGAATATTCAAACATTGAATATTAAAATATACGTTCATAAATATTTTGTGAATTAAGATATTATATACATGATATTTACCTCGAGAAAGGTGACATTTTTACACAAGTCTAGCAAAAACGTTAATGCATCATCTGGTGCTCATGTTCGTATTATTGAAGAGATATTCGACGAAAATAATATATTTCTTTGAAATCCTACGTGAACCTAAAATTTACTTTGGTACATTTGAAATTAATAAAATCTATCTGACGTGATTATTTTAAATGAACGAATAACCATATAAAGATTTACTCGGGACTTACAGGACGGAATTGTTTTCTTACCACAATCTGCCTGGTAACAAAACAACTTACGGACCGCCTTTATAGACTGCCAGAAAGACTAAGGGAGAGGTACTATTTTCTCTCTAGACTGCCAGAGAGTTTGGTGAGAATTCTCATAGACTGCCTGGATAACTCACTGTGTGAAGATCCCCCCAGACTGCCGAGAAGAACTCTAACTTTACTAACAAAGTCGTCGTCTTATATAGGACCGGACTTGCACAAATAATAGCTAAAAACAGTGTTTTCCGAAGTATCACGCGTAAAAAGCATGCACTGTACTTAAACGCATGATATTATCACGTGTAAAAATGCATTTAGAAAATTAACAAAAACATCATCTTTCTCTTTACTAATTGATTTTAGACAAAATAAACACATTTTAGAATATTTGTATTAAATTATCGAACCCATTAATGTTAAAATTACATAAAAAGCATTAATACTAATTTATTCGATAATTTATACAGTGACGGACAAAAGTCCGTTACAAGTTTAACGTTTAAACAATTTTTGGCACACATCGTCTGCAATATTTTTTATATTATTGCTAATTCATGAACTTCCAAATTTATCAGGAGTTTTAAAATAAGAATAACATGTCGAAATAAACAATTTCACGTACTGAAAAGATATCTCTACTAATTGAGCCCATAATAGGTATTTCATCATCAATCGTTGTTTCATAGCAACTTTTCAAATTATGTACAATTTTTAATGAAAAATCGCCATATCTTAGAAATAGTTGAAAATTCGGTAAAAACAAGTTGATGTCAGCTTAATTAGCCCTTCAAGATCTATCATAAAATGTAAAAAGATGCATAGCATTCCATTTTAAAAAACATAAGTTTGTGTTGGTTCATCGTTGTCGAACACTCTGTAAAAATGAAAATATTTTTAAATTGTAGAGCTTATGATTACCCACAGTTTTTGTATTAAAAATGATTCGTTATCTACATTATTAGATACCAATAATTGACTTTACCGCTACACTGGGACAGCCTGTATACTACTAGATAATTTGGTTCTGGAGAATATTGCCTGGGACTAGAGTGCTTTGTTCCGTAATTATGTCTTAATATTAGAGGGTTACACACAATAAAATACATAAAATGTTTTCAAGATATGCAATAAATAAAAAGAACAAAAAATTCGACTAAATAATTACATTTGTCTATAAAAATAATAAGAAATATTTTAATTTTACCGTGCTACATTAGAGAAATATATCTAAACTTTCAATAGAAGTAAAATCTTACAACATCAAAGTTTTAGAGTTTTCATAAATTCCAATAGAATTTAATTATTTTTTTTAATATAAAAAAACATCGATTTTTAAAATATCAAGTGCAAGTCTAAATTTAATTGTACATGTACATATTATTTCAGACATCGTGGCATTTTCAATATATTTTTTTCAACAGCTATTAACTTATTAAGCAGTCTATAAAAAGTCATTTATCCCACAGAAGCATGTGAGAGAAGCAAACTCCCTTCGTTTAGTAACCATGCATAATATATAACTAACTACCTTGTATGATATAGCAAATAAGTCCTTACTGAAACCCCAGGTGGGCTGTGAGACAGCATTATTAATGTGCACATATTTGAAATGATTTAAATGGCTTGACTCAACCTTAGTGAAATTACATCCAAATTTTGCAAGCACATTAATTAAAAACATAAATAGTGAGAAACAATGTTGGACGCATTTTATTTAAGCATATTCCATATAATAATGACAAAATTAAAGCCTAATTTAGGACCAAGAAGGATTTAAAAAAACGATTTATGTGATAGTAATTTAAATTAAAATGGTCGACAATTAATTTAGTTAATCTTCTAATGTATCATTATGTACAGGAAGTTAATATATTACTACCGTGAAGAGAATACGTTCTACTTGTCACAACGTAGGTGTTAAATTAATTTTGAAACTTATGTCACATGAAACTCATCTGAAACAACTTCATAAAGAACAAACCGAGCATATTAAATGGAAGGCTGTTGAGTTGGAATTGTGGTAATTGCTTCAGGACTTTTGGCTTCTGATATTGCTAAGATAATATAACAACTTAAAACGTAACAAGAAATTCACTCAAGGCGAAATACGTTTGTTCTCAACACCTAGATTGCTGCGAAGGGTGCGCAAAATGTAAATGTGTAATATAATGTATGTATCTAGAGATAAAAGTCCTACATATTCCTATTACGCGGAAAGGAAGGATTTTAGATAATAAGAGCCATTTATAATTAAATTCGCAACACTTTCTACTTTGTCCGTATTATAGATATACAGGTGTCCCAGAAATAAAAAAACGGAGTAGCAGGTATATAAAGTCCGAACAAAAACAGGCCCAAATATACCGCAATAACGAAGAAATTTAATTTTCTATGTTGTTTTTTAGATAAAAAAATTACATTACGGACCTGGCACAGAATGTATATTTATAAATACACGCAAGAATGCTCATTTGTAAATAGAAACGCACACGCATTCATAGAAAAATACGCTTTTATTTGTATAAAACGGTAAAAAAACGTTAAATCGTACTGATTCATATAAAACATATTTTTTGCCCGATGCGTCTAGATAACGCAGCTATGTAGTCGGTTGTTGACCCAGATGGGCGACCCACTTTATTGCAGACAATAAAAGATTGTTTTTATTTTTAAAATAGTAAGGTTGTTGCTCTTCAATGTGTTTGTAGTCGGAAACAGCTGATTATTATTATATTAGAATATCCAATAAATCGTAGTTTTTCTAGCCTTCATTACAGTAAATATCAAGAATGTAATTATTTTTTTCTAGCAGGTGTAAAATTAAAGTAATTAATGGTTTGATATTTATTATGAAGTATCTATTCCTCCTCCTTTTTTTTAACACAAGTAATATGAAAAAGACTGATTGTGAAAGTGAAGCAGGTGGATATTTGGTCCAGGGTCGGCGTAAGGCCAATTGAATTTTTTATTATTTTTTTCTGCGCACGAATAAAGACTTGATATTGTGAGGGTACATTTTTACACAATCTAGTTTCCGATTTCTGCTACTCCGTCTTTTTATTCTGGGACAGCCTGTATTTATGTGTTCATAATATATGTGCAATAACAGAAAATACTCACTTGATAGATTAACGGAAAATCAAATACTATACAAATCTTAAAAGACAATCTGTACGGTTCAACAGTATATGCATTTATATGTAAATGAACGCCAAAATATCTCATTATCCAACGAACCTGTGCAAAATGTATTGTAAGATTTCAAAAATATACATTGTTAGGTATAATTCACTCGGATCTTTTTTTATATTCAGTTTCGTTTAATTACAATTAGATATCAAAGTGGAACGGTAATGAGCATAATCAATGTTCCATTTGAGTCACCTTTTACCACCTTTTAAATAATTAAAAACAAACTTGCTCCGGCCAGATTAGAGATTTATATATGAACAACAAGAACATTTACATACACGAATAAAAAATAATATGCCTACCCTGTTTTTTTGGCGCTTCTGAAATACGCATTTTGCCACTGTACAGTGGCGCCCTCTGCCAGACAGTTGAACAATATGTAAAGAAATGAGATGGAGATAGATGGTGCGTGCTTCCTCTGTACAGATCGTCAGAAATTGTATCAGACTGTTAGACGCAATTTATGACCGAGCAAAAAATTACTCTCAAACGATCCGGTGTTGGAACAGTTATAAAAAGATTTCAAGTAAACCAGGAATTGCTCAGAAAGGATATCTTTTATTTTAAAAAGTTTATCCAAATACTCTTGATGTTATTGTAAATAGAAAACAGACAAAAGTAGGACTTATTATTTTACAGCTGTAGTTATATAATAATAATGAATAAACATTAAACTTTTAATAATTTATGAATAATAATAAAACAATGAAATTTGATTAACTATGTGACATTATAGTGCAGTCAATCTGTATTTTTTTGGAAGAAAATATGCGAGACTATTTTATTTCATAAATTGTGGGGCATGAGACATCTCTGCATTTATTAAATACAATCTGTAATTCGACAGTAATGAAATCAATGTCATTTCTAGCCGTGACAAATTGTTTAGCATTGCAAAGTTGTCCACATTTTTAGTCATCACACAGTAATATTTTTTTAAACCTTATCTTTAGTCTATAGTTTTGCTGCTTCTTTAAGAGCTTGAATTTATATGAAATAATGTATCCTATATGCTTCTGTTATGATATATGTAAAATACCTACATATATAGTTTTATTTCTCACTGTAGTTGACAGGTAGCGCCAAAACTAAATTAGCTCTGTATTTGATCTGGTATATAACTCTGGAAGTGTCAACAATGAACAGATATTAATTAGTACATAAAATATATGGTAAATATCAAATTTGAAAACATTTTGTCATCTTACCAATAATTTTGCACTTTAAGTAAAAGTTGCAAAAATTTTATATTTTGCAAAATAAATAATTAACGCCAACTTATGTAGTAAATATCGTGTATTATATGGTTAACTAATTGCTTTGAAAGAAGAGCAAAAATGAACAATGAAAATATCAATTTCAAAACAGAAAAATTAATAATAACAATATATGAATATTACAGGTTATTAATGCTATTTCATCATATTGGCAATGTTATAATTGCACGTAAGAAAGATCATATGATTATAAAGTTATCTTTATTTTGTAAATTAAATATTTAAGCACGACACTGGTGGGAGAATAAATGAAGAAAGACGTTTCCAAGTTGCCAATTTAATAACATAAAACTTTTTAAATCGCAATGCGTGTGACTGTGAATATTATATTGTTTTTTTAAATTGTTGATTTAATTTATTTAATAAGAATTGTTTATTTTATTCCTACAACCATTGTGAGGGCAATGTCTTATATCTTACTGTATAGATTTAGCTGAAGATAAATAAAAAAATAATTATAAAAGAATTATTTAATATAATGGATTATCAACATTATAAAAGTAGGTTTATCATAAAATAGCCTTGTTATTAAATACTGAAAAATAACTTGCGGGAAATAAATAATGTAGACAGAGTAGACTTGTTGCAGCAATAGAATGGAACTGTTACTAAAATTCGTTTCTTTTTGTAGACCAAAATATTACTATAATTACATATTTGTGTTTCCATTAACAGGTTATGGTCACTAACAACAAAGATTTGTTTGCGTTGCTTTGTTATACACGTCTCTTACGGTACACTCCTTAGATATTCGGCAGTATGAATATAAAATATCGAAATTACAGACACTGCACTTGGAATATTACAGGCAAATCACAATAACGAGAAAACTGCCCTCAAAACAGGAAGTACAAACAGAAACCGATATTTGCCACGACTAGAAGATTCAACGCAAGCACGCAACTTACTATGCATACTTGTTATCACATTTCCCCGATAACGTTATCTATTACGTTTCGTGCCATCAGTACATAACGTTTGTGACATTTCTTTGTCTGCGTCCTAATCTACGCCTTATGTTATATCTAATAAATTTTATAATTAACTACTAAAGCAATGAGACTCGCATTTCCTAATTACATTAATTATATTATTTTTCTATTAAAATTGCATACTCTTAATTTTGGTGGAGGCGTAGGTAAACTTACTTCTCATTAGCTTCGATAAATTGTTCTCTTTGATATGCTAGTGAAAACGTAATTAATGTATTAAATTTGAAAGCAAGCTAGTAATTTTTTAACTTCTTGATCAAGGACGCTGTAATGGTTCAAGGACCTAATTGAAAAAAGATGTATTACATACTAAAGTTTTGAATAAAATGCGAAGAAGAATGATTCAGTTTTTGAACCTTTTGTTTAGTCATTAATTTTACTTTGTGGTTTTTATTAAATTGTGATTGCTTATGTAACGGTACGACACATTTTATAATATTAAATATGTATATAAAGGGTATTGTTATAATTACGTATTAGAAATCAAAAGATATATATTTCTAGAACTATGTTTCTTATATGTTAACCTATGTATAAAATAAGCATTAGTTTGATAGGCAAGTATTTGTAAGAATATTGGCGCCAAATATTTGTGTTTAGTATAAGATTAGTGACGAGGTATTTACAGTTTCGCAAGATATACGTGATATTACGTGTAAAAACCACAACGAGGGTACACGGGCGTTCTAGAAAAGGTGAGAAGAAAGACGACTGAGGTCCTTCAACGAGATCAGTCACCAGGGTAGATATCTTGGTTTTACTGCAAGGTGATAAGGTCCTCTAGTTAAAAAGTATGTCAACAATATATTAATAAAAGGCTTACCATGTAATGTCTTCCATTAATCAAATTATAAATGTCCCATGTTGGGCCAGCGAATAATTAATAAAATACAACCGCTAATGTATTTATTAATAAAAAAAAAACTCCTGTAGCTAAATTTTAAATTACTACAGATATCTAAATTACATGCTTTATTTCAATATTTAAGATAAATTTTCCGGCTAACTCCTGATTTAAATTATAAATGTTTATTAATTTATACTTGTAATAATTTTGAACATGAGACTCTTTTACTTTTATTATAAACATCAATTATCTTTATTTAGTATTTACTTAAGAAAATTTACTAGTTCAAATTCAAACTAAAACACTTTCCTGTAGCTTATACCACCAATTATACATCAATTTTAGTAATGTTTTTATTCGAAGTTGGTATTAAATTCTATTCTTCTATATTTATGAACATTCAACTTTAAAAAAAATATTACTATTTATTAGATAACTATAATTTCTCTTCAAGATCGTGTGATACAGGTCCTATAAGCGAATAATATTTATTAATACTTTGTAAGACTATTCCCTTCCTATAAATTAGGTAAGTAATCAATTAATTTAGAATACAATGTGATAATTTTGCATGTTGCTTTTATGTTTTAAGGTTATCGATATGTCAATAGACCAAGAATCCAGAAAATTCCCAAGATGCAAATAAAGAAATCAAATAAACAAAACTCTTCAGATCTTATACAATTTAATGAATATGATGAAAATTAATATAAACGTCTTTTCTGTATACTATGCAATAAATTTCAATTTCACAAATAATATAAACCAATTTAGATGACGTTTAAAAAATATGATAATATTATGGTACGATGTCAACATAGTTTTATAAATAACCTTTCAGGTAAATTTTTTTTATGTACTTCTAAAATGCTTTTATAGATATACAAATACACTATAATTCTTTATAATATGTTCCATTCCTTTATAATACAATATTAAGAATGTATTTATATATATTTAGGTATGAAAATTATTTGTTCAGTATGGAAATTTGTATCTTAAAATTCAAGAACTTTATCAACATGAGATTCAAATATTAATATTTCAAAGTAATTTAACCTTATTTGGACATAGATAAGATAACTATTACAACAATTATAGGCTTTAATTAGCTTCAATGACTCCCTTATTTAGACAATAATTTATACAACCTTATTTGGAACATAACGACATGTATGTTTCTTGTTTCCATTAATTTTAATGTAATCCTTTTTCTTTTCTTAGAAATCTCCTATCCTGGTTTGTACTCTTGAAATAGCTGTCTTACTGGACACCTCGGCTTGAATATGGTTAATTTCTTCGGAAAGACTGACTACGACGATGGAATTCAGGTTTCTGGCTGCTACTACTCGACAAATAAATACCTTCTTGAATTTCTCTGTTTTCTTTGGCTTTATCGACCTTGGATCTTCATTTTATATTATTAATCAAGAACTGGATCGGCCAATGGAACTTCTGTACTTCAAATTCAAATATTATGGCTGAAATAAAACACTGATTCCTGAGTTCTGGATGTAAATGGACTTCTGTAACTTTTGAATGTAAATGGATTTCTGTAACTTCTGGATGTAAATGGATTTCTGTAACTTCTGGATGTAGAAAATTCTTCCTAATGGCTTCTTCTATTATTGAATATCGTTTTCTCAAAATTGTAAGTATTCTTTTAATTATAGATATTAATCAATTCCAATTCTTCTTTTTTTAAAAATTTCTATTCACTTTTTATTATTGTACTCGTATAATAACTATCCCTTAAAGCTTTCTTGGTCGTAAATGTTATATTTAAAAGTTCTCTTGTTACAATTAAACTATACGTCTCAAAATTTCATGTACCGATGTATGAGGACTTTTGTTATTCACAAATATATCAATTCGGACAATTTTAGATGTGTTTTTCCTCACATCCAAAATAATGCGTCCGCACTTAATTATATCTCTGAAAATTCTCTTTAACTGTTTTCAACAAATCTCCTTAGTGATTTTTTAAATTTTCTAATCAGCCAATTGATATCTTTTCTTACTTTGTCCAGACAATATAGTTTTTAAATTTGTTTGACTATTTTTTTAATACTAACTAATCTTTATAAATTTCATTATTTCAAACATTTTGAATTTTAATTAAGCCTTCCCATACTTTTAATATTCAAAAATGAAACATTTTCAGTAAAATTATATATCAGATGTCACTTTTGACATTTTACTCTCCATCCGGTTGTACGATATTTAAAATGTACTTTTAATTCAATATTGATCATTTACCTTTCAATATTCATTTTTAATCATCTTTTACCTCTTTAAACGTCATTTAAATGAGTTTTTACAAAATAATAACATTTCTTATAGTACAATAATTAATATTCAAATCTCTTCTTTACAGATTATGGTAAAGTCTAATGAAAAGAAGAAAATAGTCAACTAGAAAATATACTGATTGAATCATCAAGTAATGTACCATACTTAACAAATATTTCTGTACCACAACTAATAACTTTACACATTAAATTCAATTACATACGACCATACTATTATAATTGTCTTCTTCAATAATTAATTAAATTTTTATATACGTTTTTTTTTAAAAAAAATATTATAAGTGTCAATAATGGACCTTTAACAATATATATATATATATAAATAGCGGTCGTTAAATTATAAAATTATTGTGAGAACCTTAAAAGTAATTAAATACGTTCTTGTTTACAAAAGATCTACCGCTAACGAAGTGTTAAAGTGTTCAGTTTATCATAACTTCCAATAAAAAGTTATTGTTCTGCGAATAGCAGGTTGTGGAACTTACCGACGTCTTGATCGTTGAAGGAAGATCTACAGAGCACAAAAACAATAAGATCTTTTTCAATTCAAGAAAGAAGAAGGAAAATTATATGAAGGTATTTATGAACTGTTATTTTGTGAATGTTAAATAAACTTAAATAGTAAAATTCGTCTTGATGTATAGACGAAATGAATAATAATATAACAATCTGAGAACGATAAATATGTTTGATACATTGTTTTAAATATAACATTGCGGCATTTTTTAAATTGTTTGTCGATGTTGTGATTATATGCGTAGTAGTCATTTAGATATCTATGTACTAAATATAAAGCATTTGTTGTTTATTTATTAAAGTCGGTGTAGTTGACATTGATATATAATATGTTGAAGCGGTGGAATGCCAACGCTCTAAGATATCTACTATTTTGTAGAATTGATAATCTTAATAAGTCACGTAGAATATTTTAGTATGGAAAATGCAATAATGTTATTTTGTTAATGTATTTGTTTCTTTCCTATTAAAATTAGTTTTATTTTGTAAAGCTTTTCTCTTGTTTTTGTATTAAAATATGAAAGAACTATTGATTATTAACATCTCCTTTACCTGGATCGACCTGAGAAAATGACTGAGCTAATTTGGAAAATAATTCAATTACTTTGTAAAGTATCAAATAGCCATTATATCACATTATTTATCATATTATTAATTTTATATAGTTGTTCCTGTTCGCTTACTATAATTTGCATTTAAAAAATTATAAAAAAATTGATGAATCAATAGTATGTTTCTGTAATATGAGTCTGTCTCACCTCCCGCTTGGGCGCCGTTGGTAACATGTAGTTTTGGGAAACCTTTGAGAAGTAAGTTCGAACTAACAGCAGAATTTTTAGAATTTAGTATCGCTAATTAACAGTATCAGTGCAATTGGGTATATTATGAATATTAATGATTAGAAGGTATCATTTCAAATTACTTTAGCTGCACACATGTTAAAAGTTATTTGTCCACTTTTTTCCTAATGACCGCTATACTTTATCATCATTTACGTGTAATGCGAAACCGGCTGAAGGGTGTTCCGAATAATCAAACATGTGAATTTTTCGTCACTTCAGGTGCAGATATTTTATCCTGTATTCCCTGCGACCCTGATTTAGCATTTATCGAAAAAGCTTTACAGAGTGCCCTATCTACCGTGGTGGGAATGTGAAAGGGTTTATTCAAATGTCTGATGAACGATATGATTGTGCTGAAGATAAGTATCGATGCGAGTATTTTGAGAACAATAGAGCTATTTTATCTATTGTTTCAGCCCTCACACTTTCAGAGAAGTCGTAATTACTTCGTATTTAATGAATAAATTATTGAATAAACTTCTAGGTTTGATGTTCATATTTTCGTGCTCTAAAATAGAAGCACGTCTATAATAAAACAGAATAAATGAAAAGAACACTGCTTTATTGTAAAGTGATTAAACTTTCGTTTATCTCTTGAACCTATCGGTAAAGAACGTGTCTTGTTAATTAATTACGTTTTGTTATACGCTTTTTATGATGAAGTAAGCTTACTAATACCAAGTTCTCTTGTAAACACATTATATATTCTTTATGTTTTGATAGTCATAGAGAGAACGCAACGTTTACAAAATTAACAAGATAAGATAACTAATCCTCGGCTCTGTCACATTCTATTACGTATATTCTTTGAGAAAGTTATAATAGTATGGTATACGCATGGTACAGTCCTCTCAAAAATAAGGTTGCCAATCCAAAGTATAAATTCAGTCTAATATTTGTAGGTCGAGCTATAACTTTATTATGAATGAAACAGTCAATCTTTCGACATAAAATATATCGATATTAATACATTCATTAATGCAAACATAAATCACCGGGTTTTTATTTGGGATGTTATCCCAATTTTATTTGGTATTTTTAGTCGCATTGCAAGTATGTGAAATACTCTGTTGATTTTAGAGTTTGCTTTATTTTATGAATTTAAAGACCGGACACAAGCGGCCAATGACTCATCGCCGACGGGCGCAATATTGAAATTTTGGATTTTTAAAAAGTGTTTAATTTTATTTATATAATTGGATAACAAGTAGGTGGGGTTCTATAAAATACAAAATACATTATTATTTGTTCATTTTGTAGTTCAAATCCAGTAGGCTCTCCGTACTTTATTTATCTTAGGAAATATAATAAATTTTAAAAACCCCTCACGCTTCTACTTACGCCGATGAAGAAAGAAATTTAACAGATGTTGCAGTTCACCATATGAATAGTGATGATACTCAGTAACTGCCTGATGTTATACATTATTTCTTCCGTCCGTCGTAATTTCGGCCTCATACGTCTGGTCTGTATTTATGATCAAGGCACTAATATGGATACAATAATAGAGAATTATTTTAACATAAACCAAAATATATTTAATGTTTTTTATACATATATATGTTACAGGTAAAGTCGATTCTTAGGCAAAGTCGACTCTACCTAGGAAGAGTCAACGGTTACTAAACATATCAGTAAAAGTGGGTTGAAAAAAAAAGGGACACGTTCCTCGGAAGAGTTTACTATGCCTGCCGTGGTTTCGTAAAACTTGATTCATACATCTTGTTCCCCATGTGTAAATGCGCGCGCACGTCTTTAGTGTTATTATTCCCGCCATAGCCATTACTCGCTTGTTTGTTGTGGTGCAATATTGACCAAGGATTCGATGTGTTACATTTAAGTTATTAGTTTCGATGTGCAATAATTATGTCAGACTCCATGGCAGAACTGTTTCGTGAAAAGATACAGCTAGAACGTTCGACTTCCAAGGTAAATTCACTGACCTTAACCAAAGCGAAATATGATGCCTACATTCAAAAAGTAAAAAATTTGAAAGCTACGATTAAAAAGGAAAGTAATGATCTCCGGTTTTTACGACGGTATGACATTATTGAAGTAAATGGTATTACAAAACTAATACACCCTGTCACAGACCAAGAAAGCATAAGGTATTATGTTTTTGATGAAGAATTGGCGTTCTTAATGAAGCGCGCATATCCACAGGGCATGGGGGAAGAGATCGTATGATTCAGCAATTGAAAGGAAAATTTCAAAATGTTACTACAAAAGACATTTTACAATTTCTAAGCTTGTGCGAACTTTGTGTTCAAAAATTGAAACATAAGAAGAAAGGACTGGTTGTAATGCCTCTGTTATTTAAGGAAATGAATTCACGCTGTCAAGTTGATCTCATAGACTTTCAGTCGCAACCTGATGATGACTTCAAATTTATAATGGTGTACCAAGATCATTTGACAGAGTTTGTTGTTTTACGACAACTAAAATCAAAGACTGCAGACGAAGTGTGTGCTAACATTATTGATATTTTTACTTTGTTAGGTGCTAATAAAATAGTAGCTGTTAGGACTGTTGCAACTTCACAGTCAATAGGAAGTGGACAAGGATTTTTCAAGTGCTCTTGCAACACTAAATGTAAATCCAATAAGTGCATGTGTAAGAAGAAAAATGTGCTCTGCAACTCAAAGTGTCACAAGTCTTTACCTTGCTGTAATAAATGATAAAAATATATTTCCTTGCAAAAGTCAACTTTTACTAACTCAAGGCAGTAAGAGTATATTTTACCTAGGTGTAGTCAACTCTGACTAGTACATGTTGATCACTTTTTGCTTTTAATCAACGTTTACTAAAAAGACCAGTAAGAGTCGACGTTCTCTAGGCAGAGTCTACTCTGACTGAAGAGTCGACTTTCCCTGTGACATATACACTCTAAAGCATAATGCATTAATATCAACAAGAAAAATTATTTTTATTGTGTATAGCATATCTTATTTGCTTTACGAGAACCCAGCGCACGAGGGTATTTTTTTTAAATTATAGGTGGAAATAAATAAGGCATATGAGAAACTCCCCATCATGCAATTTGTTATTCACATTCAAAATGTAAGTATATTTAATATACAGGACGACCATTTTCTATCTCTGGGGCAAATATTCTCACATAGTACTTTTAGATTACGTCTTACACCATCAATTATTTCGAATTGAATATTCATTTCAAAAACTTACTTAAGTTCATCATACAATTTGTCAAATTCCATTTTATTCATGTCCTCCATTTTGAAAAGTCTTGTAATACAACATAAAAATGAAATTATTAAATGAAAAAAAATTACTAACAATAATTAAACTAAAATTTAACTTGGATTCAAAAACAAAAACTTAATACATTGAAAACTAATAATGAAATTGTAGTAGTGTATAAAACCCATACTCTCATTCTTTTTACTATCGCAAAAGATCTCAAAAATTTGTACGTCTAACAACTTCAAAGGACTGGATTCATCTCCTTCTCCATTCATTTTCGTGGCCTTATATAATTTAAAACAAAAGATAGCTACTTATTCACAGCGCCACGTCTCTTCAACTAATATTTATGTTGGTGTCGTCTGGTTCATTTTTATTTCCTTTAAGTTTTCTCAATCACATAAATACATATCCCGCATTTGACAGTTAATGTATATACAAATGGCGTTACTCAAAAATTGTCCATTGGAAGTTTACGCACACTTGCTATTCTTCGCCTTCTGTGGGTATGTTCTTCTTTTTGTAGATACCTTTGTTGGATACAATCGGGAACACGTCATGTACCACTGGAATTTTCTTCATGAAAACTGTATTACAAAGAGTACGCGCATCCACTGCACTGCTTCCAAGCTCTATCCAGTTTTTCACTGCTTCTAGTATGTTGATTTGCAGACAACTACAAACAATATTAATGTTATTTCTTCTTTGCAGGTTTTTAAAAACCACACATGATTTGCTCTGCTATCTTTGAAGCCCTTGTGTTTATGCATACAAAACTTCAAAAATGTATTTTGACTTCTGCATTTATTAAAACATAAAACTTATCAATGTGTCGTCCCGTATATATCCTTCTAATGTTTTTAGATATGAGTCAGGTATTTACTACACGTTTAGATATGATCATAAAACTCTCTCATGAATTGAGATTAATGTACAAGTCTGAAATCTATTTTTATCCATTTAAATTAACGTTTTCATAATAATTTTTATATACCTATATACATGTTCTTAATGACATTGCCCCTTAAAGGTTAGGCAACCCATTTTTACTTATTGTAATACTTTTAACTTATGTTTATTATATCAATATATACGTTTTAAACGAAAAATTAATGTTCTTACTCTATAACTTAACTATTTAATAAATTTTATAATTCTTAAAAATATAAAGATCACGGCAATATGCAAAGACGGAATCAAACAAATAATATATATTGAGTGTATTTTCTTGAAATTGCTTTACTTCATTTTTTGTATTACCTTTACTTTTAAATACTAAATTAATACATTATTATTTTTGTTATATCTAAGATCCAGTTAAAAAATGTATCAACAAGTACTTTATAATTCCTATAGTTTTAATACCAATAACTAGCAAAACGGAATTATAATTTCTGATTTCATAGAAATGAATTAATTTAAAATACCCACAAGTTCAATAAAGATATTTTTTATTATTAAGATCGAAATTTCGAATATTAAGCAAAAAAGAGCATCAAACTCTCTACACTTCATCATCTACGGTTTTATTTTCTTTCTGCGTTGTAATTTCTATCTTCCGATTACTTTCGTGTTAAAGCAATATTTCTCGTCAAAACAGAATTAGCTCTTTTGTTACATTATCTTCTTTATACTACCACTGGTGTATTTACAGTTAGTGTATTTATTTCAACCGTACTGTTTAAAATTTAAACACAGTGGTGAATTAGCAAATAAGAATTATTATTTTAAGTGAAGTATATTCAGAACGGTAGACTGGCCTTGTACATTTTTGAAATAAAGCGAAGAGACGGAAAAGCGAAATTTTATCGCTACCTCCATATTATTATCAACGTGAAGTATTTTAGGGCACCTTCCTTGAGGAAAGGTTATCGTTTGAAATAGAGGTGTGAAAAAGCAATGGAATAATTACGTGGCGTATTTGGCAAAAACTGTTCTAATCATATTTTCTCGGTCTCGATAAGGTGATCATAGACGCTTGCGTCATGCTGGAATGCTGACAGAGGGCGCCCCAAATTGATTTAGTTTCAGAAGTAGCATATCCCTGGGAGAATGTTTATTCCGCTTGTTTAATGTTTATTAGAATTCTTATGAATAAAATTGCAATGTGGCGAAGAGTTATAATTATAGTAACAACTATTCAAAAATTTCTGTATGAACGCCGCATTATTTCTACGAGTGCAGTTCAGAAAGTAAAGAACGTTTTGGCATAACTAAATAAAAACGCTAAATTTTAAAATAAATGTTTTTTGCAAAGTTACACTATTTTTCAATATAGTCGCTATAGCTCTCAAAACACTTATTGTAGTGTCAATCACTTGGTGCCGAGACCACTAAAGACGTTGAATTTTTCGCAGTGTTCGTGCTGGTGCATGAGGCTTGTCAAAACCATCTTTGCCGATAAGATCCCAAACCCCTTTTTTGGATAACATATCTAAGTCGTTGAAGAATTTCACAATAAACCTCTATAGTTTATTCTGACGCCTCTTGTCATAAACTCCACGTGGATCAAATTCTTTCTGTCCCAAAAAACTGTTGGCATCACTTTTTTGAAGTTGAGATTTGGTTTTTCTTTTCTGGGTTTTAAGGGTAAGCTTGTATGATGCCACATAGTCTGACACTTATTTTCCGGAGTCTTGTAAGAAACTCAAGTTTCATCTCTCGTTACAATACGGTCGAGAAATTCGTCACCATCATTGTGATATATTGGTTCAAAAATTCCAGGGCTGCTCCCATTCGTTTTGTCTTATGGACATCCGTCAAATTCTTAAGCATCCACCATAAGCACCCATTTTTTTTGCAGCCAATGTGCTATGTCACTATTTCATGTAGAGGCGATCGTGACATTCGTTGGAATGATTCATGTAATGTGCTTAACACACACACTTGTTACGAATGAGTTGAAAGCAAAATTTAAAACAAAATTCAAAAACCGGCGTCTCAGGTTTTTGAATTTTGTTTTTAAATTTTGCTTTCAACTCATTCGTAACAAGTGTGTGGCCTCCAACTCCATTCTTCATCATGTATTGGTTCTCCATTGATTAAACATTAAGCACCATTTCCTTAGTGGAACTTAATTCATTGCACTATAAACGAATGACACTACGGACTTCACATTTAGTGGGATTTTAATGGGCGTAACCATTTTGAAAGGTTACAGAACAAAGACGATCCTTCAGCAACAAAACTCGAAGAAGATTTGTAAGCATAGATTCTAGAGCCCAGATTAATAGTATAGCCTTGCGATTACCACTTTGGGCTACTAAGGAAGGTGTTAAGAGATAATAGTTTTCAGTCGGACACAGAAGCCCAAAACAATGTAAAAGAATTCTTCAATCATAGCCGCAAGAATTCTAAGAGTGAAAGTAAGTGCTTAATGACTTTTAAAACTTATCGCCAACGTAGTATAAAAAATCTACAAGAAGAGAATTAGAAGATTTGAAAGCATCCATCCTAATTCCAGATTTATAGTATAGCCTTGCGATTTGCACTTGCAAGACTTCGCCTCAAGAGAGAATCACAATGAATTTCAGGGTGTAGTATAATATACATTACGTTAATAAATTCAAGATTGGCTTCTGAGTTACATTTGCTAAATTTTATTAATAATTATGATATATTCTGTAGCCTCTAGTCTCTTTTATAACTACTGTCAGAGTTGTAAAATGTTATCCAAATGTTATTTACGGCACCATTTAATGCAAAACGTAAATTCATTTGAACTGACACAGAAATTGATAGTGAAACCAAACATGTACAGTTGGAAACGCAACTGTCCATTATCAATTTGCTGGTGAAAATGTGTAGGGATTCCATCTGTTATCGGAAAATTATTGATTAGTTTAAATAATGTATCAAACATATCGAAGCAGGTTTATTTTTATTCTCTTATATATGTATGAATTTTCCGGTATTAAAATGATAATTATAGCGTAAAGCAAAAAGAAAGAAATTGTTATCTAAAACTAAAATGCGATAGTGTTATTGTAATTCATCATCGTTCTTCAAATATTATCCTTATGATAAAAAGGTATTCATAAGAAAGATAGGTACCTGTTCCAGTTGCAAAATAATGAAGTTCATTAATATATAAATATCATAGTAACGGGTGCATTAAAAATACAATATTTCCTCGATAATGCATTATCATAATAGCAATTTACTGTTTCTAACTTATGGAAAATATGTTTACAAATCGTAAATTTAGAGTTTTTATCAATGGAGAAAGTAGTAAATTTAAAATATTATATAATGGTTTACCTCAAGGATCGGTATTATGCCCTCTTCTCTTTAATCTATATACAAGTGATTTATCAGATACGACTTCTAGAAGATTCATCTACGCTAATGACATGGCAATTGCTTATCAACACAATAATTTCAATCAAATTGAAGTTAATTTAAGCGAAGATCTATTGATTCTGAGTGATTATTTTAGAAAATGGAGGTTATAGCCAAACCCATCTAAGTCAGAAGTTTCTTGTGCCCATCTTAAGAATAACGAAAAACATAAAACACTTGTAGTATCTTTTAATGATACTGTTCTAAGACATAATTTTAATCTAACATACCTAGGAGTTACTTTGGATACATCATTAACATACAAACAACATATTATTGATAAATTGCTTATGAAGATTAAAACAAGAAATAATATCTTACAGAAGTTGGCTGGTTCAAATTGGGGAGCTTATGCAGACATTTTACGTACGTCTGCTTTTGAACTGGTGTATTCTACTGCTGAATATTGTAGTGTAGTTTAGATGAATAGCGTACATGTTGGTAAAGTAGATATTCAGTTAAATTGCACACTTCGAATTATTACGGGCATAGTAAAATCTACTCCACTTCCTTGGCTCAACGTCCTGGCTAACATTTATCCTCATCAGTTAAGAAGAAAATTGGCTTTAAAACATTGTTGGGATAAATATCAAAATTTTCCTAATTTATATATAATTACTCAAGTTCTTCAGAACTTATCACCTTATAGATTGAAATCACGCAGTCAACAATTTTCGATTAATAACCTATGGAAATGAATTTGGTTAGAATGTGAAGTGTTTAATAAACAATTAATACACGATCATTTGCTAAAAGTGCCTGGCTTTACACAACCAAGAAAAATTTGGTGCAAGTTGAATCTTCTTAGGACGGATCATGCAAGGTGCAATAGTATGTTATTCAAATGGAATGTGATTGCGAGTCCAGCTTGCGATTGCGGAGCTGAGATTGAAATAGTTAAACATATTGTTGAAGAATGTCCTCTAGCTAAATTTGAGTTTGGATAGATAGATTTACTTAATTTAACTCCAGAGGCGGTTGATTAGAAATTAACAACTAAAGACCTTCAGCTTTGTGGCTCTGTGATGGAGCTTTTTATTCTGCAGGTTTTTCCCTACATCCTAGACCAAATGGTGTAGTGTTTTAAAGGGCCCCTGCAGTTATGGCCCTTCTAAATATATTTCTACTTTTGTAATACGTTTTATATATGTTTCTTTTCTTGTACCTTTCATGCAGTTTACCCATTAAAGCAAAACAACAAAAGTCGGCAATAAAAATAATGATTTAATATCGACATTGCCACTGGTGCACCGCAAGGCTCAGTACTCTCCCCACTGCTCTTCATTTTGTATACCGCGGATTTTACCAGCAACCTAAAGTATTATGTCTCGCATACATTTGCGGACGACACGCAGATTTATTGTCGCTTTACCGTTGACCAGATGCCAGTGTATACTAATAGAATAAATTCTGACTTGGATACATTGTTCAGGGTATCGGCCAATCACTGCTTAACCGTGAATCACTCTAAGTCCCAAATATTAGTATTTTCAAAACGAAAACATGGGGCCGTGCATGACTTAGGGGTACGTATCGATGGTCACGCCCTTCGAGTCTCAGAAGTTGCAAAGAACTTGGGCTTGCTGATTGATAATAAATTAAGGTTTAAAGCTCATATACATGAACTTATTCAGAAGTCCTTCTCGGCATTAAAATGCCTTTACAGTAACCGAAGATCTATGAATACTAGACTCAGAATAATGCTATGCGACTCTTTGGTGCTATCATTCTTCAATTATTGCGACGTCGTGTACGGCCCGTGTTTGGATTCCGAATATACTTCAAAAATCCAAAAAGTACAGAACGCGTGTATACGTTTTATTTTCGCACTACGGAGGAAAGATCACGTGTCACACTTGGTGAGTGAGGTGAATTGGCTGGACATGTCAAATAGAAGGTATCTGCACATTTGCTGTTTCGTCCACAGGGCACTGTTGATGAAATCGCCGGGGTATATAACGGATCTGTTGGCGAGGCGGGATGCGGTTCACAGCAGGCATCTTAGATTCGTAGATGATCTTGCGATGCCGCGGCACCGCACTGCACTATTCGAAAGGTCCTTCTCGTACGTCGCTCCAACATTCTATAATAACCTCCCAAGGAAACTCAGGTCCTACACCAGCTCTCATACATTTAAAATGCATCTTAAATGCAAATTACTTGAAAATCAGAGGGTCTCCCATGACATATAATGCTATTTGAAGGTGCGCGCTCCACGTTTGCTTAGTGAGTGGTTGGTAAATAGTTAATGGGTGGTAAATGGGTTCTAGTTCTGGATAGCAAATAAGTTATTTCTTATAGTTTGTAATATGATTGATGATTGGGTTGGACAGCGTTGGCTGGATTCCGCCAAATAAATAGAGAAGCTTTATTGTTATTATTTTTATTTTTATTTTCTTATTTTTTTTTTCTTTTTTTTTAACTTGTTCAATGGCGTAATTAGATACATTTTACTTCTATAGTTTTATTTGTATGGAATAATATATCTACATGTAATTAAAAATTGTATAATAATTGACGGTTGAGTTGAACAGCTTTAGCTGGACTCCGCCGAATAAAGACGTTTTATATAACAAAAGTTTTTCGAACATCTCTTTGAAAACCAAAGAAAGAACTGGATGGCTACTTTTTACACCACGATAATACGCCAGTTCACTGAAAGAAGCATTAATTAGATTTCTTGTGCTATCAGGAATCGAACCGTATTCTCCGGATCTAGCGCCGTGTATTCTGGTTGTTTCCAAAAATAAAACAAAAAAATAAGGGAAGGGTCTTCAGTACCCTGGCAACTTCAATAAATAAAAACTACTACTACTACTACTACTACCCTTACCATATTTTTTGAAGAGAATCAAACTATAATTACAATTGCAAGACAACGTTTTACTTTCTTATACGTAGTATAAGGAAGTATTGTGATGACGAAAATTTTCGACCTCGAGATTTTTGCAGATGTCCACGTTTTGAAGTCCCCTGATACCAAAAAAGTGGTTTTTAAAAAATGTCTGCGTGTCTCTCTGTGTGTCTGTGTGTATGTGTGTGTGTGAGCACGATAGCGGTCAAACCGCTGTAGATATCAATTCCAAATTTTGTATTTACGTGTATAATCTGTCTCTTGAGATCTGATTAGTTTTTCAGTAAAATCGGTAGACCGGAAGTAGTACTTTACTTCAGTGAAAAAATCGAATTTTGCAAATATTTCGTCAACTACTAAGTTTAAACAAATTTATAAAGAGTTCATATGTACTTAAAATTAAAATTGAGAACCATTTTATTTAAAAAGTTTTTCGAAATTACTACCGGAAGTAGGTCTTTTACTCTTATCGAAAATCAGTTTTTTTGCAAATATTTTGCAAGTCATGCTTTTTAGACAGGTACGCTACGAATATAGAAGTATTTAGAACTTAATTTCCAATATCTTTTGTATAAAAAAAATTTCAAAATTCAGACCGGAAGTATTACTTTTACTCTTACCGAATAACGATTTTTTGCAAATATGTCGTAAATTGTGCATTCTATATATAATTATTAAGAGTACAAAAGTATTTAGAGTTGGATTTGCAATATTTTTTGTATACATGAAATTTCAAAATTCGGACCGGAAGTAGCACTTTTATTCTTAGCGAGTAGCACTTTTTTTCGAATATCTTGCAAAGTATGCATTCTATAGCGATTTATTAAGAGAATGAAAGTACTTAGAATAGGATTTTGAATAAGGTTTGTATAAAAAAATTCTTAAAATGGTATAGTTTGAAACGCTCATACGTATAAGAAAGTCGTGTGGTGGCCACACCTCATTTTTTTGATATACCGTGGGATTTTCCTGTAGTATATTGACATTTTGTTGCTCTAAGTTCTTAAGGAAAGTCGCTGTGTATTATATATCTACATCAATAAAGTCCTATGTTTCACTAGATTCCATTTTTCTTCTGATGTGATCTTGCCTTCATCACCTAATCTATTTTCTGCCTTCAGTTGTGTTCTTTTAGCATTTTATTTGATATTTTTTAGTCCACTATTAATGTGACCAAGCGCACTACTGTTAATCAAATCGTAAAGGCATTTTGGAGGACACCGAATTACTGGAATTAATAAAAATTAAGATATTGTAATTTTACGGCTGTTATAATTGAAAGTATTCACTAGATTGATTATCTTCTGAAAGTATAAGATTTTCTAGAGAAATGTAAATAATACATCTAACAGGGAGATTTACAAAAGATTAAAACAACGTCGTTGTTTTCCATAGCTGAGATGACGAAACAATAACCTCCTGATGTTTATCCCCAATATTCTTTCTCCAAACAGTAACATCAATAGATTCAACATAATACGAAACGAAATGAAATGAATTTCCCTTGAGGGAAATATGAAATAACATTAAATAAGTATGTGTGTTCAAATTGTTTGATGCCAGCATATATAGAAACAATATTCGGTGTAACTTTATTATTTTGGAAATAATTGTTTCATTTTTCTTCTGTTTCAAGTTGAAAGAGTAAAATCAAAATAAAATTATATATAATCTTCTGACTCATTTACGTATAATAAAGTACCACAACTTATTGTAAGTTATACGGTACATACCCAATATACGTGTATATTAATCAATACATATTAATACTGTTATCTAATTTGCAGCAAAATAATTTAATTATGTGTGTATGCTTTAGGATATTGGCAAACTGATAATATATGAACATGCAACGATTATTAAGTATTGGATAAATATTAAGGGAAAAATGCCTTAGCTTAAGTAAATATCTCAACAAGTACTTATTATTCATCGACATCTATAAATATGAAATATTGGGAAAATAATTTACGAATCTAACGCAAATTTAAATACTCTATGTTATTTATGTGAAACTTAATAAATAATAAACTACACTTCTTGGAGATTCGCCGCTTATTATGTCGAAGTCCTGTCAATAGTTTCTTGGGGTAGTCAACTGTTATGTGTATGGTGTGCAGTTCTTACTTTTTTCAGCTATTTCCCTTCATGTTTTCCTGTTTACAGTTTTATATTTCCATCAGGATAATCCCAAGCACCTTAAGTCGTTCTCAACTTCGTCCTGCTCTCTATTTCTTGGTGTGCTTCCTCCTCTTCTTCTATCCGGCTGCCATTTCATTATCGTTCTCATGTTACTTTCCGGTGCTGATCTTTCAAATGCTCTCAATGAATGCTGTGCTATGGTTTCAATAGCAGATGTTACAACAGGTCATATTAATTATTTGTACATTTTATTTTAGTACTGGCACTAATTGCTATGCTTTGCAGCATATTTTTGTTAGCATTAGATATTTTTCTCTGTCAGGTGCTGAGTCACTAAATATATACATTGCAGTATCATCGTCAGATTCAAGTCCAAACAAACTTGCTAATAAAACTATTTTACGAGTATCTGGAGTTGGAATATTTACTGTGGTATTCATTTCTTATTTAATTTTCGGAAATGTTTTAAATAACCGAGTAAAATTTGTGAACCTGTCAGGTACTTTCTGACCGGGTCAGGGTAATGCTATACATTTTCCAAAAACGCCTTGAATCATCATATATTCATATATACATATATATAAACTTATTTTCTTTCTTGGGTTTGTGGTTTTCCTTTTAATTAAAACTAACACATTTTACTAACGTTTCGATGTATTTAACATCTTTTTCAAAGGTCATAAAATATATAACTGTAACAAACATTACAAAATATCAGTCTACGGTACAACATGATTTATACTAACAATAATTAAAATTCTATTTATGTATGGCAACGGGCAACCTACCTTAAAATTCATTTTGTCAAACATTAATATTTTCTTTTAATTAAAATGTGAAAATATTTTGTTTTCAAATACATTTTGAACGTATGTACTTATTGTTTTTCTTTTTACTGTGTAAAAATAATTATATAATTATTTTACTTTAACCTACACGTTCACGTGTATATATTCAAATATAATATCTGCATACATACATCACCTCGATTTGTCTTTCCTAAATATTCTTGTTACTATTTTTTATTGTTTTTTATTATAATTTGTAAATATACAAGGTGAGTCAACTACGCGGGTAAGGCCGATTGTGCCTTTACGAGTAAAGATATTTCGAAGCGTTTTTTTTTCTTGTGGTAGCTGTTCATTAGGGGCACATTCTAAAAATATGTTTTATTATACAGAGTGTTCCATAACTTGGTAGCTAACCATAGTTATAGTTTTTTAAATAGAACAACCTATATATTATTGTATTTTTGAATTCCCCGTATAATTTTTAGTCAAAAAGTTAGAAGATAGTATAGGCCTAAAGTGTAAAGTTTTTGACTTATTCCCATTTTTCTGAAAAAATCAATGTCTGTATAAAATTATATTTCTCGAAAACGACGTATTAGATGGACAATTTTTTTTGCAGTATTGTTTGCAATAAGAGGTCCTAATAGAAGCATGTTTTATTTTTTTATAGTTACTAACTGCATGTGCAGGAAACTGGATTAAAATTAGATGACACGTTTTTGTATTAAAGTCTTTTTTTTAAATGGAACACCCTGTATATAAGTTCATTTTTGAATTGTTTATTAAATTTCGTGTCAGAAACATGTAAAACATTAATACAGTAAAAGCGACTATTACAGAGTTATTGTCGTTTTTTGATATGCTTTTGTTAGTTTTTGCAAAAAATTAATTTTTTCAAATGGAACACCCTATATATTATTTCATTTTTGAATTTCTTATTAAATTTCACATCGAAAACATGTAAGACGTTAATACTTTAAAAGTGACTATTACTGAGCTATTGTCTCTTTTTGATACAATTTTGTCAGTACTATACTATATTAATTAAAACCTCAAAACTGACAAAATTATATCAAAAAGAGACAATAGGTCAGTATCAGTCAATTTTACATAAACATTGAATTTTTCAGAAGAATGGGAATAAGTCAAAAACTTTACACTTTAGGCCTATACTATCTTATATCTTTTTGACTAAAAATTATACGGGGAATTCAAAAATGCAATAATATATAGGGTGTTCCATTTAAAAATCTATAACTATGGTTAGCCACCAAGTTATGGAACACTCTGTATAAGACAAAATATTTTTAAAATGTGCTCCTAATGAACAGCTATCGCATGAAAAAAAACGCTTCGAAATATCTTTGCTCATAAAGGCATAATCGGCCTTACCTGCTTAGATGACTCACCCTGTATATGTTTATTCTCTTTTAAAAGTTTATAATATGCAAGGATTCAAATAAAATTTCAAATCGAAAAGAAGCTACTTTGTCATATATTTATTGCTAATTTTGTATTATTGAGTGCTATAAATTTGATAAATTTGCAATGTCTGATCTGTCATTTATTGAGAATTTTTGTTTTTTAATCTGAGTCATTTCTAATATATCTCTTGCTTTTTGGTTATGTTCTTTGTCCAGAATTTTCACCCGATTCAAATCAAATTCATGTCCAGTATTAGTAGTATGTTTTTTCAATGCAGTGTTGTTTTTACAGTATTTATGGCCATTCATTCTGCTTTTTTAGGTGTTGTTTTGTTTGTCCGATATAAACACTTTCGCATGTTGTATATTAGGTGTCTTTGTTGATCTTTCGGTATTTTAGCTTTTAAGTTAGACCAAAGATGTTGTAAATTGTTATTGTTTTTGTTTGCGATTATAATATTACATGGTTTATTTGTATATTTTCCGATAAATTTTGCACATATGGAATGTTATAATTTTTGTTATCATTGTTGTTATTATTATTGTGTTGATTGTATGATATGTATGTCCGTCTTTTAATAATTTTATTAATTAAAGCTATGGAATAATTATTGTTAGTTAGCGTTCGTTTCACTTTATTCAATATTTCGGTTCTGTATATGGGGAATGTTAATTTTACTGCACAATCTACTAAATTTATGATGACACTTTTTTTATGTGTAAAAGTTGTAGCTGAATTAAAGTTGATATATCTGCCTGACCAAGTCTTCTTGGTATGCCATTTTATAACTATTTTATTTGTGGTGTGTTGTCTTATTAATGTTGTGTCTAAAAAATCTATTAAATTATTTGTTTCTATTTCTGTGGTAAACTGAATTTTTTTGTGGAACTGTTGAATTGTTGTAAAATTTGGTGACTATCTTGTTAAGAGATACGTGGATGACTGTATAACAGCAATACCAGAACAAGAAATTCACCACATTTTACAACAATTCAACAGTTTCCACAAAAAATTTCAAACACCTATCATCGTTAGATCCAAGTACAAACAAACTTGCTAAAAAAACTATTTTACGAGTATCTGGAGTTGGAATATTCACTGTGGCATTCATTTCTTATTTAATTTTGCTGTTACATAATCTAAGCTACTAATATAGGTTATGTTTATGTTACGTTTCTATAGATGCCCGCAAAGTGCGTTCGGAAATGTTTTAAATAACCCGGGTAAATTTGTAACCCTGTCAGGTACTTTCAGACCGGGTCAGGTTAATACTATACATTTTCCGAAAACGTCTTGAATCATCCCATTTAGAATAAACAGTAAGGCAACACAAAAATAACACGGTCAACTACAGTAATAGTATATTATTCAACAAGCGTGTAATGATGGCTATTACCCACGAAGATGAAATTGCAACACGAGCCGTCAGGCGAGTGTTGTAACATCTGAGTGGGTAATAGCCATTATACGCGAGTTAAATACTATACTTTATCCACAACTTAAATGTTGTTCAAAAAATACGAAAGATAAAGAACAATATTTCTTTCTACAAACACTGTCAGAAGTTGACATTTTGACACGCAAACAAAAAATGCGATTTATGTATACCGCATATTCACAACTATATATGTTTGTTCAAAAATACAAAAGATAAAGAGATAAAGGAACAACATTATTTATTAATAGTGACGTTTCTAATACACAAAAAATTAATTTTTATAATAATTATTAATCGTTACATTACAGTTGCTTAAATTCATATATATATAAGTATATTTATGAAATGTCAAATTTGACACAACGGTGGAGTAATAAATATTATTCCATCGAAGTGTCATTATTATTCAACAGTATTTAGTAATGCATGGCATTACTTGATAGAAATCGCGTATTTAATACATATATTACTTAATAGTTGTGGATAAAAGTCTCTTATTATACATATTTGTAAATGTTTGTATTAAAGTTAACCATACATAAAACAACTTATATTGATATGAAACTTTTATAAATTTGCTCAATAATGATTTTTGTTTATATAGACTACCTACCTATAATTCGCATCATTTATCAACCGACTCTAAATTAATTATGAACAATACGAAAAACATAATTTCTCTGAATTATAATTATTAATGTTATAGAGAGCTGCATCTACTTGAATTATTCCTACAAAATGATATAATTCAATATACAACTCGATTTCATTTTAGCGTTTGTCTAAGCTGCAAGCGTGCAAATAATAGATAAAATTAACTTACTCTTCTCTTGCAGAGTATCTTCAGTAATTGTGTCAAGTATAAAACTTCTTTGTGATTTAGACGACGTCGCCGAATTATAGTCCGTGGTTATACTTGCATGATTGTAAATATCCACTAAAAGTTGATCTACAAGAGCGGAAGTTCTTCTTTTTTCTACTTCCGGAGGTATAACTTCGGTGGTTTTTAAAATGTTTCGCCTAAGCGGCTCAGTTCTTAAGGAAGACTTAGATTTGACAATCGGTATTTGCGGCGGTAATATTTCAGGAATAAAGGGCATAGCATCGGATATTATAGGTGGACTCTGACATGTTAGAACCACATCACCAAACACTGTGGGGTCGCAGAGTTGCAATTGGCGTACGGATCTTTGTCGAGCCAACATTGTCCAAATCCACTAATCTTCGCACAGCGATAACTAAACAGAATATACAATAATGAGAAACTTAATTAAATAGCACATGCAATATGTATGTGATAAGTGAGGATATGAAAATACGTGACATAAATGTTCAGAGAAGGATATTCCAGTCATTCTTAATACCACTAAGAAACCGGATTTAATAAATACACCAAAAATTTTTGGAATTACGTTAATGCCGAATAATCTTTTTCTTTTCATATAATAAGGAACTGAAAACATGTACGTCCTGGATAAATATATGAAATAATAAATTATATAATTAATTAAAATGAGTATTAATTTAGGAAGTTGGGTTTATATGAGATACATCTATATCATTTATAACATTTGCATTTGTTATAATTTACTAACATATCTCAAATTATTATAACAAATGTTTACTATAAGTAGGTATTGTATACCGGAAAGCAGCAACCAATCCACTTTCGTCATAAACGAAAAATAATTATGCTTATATATTACTAAATTTAGAATTTCATTGATGTAGAATATATTATATGTATATAATATTAATTACAGGATTATTTTAAGTATTAATATTAATTAAAAATAATAATGTTGGCGTTATTTAAGCCAGTTTTAGAATAAATATTAACATCGGATGTTGGCTTACATGAAACGTCGTTTACACTTCGCTGGTGATTTTGAATTTTGAGTCATTTGCAGTCATTTGACAGCATTGTTCGACAGTATTATAGGTTTTGTTTGCCGTTGTTTATGTTTGATATTTTATTGTAGTATTATCATTAAAAGTTCTTTTTAGAACTAACGATGCTTAAGCCGTTGAGAAGTCAGTCAAAGGAGCTCATTAACTCTTTGATTACATACATATTTCGAACGTAAACAGAATAAAGGTGGTCTTCTATTACTGTTGACAAGTGTGCGAGAGGTATGTATACATATTTGTGTAATGACATCAAATAAATATTAATATTATCATTTTAGAGAATTGCAAAAGCTTTAAATATTTCCGTTGAATCTGTGAGCAATGTTTTTATGCCACGTAAACAAAATGATGCTCACCGAAGACCTAAAAAAACGTTTCAGGTAAAAATCTGTTTGTGATTACTTTTGCGATAAAAACGGTAAGTTGCCTATACAACTCAATGAACATAAAATGAATATTATAATGTTAATTATGTCATTTTAGAACAACACTTTACAAGAGCTTGGTTATTATCATTGCTAGGGGAGCATCATATATTTGATAACTCTGTTGATTCTTCTGCTAGAGTACTTGCAGATATTAGTTTCAAATATAAGAAAGACTGTCCATAGACAAAATTAATGAAACAAACACATGTTGCTCTTCCTCGAACTAATTTTCAAAGAAAATATATGAATGATTTACAATCTGAAAGTCCACTGGAATGTGTCTATTTGGATAAGACTTGGATTTTTGAAAGTGGCCCTCTAACCAGATCATGGCAAGATGATAGTAATACGAGTGATCAAAAGTTGACAGCAAGAGGTAATACTTTGCATTAAAATTGACACGTGTCAAGTAATACAAGTTTTGGTTTGCTTTTAAGTTCATAGTCATTTATGCAGGTACATGGTACATGTCATGGTTTTAATCACAGTGCCTCTTTAGTATTTCTTTTAAATACTACCAATCCTGATTACCATGGTGAAATAGATAGAAACAATTTCTTAAATTAGTTTGAAAATGAACTGCTATGTATACTAGAAGTTATCATAGCATTTATATGATAAATCTCCCAATAATTCTTAAAACAAAGGTCAAAAGAGGGAATGGTAAGAGCCATAATATACCAGACGCATGCAGTTGTACAACTACCATTATATCACTACATATTCAACCCGATGGAGCATATCTGGGGAATACCCAAAATATATTATAATAAGCACATTGGAGAACATGATTACAGGGAAAAATGCAGTTAACATGTGGAATTAAACACACTAACAGTGACATCAGAAAATGATGGGACCGAGAATTGTTGCTTGGCAGAGCAGAAGTAATACCATTTATTTTAACCACACTGAAACAGTGATAATGAACAATATAATTTTGTTTATAAATTACTATAATTAATTTGTAAAATTGAAGATTAATAACTTGAATTAAAAAAGGCTTGTCTTTTTTTTTAC